>CM034156.1:49576083-50221083 GCA_019776745.2 Taxus chinensis
CATGATCATGAATGAACATCAAAACCCTTAGGTAACATGGGATTATCGCCAAGTGTGGGACCTTGCAAAGTGAGACAAACATCTAGAGAAGGTTGGTTCTTTTTGTCTTAGCCCACTAAAAACTAACCTAGAACTTCAAATTGAAACTAAACTAAGTCTAAACTACAAATTCACAGGGACCAAAGTTGAGAAGAGAGAAAATTATACCAAATGAAAGTAGGTGATGCACCAAATCTAAAACATGGTTCCAATCTGACCTGTAGAGACACAAATGTAACCACACATGCAAGAATGAAAGAGAAACACAAATTTTTGCAAGATACAAGTGAGTAGATTCAAAAGAAAGCAAGAGGGTAGAGATTCACATCAAATACATTGCATTTAAATGAATGAACCACAATTTCATATCACATAAAATGTTTCACTTGAATTTTTAGAGCAGAGGTTTGTAAAACTTGAAAAAACATGTTACAAAGATATTAAGGTATGGAAATTGTAAAACTATAAAGTAGAGCTCCAAATCCACCAGAGAAAAACACTTTTTTTGTGTGGAAATGCACTTACATTTATACCATAATGTGAAAGGAAGGGAGAAAGAGAGGGAAAAAACTAATTTGAATAAGTATTTAATTAAATCCACCCACCAAGGACACCATGCCATCATTTTTTACAGTTTTAAGCATGGGTACCATTAAACATTAAATTTTGGTTGGTGAGGTGGTTGAACATCTAAATCGACTAGAACTATATTTTTACCTGCCATTTCTGTTTTTGCATTTTTACCCTCAAAACAACATCAAACCATGCACTCTTTTATGCCAAAATGAATCCTTGAAGAGATAGTTCTAACACCACTGATTTCACACAATTTGGAGTTCTAAGTCAAAATCTATGGTAAAAAACCAACCCCTCCTTATTCTGTGGATTTCTAAAATGTTTTGGGGCTTTCACAATATTTTGTGATTCTTTGAATATCATTTTCTTGCTTCGTGGAAATCCTTTGTTGCACAAATTTGAATGTTTTTTCTTATTTTGTGGAATTTAACTTCTACTTCAATCTTTTTGACCTTCGCGGATTCCCCTGTGAATTGTAGGAAACCATAGTAAATCTACGAAGGTCTAATCTTTTTTGCCATCAAAATTTTCTCTTGCAACCTTGTCCCTTTGTTCTATGGGTTAAGAGAACCCACATAAACTAACTTTGGGAATCCCATACAACACTTTCCTTTACTTGGTGGTATTTCACATGTAGTTATGTTCCTTTATTCCGCATCTTTTTGAAGTCTGTGGAAGACTACTTCATGAGAATCCCACAAAACACTACGTTAGTGTTCTGTGGCTTTAAACCTTGTCCGCTTCAAAATTTCAAATTTTTCCATGCATATCCTATTTACGTGTTTCTCCCATACATCACAGATTCTCCAAAGCCAAAATATTCTTAAATTCTAATACTTTGATTCTTTTGTTCTATAGACTTGGAAAGTCCATGGAATACTACAATTGATCCCCTTGGTTGTTGGGTTAGGAGAATCCCCAGAACACTAAGTTCCTTGATTCCACGGAACACTGAGATAGTGTTTTATTGACTTTCTAAGAAAAATTTGTATATGTCCAATTTTTTGATAAGTTGTCCAAAAGTGCAAGGGGTGCAATTTGGGATAACATATACTTCATATCATTTTTATTAGTATTGAAGTCTCTCATATGAATACTTTATTTTTATTGTGTATGGCCACATACGTAACATATGAGTACAAGAAGCTTAGTCTCAAAAATTTAGTCCCTTCTTAATACCTTATTTATGATCTCAAAAAATGGCATATGCAGAGGTAATACAAAATTAACTTCATAAACCAATTCTATAAAATAATAGAAGATCTTTTATATAGATAACAAAATGATTTGAAGCAAGTGTATGTGTGGGAGAAAGTTGGGATCATTTATCACTTCCCTCAATTATTATATTAAGTTTGGTTCCCTCCTTAAAACTCAATCATTCCATAAAATTAGATTTCTTATGGTCAAAATCCTTGATACAAGTGACTATTTATACTCATTTTTCCAAGGAGAATTAAATATATACAATACATATTTGATGAAATATCATTTGTTCATATAAAATGTGCTTAGTAAATTTTTTGGTTGGGAAATGATAACTGAAATTCCCTTAAATTTTTTTTCCTTATCTATGAAAACATGATGGGAGGTAGAGTTATTATACCTCTCACGAGGATGACATAACATTTTAAAATACCTACAATGCTTCTATAGAATTAAGAAACCTATTACTATGTTAGAAGCTATAATGAGAAGTACATTATGTTTTCTCAAAATTTCAACGTTATGATCAAATCATTCAAAAAAATATCATCCTTCAGTTTCTGAATTGAATGTTGAAAAAATAAAGAAAAATATCATTCTAAAGTATTAGGCCTCAAACAATACATGTAGAATAATATGAAATTCCTCCATATCCCTTATTTGGGAGAATGATATATTTTCCTACAATTTTGAAACAAAATTAGAACTATAGAATATGTAATGCTAAATTAATATTAATGGTCTAATTAAAGTTGAAATATTAATTTAGACTTATAACTTGGGAGGTCCTAATAAAAATTAATTTAATTCAAATTTTTAGATTTGAATGATATTGTTCAATCTAATGATAATGTACTATTAATCGGGGAAAATAAATAGATTTTACGCGCCAATATATGCTATAAGATGATGAAATAAGAAGCTTATGTAGGCATTTAAATTTGGTAATTCTACTCTTTGACACTGTTATTATTGAAATTGCTCTCTTTCTCAAACAAGTGCACTTTTCCCATTATCATCCAATACATCCTTAGGTCTCTTATCCATCTTGCTTGGTCATGCACACTCATCTATAAATAATTTATGATAATTGAATACATGAAATCCACTAAGATGTTCAAATTTCAAGCCTCACACATCATATTGCCCCTCTAGGGTCAAAAATGTATAACATGGGTAGGAACGTTCATATGTTCTTGACCCTAGTGTATATTGTTGACCTTTCTCACTTTGATCCAAAAAATTTGGTTACACATTATTCTTTAGGTCATTCAATACTTCTCATTTGGAATTTGTAACTTAAAATTACCTTCAGAAGCATATATAAACAAGTGAAACTCACTCATTTAATACCTCACACTCTTATGGAATCCTATTGCAAAAGTTAGCACAAAGAAATCCAAAGCTCCTTACACTCTTAAAATGCCTCTATACATTCATTGAGGCAACATTATATACATGTCTAAATCTTCCCACTAGGTCTAGGGGACTATTTCAACACATTTACAATCACTCAAACTCACTCACTCAAGTAGATTTTAAAAAGATAAATTCAAGTCAAAATTTTTCAAAGGAAGGATGTCAAATCTGATTGCATTGCAACTAGATATCACATGCTATATGGAGAACAACATGTGGTTTGAGGCCTCTTTGAAGTAGTGCCAATATTAGTGGTGTATGGGTGTACCCAAACCATCGCTGGGGTTTGAAAGGTTGAGAAGAGAATTCAAATACCCTTGTGGTGTGACCGGTAGTGACCGATAGAGAGCAATGAATTGATTAAAAAAAGAAACAATCTGAGGAAGTTATAGGTCACAGTTTTGAGTAGGGTCACAACTATATAAATAACTCAAGATTGTATATATTTTCTTGCCCCTATTGTATGGTATTTCCCAAGAGAATTATCAAGTCAGTTCCAGTTCCGAAGCACTATCAGGTCTAGATACCTCTATTTCATCATTCAGTTTACTGTAGAGAAAAAATCACGTACTTTGGGTAATTATCTAGTCCTGATTGCATACTACTATCCATGTGATTCATAAGTAAGAAAAGTACTAATTAACCCATGTCTTTTGCCATATGTTCTTTCTTTCTATTGCCGATTTTGGTCTAACACTCTTTCTAGCTCAGTTTTTCTTTTCACACCTCAACATTTCTCATCCTAGACACCAACACCCAATTAGGACGCCAATGTCAAGCACCCATATCCCCTCTGGGTGCCTCTAACCTATTTTTACTTTGATCACATCATTTGGATCCTTTCTATCCATTTGAGCATCTTATCTTTTTGGTAGTTGACCTTTTTTGGGGTAAATTACAAAATTAAAGCAAGGGAATCATATAAATATAAAGTTATGTGATCACAATAAGGGACCAAGTACTAAACATTAGCTATCACTACCTAAGTTTACATCTAAAGGCTATTCAAGAGCATTCTAGCATCCATTTCAAGGGAAATGGACTGCATTCTTCTGCATACACATCATAGGAGGGAAATTTCATTCTATTCCATCCACGCATCTATTCCATTTTATTACATCTAGTTATTTTCTCGATATCAAGTGTGAAACACATAAGAGCCACCTAGGGAATGATTTTGCACACACACACACACAAAAACACACCTAGAACTACATTAGGTCTGAAATTTAGTGCAACGCTAATTCATAAGATCACTTATTTGACAGTAGAGGATAGTCTGATCACTTATTTATATTCTTTTCTTTTTAGGATTTGATACACTCTTGAGGGTTTTGTAGGTGAATATTTCATTGCAGGTTATCAGCGACATCAATGATCATTGTGGGACATAGTAGTGACCAAATGTGAAGGAAAACAAACACCTCACTACCATGTAAAGGAGGTTTTCTTGGGGTTTGAGTATTCACCGGAATCCATAGTAGGTCTAGGGTGCCCTTAGGAGCCCTTGTCCCTTTCTAGGTGCCCTATTCCAGGAAGATCGTCAGATTGCACATTTTTTTATGTCTTGTTGTGACACTTCTATCTCTCTGTCTATTGGGTCATCACTTCGGCACAACTCAAGATTAATTTTGAAATAACTAAGTCATTATATCTCCTCTTTACAACTAAGATTTCATATTTAATAGCTTAATTTTCTTGGGTCAATTATGTATTTCATTTCTTATTCATTCAGTGTTATCTTACAATTCTTCTTAGACATCTATTCATTCAATATTTCCTTAATCATTTGGTGAACCCAACATGATTTCACCTTTTGGTTTTGATCATGACAATGATGACCTCTTAGATGAAATTACTCTACCTCTCTTATTACCACACACTTAGGGGGCATTGCACTTATTTCTACCCCCTCTTTATCATCGACATATGTCTTAATTTTTCATCATTTCACATCTAGTTTCTCACTTACAACATCCACATCTTGATACATGCTTGTATCATCATTCCCCTATGACACACTCTCATGCTTCGGTTCACACTTGATTGTTGATGGAATCCTATACACATGAACCTCATACATCACATTACACACTACATTACACATCATATTACACATGATATGCTTGAAAAACTTATCACTACACAATCAACACACATACAGATCCTTCTTCTTAACACACTTTCACATCACATACTACACACTCACATTACATACTTCTTGTTCTTATTCATCAATAAAAACACAAAATAATAGTAACACATAATATTTGGGCATATTCAACGCAACATACAACACACTCAACATATCTACATCATACTACACACTCAATGCTTTCATGACATAAATCACATGACACATATTACATAATCTGCATATTCACAATACACTACTTTCTTGACACTTTCACAACACATATCATTATACACTCCACGTGCCCACTATCAAGATATTTTTCTAATATTCAACACAAATTCATATCATCCTACACAAAGAAACACATTCACAATACATTTATCTCATGCAAAAACAACAAAACACATTACACATCCAACATATCTATCACACAATCAACACACCACACCACCCTATAACGCATTGTAGTTCCACTGTCCATACTCGACAACTGAGGCTTTATATCTCAAATGGACCTCATCACACTCACTCATTCACTTACACACTACACTTTACGCTTTGATGATCACATCCATTTTTTACACGCAATTCAAACCATTTCCTGATGACGCGCTCTTGCTCTAAGTTTCATTCTTGACTGTTGAGGGGTAATATATAAATTAACCTCATATCATACACACTCATTCACACTCACTCGGGGGTCACATGGATCCTATTACACTCATTATGTATTCCATTCCATCTCACTCATCCACATCATACTATATATCTTGGTCAGACTTAGTCTTGCTTACATTTACTTGTTACATGTACACTTTATTACACATGCTAGATAGATATCTTATATGTCATTATTATTTTCCATACACACATGTACATTCACTTGATTTATAATAATGATCACAAATCTTATAGATCTATACATGCAGCGTGGATTCTTGGCATAGTACCTATTACTAGTCCTAGAGCGGCTCCTGAGGGAATCCACTTTTGTACACTATAGGTGATATTATTTCATTTTTCAAAGCACATTACTTTATCAGATTATACATGCCTCAACATAATTTTTGTCCTTCTAACATTCTAAAGGGTGCTTCATGTGAAACATTTGTATTGCAGGTCTATTTTCTTCCATGGTTTTCTATTACATTGCTTGTCTGCAGCTGTTTGTGGGCTTTTCCCTTTGTCTTGTGTGCAAAATTTTATATTTTTCCTAGTAAACCTTGATTATCTTGCAACATTGTGAGTGATATTCCATGTTTGAAACTCACTTTTTGCAGTCTACATTTCCTTCTTGCGTATTATCTTCTTGCATCTTAGCTTACACATTTTTTGTTTGCTTATTAGCTTACATTTTGTCTTCTACATGCATGTTTGTCTTTGCTTGAACCAACACTTTTTTCCTAGCCACTTTTTTTGCATGTGTCTTGGTTTTTACCAAGCACACTCACTCCCCCTGTAGTGCATCAATTTCAACACAACAGTCGGTCCTCCTTTGGGTTGCATACTCCTCAATGACACCACATGCACCCCAAATGAGGGGGAATCATTTGGGTGAATCAATCACCCCATACAACAACCTACAGTCATCACACAACATAGTTCAGTACCGGTAAAACACATTCATTAGCATCAGATAGGGATCTAAATCTGACTTGGGTCCTTACTACAACATAGACACCATCACCCAAACCAGGGGTAGTTACACAACATTATTTAGTGTAACACAGTCTACAACACTTCACACAATGGATTTTATAGGGCATATGGTCCTTAGTACACAACATACATCATTTTCTTTTTTAGCATTGAATTAGAATTGGTCGAACCATATCAGATTTCAATACACCATCTGCAGTGGTGTTCCATACATTAGGAAGAAGTTAAAGGTTAGAGGATGACACCAAAATTTTCTCCCTACACTTCTTCTATTTTTTGGCATGAGCTCGCCTAAATAATTCACATCCAACACAATCGGCATGAGATTGCTTGGAAAACTTAGTCTTCTACATCATCTACAAGATCCTTTCTACACTCTTTTCCTCATCATGGATCAAGTGCACATGTTGCTTTTTCACACTTTCACATCTTACATGATTTCTTACATACTTTGTACACATTTTGATCATATACACACGTATTTTACCACTTGATCATTCTTCTTATTTGCAGGTGCATCCTTATAGGAAGTTGTAGTCAACATCATCCTACATCACATCAACAACAAAAATAATTGATATCAACAACAAGTACAATCACAATACCTACACATTCATTTCTGCCCTAGGATCATCATCATCGTCACTTTTTGCACTTTCTTCTCTCTAGTTTTCATACTTCACATTTTTATCACTTCACGGTTTTTCCTTTTTTCTTAGAACACTTTCACCATCGATCTACATGGTTATTAGATACACATATCTTATCTAATTTATATTATTAATATTTTTCTTAGTAACATAAAGTGGGGGAAAATGTAGACAAAAAATCACGCACTTTGGGTAATTATCTAGTCCTAATTGCATACTACTATTCATGTGATTCCTAAGTAAGAAAATTACTAATTAACCCATGTCTTTGGCCATATTTCCTTTCTTTCTATTGCCACTTTTGGTCTTACACTCTTTCTAGCTTAGTTTGACTTT
Source organism: Taxus chinensis (assembly GCA_019776745.2). Taxonomy (NCBI): domain Eukaryota; kingdom Viridiplantae; phylum Streptophyta; class Pinopsida; order Cupressales; family Taxaceae; genus Taxus; species Taxus chinensis. Next base: position 49,584,106 of record CM034156.1, read on the forward strand.
TCACACCTCGTCATTTGTCATCCTGGACACCAACACCCAGCCAAGATGCTAGTGCCAGGTGCCCCTGCCTCCTTTGGGTTCCCTTGACATATTTTTACTTTGATCACATCTTTTGGGTCCTTTCTATCTGTTTGAACATCTTATATTTTTGGTATTTGGCCTTTTTAGGGTTAATTAAAAATTCAAACAAGGGAATTGTTTCACCTAATTTCTTAGTTTTCTGAGAAGTACTTGAAAAAATAAATAAGGTAAAGGTGGTAAGAGGAATGCCTGATTTGGGATGGTCGAAGGTTGTATGCGCACGTATTTGAATTCTGAATCAAAGTGATTGTGAGACCTTCCTTTTGGCTAGGAGGAACTACCTATATAAGAACCAAAACAAGACCACCAAAGAGAGTTAAACAATATATGCAGTGGACTGCCTAGCATCTGCTAGATCCTGGAAGTGCGATACTTCCTAGATGGTTGTCAATCCACCGTTTAAAACAATTCAATGCTGAAATAAAGTAAATTTTGTCCTACTATAGTTTAATATGATTTAGGCATCTCACAAAAACATAATAGGCTAGATCTAATCTAATAGGCTAGGCTAGAAGGAGATCCAGAGGTCAAGTATGTTGTTTATAAGTGAATCTGAGCTAACAGGCTAGGTTAGATACAGATATGAAGGTCAAATAGGTGTTCAAGTAGATGTATGTCAGAAGTAGGCTTTTATTCTAGTAGAAATTAGGTGACACAGAGATCAAACACGATTTTATGGAACCGATGATAGTTTTACTATAACCAGTGACGGTCAGAGATAAGTGACGACGGTTAAGTCGGGGCTAGTGGAATTACACAGTTTGGGTTTTTGGAGTTTTTGGGAAAAAGTGGAGTAGATAGCAGATGAGAATTGATCACATAGGGGGTGTAGATATGTTGCCAAGGTTTGAGGCTACTGAGGAGGTCAAATAGGAAATTGGGCCAAGTATTAAGATAATGAGGTATGAAAGGTGGCTGCAATTAGAGAGAGGGAATGGAAATAGGGTAAAAGACTAGATTCCTTTACCACGAATACTATAGATGATGATAAGAAAATGAAATAGATGGAGGGAGGATACTTACTCTTCTATGAGGTACATGTCTGAAGAAATATGAAGAAGTTGTTGTGTTGGAGAATGCTGGGTAGAAAGTTTCACTGTTGTGCCAGTGTATTTGGTTGTCTTTGTTGATCACAAATCAATCTTTGTTTTGCTGTCACATCTTAAAGAGATCAAACTCGAGATAAAAAGTTTTCCAAACAACAAAAAATAACCAACAACGTATTACAAAGTTGTAGATGGGTCTAAATAGGCCACTTGGTCCATTCTGTCATAACCGGCGTCGGTTTAGGGTGAACCAACATCGGTTTAGGGTGAACCGACATCGATTTGGGTGAGATATCTTGGGTTGTTCAAAATTTACCTGGGAAGTTGTTCCACCATTTGATAAGGGTCTCTTCTTTTTATCGAGGCAAAAACCGACCTTAGGAGGATTTTAAATGTGGGGTGAGGGGATGGGTCCAATGTTAGGTTTTATTTAGGACATTGGTTTAGGGTTTAGGTTAATGGGTCAAATGATGGGGGTGGGTAGGTGAGGTGCATTTAATAATGGTAATTTTATTAAATAGGTGTGTGAGGGTAGTGAATTAATTCAATGTGAATAATTAAATTAATGTGTGTGTGGGTAAAAGGTCATTAACTTAATTAAAATAATTAGATTAATATATATGGAGATAAATGGCATTAATTTAATTAAAGTAATTAAATTAAAATGTGTGGGGTGCAAGAGGTAGGTGATAAGGTGTTGAGGATGAGAAAGTGATTATAGAGCCATGCTAGGGGACCAAGGTGATTATGACACAATTTTGGTGTCTACATTTTGCCCCTTCTTGTTGTGTAGCTTGTATTGGTAAGCGACATGAACAAGAATAGAGTGTGGTTGCCCCAAGTGGGAATGAGGGTTATCCCCGCTTAAACTAGGAACTGATGAGGTGGTAGAGTACATCGGCGAGTGGTTTGATAAAAGTGGATGTGAAGAAGAATAGTGAAAAATGGGGAAAGGAGTAAAGGGAAAATTGGGCATATAGGTAAACGGGTAAACATGCCAAGGTTAAAGGTAGTGGTAGTTGAACGCACACACATATAAACTGTGACACGATACCAGGTTAAAGAGCTTGCAAACTCTACATCATCTAAGGTCGATAGGATTATCCAAACAAGGTTGAAGTGATTCCGATATCCAAGGTATAGGATAAGGTTAGGAAGCACAACGTAGATTAGATGCATAAACGTTTAGGTATGTTCTGGTACACCAAAGGTAGGGTCAAGATAAATGGTCACGACAATAGGCTAAGTAAGGTCATTAGGTCAAACAACATAGGGAACGGTGTCACAAGGTATAGTGAGCATAGTGGTGCAAAGGTCAAAAACAGGTTTTCCGGTCCAGGTAGATAGGTCACAGCACAGGTAAGGCCGAGGTAGGGGTAAAATAAGGAGGCGTCAATGGTTAGTGAGGTGAGGTTAAAGAAAGTGGAGGGCCAGAGAAGAAGGTAAAGTGGTCCAGGTAGGTGTAGGGGAGGTAAAAGAAAAAGGAGGTAAGGAAAATGAGGTCAATGTGAGGGTAATGAGTATGCAGGGTAACTGACAGCAGTCATTATGAACCGATGATGGTGGAGAGGAACCAATGGTGGTTAGCTAGGGTAGAAGACTGACATCGGTCAAGGGTTAACCGACGTCGGTTACGTCAAGTAGGGTATAAAAAGTGGAAAACCCACGTTTTAAAATTCATTTGTGTATTTGGAAAAGGAGAAAAGGACAAGAAGAGAGAAAAAGAAGAAGAGGACAAAAGAGAGCGTCAGGGAGTTGAGTTGGCGAGCCACATAGGTGAGATTGATTGGGTGAGAGGTGGGGCCGTGAGATCAGATCGAGCGAGGTGATTAGTGGAGAGAGTTAGAGGTCATTTGAGGATGGCAGAGGCTGGAGAGGGATCGGGAGGAGTGACGTGGAGGCCAGAGGTTTGACCACAATGGTGGCAGTGGGATTAGGTAGGATTTTTACCTATGTTATCGATTTTTTGGTTAAATTGGTTAGAATATAGGAAATATGAAAAAATGGGGGTTTTGGGGGAAAGATTTTCAAAATGGGAAAAATAGAGGGCAATGGGAATAGGGAAGGGTAGGGGGTAGGGAAAAAGGGTAATGTAGGAAAAATTAGGGGTGTAAGGAGGTATTTGGGTGGGTAGAGTGACTGGGGAAGGGAAAAAGTAGGGTTGGGAAGTAGGGGCAAGCGACAGGACAGTGATCGACGTTGGTCAACTTGTGGCCGACTTCGGTGGGTAGAGACCGTTATCGGTCACAAGAACGGTGATCGATGCTGGTCAAGTGGAGAACATGGTCAGTCAGGGGAGACCGTGGTCAGTCATGGGAGAACCGGGGTGGATGGATTTGGGTATGATTTGGGTGAGCATTAGGGTAGATAGGTAGGGTAGATGGGTTTGGGTAGGTAGGTAGGGTAGATGGGTTTGGGTAGGTAGGTAGGGTAGAGGGGTTTGGGTAGATAGGTTTGGTGAATGGGTTTGGGTATGTAGGTAGGGTAGATGGGTTTGGGTAAGTAGGTAGGGTCAGTGGGTTTTGGGTAGGTTGGTTTGGGTAGGTGGGTTTTGGGTAGGTTGGATTAGCGACAAGACCAACTGGATGGGGTTGGGGAAAGAGACGAGGTCGGGATGTGGGGTAAAATAGGGTGAGTTGGGAAGGTGTAATAATGCATTGTTCTTGTGGGATGTAGGCCCGAGATGAGTTACAGATGAGGTCCCTGGTGCCACCCTTATTATTGATAGTACGGGTGAGCATGATGCAGGAGGATTGACAACATGTTGCAGAGGTGGGGCTGATAGGGGTGAGGTGCTATAGGCATGTAGTCCGGGAGGCGAGTCTGATGGTTTCCCTCATCGATAGATGGGACTCGGTGACCAACACCTTTCATATGCCGATGGGTGAGATGACAATCACCCTCGAGGACATCTACAGGATCCTGCAGTTGCCCATATTGGGGGCCCAGGTTTATTCCATCTCTTCAGAGGTGTTTGAGGAGCTACTAACACCTATTTTTGGTGAGGGCTTGGAAAACCTGACGTTCCATAGCGCTAGCATGATCTATGGAGTGATGTATAGAGCTCATCCAGAGGAGATGAGATTAGTGGTACTCATGATGGAGGCAGTGTGCTACTTCACACTGCCAGATGCAGAGGGGGGGAGATTCTTGAGGTCAGTGATGGGAGTCCTACATGACATGATGATACAATGGACACAGTTCGCATGGGCACCTACATTGCTGACGTAGGTATATAGAGAGCTATGGGCCTACGGGCGACTACGGTGGTTCAACATCTGTTGCGTCGTACTACTGCATTGCTGGGCTTATAAGCACATTGTTTGTGTTCAACCAGTGGGGATGCCCCAGGCAGTTGCATTCCCACAGAGAGTTTTGAGAGTGGGGTATAGGCGATGGATACCAGCCATGTGAGAGGCTTGAGGTGCCAAAGCTACTCATGATGTAGCTTACTACAGGAGGTTGTTGGAGGGGCTATCTGGGGTGGACATCATTTGGAGGCCGTGTGTGGGCTTCTAAGCATATAGAAAAATGGCCATGGAACTAGCTGGGCTACAGATACATCTGTGGATAAAGGGGAGGAGAGCGGGAGAGCATGAGTGGATACCCGTAGAGCAGGTTAGACGCCATTTTGGATTAGTCAAGGGTGTACCGCCTCCATTCCCGCAGTACATGAGAGATGATGTGGAGAGACCTATGTCTCCACCATGACCCATAGTGCCGACTGGACAGGAGGAGCAACATGTAGATATAAAAATTGATGATGTTGGAGTGGCAGATGGATACAGGTAGTGGTGGGTGGCACAGCTGAGAGCCATACCACCTAGGCCAGGGTAGCCAGACTCAGCCACCATCACAGTACAGAGGGATGCCCTATAGGGGTAGGTGGTTATCTTGGTGACGCAGCTCAGGATTATACAGGGGCAACTCATAGGTTTAGAGGCACAGGTTGCCACATTACAGGCCCAGATAGCGATGCTGCAGGCTCAGGCAGGGTAGGGACAGGTAACTGCACAGGTGGAGGTAGGGCGAGATGGAGATAGAGGGGAGATAGCCAATCTATCGGCACAGGTGCAGGCTTTACAGGGCTAGTTGGCCATAACACAAGGGCGGGTTACGGGTCTGGAGGGCCAGCTGACAGTAGCACAGGCACAAATTACTACCCTGCAGGCCCAGATATAGGCACGTGCATAGATTCCAGGGCTGGCTCAGGCTCTAGTACCAGCACAGGGCTCAGTGTAGGTTCAGGGACGGGGTCCCATTGTACTGGTACCTACGCAGGTAGTGAGACCCATGGCACCCCCACAGACAGTGACCATGGTCTGATTCAGGGATGCCCTAGTAGAGGCACGATACTATCAAGATCATTTTTTAGCTACTGAGGTAGATGTGCCCTCTTATGCCGAGTATAGAGCATAGTAGGCCTTCAGTGAGAGGACCAGATCCTGCACGCATAGTGTGGAGAGTACAGGGGGCCGGTGAGCTTAGGGACAGGGTCATGGTGAGGCCACTAGTGTGCAGAGGCCATTAACAGGAGGTGAGGGGCCATTAGCAGGAGGTAAGGGGCCATCAGTAGGAGGTGAGGCAGATGTCGGGCTCCAGACAGGTGCGGTAGAGGGGTCAGGAGAGAGACACTCACAGGGAGCATTCTCCGACATTAGATGGGGAGATGATTGACATGTTATTGATTGGCCTACGTGCCGAGTCATTTTTGTATGTATTATATATGAGACTGGCCTGCGTGCTGAAGAGATTTTGTATTTATTATTTTTTGTACATGATACCGGCTTGGGAGCCAAAGATATTTTTGTATTGGATAGTGACTTGCAAGCTGGCGATGTATGAGAGACACACGTATTGTTGAGATGAGTGTACAGTATGTGATACACTGAGATGTATATGAGGAGATATATGAGGTTCATTTGATTATGTGTTATGATTTATATTGTATTTTAATTTATGATGAAATGGATGTATTAGGCGAGTTAGGCATGACGGAGTCAGGTCAGTTTAGGCATGGATTGAGTCAGGTCGGTATAGGCATGGATCGAGTCAGGTTGGTTTAGGTATGGATTGAGTCAGGTTGGTTTAGGCATGGTGGAGTCAGGTTAGTTTAGGCATGGATGGAGTTAGGTTGGTTTAGGCATGGATTGAGTCAGGTCGACGTAGGAATGGATCGAGTCAGGTTGGTTTAGGCATGGATTGAGCTAGGTCGGTATAGGCATGGATCAAGTTAGGTCAGTTTAGGCATGGTGGAGTTAGGTTGGTTTGGGCATGGTGTTCATTTCAGTATTTTGGTAACAAATGGCAATATGAATGCATGAGATGGTGTAAAATGTGGAAAATGCTGGTTATGTATGGAAATGTGAAATAATATAAGTGGTAAAAGTTATGTGGTATATGGTTTAGATGTCAAGGTTTTGATACGAACGGGCAATCGAAAAGAAAAAAGGGGGGAAATGGTTGGGGTAAAAGGTGTCTGAGCTAACCTTCCAGGGCCCCATGCCCTAGAATTGCTACCTACATAGTCCTGGTGAAAAGGGACCTCAGACTGATGTAGTTCTCCCATAAGCTAGGAAAGAATATGAGAAGATAGAAGAATAGGTAGTGACGTTGATAGTTAGGTTGGATTCGAGGTCATAGGTATGATTAGGTCAAGGTCGTTTAGGTGAGGTGGAATATAGGTAGATATGTATGGGTGATTTTAGGTCGATAGGTAGTGTTAATTCTAGGTCATAGGTATACTTAGGTTGAGGGCATTGATGTTGGGGTTGAGAATAGGTAGATAGGTAAAGGTGATTTTAGGTTGATTGAGGTGGGAGAAGAAAATCCCAAAAGACAGGTGTCAAGGCTCTAGTCCTATATAGGAAGATCAAAAGGTAATGAAGAAGAGAAAAGATAAGAGGGCGCAAGAAAGCCACCCGATTGGCAAGGATCAAAACATATGAAACACATCTACAGATAGGCTAGTGAACGTAAGACCCTAAAGACATTGCATGATTGATTACTCTAAAGGTGAAGAATAATCACAGAATCACCAAATTTCGTAGGTTCCGTAGGTCCCTTGAGGCAGTATGAGGTGAAGAGACAATGGGTAAGGAGGTGAAGGTAATTGGGTCATAAAATGGGAAGTAAAATGCCTTGGGCAATAGAGCCAAGATCACAATAGGCAAGTCAATGACGAAAAAAGGTTACTTTTCTTTTTCCTTTTTTTTTGAATTTTTAGATAGACTAATCGATGTGGGAGTTCTATACAGGATGAGTATATGTCTCCTTGAGGTCTTCACGAATCTGATCGATGCAGAAAGCTTCTGAATCTTTATTTTTGAGGAAATAGTCTTCTTTTTTGATAGACTATGCAGAGAGTTGTGAGCTTTTTATAGCTGTCCTTCAAGGGAGCAGTCTATTTATAGCGACAATTGAAGGTAGAAGATGTCCTTTTGAGGGATTCATCTTTCATATTGGAAGTTTGACTCAAGGAGTTAATCCCTTATTTTTGGAAATAATTTTTTTAGCTTTTAAGTCATGGACTAGACTATAACGAAGCTTTTGGTTCTTTTTGAGAAGGCAAGGGTGAACGACCATGGGATCTCATCTAAAAGAAGATGAAAATTATCCATGAGAATCATGCCATGTGCAGATCCATGGTGCACATATTTACGATATGAAAAAAGGGTGATGGGTAATCATATGATTCTTGTTTAGTTGTTGAAGTGGAGGGGCGGAAAAAAGAAAGGTAAATGGCACTCAAGGGACAAGCAAGAACTAGATAAATAGTGATGTAGGACTAGAAGTCAACAATAGAATGGTCAAAGATGTAAGGCATTGAGGGGCTTAGGTTTGGGCTTACCATCAAGTGAAGACACGTGATAAGCACCTGATCCATAGGTATTGGTCATGATGTATGGTCCAAGTCAATTAGGAGCAAATTTTCCTCGTTTGCTTTTTTCTGCTTTAGTTATGTGTTGATTTTCCTTGAGGACGAGATAGCCAACCTTGAAGGTGCATTCATAGACACGTTTGTCATAGGAACACTTGATGTGTGTTTTGTAGACTTGGAGATGGTCGAGAGCATGAAGACGACGTTCATCTAATAACTCAAGTTGTCCTAAACGGTCTTGGTGAAAGTCATCATCAGTAAGCATATCTTGAAGAGAGATATGGAGAGATGGGATTTGGAATTCGAGAGGTAAAACAACCTTGGTACCGTAGACCAGAGAAAATGGAGTGGTAGCGGTGGAGGTGTGAATACTAGTATGGTATGCCCAGAGGGTGAAAGAAATGTGCGTATGCCAATCCTTCCCAGTATTGTTCACCACTTTCATGAGAATTTTGTTTAGGGTTTTGTTGGTGGATTTGACCTAGCCATTGGTTTGTGGATAATATGGTGAGGAGAAGCTAAGATGAATACCGAAGGCATCGCAAAGTTTCTGTGGAGTTTTGTTTTTGAATTATTTTCCATTATCAGTGATAAGGTGATGTGGAACACCGAAGCGAAAAATAATGTGATGATTGATGAACTCACATTTTTTCTTAGCTTTAATGGAGATGAGGGGTATGGCTTCAACTCATTTGGTATAGTATTCAGTAGTGGTGATGATCCATTGATGTCGTAGGGAAGAGTGACGATTGATCTCTCCGACAACATCCAAACCCCATTGAGAGAAGGGCCAAAGGTCACAAGCGACCTGTAAGGAGTGACTAGGTGTGTGATGAAGATTGGCATGTTGTTGGCATTTGACACAACGTTTCACGTAGTCACAACAATCATGATTGAGGGTCAGCCAGTAATAGCCTAGGTGAAGAATGCGTTTAGCAATAGCAAGGCCACTGAAGTGACCTTCGCATATGCCATCATGAAATTCTTTAATGGTATAGGGGATTTCAGAGCTGGTAAGGCATCATAGGAGAATACCATAAAATCCACGTTTATAGAGGAGGCCACCCATGACGCCATAATGAGAGGCCTTCTTGAGAAAGGCGCGTTGTCCATTACATGTGAGGTCAGGAGGCAATATAGAAAGGGAAAGGTAGTCCGCAAGCTACTTATACCAAAGGTCTTGAGCATTTAGTGAGGAAGTTCAGATGAGGCTAACACAACAAGATTTATAAGATGGTCTCGGTATGTGTTTTACGGTAACAAAGATGTCTGAATCGTCAGGTGAAATAGGTATTTGGGAATTGAGGCAGGCCATGATATCCATGAATTTATTGGTGGATCGCGGAATAGTTTGAATTTTATAGCGGTCAAAGGTAGTCAACATGATGCCGACATAACGTTTGTACTCTTGAAGTATTTCATTATGACACTGATAAACACCATTTACTTGGTTTACTACCAATTGAGAGTCACCAAAGTTATTAATGGATCTGATATCTAAGGCATAGGCAGTCATGAGACCCAATATGAGCGCTTCGTATTCGGTGATATTGTTGGTGCATTCGAAGTCGATTTTAAATGATAAAGGCATGGGTTCACCATCAAGACGAATGAGGATAATGCCTGCACCACCCCCATTCTGAAATTTGGAACTGTCAAATAATAAGGTAATTTGGTAAGAGTCATCATCCAAAGATAGGTTAGTAATGGATTCATCAGGGAAATCAAAATTCGAAGATTGATTCCCAGAAAGAGGTGCATTAGTGAGCTGGTCAGTAATGGCCTGACCCTTGATAGATTTTTGGTGGATGAATTCGAGGTCTAGGTTAGCAAGAAGCATGAGCCAACATGCGGCACGTTGATTTTGGTAAGGTTTACCATACATGAAGTGTAAGGGGTCATTGTTGGTCACAACATAGGTTTTGTGGTTGGGTAGGTAATGGCAAAGTTTGGTGGCAACAAAAACTAAGGCTAAGAAAAGTTTTTCAGGGTGAGTGTATTGGGTTTCATAGTCCAAAAGGGTATAACTTATGTAATAAACTGCCTGCTCCCTATGTTGTTCATCATGATGAGCGAACATAGCCCCTAAGGAGTGATTGGTAGAAGAGATGTATAGGTAGAAGGTTGGTCATCTTTAGGTGGAAAGAGTACGGGTGGTTGGAGAAGGTATTGTTTTAAGGCCTCAAAAGCTTTGTGGCAGTCGTAATCCCATTTGAAAGAGATATCATTTTTGAGAAGGTGATGAAATGGTTGACACTGATAAGATAATTATGAAATGAAATGGCGAATGGACTGCAATTTACCTTGCAGGATATGGAGTTGTTTAAGGTTAGTCGGCGGAGGCATTTCCAAAATGGCCTTGACTTTAGCGAGGTCAAATTCTATACCACGAAGGGAAACAATAAATCCCAAGAGTTTTCCTGAGAGAACCGTGAAGATGGAATTTTTAGGTTGAAGGTGGACGCAATATTTAATGAGGTGGTCAAAGATGGTTTTGAGGACGTTGAGGTGCTCAACGTGACGTTTAGATTTGGTGAGATGATCATCTACATAATCTTCCAATATGCAATGCATGATATCGTGGAAGATGTAAGTCATAGCACGCTGATATGTAGCACCAACATTTTTAAGGCCAAATGGCATGAATCGATCGCAGAAGGTCCCCCAAGGGTTAATGAATGTGGTTTTGTGTTGGTCCTCTGGAGTGAGCAAGATTTGGTTATAACCCGAGAAACCATCCATAAGTGATAGCATCTCATGGCCAGTGGTAAGTTCAACCAACTGGTCAATACCATGCAGAGGAAAATCATCTTTTGGGCAGGAAAAGTTGAGATCATGAAAATCAGTGCAAATGCGAAGTCCCCTACCGCCTTAGTGATAGGGACGATGTTAGAAATCCATTGGAGGTAATCGATGGGTAAGATGAATGAAACTGAGAGAAGGCATTGAAGTTCTTCTTTGACAAGAAGAGCAATGCGAGGGTGCATTTTCCTCAACTTTTGTTTTACGGGTTTGGCATCAGGAATGGTTACAATATTGTGGACCATGATAGTGGGATCAATGCCAGGCATGTCAGCATAGGACCAAGTGAAAACATGGCTATGATTTTTAAGAAAAGAAGTGAGGGCTTCCTGTTCAGCAACATCCAGAGATTGGCCAATCTTGAGAATGTGGGGGTCATCCTGAGTGTGGATGTTGACTTCGATAGTCGATTCATTCAACATTGTTTGCATCTCAGAAGGTAACGACTGGTGAATATAAGAGTCTTCAGCACCAAGGTAGGTGAGTATGGACTCATCATCCTAACATTGAACGACATTAATAGGAGTATTGTCCCCTATCATGTCAGGATATAGGAAAGGAAGAGAGGAAGGAGCCTCGTCATCGCGATGATAGGCCAGAGGCCCCAAGGAAATGGTATTTATGAAAAAAAGGTAGGAGGGATAGATTCAGGATCCATCGACTCTATTGGTGAAGGTGGTGAAGGTGGGGTAGGTAAAGAAGGTGGAGGGGTGTCAATGTCTTCAATGGGTTAAATACAAGGCTTTTTGGTAGGTAGTTTGGTAAAACCGATTCCACTACGATCATTGTGTTTACACGTAGTACATGAAATAACGGTGTGATGAACTTTCTCATAAAGGCCAAATCTGAAACCCTTCTAGGCACAACGGTGTAGGAAAGTGTGAGTAAAGCGGTGGTTGGTAAACGATTGAAGGTCAGCTAAAAAAGGTCAGGTTTGTGATGGTGGTTTGGGTATGTAAGTGGAAATATCAAGTCCCCCATAGGTAAGATGGGTACGGAGGTGGGGAGGACCATAAAGGAGATGCTCGCCTATGCGGTGATCATAGTGAGGATGTTGGTGAAGTTTTCCATACTCTTGTGGAGTAAGGAATGTATTGACATTGTACAGGTGATACTCCCCCATAGTGAGGTGTTGAAAAACACCTTCCAAGGGATCAGTGGTTGATATATTGGTGGTTGGAATAGAGGAAGCATTAGAAGTTAGATCAGTGGAGGTCTTGGTTAGTTGGGAGGCTGATGTGTGACTGGTAGAAGTGAAAACAATGGTGGGAATAGAAGATTTGGGTGAAGGTGAGGTTGTAACGACACTGGTGGATGGGGTCATGTGTGAAGAAGATGTAGGTAGGGAGGTAGACACCTTAACAGGTACAAGGACATCATTGGGCTGGTAAAGCATGTTGTAGGTTTTGAAAGGTGATGGGTCAGCTAGAATGGTATAGGAATGTCCTTCATGTTCAAACTTTACACATCGGTGTAAAGTGGAAGGAACACAACCCATGGCACGAATCCAGGGTCTTCCGAGCAACAAATTGTATAAAAAATCCCCTTCCAAAATGTAGAACAACTCGGGAACAGTACGGGGACCCACACGAACATGGAGGATGATAGTGTCGAGTGTAGAGGTGATAGCGTCATTGAATAAACGTAACATGACTGGATGTTTATGCATGCAATTGTTGGGTATGCATATTTGTTCAAATGTGTGAGAGGAGATGATGTTAATGCTAGCGCCCCCATCGATCATAACACGTCAGACGTGTATATTGTTGATGTGGATGGAGATGAAAAGTGCAGGATCTAGGTCATCGGTTTGGTGGGGGAAAATTTCGTCATCCGAGAAACTAAGGATAACAACTTGGTGAACAAGTGGAGGTGATGAGGTAGATGGAAATTTGGTGAGAGAAGTGACATGATGAGGTGTGATAATAGATGCTACAGGTGTGGGGTCATTAGGTAAAACCTCAATGGATTGAAGGACCTCCATGAGAGCTTGACAATGTGACTCCGAGGTTTGGATGAGATTGTATAAGGAAATTTTGAGGGGAGATTGATGTAATTGTTTAAGCATGGTGTGATGTGTGATGCCATTAGAAATGGGGTATGTGGGGCCATGGATAGTTATTTTAGGTATGGGTACAGATGGTATGTTGGGTATAGGATTGGTTGGTGGGTTAGTTTCTTTTTATTTACTCTTTTGCACATGTGTAATGATGTGTACCATGTTGATTTAAGGGAAGTTGGAAAATGGAGAAGGTGTAAGGTAAGTGGTATAATGACATGAAGGGAAAAAACCTATTGGAGGAGAAAAACCCTGTGAGGTGAGTTGGGCGCAACGACATTTGGGTGGTGGTGTGGCAAGTTCTCTGATGCAAACCATGTTAATTGTGAATTTCAGAGATGGAAAGGAAGGTCGTGGCTGTGAAGATGGAGGTTGTGGTATAGGTGTAGGAGGAAGATGTGAAGAAGGTGGCGAGGGTGAAATAGGTTCATCATCCAGGAGGTCATCGTCATCAAAATTGGGGTCAAAAGGACATAATTGAATGAGGGAAGCCTTTAGACCCTTACAGTTCTCAACATCATGTCCTAGCACACGATGGTAAGCACAAATTTTAGTATCATCAAACCCTTCCAGTTTAGGTTTAAGAGGGTTGTAAGGTCTAAGAGGAGGGAGGGTGATAGCAGAGCTTTCTAGGAGGTTAGCCAAGATGGAGGTGTATGATCCCACCAGTGGATCACAATGCGAAGTGAAAGTAGGTTTGGTTGGAAGATTGGGTAGTTGTGGTGGTAGTTGAGGTGATACAGTCTTGGATTTGGGTTGTACTTTCTTTGGTGTAGGTGCAGGAATAGAAAGAGGGGTAGGTTTAACCACCTCTTTGGAAATTAACGGATTTTCTGATTTTTGGTGCTTTTTCTTAGGTAGAGGCGTAGGAGGAGCACGTGATGTAGATGGCAAGGTAGATGGTGGGAGAGGACAAGTGACGCAAGGGGACAACTGAGGTGCAGTGGTAGGTGTTGGTCAAGGTCGAGAGGGAGGTACAGGTGAGGTGGAAGAAAATGTCATAGGTAATGAAGGAGGTATATAAGGTAATGGTGGTATAGAAGGTAAAGAAGTTATAGATGGTGATGAAGGATGTAAGGTTCGGCTAAGTAGAGTTGCAGAATGTGGTGAAGGGGTCAAGGGAGTTTTAGGTTTACCCCTAGGGAGAGTAGATTTTGTTAAGGTAGAGGGGTGAGGTCCCAAGATGGATGGTAGGGGTGAAGGTGATAAAGGTGTAGTGGGTGAGGTCGGTGTGTGTGAATTAGAAGGTTGGGTTTTTCGTTTAGGTTGAGGGATTGGTTCAATAGGTATATGGGAAGATGTGGTCAAGTGTATCCTGACAGGTGGATGTGCAAGGTTTGATGTGGGTGTGACCCCTAAAACACTAGTGGGTTTAGATACAAGAGATGGTGTTGGAACACGTCGGCTAGCGAGTAGAGGGGTGGGTATAGATGAGGATGATGCGATAAAATATGTATCGAGAGTTATGTTCATGTGTGGTTTGGGTTGTTGAAACATCTTCAGATAAATGGTAGAAGTGTCAGTGGAAGATGATTGCATTTGGGTCGAGACCGGGAGTAAGAGATGCCCCCAAAGTGAAGACCTATCAACATAGTCCAGGCAGTCAGCCAAACGTGAGAATGACACTGTGGTAGATGAGGTAGATGTGGAGCGAGTGGGGATTCCCATAAAATGTGTCTGAGAAATAGGGAATTCATTGGCTTTGGCCTCTAAAGGTAAGAGAGCCAAAATTCGGTCCACAAGATCTTGGCTAGCTGATGGAGAATGGTCTCCCAGCGGTAACAACAAATCTATTGGATCCTGAATAGGTGGAGAAGATGATGGGTACTACTCTATGGGTGAAGGAGGTACAATTGGTAGTGGTTCACTGGGTAGGGAAGCTTAAGGGGAAATGATATTGGTGTTAACGAGAGACTTCTCCGCAGGTGTATGGGGAGGTGAAGGGCTTTCCTCTATGGGTAGAGGAAGATAAAGTAGGTTCCTTGTGGGGTAGAGATTTAGGATTTCCTCGATGGATGGGATAGGAGATATTTGGGAATCAAGTGGTAATTCGGTAAAGATAACATGTACCTCACGTGTATTACTTTCATTGTGTGAGGCATTACCAGTTTGATCATTAGATGGGGAATGGTTAGGGAATGGTTTCTTGAATATATGAAGGTATTGATTGGCGGGTGCATTAGGGTTATCCAGGACTAACTCGCCACTCTCGAGCATTCCCTGAACAATGTTTTTAAAGGTGATATAATTGCTGTCACTGTGACCATTTACACGGTGATAGTTATAGTAGTCATTTTCCTTGTACCAACCTGGTATGGGGTGAGAGGGGTCAAAACCAGTATGTGGTTTGATAGGAGGAAGGGTGATGGCATTAGGTTTAATAAGATTTTCTAAAACAGATGAATATGGTTCCCCAATTGCTGTGTATTTCTTTTGTTCTCGTTTGAATTGGAAGGCTTGGACTGGTGATAGATTGGATGAAGGTTTAACATGATTGGATGGATGGGCAGGGCCAACCTTAAGTACCACTATGTTGTCAGTTCCCTTGGCTTTGGAATAACTTGTCTGAGGTTTTAAGGAAGAGGAAGTATCATGTGATTTAAACGAGGAGTTCTTGTTTCATAATTATATCTTCTTCTCTTTGATGGCAAAAATTTCAAGCTTATGTGCCATGGTGAAAGCCTCATCGAATGTCTAAAAGGTTTACACCTGTAAGGTAGGTGAGATATGTCTAGCATAGGCTCGTGTGAAGAGCTCTATGAATTTATTTTATGGTAATTGGAAATTGAGTTGGTTGATTAGGCTACGCCAACGAGTGAAAAAATCTGCAATAGATTCATCGTGATATTGACGCATGGAGTAAAGATCAATCATGGTAACCTTCTTGACGATGTTAATAAAAAAATGATCCAAGAAGGCTTGGGCTATTTAGTTGAATGAGAAGATGGAATGTCTAGGTAATCCACTATACCAGTCCAATGCTGGACCAGTTAGGGACATGGGAAAGGTTCGCAAAAGTAGAGCATCATCATGGGCAATTAAGTAACACCCATGTTTGAAAGATCGCAAATGTTGCTGTGGGTCTTCCTTACTGTTAAAGCGGTTAAACTTAGGCATCTCCCAGTGTACGGGATATGGGTGAATGGGAATGGATGGGTGAATAGGCTCATTACAAATCTCGTCATAGGTGAGAGAATTGTGGGAGCCAGAAACAGATGCTTCTAATGTCTGCATCTTATCCATCATTAACTTGATAAAGTCATTGCTAGGTTGTGAAGATTGGGTACCCCCCAAAGTGAAAGGAGGTTGTTGTGGGATATATGAAGAATACGACATTCAAGAATATGGTGGTGTCGAATAAGGATGCAAGAATTGAGAGATAGACATAGAGGTTATATATCTGGACTAAATGATTTATGAAACAGGAGGTGGCTAGTAGCAGGTATGTGAGGGTGGGACACTCGTAGTGACCCTGGTAGAGATTGGAGAATAGAAAGGAAAATGTTTTGAAATGGGGTAGAGGTTACCAACACCAAGGGTGGTAGTGTTGCGAATGGTATATATGAGACAACAGGTGTGGATGATGCTATGTTTTGGCTGGTGAATGAAGGTATGGCGGAAATTGCGGGTGCAATAGAGGTGGTGGATGCAGCGGTCAAAGCTGACGTGGGACCTAGCTATGACACAACTGGGGATAAAATGGGTGAGTTCACCGTGGTAGGAGGTGGGGCCGAGGTGGAAGCAATCATTAGGGATGGAGATAAATATATGGGCATATCATAAATCAATTGACCCAAGGCATCTCGAGTGGACGCATGGGTGAGGTAGTGGCTCAAAGTAGTGGGATTCTGATCCAGGAGTCATGCAAACTCCGTGTCGCCCGTAGGAATGGTGATAGGCTGATTGGGATCCATGGATGATGAGATGGAAGGTGGTGAAGGACTAGGTGATGAAGGGCTAGGTGGGAGTAGTAGTTGACCAGCATCAAATACGAGGGCACTTGCTTGACTACGGGTCAGTACCATGTGGGTAGGAACTAATTTGGCGAGACTATATTATGTTTGAATGGCACAGAACACAACAAAGCTAGGAAAAGAGTCAACAATGAGTGCATTAGGTTGGCTGGTGAGCTGTGATATAGCACAGGGTGACCAACACCTGTTCAGGTAAACTAATGTCAGTTAGGCTTAACCGGTGCCAGTTACTGTGAAAAACCAACAGTCTGTTAAATGATGGTCCCAGACTGACAATTTTCACACAGGATGAGATGTAAGATGATTGTAATTGAAGTAACGACAATATGAAAGGTGATAGGAGCCTTTTACAGCTCAGAAAGTGAAATAGGTGTCTTTTTGATAGGTATCTAAGAAGACTTCAGACTGACGTCAGTTGGGTTAAACTGATGCCGATTAAAGATAACCGTATCCGGTTACTGTGAAATTGAAACAAAGAATAAGAAAAGTGGTTGTGATTTAAAAAGCTGGTGTTGAATCAAACCCTAAAGTCTAAGAATGATGTAGATGTGGTCCAGGCACACTCAGACAAAGTTAGAATACACTGACTATGATATGGAGTGTGTAAGGAAAGACAAAAATAATGATCGAAAGCTCTCACCTCAAAACACAAATCAAGTAGAACACTAAGAAAGAACATTCCTAGAGTGCATATTCTATTACGTTTGTTCAGCTTATGTTATTTGTATGGACTGACTATTATGAACAGAACAATAGAACTTCTTGGTGAGGAAGGCTTCGTACAAAGGAATAATTCTAAAGGGTGAGGTTTCATGAATGTTATGGCGGGGGCGGGCTTCGCTCTGAAGTATGACTCGACAGAGCAACGAGCTGGGTGCCCACTGTACCGTGATCGTGTGATCACCTACAACTTCTTCTAGGTAGGATGTTGTTTAAGAATGTATGTATTTTGAATTTTTGTGTGGTTTGGTAAGACTCACAAAAAGAGAAAAAGATAGAAGTGCTTTACTATGATTCATTTGTCAACCATCAGCTGGTCATGACTTCCAGCGTATAGGTTGCCCTCAATTAATGTGAGCTAATGAGTTAAATTAGAATGCCATGCACTTGTTTTAAACCCAAATCGAAAGTATGATATTCAATGACAACAATAGATGAACAGGAAGAGGGATGCTCTTTCACTAAAATGCAGAAAACAAGAATAAGAAGTTTCTTTTTAAATACACCAAAAGAAATGTGTCTTTCGAAGCAAGTAGAAAGAAGAGAATGTTACCAAGGAGAAAGTCTTAATGTGAATGCTACTAGAAGGGAAACAAACACACACAATTTTTCACCTAGGAATGAAGAAAAATGAAAGGAACCCTGAATGGGTCCCCACCGGGCATGGAAAAATGTTTCACTTGATTTCTTAGTTTTTTGAGAAGTACTTGATGAAACAGATAAGGTAAAGGTGGTAAGAGGAATACTTGATTTGGGATGGTTGAAGGTTGTATGCATGCATATCTAAATTCCGAATCAAAGTGATTGTGAGACCTTCCTTTTGGCTAGGAGGAACTACCTGTATAAGAACCAAAACAAGACCGCCAAAGAGAGTTAAACAATATATGTAGTGGACTACCTAACATATGCTAGATCCTGGAAGTGCGATACTTTTTAGATGGCTGTCAATCCACTATTTAAAACAATTCAATGCTGAAATAAAGTAAATATTGTCCTATTGTAGTTTAATATGATTTAGGCATCTCATACAAATGCAATAGGCTAGATCTAATCTAACAGGCTAGGCTATAAGGAGATCCAGAGGTCAAGTAGGTTGTTTATAGGTGAATCTGAGCTAACAGGCTAGGCTAGAAGGAGATCCAGAGGTCAAGTAGGTTGTTTATAGGTGAATCTGAGCTAACAGGCTAGGTTAGATACAAATCTGAAGGTCAAATAGGTGTTCAAGTAGATGTATGTTAGAAGTAGGCTGTTATTCTGGCAGAAATTAGGTGACACAGAGACCGACCATGGTTTTATGGAACCAATGACGGTTTTACTATAACCGGCAATGGTAAGAGATAACCGAAGATGGTTAAGTCGGGGCTGGTGGAATTACACAGTCTGGGTTTTTGGAGTTTTGGGGGAAAAGTGGAGTGGATAGCATATGGGAATTGATCACAGAGTGGGTGTAGATATGTTGCGAAGGTCTGAGGCTATTGAGGAGGTCAAATAGGAAATTGGGCCAAGTATTAAGATAATGAGGTATGGAAGGTGGCTACAACTAGAGAGAGGGAATGGACAGAGGGTAAAAGACTAGATTCCTTTACCACAAATACTATAGATGATGATAATAAAATGAAATGGATGGAGGGAGGATACTTACTCTTATGTGAGGTACAGGTCTAAATAAATATGAAGAAGTTGCTGCATTAGAGAATGCTGGGAAGAAAGTTTCAATGTTGTGCCAGTGTATTTGGTTGTCTTTTTTGATCACAAATCAATCTTCGTTTTGCTGTCACGTATTAAAGAGATCAAACTCGAGATTAGAAGTTTTCCAAACAACAAAACAACAACCAACAACGTATTACAAAGCTGTAGATGGGTCTAAATAGGCCACTTGGTCCATTCCGGCATAACCAGTGTCGGTTTAGGGTGAACCGACATCGGTTTGGGTGAGATATCTCGGGTTGTTCAAAGTTTTCCTGGGAAGTTGTTCTGCCATTTGATAAGGGTCTCTTCTTTTCCTTGGGGAAAAAACTGACCTTAGGAGGCTTTAAAATGTGAGGTGAGGGGATGGGTCCAATGTTAGGTTTTATTTAGGACATTGGTTTAGGGTTTAGGTTAATGGGTCAAATGATGGGGGTGGTTAGGCGATGTGCATTTAATAAAGGAAATTTTATTAAATAGGTGTGTGAGGGTAGTGAATTAATTCAATGTGAATAATTAAATTAATGTGTGTGTGGGTAAAAGGTCATTAAATTAATTACAATAATTAAATTAATATATATGGAGATAAATGGCATTAATTTAATTAAAGTAATTAAATTAAAACGTGTGGGGTGCAGGAGGTAGGTGATAAGGTGTTAAGGATGAGAAAGTGATTATAGGGCCGCACTTGGGGACCAAGGTGATTACGACATGATTTCGGTGTCTACAGGAATTTTATAAATGTAAAGTCATGTGATTATAATAAGGCACCAAACACTAAGCATTAACTATCACCACCTAAGGTTGCATTCAAAATATATTCAAGAGAATTCAAGCATCCATTTCAAGGGCAAGGAACTACATTCTTCTGCATACACTTCATAGGAGGGGAAGTTCATTCTATTCCATGCACACATCTACTACATTTTCTTACATCTAGTTGTTTTCCCACTATCAAGTGTGAAACGCACAGGACCAACCTATGGCATTATTTCACGCGCGCGCACACACACACACACACACACACCTAGAACTACATTGGGTCTAAAATGTAGTGCAACGCTGAGTTGTAAGATCACTTGTTTGATAGATGAGGACACTTTGACCCCTCATTTGCATTCTTTTCTTTCTAGGCTTTGATGTAATCTTGAGGATTTTACAGGTCAATATTTCATTACAGGTTATCAGAAACATCAGATATCATCATGTGACATATTAGTGACCAAAGGTGAAGGAAAGAGAACACCTCGTGACCATGTGAAGGAGTTTCCCTGAGGGTTTGAGAAGTCATAGGTGCCCAGAGCCACCTAGAGAAGGTTTAGGGCACCCGCAGATGGCCCTACCCCTTTCCAGGTGCCCCAGTCTAGGAATATTGTCAGGTCACACATTTTTCGAAGTCTTTGTGTGACATTTATACCCATTTTTTCATTTGGTCAACACTTTGGCACATCCCATAATTAATTATGAAACAACTAAGTCATTTTATCTCCT
The DNA here is from genome assembly GCA_019776745.2 of Taxus chinensis. Classification (NCBI taxonomy): domain Eukaryota; kingdom Viridiplantae; phylum Streptophyta; class Pinopsida; order Cupressales; family Taxaceae; genus Taxus; species Taxus chinensis. The sequence continues at coordinate 49,604,845 of CM034156.1, forward strand.
CTTTGTAACTAGGATTTCATAGTTTCTATCTTAATTTGCTTAGGTCAATTTTGTATCTCATTTCTTGTTCATTTAATGCTATCTTGCAATTAGTATTGGGAATATATTCATTCAATATTTATTTAATCTATCACCCAAAATTTCCAAGAAATTTTTTTAATAAGCTAAGTGCACTCAATCTCTTATGTTTGTGAGATTGTATTATATCATGTACATTTATTGCAAGTATTAATGTGTTATTATGATATTGAATGGTTAATTTTGGAAGTTAATTAATAAGAATAACAACCTGTAGCTTAAATTTCATTCCTTTTTGGTTATAGGTATAAATCTTAATCAAATCTAAAAAGGGTGAAAACATTTGGTGAACTCGCTTTTGATCAAATTATTAACCTAATACAGTATCTATTCTTTATGTATTAGGTATGTTGATCTCTAAATGCTATCTGCCATAAGGATCCATATTTTCAATATATATTCAGCCCTAAATTTGATTTACACTAATTTTTCTAAGGTTTCATGTTTGGTTCTACCATTTGGGTCACTTTTTAGGGATTCCAATTGCCAAGTCACCTTTTATTGCATATATAAAGCACACCGAAACTATTTTCAAATTGCTTTGAGGTTATTGATTTTTTTATGTATTTAATAAAAACCCTTTTTGTTTGCCCTAATTTTTAGCATATTTTTTGGAAATTAAAAATTACTATTTTTAGTAATTAGAGCATAGTAAAAAATACAAACTTTTGGAAAAATTCCTTAGAGGTTTTTATTTCATATAAATAGAGTCAATAATACCTCTTTTTGTTTTGTAAAGTTCTATTTCAATATATGTTCATTTTGTTGTAGTCAATTTTTTCTCAACATCATGTTTTGTGTCTTATCCCATGGTCTCTTGATTTTCATCCCTCCATGTGTTGATTCTCATTCTTTTCTACCTAATTGGAGTTTTTTATATCATTATTTCTTCCATCATAGCCTATGTTATTTTATCTCCTTCTATTCATAGTGATGGTAGCTTTTATAACACCATCCTAGAGTCCATTCAATCATTACAACATGTTTTTCAAACCCAATTGCAAGACATGTTTAGACACCTAATTCTGAACACACAATTTTAATGTTAAAATTTCACTAATTGTCTTCTTTCCCATCATTTCTTTATAATTAGTTATTTTTTGCTAATTAGCTAATATTCCCCATCTTCTCATCAATTAACGACATTTTTTTAGTTAACTAGCTTTGTCCCTCAACTTGGATGTCATTTAAAGTTGCCTCATTAGTTAAAATACTCTTTTAATTGATTAATTAATTATTACTAATTAATTCACCTTCCATAAGCTTGCATTTAATTAATAAACCATCTTATTAGTTACATCCGCCTCTCGAACCCTTCAAATTCTAGTAATTTACCTCCAAATCATCTCCAATTAGCTTCTATAAGATAAACTTGGCTTAATAATTAATCCCAATTGATTAATTAAACCTTCCTAAAATCCCTTGAGTTGCTAATCTCTAATTAATCTCTTCTAATAATTCTTATCATTTTCTAATTCTACGTTCACTTTATCCCAAATTCACTAGGTTGCAAGCCTCTCCCAAATTGGAAAGCTATATAAAAAACCTAGTACACCTTGTCCCTGAAAGACATTTGATATATCAAAAGAGCATTTCCCTCACAAGAAAGCTTACATAAATTAAGAAACCTATTTGTTAAGGTTACTTAGGAGAATATTAAAAATGGCACTTAATCCATATTGATGAGATCTCCTCCACTTTATTAAAAACCCCTTTGATTGCACATAACTTACATTCATTTTGTATAAGGGAGAATCTACATGTCGAAGCATATCCAAACATCAAAAGGGAAGTTTGCATTTAATGTTAGATTCATGTTTTGTGTAGTTTAGTTAGCTTTCCCTTTTATGCTCAATTATGATGTATTTGTTTAACTAAACTTAGTTAAGGGCTTACTTGGTGTTATGTCTATTGAATTAGCTTAGTTACATTTAGCATGTAAATATATGGCACGCTTGGTGGGACACCCCTTTGTCTCATGTGTGCTTATTTTTTTTAGTTTATCTTTATTTCCTAGTTTCATGAAAGTTCTTCCAATTTGTTGAAATATCTATATTTTTGATAATTTTTGTTGGTATTTGATATCTTTGAGACTTCTTTGTAAGTATAAAGGAGGTGAAGTATTGTCAAAATTGAATCTTGATGAGATAAATTCAATCTTTTTTGTTCTTTTTGGCCGTGTTTTGACATTTTTGTGCAGGTATAGGTTAAGTGCATTTCCATTACTGTAAATGTGTCTCAACATCAGGTCTATTGTACCATGTTGGAATTTACGCTACCATGCTAGAAACTATGCTACCATGATCAAACTAGCATCACCGTCACTGCAAATGTGTCTCCATGCTAGAAAGTGTGTTTGCATGAATTTAAGTGTTATTTTCATAACTTTAATTGCATTTTCATGACTATAAGTGCATTTGCATGACTATAAGTGTATTTTCGTGACTTTAAGTGCATTTGTGTGAATTTAAGTGTCTTTGCATGACTTTAAGTGTGTTTTGTGATTGTAAGTGCATTTTAGTGATTGTGTGTTTCTATGACTTTAATTGCATATTCATGAATGTAAGTGCATTTCTGTGACTTTAAGTATGTTTTTATGACTTTGCATGCATCCGTATATTCTATCTTCTAAAGGTCATAACTTTTGATCCTGAACTTGAAATAAATCCATTTTTTCCTGTGTAAAGGTCTCGAGACAAGATATGCAACGAGCATATAAATTTACGATTTCACCTAGCAGAAAATTTAGGTTTTCCTTTATCCTAAAACTTGTCATTTTTTTTCCAGGTTAGATTTTTTTTCTCCAAACTACTAAATATTATGTGTAGGTTGGTATTGGATTGCTTAGAAGACGGTTTAGAGTAGATAGAAGAAGGGGTACTAAATTTTTAAGTGTTTTTCATCTCCTTTCATTTCTACTCTAATCAAATATTGCATATTATCTTCTCTCACACTCTTGAGAAATATTGAGAATCTAAAATGGCCATGATTTTTTATTTTCTTCTAACATTGAGATCGTAGGAAAACTACTAATTAGTTTTGTGAAGGACCACATCATTTGAAAATCTTATCAAAATTAAGCAATAAACTACTAACACCTTGCATGCAAGTTTCATTGGCCAAAGAAAAATCAAACATTTCTAAAATTTAAACTATACAAAACATTTGCATTACAGGTTTGGATAAGGGTAAATATTTATCCATTTAACTGTGGGAAGTACTTTGGCATAAGCCCTAAAAATCATTATGAGGAGTACCACATGAACCCCAAATTAGTTGGAACATTGAGAGGACTGGCTAGTGAACCGGGTAGTGCCCCATCCTGATTGAGTAGTATCACCCATGAGGAAAATCAAGCATTATTTGTGGTAACGACCCCATTTTGATTGACTGGGGGGTATAGTATGTATCCATAAATTTCCCGCTACATATACTCATTTAGACAAGCATTAATGAGAGAATATCCCAAAACCCTAGGAATCCTAACAAATCAGGGCCAAATAATCCAATATTGTTTGTATACACCCAAAAATTATAAAGTAAAATTGTATCTGAACCTTGTTTTAGTGATAGAATGAGGTGAAACTATGTCTAATTTGTGTCATGTATTTTTCATCACAAACCATACTTTTTGCATAATTTTGGATTCATTTATCAAAGAGAATAACTTGAAACTCTGCCAAAATCTCATCAACCATTTTGACACTCACACTTGAAACTTGTTTTCCAAAAACTTGATTGATTATTAAAATTACATTGTAATGTTGTTTGTTTTCTTTAGATTCCCTTTAGACACTCAGATAAACATCCAAGTCTTAAAAAAATGTCTAGTTTGCAGTCGTTATGGTGCTCAAATTGACCTAGAACTTCCTTCAATATGAAATAGTTCAATCAATAAAATCTAGGTCAAGATATTTAAATTAACCGATGTCATCCATGACTGAATATCTAATGATTCCTCACATCACTAAAAATAGGGGACCTATTCTACCTATCACTTTCCAACCTTCATCTCCTAATCAATCCTATCTAAAAACCAATTCTCCACATACGTTTAGGTCCCAACCAAACAAATTTCTCCTAAAGAACAATTACTCACACAATACGACACTCATAAGAAACCCTTCTTTTATCCACATTAAACTATGTTCTAAGCAAGCCAATACTAACATATCCTAAATATAAATATAATTCAACTCTCAATATATTCCAATCCACATCTAATTTTTCCCTTGAGTCATCTCTATCTACCAATCCAAATCCAATCTCTCTTTAACCTTCAGGCCATTTTAACCATTCCTTATTTTATCCTCTCTGATCCTCTAAAGACATATATTTGGGTTCATATCGAATAATTGATAATAAAATATGTGCTAAAATATATTGTCAACGCACTATCAAGTTCATTTGTGGAAATAATAAGGTCAAAACCATCCAATTCCATCATCTCCATCATTAAAAAACTTATAAATCCCAAACACTTGTTGGCCCTCTTCCTTCAAATCAACCCTATATCATCGTCCAAAAAATACCTCCTCTTATCATCCCATTTCCCATTACATGAAAAAATGACTAGGTCTATCCTTGATCCATCTCCTCGTATCCTCCCATTATCCTATTTCCCATTGTATGGAAAAGCAACTAGTTTTATCCTTTATCCCCCTCATATCTTCTCATCACCCAATCATACCTTACATATCACATCCTCTAAATCATGATATCTCCTTGGGCCACCTCCTATTATTCCATTACCTTTTATCCTTAGACCACATCCTACTAGCCCATTACCTTCTATCCTTATGCCACCCCCTACTATCCCATTACCGTCTCTCCTTGGGCCACATACTCCTAACCCATTGCCATCAATCCTTAGACAATATCCTATTCATCCATCACATCATCCCTTTGCTAACAGTTGTGGAAAGCACATCAGCATCCCTAATAATGCTCTCATTAATCCCAAACATCCACTTTCTTCCCCCATTTCTCAAGACCAATGGAATCACACATTAGCTTATCTAAAGCAAAAACAATTTCTTCACCAAAATTAAAACTCCAAAGCTCAAAATGCATCCAACAATCATAAATCCAAAATGTAAACGTGATTCAAAAACCCAAACAAATGTAAACATCAAGTATGGTGAAAAAGTGCAAAAATCTATGTATAGTGAACTCAAACTCCCACATACGAAATCCATATTGCAATATAAGTCGCAATCACTTATTGAGTATTATCTCACCATGATTATGAAGATTGAATCCAATATCACTCTTGATAAGTAAAATCTCCTAGTCTCCCTTATAAAAAAAATCACAAACATTTTTGTCGGATCCTATCACAAGGAGTGACATTGTTCATCCAAAAATCCCAATCCATCCTATCTTATTCTTCCTACCTTATCATGGATATTTTTCCTCTATCCCATTTCATCCATTTTCATCATCTCACTTTGGGGTTTTCCCATTGGAAAACCCTCAAAAATCCAAAAAATGAGAAAACATTAAAACATTAGAAAAAAAATAAAAGTACAAACATCAAAACATCACAATAAGTTGTTGCATGTGCATGGATGTTCTTTCCTTTCTTCATTTTCCTCTACAAATCACCCATCATTTTCATCCCTTTGATGATATTTTGATTAGTCTATTTACACTAATTATGTGACATCTATCTCTATTATATTTGTTTAACCTTGGTCTTTCATTACCTTGGTAAATTAAATAATGATTGACCTCTTAGAGATCTTGTAACTATCTTATATTTAATAAACTTGTTGTGAAGACCTTTGGGCATATCCATGGATAATAGCCAACATCATCATCACAATCACTTCCACATCCTTCCATTAAGCCATTAGTGGTTCTTAACTCCTAATAAAAATAATTGATAGATCTGAAATACTTTTCAGAAAGTAAAAATCCAATTAAGAATCAAAATAAAAAAATCAAAGCAATATATATATATATATAGCTCTCTACATGGGTATTTCCAGTATCTCTATCAGGGCTATGGACACCTAGTTGATAGTAGAACAATGTTGTGACTAGTATCAAATACATCTTTGTCAAGTTTATGGATGCCTAGATGGAAGTGGATTAATTTACAACTCTCCTTCCACCATCCATTCACCAATAAACTATCAAAATCAATCACTCCTACACATTGGCTAGTTTATCTTCACTTATTTCCTATCAAATCTTCACTTCAAGAAGTAATCCACTTTCACATGCAAACACTAAATTTTTTTGAGAACAATACTACTATGTTACTAAGTTTTATATGGACCTTTTTCATACTCTTTCTTTAGTTCATCTTTTGTCTCGCGATTTATGGCTTTAGCTCATCAATGTTTCATTTTCAATCTTCTAGCTGTATTTTCCATATCCATCCATAACATTCACATTATTCTTCTTCTTCATTCAGAACATCCATGGTATAGATTTACTTTTTATTATGCCTGAGGGAAAAAAATTCCCCATTTCAATAAATAGTCTTGTACTTATTTCTATCATTTATTTCTAGGCTAGCTTGCACTTGGGGGCATGATCACTCCTTCCTAGTTATTCATTGGCTTGAGTTCATTATATTTTTTAACCTATCCCTCTTAGCCTTGATCTGGTTTATCCTATTCTTATATATATGCATGATATTTCCCTTTTATATTCTCACCTCTTATTGGGGGGAATCTTAGCCCTTCGTTTTCCTATACACAATATCAAAAAACCTAGAAAATCCTAAACATTTAGAAAATTTTAGAAAATCCAAAACAATCAAAATATTAGAAAATCCATTGAAAACTCCTAAACATTAAAAAATCTATTAAACCTAAAAATTGTGAAAAACTTAAAAAACACTAAACAAGGGAAACTATACCACAAAACCCTAGTTCAACACTTTTTAGTTCTAGTGAAATGACTAAGCTTGTGGCACTTTTCCCCTCTGTCCAAACCCAACAAGAAAATAAGGAAGCGAAATACTCTTCCATGGATTCTTTAAAAGAAAATGGATCTGACTTCACTTCACTTCAGAAAGGTTTAAGTAGTATTAAAGAAGGTAAAACTCAAGTCCTTAACTCCCTAGGGTCTAATCACTAAAAAAATATGGGTGGCAATGTTAAAAATCCTTCTAAAAGACCCCCTAATGTCAATCTCTTTGGAGGCCCAAGACTCCCCAACCCAAGATTCAAATTAAGGAAGAAGAGCCTGATAACGAAAAGCAAGTGGACTTGTTTTTCCAAATGGATGAAAGCAATAAAATGGTCAAGTTGTACATAACACAAAGGACAGAACAAGTTGGTAACTTCATGGAAGGAAACAACCTTGAAAAAAGGAACATGTTGAAGGATATATCTTTCTCAACACCTCTAAAGGTTAGGGACTTACACTAGGGTTTATCTATGGAATCTATTCCTGAAGAACCATTCATGCAGTATCTAAATACTTCCCCCACCTCACATGGGATGCAAGCTAATCAGGATGGTATTAACATCATTTTAGCAACACGTGAGCAGTTATTAAGTGGAGACTTAGACACCAATCCTCAAACAGAGCCAAACACTTGACCAGAAAAACCTTTCACTTTGGTGGGGATACAAGGCAACTCGGTTGGCATTAACAGTTCTATAGCTACTAGTGCACAGTTGGTAAACGGTGACATAGTCGACACCCATCAGTCATGTATGGATAAATACTAAAACTATTTGCAGTATATCCTTAACTTCTTGGATAAAGAATATGGTGATCTTACTCCAATAAAAAACCACATTCTTGCTAATAGCACTATCACTCTAACCCCTAGTGATCTGAAAAAGTTAAAACTCAAAAAATAAATTTTTTGAGGGGATCCTGAATGCCCCGTTCTTTGATAAAAATAAATATCCATGAAACTAAGAATATTATTGCTCTAGAGTTACTATATCAACTAAAAATAAAGTGAATATAGGATCAAACACCTCAAAATTGAGGCCTTTAAAAAATTATCAAAGTAAAAAATAAACTAATAAGAGCATTGCAGATAGAACCCAAACTACATTGGACCATCCAGAAATCATCTCCCCAAAAAATTTTAGATGAAGCTAGTATCTTGGAACATAAGAGACCTTAATGGGGGTAGAAATTAGAGAACACTCAAAGATTTAAGGAAAACTAGTAGACCTACCATTATGGCCATCCAAGAAACTAATATGGGTTCTGAAGCTATGAATAATTGTAAAAGGTATATCTAGAAAAAAGAAGACATTGTTATTATGGACTCTAGAGCTACTTCTAGAGGTATTGATGTTTTGTGGGATCCCTGCATAGTCTCTAGTAAGGTGATGTTTTCTTATCCTAATCATCTTGTTATTTCCTTTCATACTACTTATTATTATTTGATTTGGATTATTTCAAATATTTATGAACCCAATACTCTTCATGGGAGAATACATCTCTAGAAGGATATGAAAATATTTGGTTTAAGTTGTGGGCATCTACATTGGATGATTATTGGGGATTTAAACACCCCACTCTTTCCAATGGAAGAGGCTCCTCTGATTTTAATGTGTATATGGATAATCTTACTAACTTCATTTTTTCCTCTAATCTTATAGACCTATATATTCATGGTAATTCCTTCACTTTTTCCAATATAATACTAGGATATTATCACATTCAAGTTAGGCTTGATAGGGAAATCATTTCTGCTGATTGGATCTTGAATCAAAGCTTTCATCTTTCTTCTCTTACTATAATTGGTTCATACCATAACCATATTGTGTTAAGCATTCTTGATTTTGATAATCAAGCTCACTCCTCTTTTAAGTTTGAAAAAATGTGGTTATATCATCGAGAGATTAGGGACAGAGTTAAAGAATGGACTATTGAGGTGGATGTCACAACCCAGTTTAAATTCATTCAAAAACTAAATAACGTGAAAAAGAAAATCAAAATATGGAATAAGATGGTCTTTGGGAATGTGTTGATCCAGAAAAAATAGGTTAAAGTCGAGCTTTCCGATTTGGAATAAAGGGTTGTTGTTGTTGTTGGTATGTCCCATGATGATTGTATACTTGAGAAAAATATCTTATAAGATTTCCCTACTATATGTGCTAGATAATATTCCTTTTGGAGACAAAAATATAGATCCCTTTGGTTAAAATAAGGAGACAGAAACACAAAATTTTTTCACATGATTTCTCTAAAACATAGAGCCCATAATAAGAATTTTAAAGTTTCCTTGGTTGATCGTACTGTCACTTCTGATTTAGGTGTCATCAAAGATGAAGTTCTTACCTTCTACAAAAATATGCTAAATGAAAGTACTCACCTTTCTTTAGATGTTGTTGATACCCTTCTTGAAGCTATCCCAAGCAATCTCTCTCCTAATGATGAGTTTATCGGCCTCACCAAGCCTATTTCTATTGATGGATTACAAAAATTTATATTCTCCCTTGAAGGTGATAAGCCCCCTAGACCTAATGGATTCTCAGCAAAATTTTATCATAAATTATGGAACATTTGTTTAGAAGATCTGCTTAAGGCGGTAAATGATTTTTTAGAACTAGAAAGTTGCTCAAAGAGATCAACAATAGTTTCATTTTTTTGTTTCCTAAAAAATTGGGTGTCAAGGATTTTAAGCATTTTATACTTTTCAACCTCACTAATGTTCTCTACAAGATCTTCACGAAGAATATGGCTACCAAAGTTCATCCTCTTCTTCCAAATCTTATATCTAAGCAACAAGGTAGATTTGTCAAAGGTAGACTCATCTAGGATGGTATGGTGATGGTCCATGAAACCATTAATTCTATGGACAAAAGTAAGAAAGTTAGTATGGTTGTTAAATTATTTATGAATAAAGCTTTTGGAGTATCTTGTAATTTTATTGATAAGGTTATGGATAAATTTGGGTTTTTTGTTCATTTTAGAAAGATCATCAGCTCTTGTATATCCACCCCTAGATTCTCTATCATTGTTAATGGTTCTGCATTAGGATTTTTCTCTAGAAACAGAGGAATTTGGTAGGGTGACCCTATTTCTCCACTTCTATTCATAATCATGGCAGATAGCCTCAGTCACAACATTACTAGAGCTATCACTTTGGGCTACCTTAAAGGATTCAAACCTATCTCTTTGGAGATCATTGTCTCACATGAGTAATTTTTTGATGATATTATCCTATTTCTCCTTGCCTCTATTCTTGAAGCCAAGATGATGAAATACCTTCTTAATATTTATGAGTATGTTTCGGGTTAGCAGATCATTTTTTTTAAAAGTTCTCTTTTTTCTTCAATACTCCACTCAGCTGGCAAAGGAAGATTGCTCAAATCTTGGGTAGTGAGATTAAATCTCTTCCAAATACCTATCTTTGTCTTCTTTTGGGTACTAAAAAAAATTTCATGGATGTATGGAACTCTTTGCTTGATAGGTTCCACAAAAATATTACTGGCTGGAATGGGACTGTCCTATCTAGTGCTCGGAAATGTTTGCTTATCAAAATCACGTTGCAAAATATTTTGATATATATCATGTCTATGTTTTTCATTCCTATGGTTGTGATGGATAGAATTGAAATAATTTAGAAACATTTCCTTTGGACATGTACAGAGGAAAAAAATAGGCTTCATCTAGTGGCTTGGGACAAATCTTGCACTTACAAGAAGGTGGGAGGTCTATGTATCAAGAATATTAAAATTATGAATACAACACTCATATCTAAAATGATTTGGAGGCTTATAAAGGAACAACATCCTTGGACTGAGATTATAAGATAAAAATATCTTACACAAGACACTGTTATGAGATTTTTGAATGAAGAAACTCTTCCTACAAGCTCCCTCTTCTAGAAAAATCTTATCAAAACAAGAAGGGGCATGGAGAAGGGATGCAAGTAGAAGCTGGGAAATGGGGAAGATATCTTATTTTGAAAGGATAACTGTTGATAGTTATATAAAATTAAGAGAAACAACTCCTAGGATCAGCTTCAAGACAAACTCACAACAGAGTTTGGACACAAGCTTAGTGACTACATCACTTGTGTAAATGACAACTTTCAGTGGAATAATAATCATATTGGTAGGTCCAATTTTAGAAGCCTTATTGATGAAATCTAAAAATTATCATCGGCATCCAAATCAGCCAAATCCAAGCTAGAGATGAATTCATTTGTGTTGAGCCTTTTGATGGCTCCTATTCAATCATAATACATTATTAGTTACTCTTAGGAGACTCTTGTTATGATTTTGACTGGATTAGAATTTGGCATAAAGAACTAACCCCCAAAATTAATATATTTTTATGGATGATTCTCCATAAAAGAATTATTACTATTGGTAATTTGATCAAGAGAGACTCTACTATGCATAATAGATGTTATCTTTGTAGTAAAGAGGCTGAAATTATACACCATATTTTCCTCCACTGTCCCTATGCCTCAAGCCTATGATAACTCATCTTGCCCAGATTTGGGGTTAATTGGAATTTCCTAGATGACATTATACATGTATGGGAATAGTGGCATCCCCCTCTCAAAAACAGTATGCCCAAGAATCTTTGGAGGCTTACTTTTCCCCCATGTCATTTAGAGAATTTGGAAAGCTAGAAACTCCCTCATCTTCAGGAATACCAAAAACAGAAGTAATAGAATCCTCAAAAGATTACCATAGAAATCAAGGAAAACATATGGAAATTCAGACCTCACAAGAAACAAATCTTCCCTAAAAAAGGGGATATATTTCTACTGAATTGGAACATTGATATGGAGGAGATTCAAGATAGGCATGTCACTTTAGATCTTTCCCTTGTTCAATGGATTCCTCCGCCTAAAAATTGGTATAAAATTAACTTTGATGGTGCCTTTAAGGGAAACCCTGGAGTTGTGGGTGGAGGTGGAATTATTAGAAATCATCTTGGTAAGATTATAGTTGTATATATTATTCCTATGGGAACCCAGTCCAACTATTATGCGGAGGCTCTTACTGCCTTATGGGGTCTAAGAAGATTAAAACCATAAAATCACTAAGCTCATTGTTGAAGGTGACTTTCTCAATATTATTAATCATCTCAATGGTGTTAACCCTCATAGTTGGACTATAAAGGATTTTATACATGAGGCCAAATGTAATGAAAGATTACACCAAAACCTTGAGGCATTAGTGAAAGCCGCACATGAGGATCATAACATCCCACCATGCTTCCATAGCCCGAACCTCAAGCTAGGTTTTTTCCCATATAGCAAGACCATGCCCTACCCTATATGAGCCCTGGGAGAAAACTTCAATGTTGGTGTAGCCACCCATGTCGGGACTTGAACTTGGGTGGTTTCTCTGATACCAAATGTAATGAACCGTTACACCAAAACCTTGAGGCATTAGTGAAATCCACACATAAGGATCATAACACCAAAAACATTTGTTATAATTTTCTAAGTGTAAAATTACGCCCTACCTACAGGGAAGGTAAAAAATTAGCAGACTCCTTCGCCAACCTTGGTGTGTTTATAAAATACTTAACTTATTGGGTTAATAATTATGAAAACCCAAAAAAATTAAATGAGATCATTTACAAGGACACTTTGGCCAGCTATCACAATGGATAGTATAGCCTATCATGGTGGGAAAATAATATATCACCACCATGATTGTCTCACATGCTCGGTGTGTGCTTATACCTATGGCCTAATCAAGTCATTCATAATTTTATTTTTAGTTTTGTTCTCTCTGCTTTTATACTACTCACCGGTAATGGTTCTCATCCTACGGGCTCCCTGTTTTCCAGTAACCCCCCTTTCACTGCCATAGGTGGCCCACCTTGCAAAACCTAGCCAATATTTGACCTATCCTGACTAGCTAACGAGGATATATGGAAATCATTGTATATCGATGGATTCACCAAATTTATGCAGAGGATTAAGGATTTTGATAAAAACATTTTTGTGATGTTTTCCAAGCATTGGAAGAACCGGGTCATCACATTCAAAGGTAAAGACTTGTAAATCATTGAGAATTTGATCTATTTTTTTATGGGTCTGGGTATGAATGGTATAAAGTTATTTATAAATAATTTTGACAAGGAATATGAAGATAGAATTTTTTTTGAGGGATCTAAAACCCTCAAGTACATCAAAGTAGGACAAGTGTGCTCATTTAACCCTGCCCCCTATGATGATGCAGCTAGAATGGTGGTTAGGTTTATTACACTTGAAGGTAGATTCTCTACCTTGCCCCTTCACCATCTAGTTCTTTTGAATCATTTCATAAGGTCTCCCAGAGTTATTTTATCCTATTACATTATGTAATATCTAGAGAAGTCTATCTTAGAGGTTCACTCTCACCAAAGAGGCATTCCTCTCCACCAAGGAGTCATCTTACTCCTTCATCAATATTGTCAGGATGTTGTGGATAATAAACCCTCTAATTCCATTCTTCCTATTCAACCTCCTATGCATCCTAAAATTTAAAAAAAAATGCAAGCCTCCCTCACCCCCACCAGCCAAAAGGGTTTTAAGAAGTTGTGCTAAAAACAAAGACATGGACGTTGTTGAAATATTTATGTCAATTATCCAGACTAGATTGAATCCCTCAACTAGTAGGGATATGAGGACTCAGATATATAAACATGGAGAGAAAATTAAGATCATTAGGGAGGATGCGACTCTTCTTCTCAATGAGGGAGAAAAAGACAAACAAGACCCTTCCATCAACACCAAGAGAAGGTTTGAATAAATCAATAGGAAGAAAAATGCTATGGATGAAACTTTAGAGATGATTGTTAGCAAAAACATTAATCATCTCACTATGAAAAAATATTTCCTCGAATTTATTCAAGTGTAGGTTAAACAAATGTTTGAAATCAGTGACATTCCCTTCAATATTTGAAAAGGAGGAAAAAAAAAAAACAAATAAGTTCCTCCAGGAGAAAGGATTGAACACAACAAACAACACTTAATCTCTTCACAACGTTGGAGGAAGTTAATTTTTTTTTAACAAATCTCTTAAGTAAAGGTTTCTTAGATCCTTTTTTTTGTGTCATTTTGTTGTTTTTTGGTAGTTTCACAACTGTTGTAATGTTGTATTTTTATGGTTTTTTGGCTTAATAATGACATTTTTATTATCTTGTTGATAGGCCTTTCTTCTAGGGTATGGCCCCCACATGTCAAAAAACCACTTTGGATCTCTTGCTTCATCTATCCTTTGGGATTTTTATACTTTGGGGTATGGTCCCTTCTAAAACCATTTATCACTAATAAAAAAACTTGTTAGTTATAGCACACAACATGCAGATCATTATGTGATATTATTTCATTAACAAATATTGTTTTCTTTTTATGTCTATCTTCCCGACATATATCATTTCTCATGGTAGTTTCATAGTGTATGTTTGATTTTCTCGGGACTTCTATATCATTCATCCAATCCATTACATGTATCTTTATTTGGGGCATCATCTTAACCTTTTTCGTATAACTCAAACATTTGGGTATTGAAACTAGATAACAAAAACATTGGTATAATTTTCTTGAACATTCTTTGTTTGAGTGTGTTTGATTTTTCCTGTTTGTTTATTTGTTTTCTTTTCTATTTACTTTCTCATATTACATTGATTATGTATTTTACTTTGAGTAAGTTATTTAGCATCACACAAAATTAGTATTATGGCTTTTCATGTGATTTTACATTTTTTGTATGCTAACATCAAATAAAAAGGTACTTCTAATCCATGACAGTACATAAGTTACGTTATGATCTTCATATCCCTCATTCTATCCAATCCATCATCTATCCCTCTCATCATTCTAACTAACATTCCCTCTAACAAACCTTTTCTATTTCTTATAACCTAACGAGACACAATACAATGAATTTTTTTACCCCCCTCCCTTATAGCTCTCGTTGTGATGGTTTTCACTGCTGTAATGGCCTACCAGCCTTTGCGATGGGATTTTCTTCCACCATGATCATTTTCTCTTCTTTCGAAGCACTAATCAACCTCTTATATTACCCCATTGACGCTCGAGGGGGAATTTTACATACTACTAATTAATCTTCTACCCATACAAAATAAAATTATCTACTATCTTTGAAATGACATCATTTATGGTACACTATATCAAAGAGGGGAAAATGTATAAATCTAATTCCAACCACACAATTTTAATACTAAAATTGCACTAAATGTCTTCATACTAGTCATTTCATTATAATAATTTGTTTTCTTTTAATTAGCTAATATTCTCCATCTTCTCAGTCAATTAATGACATTTCATTAATTAACTAACTTCACCCCTCATCTTGGATACTAATTAGCATCACTTCATTAGTTAAAATCCTCTTTTACTTAATTAATTAACCATTATTAATTAATTATCTTTCCATAATCTTGTATTTAATTAGTAAACCATCTTAGTAGTTGAATCCCCCTCTTAAACCCTTTTGATTTTAGTAATCTGCCTCTGAATCATCTCCAATTAGATTCTATAAGCTAAACTTGGCCTTTAAATTAATCACAATTGATTAATCAAACCTTCCCAAATTCCCATGAGTTTTTAATCTCTAATTAATATCTTCTAATCATGTTTATTCTTTTCTAACTCTATAGTCACTTTATCCCACATTCACTAGGTTGCAAGCTTCTCCCAAATTGGAAAGCTATATAAGAAACATAATACATCTTATCAGACCTTACACCTTGTCTGTGAAAGACATTTGATATCTCAAGAGAGAATTTCCTTCACAAGAAAGCTTGCTTAAATTTAAAAACCTCTTTTATATGGTTAGCATTAGAAGATACAAAAATGGCACTTAATCCATATTGATGATATCTCTTCCACTTTAGTAAAAACCCTTTGATTGCATACACCTTGCCTTCTGTTCATATAAGGGAGCATCTACATATAGGAGAACATCAAAACATCAAAAGGGAGGCTTGCATTTAGTATATATTTACATTTAGTGTAATTTAATTAAGCTTTTCCTTTTTAGCTCAATCTTGACGTATTTTTTTAAATGAACTTAGTTACGGACTTACTTGGTGTTAGGCCCATCAAACTATCTTAGTTTCATTTAGCATGCATAAACCATGCATGTTGAAATCCAATATCTCAAGGATTTTATATCACATATAAATAATCCTTCCAACAAGCCATGCCATACAAATTCCTTGGATGATACACATGCTCATACAAGTGTAGTAAAATTCCTACATAGAGGTAACAATGTGTGTTCTACAAGATCATTCTCAACCACTAAGAAACCAGAACCGAAGAAACCTCTATGTTTTGATAAGAATGTTAAACAACATGATATTCTATTTTATCTACTTGATAAAACTTAGTCACTTTGTTACCTACTCATTACTATCCATATTATTGGCTTGAAAGAATAAAAGGTCATCCATTTTCGAATTATCATGGAATTAATGGACATTACGACAATGATTGTTATGCTTTACAATGAAGAATCCAACAAATTGAGCATACGAGATTTATTTCATTTGCTACATGACATTTTACTACAACTTCATCTCTAATTTATAAATCTCAATAGATTCCTAAAATTGAACCATCTATTTCTAGTGAACATAATGCAATATCAAATGATGTAACTTCTGCAAAAATTCAAGATCCACCTATTTAAAAAGATGATGAAAATGAAATACATCCTTTAGAAGTACCAATATTATTTGAATAATTACATCTTACTATTGTACAAACTATCATACAATTATTACTAATCAAACATGACCAATTACACATGGCCTTAGAGAATATAGAGCATACAAGGGAAAATTTAAAGGCTAGAATCATAATTACCAACATGGATATATTTAAAAAAAAAAGATAATTGGGTTGATGATTAGAATTATGATAAAAACTATGATGAACAAATTTATATGCTAACCAATCCTTATATATATATATCCTTCTCCATAGTAAGCTATGATAAATTCTAAGCCAACTATTAATATTGATGGTAATAACAATATAAATTATTCTAAACCCGTTACTAACATATAAGCATCTATTATGTTTATTAGGATTATGATAAAAACTATAATGAACAAATTTATATGCTAACCAATCCTTCTATGGATATATATATCCTTCTCCACAATAAGTAAAAGGAACTATAAGCATATCGTACCAACCCACAAAGAACTCAAATGCTAATTAAACACCACACTCAATAAGATGAAAGTAATTCGCTAAAATAACTTTACAAAAACCTTTGCAAATAAATGACCAGTAATCTCATATATTGTTATGGAACTCTATTAAGTACAATGAGAAAGGGCCTTGCATATATATGTAAGGAAGGTCAATCTAAAAACCACTCAAGGTCATAGATCAAGCCATAAATCAAGGAAAGAACTAGTCACCAAATAACTAGTCATCAAAGATATAGTCAATACCATAGATCAAGGAAACAACTATACCTAACAACTAGATAATATCTTCCTAATATCTAAATAAGATAAAAGAAATATCCACACACATAAGTGGGTGAGGATAAATAAAAGAAGGGTAAATAAATTACCTAGGTAAACATGAGATAAGGTAAATATCTACTCTAACACCCCCCTCAAGTGAAATTAGGGGCCCAAAATAAAAGTGGCATATCCACAGTATGAGTCCTAACAACTAGTTCTGATCAAGTACTCATATACAATATATCCATGAAGAAATACCGAACCAAAAGTAGGAAAGAATCCTAATAAAAGGAAAGAGAAAGAATAATAAGGAAGATTTTATCACAAACACCACCCAAGAACAACTTCTGAAAACCCAAGCAGGCCACATAACTCAAGGTAGCGGGATGATGCCAGAGGCTTTGTTAAGATGTCAGGAACTTGCTGTTAAGTCAGAATGTACTTCAAGAAAAAAAATCCATCTTGAATGTGTTGACGAATGAAGTTGATATGAATCTCAATATTCTTGGTCCACTGGTGGTCAATAGGGTTGTGAGAAATGTGAATTACACTTTGGTTATCACACCAAAATACAGCCGGTGAATCTTGGGGGAATACAAACTCTGTCAATAACTGTCGAAACAAAAAAAATTGTTGACTCAATGTAACTTCTGCCCTCTACTCTTCCTTTGAAGATGGAAGTGCAATAACATGTTTCCTTATACATGCACGAGAAACTGGATAAGAACCAAGACAAAAAATCTAGCCAAAGTAAAACATTTGTCATCAATAGAACCTGCCCAATTCGTATATCCAACCAACTGAGTAGAACCCCTGGTGTAGTGTAGTCAAAAGTGGGAAGTGTCATGCAAATAGCACGTAATCATTTCAGTAGTCTGTCAATGACTACTACGAGGAGAATCTGTAAACCGAGATATAAGCCCTACTAAAAATTAAATATCAGGGCGAGCATGGGTAAATTACACAATACTTTCAACTAACTGTGTATAATATGTAGGATCACAAAGTGGATGTTGGAACTTATTCATTGTCATATGTGTTATCATTGATTTCAAGTTCAGAAGATGGAAGAAGTGGCATTGATGGAAAAAGGAGTCAATTTGGTAAAATGAACAAGCAAAAAAGTTGAATGTTGATTGTAGTTTCAAATCACAGAGGCTTCAGGATGATCAAGGATAAGTTCTAAGGGACTTAATCAGGAATCCACAGACATAAGGAGTTAGCCACCGAAGTCTTGAAGTATTCCTCCAAGTCTGCAAGAATCTGCGGAGATCTAGAAGAAGCCATGGGAGTTTGGAGAAATATGTGGGTAAAGGAATGAAGTATCCCAAGCAAACAAAGCTAAAGGA
The DNA here is from genome assembly GCA_019776745.2 of Taxus chinensis. Taxonomy (NCBI): domain Eukaryota; kingdom Viridiplantae; phylum Streptophyta; class Pinopsida; order Cupressales; family Taxaceae; genus Taxus; species Taxus chinensis. Next base: position 49,623,675 of record CM034156.1, read on the forward strand.
AAATTCATGAGTGAGGATGATAAAGATGTGGATGTGAAGGAAGAGTCACGCAAGAAAGGATGAACTAAAAGAAAAACTGTGAAATGAAGGGAATTTTGTGTAGGAGCATCAAGGGATAAATTCAATAAGGTCATATAATACTATTTCAACATGATTGACTAGGTGTGTGAGTTATCTTACTTCAGTAGGTGGATGTGGAAGGTGAATAAACTTTTAAAATGTAGTCTAGGTGTATAGGTGAAGGCAAATAAAGTGATTTTTTTTGTTTTCAAGCCTAATAAGGCATATTGTTGTGTGTCATAGAGTTACAATAGGTATATGAGTGAGGATGAGAGAGAATATGAGTTGGCTTTGATAAGATACTAAGTTTGGTTATGTTGTTGAGCTCTTTTTTGGGAGTTAGAGCTAGAATTTAGCTAGTTTAGTAAAGATATAGAGAGCTATTCGAGAAAAGTGAATCATGGAAGATGATTCAAAGAATGTAACAAAGGTTTGAGGTGAATAATAACATCTTAAGTTGGTGTTGCAAGTAATGGAGATTTTGTTTGGTATATTTATTGTTTTTTTATATGAATTCTATTAAACCCTCTGTTCCAGGCCAAGAGGTAAAAGTATAACAGTCATGTTTGGAAAGATTTTGGAGAACTTTAAAAGCTTTGATGGTTGAAGTAAGGTGAATGAAGTGTCTCTAATTTGTTTTAGCTTTTGAAACATTATACAATGACCTATAGCCTAAGATTATTACTCTTAAACCCTAACTAGGGCAAAGCAAGTATTTTTCTAACCATAAAAAATATATGAATTTTCATGAGCATCTCTATCTGAGTGAGTTCTAGGAGTCCACAAAATTTCATATCCTAATTATCACGGGTGAAGGAGTTATGATAGAATTTTTAGTACATGCTGTAACAACGTACATGTAATGAAGGAAATAAGGTGCATTGAGGGGAAAATCATGGGTTTGAGCTACCAAATTTTGTAGGAAGCATGTTATTATCAGTACATAAGCGGATCCATCACTAATTAGGTGATTTCATAGCCCAATTGTCTATTGTTATATTTATAGGTCAAAAGAGACCTAATTTACCTAGGACATTACAAAGGGAGTCCAATTTTGTACAAAGTAACAACATATAAATTTTGGGCATGAGTTAGAGCTTAGTAAAGGGTCCTGGAATCATCAAGTTCATTATGGTATTGTTTCATGATAAAATAAGATATGTGGACACTTGTTTGTGGAAAGGGCTACTAGGCCTTAAGAAGAGAACTATATTAAAAAATAGTTGTATGATAGAACCAGGGGTCTAAATACCTTGTGATAGAGTATATAAGGTGTTCTAAAGGCATTAAGAATGATTTAATACCATCCTCACTGTTTTGAGTACTTAAAACCAAAGAAGCCCATCTAGAACTATCTTGTGCTTAGAAAACAATGAATGAAGACTGAACTAGAGATGATCAAGAGGGTTTAGGAAACCTATTATAATGTGATGGCATAAAAATAATAATGGACCTATAATTGAATATTTTTAAGGTAATATGTTTCATGTTTCCATCCCTATAGTGCATGTTGAGACCAATATTTCTAAGGAAGGCATAGGACTAATGGTTTTTCGAGTCACTGTTGCATACTTAACTTCTTAAAGAGAGAATGGAGATCCTCAGTGTAGGGGAGTTGTGAATCAGTACAAGAAATCTCAGAGCTCTCCAAGGAAAGGATAATCATCCTCAAAGGTAAGGTTTTAGTCAAGCAAGAAGATAGTAGAAATTGTATGTACCCCTACACCATTTTTGGTATCAGAGCCAAGCTCTGTTAAAAAAATCAATTTATTGTAGAGATTTGAGGCATTAAAATTTGATTGAAGAGTTTATGAAGTTTATTGTTTACGGTATGGAAAAGGTTGAGAAGTCATCATTGTAGGGTATAATTAATTTGATCCAGAAAGGAGTGATGAGGAAGATGGATAACATGATGCATGAGATCAGTGATCTAGGCTCAAGGATGACAAAAATGGAAGCAGTGTATTCAAGTATGGAAAATACAGCTGATAGAGGTGATGACCAAAATCATAGAGTGTCATTATTGGTAAGAAGAGTCTTTCTACAAGATAAAGCCCAAGAACCAATCTATAGGAGAATCCTATTTAGGACTAGGTGCAAGACAAGAGGTAAGTGTTGTAACATCATTACAAACAATGGAAGCATTGATAATATTGTTTTAGGGGAAATGGTTAGAAAATTGGGTTTGAAAAGGTTAGGTCATCCCAAACCTTATAAAGTTACAAGGGTTCAGAAGAACCATCAATTTTTTGTAAATGAGCAATGTAGAGTACCTTTCAAAATTGGAAGTTTGCATGATGAAGTCCTATGTTATGTAATTCCTATGGATGTATGTCATCTAATATTAGGTAGGCCATGGAAATATGATAGGAAGGTGGTGTATAATGGTAGGTTTAATAATTTTGTTCTAACAAAGAATGGAATAGAGCATGTTTTAGTGCATTTGATGAACCAACATGCATGTACTCAAAGGAGAAGCATGGTATTTAGCTTCAAGAAGTTTATTTAGAATACCAAGAATCAGGTCTTAGCCTTCATGAAAGAGGAAGAATGAGGCATGAAATAATAGAAGCAAGCCCAAATGAGGCTGTAAGAGAACATGAAGTTCTCAAGGAGAGATAATAATGACCAAGAAGGTCAATTGAGTCACCAAAGTAAGTGTGACAATAACAAGTAGCAGTATAGCACTGAAGAAGAGGAAATGACATGGGAATTATTCCTTGGAGATCTTATGAAATATCTAGAAGAAAAAGAGAGTGGGAAGACACAAGAGAGTGTCATGAAAGAAATGGAAGCAAATAGGCCATTTAGAGAGCAAGAAGGAGAAGATAAAGGACAACTAGTCCTTGTAAGCAAAATGAACCGAGAAGAGGAAAATTTAGAAAGAAGAAATGATGAAGAATTTAGAGGAATGGAGGATGATTCTTCAAAATAATAGAAAAAGCTTGATAAAAACACCATGACTGATGAAGAAAAACAAGAGAAGATGAAGAGACAAAGATTACAAGCAATCCTAGGAGATAATGCAAGTGATAAACAAGTTGAGAACATGCATGAAACAACTAAGAAAGTCAAGAAGCCTTTGATTTTTTACTCTAATCTTGTATTAGCATGTGTGAATGCAGGTTCCAGAGATAGCTTATCAATAATAAGCAAGAATGGACTAAGAACAAATGATTCCAATGAAAGGTGGGATAAGGAGATGTTCCTTGAAACTTTAAAAGTTTTGAATATAGCCATTCAATAGGATGCACTATACATGATGAAGAGAAAATGTAGTCAACGAATGATGGAGAGAGAAGAATCAAATCAAGCAACTTCATGGAGCAAAGTATAAACCCAAGAATCAATGGATAAAGTTGGAGTGATTTTAAAGTCTACATAGTTGAAGGTAGACCAAAGCAAGTTATCAAGTAAATTAGAGTTGTACATAGGACTATGGAGTGGAAAACAAATCCTAGCACAAACAAGAGAATCAATAGAGGATTAAATCAGGAATTTGAACCAACTATAGACACCAAATTTGGGTCACACTCCCCTTAGCCCCCTTCAATCAATTAACGTAATATATTCAATTAATCATGACCCCTTCATCCTATACTAATATTCATCCTCACATTCTTAATTAATTTAATTAAGTTAATTTCACCCTCACACCTCCACCTCATCGTTACACCTCACCCTAGACCCATTCCAGGGGCATTTAACTCACAATGACTGAGTTATCACTCTCAGCACTGAGTCATCACTCCCAGTGCTGAGTCACCACTTAACCTAACTAACTAAGACTTATTTTATGACCTTCATACCTTCTCTCACGTGAACTCCACTTCCCCAAGTAGACTCAATCAAATTCATGCCAAAAATAGTAAAGATCTACCTATTTTTGGTAAACCTAGATGTTCCCATCATAACTGACGCCGCTTATCCCTCAACCGAGGCTGGTCACCGTAACTGCCATTGGTTACCTTATATACACTTTTACAAATCTTTACCTGGGTTGTTTATTCAGTTATTAGATCCTGATTCCATTCAAGCGTTAATCCTCAAGCCCTCCTACATCCAGAAGACGAATGCAAACAACCAAAGTGCAAGAAAAACATTTGGTTCATCTTTGCAAAGTGTTGGAATACTCACGGAAGTACAAAGGTTTTATTGTCATGGAACTGGACTCAAGCACTTCTTCTCCAAGTAAGCATCAACCATCCCAACTCCCAAGATCTGCAAGACATCAGGTAAGTATTGTGATCCTAATCATTTTACTTATTCCTTTTATAGATCTTTGGTTTTTTGTTAGTAGTTTATTTCCTTTGTATCATGTACATCACCTTCCTCCCAAAAACCCACTATTTGACCATCCTAAGCCTTTTCACCATTCTAAACCTCCTTCTTAGTATCCCCGAGTATTCTCAACCATATTATGACCCAAACCATACTACCCTTATTCTTGTGCAATCACATGGATCCTAAAAACCTTTGTTTAACAATTTACTATCAAATTACCCATACCGACGTCGGTCACCTTAGTCATCATCATTCTCCCCTCTCTACTGTCATTGATCACCAGACTGATATCAGTCACTATGTTTTCTACTAACCTTCACCAAATTACCTCTAACATCACTTAAACTCCACCCAAACCTTACCTAACACCCATGTGACCTTTCCCAACCAGAAACATACCTTTCCTGATGCTAGATTAGTTTAGATTTTAATACTTTACTTAATCTAGTTTGTTAATAATGTTTTGAGATACTTAAATCAAATTATTAGCAATATGACCTTTATTTCTCGTATTTACTTTCATTAATTAGATTAAAACAGAGGATTGAGAACCATTCAAGGAAGCATCACACTTCCCAGATCTATCTTTGCTAGGCAGTCCTCTGACTCTTTCTATTTAATATCATTTGGTGGTCTTGCTTTATATCTATAGGTATTCCTTCCCAGACAAAAAAGAGTTCTCTATGATCACCTTGGATAAAGTCAGTAATGCACGCATTCAACCTACCAACTACATAATCAAAGTTATTCCTCCTTGAATTTTCACCTTATATGTTTTATCGCACAACTTATTCAGTGAAAAACTAGCAAGAAGATACACATGATGTTTCTTATAAGCATGCTTTCAAGTTTCAAGAGGAAATCAGATTGAGAAAAAAAGGATTAGGACTAAGAACCAAGAGTATATTTCAAGCATGTATGGAAATGAGGTAGGAAAACATAATACAGTAAAAGGGAACATCGAAATACCAGTCAAGGAACACAAGTACTTGTATTAAGACCCTATGAGGATGAATATGGAACAAACCAAGCATTAGACAAGTCTACACAATTCCAAGGATATAAATGTAAAGGCAAGAAGGCTAAAATGTGATAAAGGTATACATATATATATATATATATATATATATATATATATATATGACATAAGCATGATTACAAATAGAAAGAGGTCTGATGGTGTTCAAATACTATTTGGAAATGAATTTTGGTATAAGGGGAATATAAGTGAAAGAAAGGGGAGTCTAAGAACAAACAAGACCAGTATATGCAAGATGATAATACAACTAGATGAATTGAGACCAATTCAAGAAGGGGACATTATGAAATGAGAATTATTGCTCGGTAAACAAAATAGTTGAAAATGTTAGTAGACAGAGGAGATAACTGATGTTCTCAAATGCATTCTACTGGTTTGAGGAAGATGTGATAATGGAAAACTCGGTATTACAAGTGAACAAGATTATAAAACTCTTGAATGAGGATGTGCTTGAAATCTTCCTAAACCGTGAAGGATGTGATATGAACCAGGGAAGAGGAGAATCTAAGGTGAATGAGGTTTTTCATTCTTCAAGAGGTCAAAATACTTAAGTAGTGTCCATCTACAATCAAGAAGGACAAATGCAAATAAAACCTAAAGAACCAAAGAAGCTAGAGGAACTAGCAACCATCAAACCACAAGAATATTATAGAAGAAAATATGTTTTATATCATGATGAAGGTGGACATAGTCAGCTACAGTGGAGCAGAATTTTAAATAGAAAGTCATATGGGCTCTTAGTAAATATTAAGGAATGGGATTTCAACATTGAAGACTTCTATTTCATGGACAAGGTAATATAAGCCTACAAAGAAGCCATAGAAGAAGATAACAGATAAATAGTGCTAAGAAAGATTAAAGAGACAATTAAGCCTTATCTTTTTATAATCAACATAGCTATGGAAGCCAAGACTTTGGGTGAATATGAAGAAAACATGGCAGATTTGGTGTCCATGATGGAGAAAATAACAAAAGGACAAGAAACAAATATGAAACCAAAGAATATGAAGGAGAAGAAATGTGTAAAGAGGTTTAGAGTGGTGGTAGGGAGGATGGAAATACTAGTAAAGGAGAGAGTACAAGCAAGAAATAAGGTACAAACTAGTCATAGTGTACCATTGAAAAGGACAAGAAAAGATTGGAAGGCAAGGAGGAAGAAATCATAACGTTGCATTAAACAAGAGCTAAATTTTCTTCTTAAATAGTAACCCGATGTAGAAGCATCAAGGGATAGATGCAATAAGGTCATATGATACCATTTCAACATGATTGACTAGGTGTGTGAGTGATCTTACTTTAGTAGGTGAATGTGGAAGGTGAATAAACTTGCAAAATGTAGTTTAGGTGTATAGGTGAAGGCAAAGAAAGTGATTTTTTTTTTGTTTTCAAGCCTAATAAGGCATATTGATGTGTATCATAGAGTTACAATAGGGATACGAGTGAGGATGAGAGAGAAGATGAGTTGGTTTTGATAAGATACTAAGTTTGGTTATGTTGTTGAGCTCTTTTTTTTGGAGCTAGAGCTAGAATTTAGCTAGTTTAGTAAAGATATAGAGAGCTATTCGAGAAAAATGAATCATGGAAGATGATTCAAAGAATGTAACAAAGGTTTAACGTGAATAATAACATATTAAGTTGGTGTTGCAAGTAATGGAGCTTTTGTTTGGTATGTTTATTGTTGTTTTATATGAATTCTATTAAACCCTCTTTCCCAGGCTGAGAGGTAAAAGTATGAAAGTCATGTTTGAAATAATTTTGGAGCACTATAAAAGCTTGGATGGTTGAAGGAAGGTGAATGGAGTGTATCTAATTTTTGTAGCTTTTAAAACATTATACAATGAACTGTAGCCTAAGATTCTTGCTCTCGGGCCCTAACTAGGGCAAAGCATAAGTATTTTTCTAACAAAAAAATATAAGAATATTCATGAGCATCTCTGTCTATGTGATTTCTAGTAGTCCATAAAATTTCATCTCCTAATTAGCATGTGTGAAGGATTTATGATATAATTTTCAGTATAGGTTGTAACAATGTACAATTAATGAAGGAAATAAGGTGCATGGAGGGGAAAATCATGGATTTGAGCCACCAAATTTTGTAGGAAGCATGTTATCATCAGTAAAAAATTGGATCCCTCACTCTTCAAGTGAGTTCATAGCTTAAATTTCTACTGTTATACCTATATGCCAAAAAGAGACTTAATTTACACATGACATTACAAAGGGAGTCCAATTTTGTACAAAGTAACAACATCTGAATTTTGGGCATGAGTTAGAGCTTAGTAAAGAGTCCTAGAATAATCAATTTTACTATGGGATTTCTTCATTATAAAGTAAAATATGTGGGCACTTGTTTGTGGAAAGGGCTACAAGGCTACTAGGCCTTAAGAAGAGAACTATATTGAAAAATAGTTGTATGATAGAACCAGTGGTCTAAATACCTTTTGATAGAGTATATAAGGTGTTCTAAAGGCATTAATAATGATCTAAAACCCTCCTCACTGTTGTGAGTACTTAAAACCAAAGAAGCCCATCTAGAACTATCTTGTGCTTAGAAAACAATGCATGAAGATTGAACTAGAGATGGTCAAGAGGTTTTAGGAAACCTATTATAATGTGATGGCATATAAATAATAATGGACCTATAATCGTAGATTTTGAAGCAAATATGTTGTATGTTTCCATCCCTATAGTGTATGTTGAGACCAAGATTTCTAAGTAAGGCATAGGACTAATGGTGTTTAGAGTCACTGCTGGATACTTAACTCCTTAAAGGGAGAATGGAGATCCTCAGTGCAGGGCAATTGTAAATCAATACAATAAATCCTAGAGCTCTCCAAGGAAAGGATAATAATCATCAAAAGTAAGGTTTTAGTTAAGCAAGAAGATACCAGAAATTGTATGAACCCCTACACCAAAATTCTGGAGAAAGTCGCGCATAAAGGGAAAATTTGTGAAGGACTGGAGAGAGCCACGGAAAACTATGAAATACACAAGCTAAAGGGAGAGATTCACAGACATGAACCAAAGCCGCGTGAAGGAAGCAGACAATGAGGAAAGTTGTGAAATATTGAAAAAATTGTCAGAGGAAAAACAGAGTTGCGGATAACTAAAAAGCCATAGATCAAATTGTAGTGTTGCGATACAAAGGAAACTCTCAAAATAGCCAAGGGAAGTCATGCATCAAACAAATAAGAATTGGAAAGGGCTCGAGGATAATGAATTAAGATGGATGTGGTTAAGAAAAATGTTGTTCTCCAAATTCGATGGTGATTCTGATTGTCAAATGATTATGGCTAAGTATACAAATTGAACTCTATAAGGATCGATGAAATCTACTATTCCAATTGTCAGCATTTGATGTTTGGCTATCTAGTTATATTCTCTATGTGTTTCCTAATTTCAAGGTGAAATTAACGCTAGAGAATAAAGTGGCTCACTCATGGAAATTATAGAAGTATGAGAAATTTATTTTTAAAGATGTCGGCTCACAAGATTTTTTAATTGATACATAAAAAAATGTGAAATCAAGTCGATAATAAAAAGAAAAAGTATGGAATTAATCGACTTCATTTAATAAACTAGATCCTTAGGCAAAAAATAAGGATAGGATACATGACACATTAATCAAAGTAATGGAATGGTTCATTTGGGTACATAGAGAAATCCTCGAAGTTATTCAGATGTTGTTATTGTTGCTCATAGATGATATGATGCTATGAAGCTGAGGTAGAGGGATAGAAGTGATGTTACTCAAGAAATAAGAGGATGAAATCAAGCTAAGAAAGAGGAACAGAAAGAAAAAAGACCAGAAGAGGAGACCATATAGATGAGCCGCTGAAGATATATCAAATGAGAAGAGCATAAATGCGGCAGATTAATTGAGAAAGAGGGTTCAATACAAATGAGAAGAAGAGAGTGACAAAGATAACACATATAGATATAAAAGAGTGATCATAATCTATTGTGTGAGAATTTTTTGTAACTATATGATCAAAAATTATATGTAAAATAAGTCTAAGTTATAGCTTAGCATTTTTAAGGGGTTGCAACCTCCTTATGGGTGGGTGGGTGCAAACAATCAGTTGTAGCTGATTAAATTAGGGGTTGGTGCTCCTTGCAATTTGGTGTTTGCTAACTTTACTAAGTGAGTTCTTAGAAAATATTTGAGTGGGTGTTTGAAGTTGTGAACTGGGTGGTTCACAAGTTGAGTGTGTGCTCAACCAATACCATTGTAATCTTTGGAATTGGTGTTCCTAATAAATCCTTGGTTTCAAGTGGGTTTTTCTCCTGAAAGGGTTTCCCACTATAAATTTTGTGTTTAGTGGTCTTCTATCTTACATGTGCTTATTTGAATACTTATGATCTCTTGCTTCACTTACTAAGAAACTCTGTATAAGCATTATTAAAGTGAAAATTTCAATCTACACTGATTCACCCCCCATAAGTGCTTGTGAATATCTAACAATTAGTATCAAAGCGAGTCCTTCTATCAAAATATTAACATCTTCAAGGAGATCCTCTTTTCAAAATCATGACAAAAAATCAGGAAAAAGGTGATTTTTCACTGTTAAGATCACCTCTCTTCACTGGAACAAATTATGCATTATGTAGAATAAGAATGAAAACTTATTTGATGTCACTTGGTTTTGATATCTGGGAATTTGTTGAGAAAGGATACAACCCTCCTGCCACACCAATCACTTCTTCTACAAATAAAGCATAAAATTAATGTAACTCAAGAGCCTTGAATGCCATCCTTTGTGGCCTGAATGAAACTGAATTCATAAAACTTATGCATTGCACAACAACAAAGGAGATTTGGACCAAACTTCATAGTATTTATGAAGGAGATGAAAAAGTCAAGATAAAAAAGTTACAGACTTACAGATCTCAGTTTGAGAATCTGAAAATGAAAGATGATGAGAGCATAGCGGCCTACATGCAAAGAATAGATGAAGTCATTAACACGATCAGAGGCTTAGGTAATAAAATAGAAGAATATATCATAGTCCAAAATATCTTGAGATCTCTGACTGGTAAATATGATCCAAAAGTTTTAGTTATAGAAGAAGCCAAAGATATGAAGACTCTCATTATGGATGAATTACATAACACTCTTTCAGCATATGATATGAGGACTATTGGATCCAAGACTACCAAAAAAGAGGTAGCATTTAAGGTCAAGAAAGAAACCCAGTCCAAACAAGAAGAAGAAGAAGAAATGGGTTCAAAGGACAAGTTGGATGATGAAAATATTGAAGCAATGTTTGTAAGAAGACCCAAAAGAGGTTCAGGTAAGTATAAAGGAAAAATTCCTTTCAAATACTTCTCATGTGGACAAGTAGGTCATTTTTTGTTAAATTACCAAAAATAAATAAATAATCTCAGTTTGAACATGAAGAGGACAGTCATAAACACAACAAGAAATAAGTTGAGCATAAGAAGAAAAATATCAAGAAGAAGTTCTTTAAGAACAAAAGAAACTTCTATTTAAAATAAGAATCAAGTGGATCTAATTCTAGCAACCCAGGAAGCTCTGAAAGTGAAAATGATGAAGATTAGTCTGAATGCTTGTTTATGGTAATGGATACGTCTGAAGAATGGAGTTCTAAAGGAAAGAGTGTAGTTGACTTCGAAGACTCTGATGAAGAAGAGGCTGAACTTGTGTGTGCTCTTGAAGAGCTGAAATTGTGTAGAAAAAAAAATCAAAACCTAAGATGTATTTTGAAAAATTATGAAGAGAAGATGCACGTCTTTGAGAAAAGACAAATATTAAAAGAAGAAGAAGAGGCTAATGAACTCAAATAACTTGAGACTCAGCTAGAAAATATTTCAAGCTCTTACAAATCAAAGGAAGATGAACGCATTAAACTAAACTCAGAACTGGAGCAACTAAAATTTGAGTTGGAACAAATGAGAAGCAAGCTGATAGTGTATGAAAAGCTAGAGAAGAGTTCAAATGTTTTGACTAGTATACTAAGTGGCCAACATGATACAAATGATAAGTCTGGAATTGGTTTCAAAGAAGAAAGTAAGGAAAAGGATCTTGACAAGAATGTTGAACACAAGAATACATCAATTCAAAGCACTTCCTCTGCAGTAAATAAAGAGTTCAAAAAATCCATGAAGAGGACTACAACTTCTAGAAACACATATGTTATGAGGTACACACATTCTTTCTATGGTTATTGTTATTCATGTAATCAATTTAGACATAAGGCTGTTAAGTGTAGGAAATTCTCTAGAGGCTATAGTAGAAAATTTGGTCCATCTTACACCAGATTGGATTATAATAATGTTCACCACAATTACTACAAGAAAATAAATGTGGGTTCAACAAGCAAACAAGAGCTGCCAAAACAAAATAAATGGATGTATGTTGTGAAGAAATATGAGAACAAGAGAAAAGAGCCATGCTCAATAGTTAGACCGCGTTTCATGTGCAAAATGAAGATAAAATTTTGTATCTGGATAGTTGATGTTCCAGCCATATGATAGGTGACAAAAGTAAATTCATTTCTCTTTCAAACAATGCATCAGGTGCTGTGAGATTTGGTTTTAACAATTCAACAAACATAGTTGGAAAAGGAACTTTGAGTCTAGATAACGGAAAGACCATAACTTAAAATTTACTATATGTTAAAGGTCTTAAACACAATCTGCTGAGTGTAAGTCAAATGTGCAAAAGGGGATACAATCTAATCTTTCATGACAAAGGTTGTGATATCATCAATGGAAAAATAGGAAAGAAATTAGAAAAATCTAAAAGGACAAAGAACAACATGTATGTGCTAAATGAAATAAATAATGAAAAATGACTTCACAAGTAAGGTGGATCACAGTTGGCTATGGCATAGAATATTGGGACACGTAAGATTTGAGAATATGGTGAAATTAAGTGCTAAAGGGTGTATAAAACATATGCCAAAGATTCTAAAACCACCAGATACACTTTGCAAAGCATCCTTTCATGGTAAACAGACAAGGAGATCATTCAAATCTAAGGAATACTCTACAACAAGACCTCTGGAACTGATTCATGCAGACCTCTTGGGGTCCTACCAGAACTGAAAGTATACAAGGTGAAGTGTATTTCATGTTGTTAATAGATGATTACACCAGAATGACATGGGTAGCATGTTTAAACAAGAAGTCAGAAACATTAGATAGATTCAAGAAATTTAAGGCACTAGTGGAGAATGAGAAAAAGAAAAAGATCAAATGCCTAAGATCAGAGAGAGGTGGAGAATTCTAGTCCAATGATTTCGATGAATTTTGTGAAGAAAAGGGAATTAGAAGACAATTCTCATCTACCAGAACACCTCAATAAAATGGATTTGTTGAAAGGAAGAACATGAATTTGGAAGAAATGGTGAGAACAATGTTGAATGAATTAAAATTTCCTAAAAATATTGGAGTGAAGCAATTTACACCGTGGTCTACATTTTGAACAGATCTCAGCTGAGAATAAACACCGACAAGACTCCTTATGAAGTATGGAAGAATAGGCCTAAAAATTTGAAACACATAAGAGTGTTTGGAAGTAAATGGTACATCAAACGAGATGAATATAACCTCAGAAAATTCAACTCAAGATGTGATGAAGGAATATTCCTTGGATACTCAGTGGTCATCACGGCTTATAGATGCTATAATAAGAGATTTCAAAAGACTTTAGAAAGCAAAAATGTAAAGGTAGATGAAACTCTCAAGTCCAACACTCAGCATAATAACAATCATGAAGAACATGAAGATGATGAGGAAATGGACAGTTCGTGTGAAGAAACAAATGAAGAGGAAGAAAGAGAAGACACTAAGGAACCCTCAAGGCAAGTCAAAAGAGACCATCCAATAAATCAGATTATTGGAAATAAAGAAGGTGAAATTCCAACAAGAAGAAGGTTAAAAGAGCAGTAGAACCATGAAGACATAGCACTCTTGTCAATGATAGAACCCAAGAATGTTGCAGAAACAAATAAGGATCAACATTGGGTAGATGAAATAAATGAAGAACTTGATAAAATTGAGAAGAATGAGACATGGGAGCTAGTACCCAGACCGTGGGACAAGAATATAATTAGAACTAAATGGGTTTTCAGAAATAAGTTGAATGAGAAAGGAGAAGTAACGAGAAATAAGTTCAGACTTGTATGCAAAGGATACACACAAATGGAAGGAATTGAATTTGATGAAACATTTGCACCAATGGCAAGAATGGAACTAATTAGACTATTTCTAGCTTACGCAGCTTACAAGAAGATTGAAGTGTTCCAGATGGATGTGAAATCTGCCTTCCTTAATCGTTTTTTGAACAAAGAGGTATATATTGAAGAACCTGATGGATTCTCACTAATAGAAGACAAAGATTATGTGTGTAAGTTTAAAAAGGCATTATATGGACTCAAACAAGCTCGTAGAGCTTGGTAAAGTAGATTAGATTCATACCTCATTAATCAAGGATTTAGAAAAGGTATTGCTAATAAAAATCTATATGTCAAGGAAGAAGGATATCATTTTCTCATTGTCATTGTGTACGTGGATGATATCATCTTTGGAGGAGATCATGACAAAATGAAGCATGAGTTTTTTAATATGGTGAAAGAAGAGTTTTAAATGTCCATGTTGGGAGATCTATCATTCTTCCTAGGAATCAATCAGATCAAGGTATCTTCATATCCCAAACCAAGTATATCAAAGAAATGCTGAAAATATTTAGGATGGAAGAATGCATAACTATTGGTACACCAATGGAAGTAGGATGCAAGCTAAGAAGAGATGACAGCTCACCAAAATTAGATAAAAATTTGTACTGATCCATGATAGGAAGTCTACTTTACCCCACTACATCAAGGCCAAATATCATGTAGGTGGTGGGTCTAGTTGGAAGATTTCAAGAAGATCCAAGGGAGACACACCTCAAGGCAGTCAAAATAATTTTGAGATACCTCATTGGAACAATTGAGTATGGAATGTGGTAGCCCAAAATCAATGAATTCATCATAAAAGAATACACATGTTGATAGAGCATGAAGTGTTGATGACCAAAAGAGTACCAACGACGGAGCATTCCTTGTTGGAAATTTTTTAGTCTCCTAGTTGAGAAAGAAGCAGCCATCAGTGGCACTCTCAACATGTGAAGCATAATATATATCTGCCACAATGCCTTGCACTCAACTTCTTTGGATGAAGCAGACATTGGAAGATTATAAAGTAAAAACTGAAAATCCAATTCCTTTGTTGTATGATAGTACAAGTTCAATAAGTGTCTCTAAGAACCCCATGTTCCACTCAAATACCAATCATATTCCAATTAGATATCATTTCTTGAGGGAACAAGTGAATGAAAAGAAAATCATTCTAGAATATGTGAGCACAAAAGAAGAAATTGCAGATATAATGACCAAGCCACTACCAAAAGCAACATTTGAGCACTTAAGGAATGAATTAGGGGTCATTATTGATCCCGCCAACAACTATAAGATGTGCAGAAAAGGAAAGGGAGAATTCTCATGAATTATCAGCTCCTAATCAGTGCCAACCAATATTTGTACAAGGGGAAGTTAGTATGCTAGCTTATCTTAACAATTGATATCATCAGCTCAGGGGGAGTATTGTCATGGACACACTAGAATACATTGGTTGGGCACATAAGCCTAGGGGGAGTTTCTTGAGGTAAGAACATGATATATCTAGGTTACTAGCATATTCAATTTTATGTGTCATAGTTGGCCCTTTTTCATTTTTGTCAAAGGGGAAGAGAAACTAAAGAAGATAATTTGAGGTTAGAAACCAGCTAAGAAAATATCAAAGGGGGAGATATGAAGACATAAGGGGAGATATGGAAACCAGGTATGCAAGTATTATTTTTCCATCAAAAGGTTGTAGGTTTCTGAGGTACATTGAAATGTTAAGGTGTTATCATCAATGAAAAAGGGGGAGATTGTTGGAACTTTTTCATTTTCATATGTATTGTCATTGATGTCAAGTTGCATTGATGGCAAAAAGATTTGATGAAGTGGAATTGATGGAAAAATGATTAATTGGTAAAGTGAGAAAGTGAAAAAGATGAAGGTTGATTGGTAATGTCAACTCATAGAGGCTTCAGGATGATCAAGGATAATTTCTAAGGGACTTAATCAATTTTTATGTGAAGTCGTCAGACATAAGGAGATAGCTGACGAAGTCTTGAAGTAAGTCGTCGAAGACTTGGAGAAGTTACAGAGCTCTAGAAGAATCCATAGGAGTCTAGTGAAAGTCGCAGGTAAAGGAATGAAGTTCATCAATTAGACAGAGCTAAAGGACAAGTCACGAGTGAGGATGGTAAACATGTATGTGAAGGTATATTTGCATAAGCAATGATGAACTGAAGGAAAAACCGTGAAATGAAGGGAAGTCTAGAGAAAGCCATGCATAAAGGGAAATTTTTTAAAGAACTAGAGAGAGCTGCAGAAAACTATGAAAGCCGTAAGGTAAAGGGAGAGAGTTGTAGACATGAACCAAAGTTACGTGAAGGCAATAGACAAGGAGGAAATATGTGAAACATTGAAAAATCTGTGAGAGGAAAAAAAAATCCGTGGATAAATAAAAATTGGCAGAAAACATTATAGAGCCCTAATACAAAGAAAAATGTCAAAATATCCAAGGGAAGTTGTGGATCGAACAAATAAGAACTGTAAAGGGCTCAAGGACATGGTTAAGAAAGATGTTCTCCAAAATCGATGGTGATTCTAATTGTCAAATGATTATGGCTAAGTATACAACTTGAACTACATAGGGATCGATGAAATATATGGTTCTAGTTGTTAGCATTTAATGTTTTTTTATCCAGGTATATTCTCTGTGTTTCCTAATTTCAAGGTGAAATTAATGCCAAAGGAGAAATCGGCTCACTCATGGAAATTCTAGAAGTATGAGAAATTTATTTTTAAATATTTCGGCTCACAATATTTTTGAATTGATACATAGAAAAATGTGAAATCAAGTCGTTAATAAAAATAAAAAACATGGACTTAGTCAACTAAATTTAATAAACCAGATCGTCGTGTGAAAAAGGAGAGGATACATGACACATTAATCAAAATAGTGGAATGGGTCGATTGGGTATATAGAGAAAAACTCAAAGTTATTCAAATGTTGTTGTTGTTACTCAGAAATGATGTGATGTTATTAAGCTAAGGAAGAGGGAAAAAGTGATGTTGCTCAAGAAAGAAGATGATGTAATCGAGTTAAGAGAGAGTAATAGAAAGAATAGAGACTAGAAGAGCATAACAGATAGATGAACCGGTGAAGATATATCATATGAGAAGAGCATCAATGTGGCCGATTGATTGAACGAGAGGGGTTGATCAAATGAGAAGAAGAGAGTGATAGAGAGAACACAGAAAGGTACAAAAGAGTGATCATAATCTATTGTGTAAGAAATTTTTATAACTAGATGATCTAAAATTGTATGTAAATAAGTCTAAGTTATAGCTTAGCATTTTCAGGGGGTTGTATCCTCCTTGTGGGTGGGTTCCTGCAAAATATTAGTTGTAGCTGATTAAATTAGGGGTTGGTGCTCCTTGCAAGTTGGTGCTTCCTAAATTTACTGAGTGGGTGCTCAGAAAATCTTCGAGTGGGTGCTTCACAGGTTGAGTGGTTGCTCAACCAAAACTATTGTAAGCTTTGGAATTTGTGTTCCTAATAAAGCCTTTGTTTAAAGTGGGTTTTTATCCTAAAAGGGTTTCCCACTATAAATTTTGTGTTTAGTGGTCTTCTATCTTGTATGTGCTTATTTGAATACTTATGATCTCTTGCTTCACTTACTAAAAATATTAATCTACATTGATTCACCCCCCCTCTCAGTACTTGTGATTCTCTAACAGTGGAGTGGTACATGTGGAAGTGAAGTAACCCCAGACTGAAAAGGAGATGGACTTGGTTTGCAATCAGCCATATTAAAACGTTGAAGAAGATCCCTAAATTTGTCTAAGAAATCTACAAACTAAGGAAATAATGCAATAACCCAAGATATTTCCTTCTAAATTGTGTGGAAATATCCCTCTGAATAATTTCAAAGTGGGAAGAATAACTATCAATAAGTAACATATCATCAACATACAAGATAAGTATCACAATATTCTCTCCAACATGCTATAGATATATTATATGATTGGAGTGGTAACGAACATAACTAGTTGGTAGAAGAAAATAATACATCTTCTCATTATAATCCTAAGAGGCTTGTTTGAGACTGTAGAGAGAGCTTCAGAGTCTAGAAATAAGAGAAGAGTCATGAACAAAACCAGAAGGTGGCTCCATGTATATTTCCTCTTGTAAATTTCCATGTACAAAGGCAATCTTCATGTCCATCTGGTATATGGGATACCCCTTTGAGGTAGTAATAACAAGTACAAGGTGTATAAAATCCATCTTGGCAACTGGTGCAAAATTCTCAGAGTAATCAATACCTTCAACTTATGGAAAACCCTTTGCAACAAGATAAGCCTTATACTTAACAATGGACCCATAAGCTGCATATTTGGTTCAGTATACCCACTTACACCTAACCATCTTTCTTCCTTTAGGAAGAGATACCAAATCCTAAGTATTATTCTTCATCAAATAAGAATACTCATCTGCCATTACACCATCCAACTCCTGTATCCCATGAGCCTATGAAAAACAATGTGTATCCTAGGAAATTGCCTGACACAAAAGTCCATAACCTATATAATGTGCATGATGATGGCTAGTGGGTGGAAGATCTTGTATAAAATGTGTTGTCTCATAAACTATAATACGATCCCACTTAGGCATAGTGACAACTTCAGTGGGAATAAGATCCTCCTCTGCATTTATAACCTCCTCATAAACCTCCTCAAAGAAGGAATCCTTAAGATGACATAAAGAAGAATAAGTAGGCATATAAGAAGATGAAGAATCATTGGGAGATAAGTTCTCATCAAATTGAACATGTGTTCCAAAAATAACCTCATGAGTATCAAGATTTAAAATTCGATAAGCTCTCATGTCCTCACAATACCCTATAAAGATAAAGGGTTTTATCTTCTTATCTAAGGCTTTCCTTTTATTTTTTGGGACAAATGCCTAAGCATGGCTCCAAAAGACTTGAAAAAATGATACATCGAGCTTAGTTTTAGACCAAGCTTCATCTGGAGTCAAATACTCAAGTGTTATGTGTGGTGTACAATTCTAAATGTAGTTGGCACAATTAATTTCCTTTGCCCAGTATATGGGAGGTAAATCTCTAGAATGCATCATGTAGTTAGTTGTTTCTTTCAAATTTTGGTTCTTCTATTTTATTAAGTCATTCTATTGTGTAGTATGAGAAATATAATGTTGGTTAATAATGCCATGGGTTTCCAAAGAATAAAAAAACTCTTTGCTAAAGTACTACCTCCATTACCAATGTGAAGGTTCTTTATGCAACTAGAAGATTGTTTCTCAACCAAAGCCTTGAAGATTTGGAAGTGTGAAAAAACATCACTTTTTTACTTGATAAAATAAACCCAAGTACACCTCGAGAAATTATCAATAAAGTTACATACTTTTCTCCATTAAAAGAGGGGATAAGAAAAACCATCAAGTCATTATGCACAAGCTCAAGTGGTGAAGAAGCTCTCTAGGAAAAATTCTTAGGAAATGGATCTTGATGTTGTTTCCCTAATGCACAGCCAAGGCAAACTCCCTCAAGACAATAAACTCTAGGAAGACCATCAACCATACCATGAGTGCTCAAATCCTTAAAATATTTGTAATTGAGATGACCAAATATTTCGTGCCAAATCTTACTCTCTAAATCTACATGAAAAACCAATCTTGTCCCTATAGAGGAAGTGTCATCAAAAACCTCAAAGTGATATAATATAGAATCGTGATCAACAATACCTTGAGTAACAAGTGAGTGAGGCTCCAAAAAATTTTGTTCTTATACCCCATGTGGTGTAAAAGTAACTACTTTTCCTTGACCAAAATGACAAATTTGATATACAGAAAGAAAATTTGTAGTGATGTTAGGAACATACAATGCATCTTGAATACTGCCACCATCAAGGTATATGTCACCTTTTCCCAAGTAACAGAAAGAAAGGAAGAATCTCTAACCTCAATTTTTGAAGTAGAACTCAAACCTAGAGATAAAAAGACTCATAAGAAGAATTCATGTGATGAGAAGAACTAGAATCTATAACCCAACTATTTGTAAGTGGCAACCAAAATATCCCAACAACATTAAGTGTTTTTCCATACTAATTAGAAGGAGCTAGAGTGGAGATAGAAATTATTTTTATTGATTGCATTATCTAAGGCGTGCATTCGTTTGTAACACATATGTTCTTCATGACCAATACCCGCACAAAAAGAGCATGAAAGGCTAGACTTATTCTTGGATTTAGAAGACTCCTTGAGTTTAGAGTTGTTTGGGTTTAGGATCTTTTTTAGATGGGGAAGGGGTGAACTTGGATTTACCTTTTGGTTTTCCCTTTCCCTTAGGATTAGATGCTACTAATGCCTTTTGAGAGGTGGAAGACTCAAAGTTAGACAATTTGGATTCTTCCCTAATAATATTTCACAAAATGTTTCTAAGTTAGGCATTTGGAATGCGTCACCTCAGGCATCCATGCTAGAGAAAAAGATAGAAACAAATATTTGGAATGGACCTCTCAACTTGGACAAAATTAAGTAAACACACTTTTCATCTTTCTTATCTCTTCCACTCCCCCTTCAATTGTGTCAAAAAATAATTGAATTTAGTAAGATAGTCTATAATTGTTGGAAAATATTCAGGATTAAGAGAGGTGATCTCAATTTCAAGTTGCATGGATCTCATGTGATCCACCTTACCAAATAAACCCTCCAATTTCTCCCATATTTTAAAAGGAAAGTCACACTTTTCCAAATGAAACAAAATACTATCACTTATATAAGTTCCTATCAAACCCATACACTCATCAAATTTGCATTGTTACTGAAATTTCTCATATTCTCTAGTGAACACTGGTTGTTCTGAAGAAGTTAAAGCCTGTAATCCTATGCGTTTAATGATTGTTTATATTATTGGTTTCCATGTGTGGTAATTATGTGTTGTTAATGGCTCGAATTGATCTAGTACAGAAGTAGATAAAGATGTTATTCTCAAAAATCACCGAAAAAAATCAAGAATCAAGCAATATAGCAAGACACCCTAGATTTGAAACTTTATAATTGAGTGTGTGTAACAATATGGTACTTTATAATTTTAGTGCATTTCTCAAAATAAACACTTCCAATGGAACAAGCACTTTTGAAAAAATTGGCACTCAAATTCGAGTTACCGATCAAAAGATACAATCTTTTCATGTTTGTATTTTAATAAAAATATAAAATGCCCTGCACTATTCAATTTTCTTTTCTGGAAAAAAAAATCTAATTCTATATTTGCAAAATAGGATGAAGAAAAAAAACCTAGTAGTAAACATGAAAACCCCAGAAAAAGCTAGCAAGCATTTTTTATGGAACTCATTTTCCCCACACGGATTTTTAAAATCCCCTTACCTTCACAAGAATTTCCAAGATCTTCAAATCTTCACAAAATATGAACTCTAAAAATCAAAAGAAAAATCCAAAATCGAGTGTACAAAACCCAGAAAAACCTAGAAATGGTTTTTCTTACCCTTCTACCTCCGACACAAATTTCCAAAAACTTCAAAGATTTTCAAATTCTCAATAAACAGGAACTCTACAAAATAGAAGAAAAAACCTAGAATAGAATGCACAAAACCCATAAATGGTTTTTCTTGTAATTTTTGCCCACATCTACTTCTACAAAACCAAAAAAAACTAAAAAAACAAATTGTCTCCATTATAGGCTGAGTTTACAGTTGTTTTTAGGATTTTTCCACCTTCTGAATCTAATGGAGCCCTTTGTTTTACATAAAAATTCACATTGTGACATAATATTAAGAAATTCCAAATATATGATTGTAAAAAAACTTGTTTGTAAAATAAAACTTACTGACGGATGTCAACAACAATCTCCTACTCTGATACTATAGAAGGAACAATAAACAGATCGTATCAAGCCACAAAGAACTCAGATGCTAATTAAAAACCACATTCAATAAGATGAAATAAATTCACTAGATTAACTTTACAAAAACCTTTACAAATAAATGAGGAGCAATATAATATATTATTATGGAACTCTATGAAGTACAATGAGAAAGGACCTTGTTTATATAGGCAAGGAAGATCAATCTAAGAACCAGTCAACATCGTAGATTAATCCATAAATTAAGGAAAGAAGTAGTCATCAAAGAACTATTCAAGACCATATATTTAGGAAATAAATAGTCACCAAAGATCTAGTCAATACCATAGATAAAGGAAAGAACTATACCTAACAACTAGATAATATATTCCTATTATCTAAATAAGATAAAAGAAATATCCACACAAATAAGTGGCTGAGGATAAATCAAAGAAAGGTAAATAAAGTACCAAGGTGAACATGAGCTAAGGTAAATACCTATTCTAACAGTAAGTTATGATAGATTATAGGCCAACTATCTATATTGATGGCAATGACAATATAAATGATTCTACACATGTTACTAGCAAATAAGAATCTATTATGGATTATAAAAAAATAAGTATTGATGACTTACCTAATGATATGTGGATCTCTACAGGCATGGGAAACTATATGCTAACTCCTAAGTATACCTCTCAAATTTCCTCTTGGGAAACATGCACAATAGTGCCCAAAAATACCCTCGTGAGAATTTCCATAATCTTGAGCCTATTAATGAAGAAGAGGACACTATTTCATTTAAAACATTATCAATTCATCAACATTTAAATGTAGAGCTTAAAACTTAAAAAATGGAGAAATATAACACCCTAGTGAAGCCACCTCATGATTCTCTTGATAAATACTTATGGTAGAACCTATGTGTCACTATTTTACACATCCAACATAGTAACCCTTCGTGCATCTAACATTACATTATCGCTCATGACATGTTATTGTTAAGTAAGCCTACTAAATGTAATTACATATTCAATATTTTCCCACATGCACCATTATATGACACCTTCTCTGATACTCGAGGGAAAATATGGATCTCCCTTCCTTATTTTCCAAGAATAGGTTTCCTCGCATTCCCATGCATACTTTGGTAAGGGTCACAATCACAATATCTTTGGTACAACAAGTTATGTCACACCTCTTCTATCATAATGGATCTCACACATCCCCTAACATTAATACCAACTAATTGTAACTTCTTCCAGACATGGTATCTTGATCACAAATCTCAATTCAAAGTCTTCTACCTCACACACAATTCCTTGAGCTACTTCACCTCATTATTTTATCAGGTTTTTTGTAACACACATCACCACTACGGTATCACTTACATTTGAATCACAACTAAGGACTAAACATACACTTTATGTGAGAACTCCTTAACATCCTCAGGAGGTTCTCATTGGATAACTTTCATGTTATCTATTTTCTTATACATATCCATTAACTAGAAAATACAAAAAACACGGATACAATCACAAAAATAAAAAACATTCACATATATTTTAAAATGTAAAAAATCAGGACATGTTTCTCTAAGCATACATTGTTAGCACTTTACATTATACATGTTGTTTATTATTCTATTTTGATAGATATATTTTTTCTTGTTTACACACATCCATTCGCGAGGTATACTGAGCATGATGCAAGAAATACAAATCAATACATGGTTATGGAAGCTATCATGGTTCCTTACACACTTTTCCAGGGGTATCCCTCCACACAAACTAGGTGATATTATTTCATTATAGTACATTTTCACTTCCTCATTACACTTTATTACATACGTAGTTTATTGTTATCTTGTTAACTAATATGACTAACACTTGTGAGGTGTTGACAATTGTTGTTTTATATACTCATATATACCACTTGTTATACCATTTCATCACGTTCTGATATTCTAGTTTTTTATACATGTTTACTAGTTGTGTATGTAGTTGCTTATTTGATACTATGATTATGGACAAAGGGCCTTGTTTGTCTTATGAAATTTTGGGTGTCCCATATTTTTGGCATCATTCCTTTCTTGTATGACATTACTGTTATCCAAAATTCCCATCCTAGGGCCATTTTGATAACTTGCATGATTCATTTGGACTTGGACAAGTAAAAACTGGTAAAATGGATAAATTCAATGTTCTAAGGCTTCCCCTCTCCTTTACATAAATCCTCAGTTCCATACTTAGCCAAAAAAACTAAGAAAAATGGAAAATTTAACCTTCTGTAGTGTATTACAGATATTTGGAGTCTAGACAGAACAATTCCTAGGGAACGGTGGAACAAGTTTCATGGGATCATTGGTCCTCACAAAGGCTTTCAGGCTGCAACAAAGAGATTGGGAGATCATGATATTTTTGTGCGGGTGGAGAGTATATTGTGGGAACCAAGGGAAGACGCGAAATAGTTCCACCAATGGGTGAGTTTCTGAAAATGGAGGTTGGGCTTAAGAATAAAGAAAAAAGTGAGAAAATTAAAGGAATGAACATGGAGATAGTGGAATGCAGGTGAAGCAGTGGATGCAGGAATATAAGGCTTGGGTGGAATAGTTCCTTAGTTCCACCTTGGCCTTGGATATCTGATTCAAACGAAAACCCCCTACCCTTGCAGACATTGCAGACCTTTTGGGAACAAATTGAACATTTCCCTCCTTCCCTCAGTTCCCTGTATCTCTAAACCACTCGCACTGCAAAGGGAAAAATAGTTAATTAGGGACTATGGGAGCCTGTGTGGAACTCCCTAGCCCCTTGAACTTAAAATGGCCATAAATTTTGACTTGTTACTCTGATTTTCCCAAAATTTGAATTTTTAGAAAGCTATCAACATTAATTTAGGTGAGGGTAGGTTGGTGAAAAATAGTAAATTGTCTCCAACATTAAAATATGCAGTTCCAGATTGTTCAATTACCATATTTAATGAGGTATGGTGCCCATTTCTTCTTCCACAAGTAAGACATCATGGAAGAATGGAATCAGTAGGGTGCCCATACCTATGTTTATAAATTTAATACATGTTTTTGGTGGTTAAAAGGGTAAATACGAGTTTCTCTCTTTTCTCTCTCTCTCACATCTTCATTATAATGTAAAAAACCTCTCATTTGTGAGGGATACTCTAAAATGTAAAGAAACTCTGTCAAAATTATTTCTGAGAAGCTGTGAGTTGTAGACCTTCATTTGGGCTTGAAAAGTGTTCTTGTGTCTTCTTCTTCACATGTAATGGTCTGTGCATAATTTGACAGCAATAAAAATCATTGTTTTGTGGTGTTTTCTCAACACTAACTTGTGTATTATTGCATTTCATTTCCTCTCCATTGTTATGGTGGTACTTTTTGCATGTATTTCTCCCTTGAAGGTTCATTTTATTATGTCTCATGGAAAATAGATGGTGAATGAATTCTTAGGTCTGTGTCACTTTTTTCTAGCCTCTCTCTTTTCCATTTTACCTCTCCCTTTTCCCTCATTATAGTATCTCCACCCCTCTTCTTGGTGTTATCACCTCCCCTTAGATTAGTGTTGAACAACCAAAAATATTCTAAGTATTGGGCATATGAATATATGGCATTGGAAGCATGCAACACTATAATAGTGTTGAAGTGCCCTAGCTCAGGACTTAGTTGTTTTTGTGGATAAGGGCTAATTTTGGAGATAGTGTGTGGAGCACACATAGATATGAAGACTTGTGCTCCACGCAATGGTATTTTGGGAACAAGTGGTTGATAAGCACCATACATATTTTAAGCCAATAATAGGACTTCTACTTGGAGTTAACTATAGGACATCTATTATTAGAACACTTGTGTGTTGTGCATACTATTGTAAAGGCACATGGATATTATCAGCATGCGACCTATTTTGAGAAGTTCATAGGTGGTGAAGGGAAAGTCCCCACCCCTATAAATATGTATTGAATTGCGTAGTTTAGAGTGTGGTGAGTTATTATAGAGTTATGTTGCTAGTTTTAACATGCACATGGCTCATGGAGATACTTTACAGTGTAAGAAGCTTCTGTGTTTTATTGTAATTATGACTGCAATATATTGGTTGAATACTAGTGTTTGACATGATTGAATCTGGTTCTTGTATGGTTAATCTTGTCATAGTTATTATTTAGTTCATTTATCATGATTCTCTAAGATCTAGATCTGGATTTTACACTGTGGAATGTTTATGTCTACTTACGAATCGAAACATGTTTAAAAATCATCACACTAACATCTTGCACAAATAACTCTAAAGAGGGACTTGGTACCTTTGTGCACTTCGGGTGAGTGCTCAGCTCGGGCTGAGTGATGTGCCAGTGCACCTGGGTTATTCATAGTAAAATCTAGGTTGCATCATTGGTTCCATTGCCAAGACCACTTTTACACTTACTAGTTGACCCTATCAAGTGTTGAGGAGTGGATAGTAGATCTGGAAGAAGAATACACTCAAAGATTTAGCACTAGATCTAAGTTTGACATGTGCATGTGGGTGGAACAGAACTTGTATGACTTTTTATATGAGAGTTTATTTGTTATCTTTCAGATAGAGTTGTGCGAGTGGCTGGTTTCTTATGCGTCTAAAAGGAATTGGAGGTTTCACACACCTATCTGGACGTAGGAATAATTTTAGGCCTCTATCATGCTGATTTGATTTGGACGTGCGTTGTGGACACTTGGTTTCATGGTGTTCTAAATATCTATATTTTGGAGTACTCAATTTCCACTTATTTTTCCTAGAAGTAGCTGAGTTCTTGTTTTTACGTTATCCTAAGGGAGCCTATCTGCAAGGCATTCCACTGGCGATTAAGACCTTATTGGTAACCTTGAATTTAGAAGAGAATCTAATGGCTAGCTAAACCTCACCACACTTGGGGGAAGTGGCCAGTTTGGTGAAGGATGGTGAACCTAGCGGTAGAAAGGAAAAGAGAATAAAGGTGGCTTAAGTACAATGAGGCTCGTGAGAGGGAGTTAGGGAAGTAGCGCAAGATTGAAAAATGGATGGCATTAAGGGGAGATATGGCTCGTGAAGGATTTAGAACTCCTACAGAGGGCATGGAGCTAGAGCATCTGTAACTTCCCCATTTAGGAAGGCATGAAAGGGAACCCTCGTCAATCTATTATGAGAGCACGCTAGCAAATATGACATGGGTCGTGAGTGTGCATTTGAATTTACCTAGCAATTTGTTGTCCTCTCAAAATTCCCCCTCTTTTGAAAGTTAAAAATTGAAAATTTTGAGTTAGCACCCTTTTATGATGTTCTAGTGAAGTGAAAATTTGAGGAGATAGTGAAAATTTGAATTTTTTGAAGTCATTTTGGTGAATTGCGGGTCTGTTAGACATTTTTGTCCCTCATGTCCCAAGTTTGTCGGGCCTTCTGTTCCCCGATCGACCACATTCCCCAAAAATCTTTAAACTTTCATTTCTGTCAGAACTTTCTGGTCTGTTTGTTCCAAGTTCACCTCGGCTTTCTGGTCCCCGATCGCCCGCCGCATCGGGTCCTTCACGTACTTTTGTCTCATCTGTCCCAAAAGCATCTGTGCATTCCATCCCTGCTTTTCCCGCATCGCGTGCATCAGCTGAATCATGTCTTTGCGTCCTTCACGTCCCTCACATTTCTAAGTTCCCAGACTACCTGTGCTCTTTTGACCCGCATAACCCGCATCACTCACGTTGGCCAAATCGCGTCTTTGCATCCCTCATGTCCCAAATGTACCAAAGACCATCCGGGCTAGTTTTTTTCACTCTTTCTGATTCTTTCCTTTTTGAGTTAGTGCATATGAATTTAATGTGCATTTATAACCTTCTCTCTCCTAAATGGCTATTTAATGGGACTACCCTCTACACATTTTACACACTGCTTTCTTGCTACCATTCACTCAAATCCTTGCAATTAAGATCATCTGCTTGTGCTCCCATTCCCTTTGCATTTTTAATTGTGAATTCAAGCTATGAAGGTTGTTTCTCTGTATGTTGCCAACATGAAGATCAAATTTCAAGGTCAAGAACATGTTTCGCCACTTGAATCCTCTGTTCCTGATATTGGGGATAATGAGGTTCATCACCTAGATTTTGGTGATTTCTGGAATAGGTTAACTAACCCTAATCCTTCTCCCATGGTGCAAATGATCAATGACAGTGGCCTTGCATTTGCTGTGGGTTTCCTGATCTAAGTACAATGTGCTGACACTGTGCTCACCTGTGGGGCTCACTTCAACCCTGAAACAAAGGAATTTTCTTACATGCATGGGGAGTTGATTTCTAAACTATATGTTGTTGCCGTTGTTGCTACTCTACGAATCCCAGAATTTGAAGACTCCATTGTTATCTCTCAAGCTCAAGAATAGACTCTTTTCGAGCAAGACAATGATAAATACAAAGCAAGGATAGAAAAGTCATGGTTGAAGAACCCTAAAAAGGGAGCATCCTGACTTTCCAAGGCATTATTTAGGGATGATTTTAATGAAGAACTGTCTAATTTCATTATCTTGTTAGCCCATGTCATGGGATTACCCTCCACCAATGAATTTCACTTTTGGATGTGCTCGCTCATCAACATCATCTGCGAAGGTAGCCAGAGCATAAATTGGGTAGAAATCATTTGCATGAATTTGACAGAATAGTTGTCCAATGTGCAATAGACCAAGAAGTTCTATATGACTTCTTATCTCATGTATACCCTAGCAGCATCTCAGAAATGGTTTGGTTTCACTTACATCGAGGGTCAGAAGGATGAACCCATTTATGCATACTACCCTCAGTTCACCCTTGAAACCAGCAACCATAACTTCAGGAGGGTGAATGATGCCTTTACCATGTATATTGTGAGGATTTTGGAAAGTGATACTGCCAGAAGATTTTCTGATGAGGCCATGAACCTGATAGCAAAATATGGAGCTTTCTTCATTCATTTCAGAAGATTTTCATATATCAGGTTAGCTGGTTATGAGAACACACCTCTCAAGCTCCCCATGTTTTGTAATGATAAGATGGATTTGATTGAAGTATGCAGGAAATTGGATAAGTTGCATAGAACCTGCAGAGACAAGAAAATCTCTGGGCTGCATTTTCCTATATCCTTGGGTAATTACACATGCAAGACAGATTTGGATGCTCAAAACATAGAAAGGGCCCTCGCTCCCATCACTGTTCACTTCTTCAGGCCCAAGACCTACTTTGATTTGAAGAAATTCATTGAGCTAAATCTCATAATTAATTATCATCATAGATCATATACTGAGGACTACTAGGTCGATTGTGCAGATGACTTTGAAGCAAGGTGGAGACATTATGGTAGATTCTCCCTACAGCTGATCAAGGAGCTCAATCTCTACCAAATTCCTGAAGGGCTTCAAGATGATAATGAAGACTTGTTGTCATATGAATATGATACATTGATCAAGCATACTCCCTTGGAAGATCTAGACTGGTATAAGAGGGAGAAGGATGACTTAGTTGAAATTCTGGCCCCTGTCCTTGTAAGAACCAAGGTCTGGTTTGACAGAAAGGTCTGAGAGCTTAAGAAGAATCCAGGTGAATCTTCCTCCAAAGATACTTCAACCCCTAGGAAGGAGTCACATACACCTAGCTCGGAGGTACCTGCACAAACTCCTCCTCCTTCCTCAAATAAAGAACCTGAATCATCCACCCCTTCTTCGTCTACTCAAGTATACCAAAAGAAGGTGAAAGAGGTTAAACAGGAGCCGATTGAGGAAGATCCCCTATTAAAGCATTCATAACTACCTTCAGGGCCAGAGAACGTCATTGTTCTTAGTGAAAGTGATGATAGTGAAGTACCAGTCCCTGTAGGAACTTCAGAAGCTGCAATAGATAAAGAGAAGGAAGTGCATAGCACTGAACCTCCAAGTACCACTGATTCCTCTGCCCAAGAAGCTCCAGATACTTCACTCACATCTCTACTAGAAGAAACAGTAGTAAATACTTTAAGTGCCATGACTTCTCTTGCTCTTGGATCTCTTGCTCCTCCTTCTTCCTCCACTTTTGCATGGGTGCAACCCTTGGTTGACAGCAAGAAGAGGAAACCTTCTTCTTGATTGACAGGGCCAAATTTTGATGTTGTGGTAGCATTGTTGAGCACTACTCCTCCTGCTCCACCAAAGAGAGCTAAAACAACCTTAAGGATAGTGACAGATGCTCAAGGTCAACAATTTCTAGAGGTTACAAAACCTAAGGTGGATAAAGCAGAGCAAGATCTGCTCAGCCTCTGATCTGGAGCTTTCTAGGATTCCAATGGGAGAATCTACCCCTGAGAGTGAAGTACACAACCTCCAGGAAACAGTAATCAAAGTTATTGAGAGGGTAGAAAAAGGTAAATAGACTATAGAACAACTGGAGGAACAAAATCAAGTTCTTTCTAGCTTCATCAAGTCGTTATTATCTAAGGACAAGGTTTTGGATCCTACTCCACTATCTTCCCTTATGCCACCTATGATTATTAGTCAAGATGAATTCCAAAGCATCAAAGATATACATAGATATTCTACTTACGAGAGGGCTATGGAGGCCATGGTGGATGAACATGATCATTGCAGGTTTGAATTTCATTGTAGAAGCCTTCAAACTTAATGAGAAGGTGGCTAACCTGCAACAAAAACTCTCCTCCTCAATTGGAACCATGGATAAAGAACTAAAACTTTGGAGTAGCTGCATAGTGGATCTTCACCTGATGGGACAGGTAGATGAAAATATATTGATGGCCAACAAGGTTTTTGATGATGCCAAAGATAACTTGTCAAAGTCATGGGTTTTCAGCGTGGAATGGAAAATAAAAGTTTTGGAGGAAGCTTTGGGAGAGTTGAGGAGTAGTTGGCAGAAGGGAGAAGCCTTCAAAACTTGTGTTGTGTCTGCTTTCAAAGATATTCACTGTCATCTTCACGACGAAACTTCAGGTGTTCCTTTCTCTCTCCAAGAAATTAAAACTCAGTTCAAGGCATTTGTTAAAGAAAACTTGTTCAAGGAGGAATCAATTACCAAAGAGAAGATAAAGGAGATTTTCTCTCTTCAATCTGCTATTGAAGAGGCTAATAAAGAATACCATGCACATACTGAGTTTGATAAGGACATGGAGAAATGTCTAGGTACTTGGACTCAAGCTACTGCCAACACATCAGTCCCACAAGGTAGAAAAATAGCTAAAGCATTGAAAAAGTTCAGGCAACGAATTCTCAAGTCGGTGGGCCCTCCTCAACAATAAGTAGATGTTTTCCCTTCTAGCTTCTCCCCTCCTTCTTTTTCTCAAATTAGGATTATTGTAATTAATTAAGGGTCTTGTGTCAAGCACCTCCTTAATTAACATTTTAGTTAAAAGAAATAGTTACCAAGTGTAACTAATTTGTAAGTTATATAATGGGCTCTCTGTGCCATTCTTTGGGGCTGGAACTCTATTTATTTTTGAAATGTAAAGGAGTAAAAATCAATCAATACAAAAAGATATCTCTTTCTATGTCCTTCTGGTCTTGTTCTTTCATTGCTATCTGTTAAAATTTATTGAATCATTTATCTGTGCTACTTCAAGAAGCTTTGTATTCCTGTAGATGTAATCTCTAGAACTTTGTGTCTGTGAAATAACATCTTATTGTCTCAAATGCAAATGATTATGTTCCAAATAATTTCATTCTGGCATGCGTAAGGAATTATTTTGCTATCTATATTTCTTGAGAGTGCCTTTCTGCCCCTTCCCACTACTTAATTCCTCTATCCTTTTGTATTGATGATCTGTTATATTTTAACACTTTCATGATATCTGAGTTCCTCATTAAAACTATACACTGTACATGTGTAAATAGGTTTTTTCCTTTAAATAAGGGAACCTCTCCCATTAAAGAGGAGGGACTTTCTATCCCCTAACTGTTGTTCTCTATAAAGTCCTTTTTGATGATCAACAATTTTTTGGCGACTCTGTTGGGGAATCATTCTGATGTATTCCAGTTTTATGAACAATTTCTTGATCATTCTTTGATCTGGTGACTCTACGTTTTACTCGTGGAAGGAGGGCCCTTGGTATTGAAGATTCTCAGTTTCAGCTTTTGGAGCAGCAAGGTTTCCCTTTTCCTTCAATAGGAAGAAATAGAAGAGCTTGTTCAACAAGCAGTCCTCCTATTGAAGATAGAACCCCTGTAGGTGGTATACCTCCAGAGAAACTCATCCCTAATCTTCGCGCTTTGATTCTTACTGGTGTTTTAGTTCCCCTTCAAGCAGTCTTTCCAAGGATGGCAGTTCCATTACCTTGGGGCCATCATGTTGGGCCTCTCATCCTTCCTCAACCTTTGCATGAGTTACCCAAGGGTAACAGGAAGAACTTCCCCAAGTTCAGAGGTGATGGCAAGGTGCATCCTGATGAACATATCGCAGCCTTCATAGTTTCATGTGGAGTCCTCGGGGTTGAACATGAAGATGTCTTGGTGAGGCTTTTTGTAGAGACTTTACAAGATAATGCAGCAGATTGGTTCTATCACCTTCCTGCTGGAGCCATTACCAGTTGGACCATGATGAGAACAAGATTTGAGAACTGTTTCAAACCTGTAGAGGATGTACATGCTTTGCTGGCCCAAATTTCTCAAATTAAGAAGGAATCACAAGAACCCATGAGGGAATTTGTGGCTAGATTCAACAAATTGATTAACAAAATTCCACCAGACACTCAGCCTGTAGACCAAATTCAGAAATGTTTCTTCTTGAATGCTCAATTGCCTGAGGTTAGCTATGCATTGAGAAGGGAAAACTTGGCAACATTGGCTGAAGATCAAAGATTAATTGTTAGCATTGAAGATGACTTGATCATGTCCAATAAATTGAAAAGAGACCCTTCCAAATCCAGAGCTTCTTCTTCCTCCTCTTCCACTCCCGGAGCTAATACAGACCCATTAGTACAAAAGCTTGCTAATGACCTCATTGCCATCAAGAAACAATTCGCTCAACACGCTCCTTATACAGATGTTCCAAGGAGAAACTTTCAGCCTAGAAATCATTTTCCTTCCTCTCAGAAAAGGCTGACAATTAAGGGGCCACACATCAAGGTTCCTATTAATGCAACCTGTGAGGTTGAAGAACTTGAAGATGAAGAGTTTAATGAAGATTGTGAAGAACTTGAGGAAGAAGATGATGAAGAGATAGAGGAACTGGAGGGATCTCGAGTTAATTTCTTCACCATTGAGGGTGTTGATGAAGAGGATGATTATGATGAAGTAGTAGCAGATATGAATAGTGAATCATACGTTGTCATGACTTGGGAATAGACAAATAAATGGGAGAAAGTGATACAGCCCGCTAAAAGATCCAAGGAGCATCCCACGACTATCCCTGTTGTTGCAAAAAGAGGAGCTCCTATTCCCACTACGTCCACACAGAAGGTGAGTTCTGTCAATTCTGCTCTTCCTAATCATACTGCTAAAACTTCTTCTTCTACAGCTCCTAAATCTGATAAGCCTAAGATTCCTAGTGATGATAGCCCATCCACCTCTGGATCTTTTGATATCATTGATCATCTTAAAAAGACAAAGGTTCAAATTTCAGAGGCTGAGTATTATCAAACCCATCCTAAAGCCTTTGCCAAAATGGTTCACTTTGTCAATTCCCATTCCAAAAGCACCTCTAAAGGCCTTTTTCCTACTCCATCCTCTGCACCCCAACCCAACCTTGTAGCTACAGTCACCTCACCTAATGAGAAGATCAAACCGTTTTATGTGACCCTTCTTATAGCAGGCCATAAACTCAGCAACTGTGTCATAGATTCAGGAGCATCAGATAATGTAATGCCTGCCAAAGTAGCCCATGCTTTGGGTCTTACTCTCACACGCACTTATGGGTCTTGCTATTCCATGGAGAGTAAGGAGGTGCCCCTAGTTGGAAGAATTAAAGATGCACAAGTAGCTTTTGCTACTTTACCTGAGAAAAAAGTCTTGGCTACTATTCTAGTAGCAGATATTCCTCCTTCATATGGTATGCTGTTAAGTAGGAACTTCTGCAAGGATGTGGGAGGAGAAATTCAAATGGATTGGTCACATGCCCTCATACCAGTTAATGGAAAAATGAAGAAGTTTTTGCTTGAGAAGCAATCTGAGTATATTGTACAAAAGACAGATGATCCCAAAGCACAAATACTTTATGAGGATATTGGGCATGGTAACTATATGATTATGTCTCTGGAGGAAACTCAGCTTCCCAAAGAAGTACTCCATGATCCTAATGGTGTTTGGAATTTGGAATTCGATGGAAGTTGTTCCTCGGCTGGTTCTGGAGCTGGCGTAGTGTTGGTATCTCCTGAGGGAAAAGTTCATCCTTTCTCATTCAAGCTATAGTTTGAAAATACCAATAATATAGTAGAGTATGAAGCCCTCATCCTTGGACTTAATGCAATGAAAGAAAAAGGTGTGAAGAATCTTCTGGCTCATGGAGATGTAGAACTAGTTGTTAAACAAGTAAGAGACCTTTTCCAAGTTAAAAATAGAAGGTTGAAGCATTACAAGAATCAATTTTGGGATTCTATTGAATTTCTTGATGCCTTCTCCATTGAAGCAGTGCTGAGAGAAAAGAACACCAAGGTTGATTCACTAGCTGTATCAGGATCATTGCTAATACCTCACCCTGACTTCTCTCAAGATAAGTTTACCATTGAGATGATCCACAGGCCCAGTGTGCCTGATAATGCAAGTAACTGGCAAGTTTTCAATGATGATCAACATTTTCTTTCTTTCTTAGAGCTCAGGGATAACTTTGAACAATTGTACTTCGAAGGGAGTGACAATTTTCCTCGAGAGAGTGTATCTTCCAACGAAGAGGGTGTCAAAGAGGAAATAGATCAAGATGGGTGCATCAAACTCAAAGGTAACAAGATTCCTAAAGGGCTGGTGAGTTTGGAGGAATTATTTGATAAACATGATAGGTATGTTAAGACTAAAGCTCCCGTAGGAGTGTGGCAATCTGCTGAGTATGAAAAGATTAATATTGGGAGCTCTGCTGACCCTAAGATGGTGAACGTTGGAAAATGTTGTACGCAAGAAGAAAAGGAGAAGGTGGTGAACCTCTTAAGAAAGTATAGGGATGTTCTTGCATATTCATATGAGGATCTAAAGGCTTTCCAACCAAAGGAAATGCAGCATTTCATTCCTCTCAAACCTAGAATTAAACCTTTCAAGCAAAAGCAAAGGCAATACAATCTAAAGATTGCTGACACTATTTTTAAGGAAATCCAAAAATTGCTAAAAGCCCAAATTATCTTCCCTATTCACCATTCGACATGGATTGCCAACATCGTGCCTATCCGGAAGAAAAATGGTGAGATCCGTATCTATGTTGACTTCAAGAATCTGAATTAGGCTTCTTTTAAGGATAATTACCCTCTGCCCATGATGGATCAAGTTTTGCAAGCTGTTACAGGATCTAAAATGTTGTCCATGCTTGATGGCTTCTCAGGGTATAATCAAGTAGAAGTCAATACCACAGATCAGCACAAGATGACCTTCACCACCCCCTGGGGTACTTTTTCCTACAAGAGGATGCCTTTTGGACTCATTAATGCCAGTGCCACTTTTCAAAGGGCTATGGACTTGGATTTTGGAAGCTTGAAAGGGAAATGTATTGTTGTGTATCTAGATGACCTGACCGTGTTTTCTAAAACTAGAGCAGATCATTTTCAGCACCTGGAAACTATTCTCTTGAAATGTAGAGAACATGGGATCTCTTTGAATCCCAAGAAATCTGTATTTTGTGTCACAGAGGGAAAATTGTTGGGGCATGTTGTCTCTAAATATGGAATCAAAATCGATCCTGAATGAGTTCAAGCTATTCAACAGATTCCTCTTCTAACCAGTAAGAAAGGAGTGCATTCCTTCTTCGGTAAGATCAACTTCCTGAGAAGATTCATCCCTGATTTTGCAGAGCTAACTTTGAATATCTCCCAAATGATGAAAGGAAAACAAATGTTTGGCTGGTCCTCTGAAGGGAAAGAAGCCTTTGAAGGTATTAAAAAGGCTATTGCTAAAAATCCTATCTTAGCGTGTCTAGATTTTAGCAAAGATTTTATTATTTATTGTTATGCCATGGAAAGCACCCTGGCTACTGTCTTGATTCAGAAAGATTCTGATGATCATGAACTCCCAATTGCGTTCATGAGCTACATTCTTAAAAATCATGAGTTGAAATACACAATGATGGAGAAACATGCTTTTGCAGTGGTTAAAGCTGTCAAGCAGTTTCATTTTTATATTCTCAACTCTCATTCCACAGTACTTGTGCCTGATACAACCATCAAGTCAATTCTTACACAGCAAGAATTTGGAACTAAGAGAGGAAATTGGGTAGCAAAGGTTCAAGAATATGATATTGACATCAGACCAACCAAATTAGTCCGGGATAAAGGCTTGTGTGAACTCATTGCTGGAGGAGTTGGTCATGAGTTACCTAAGGATGAGGTTGATGTTCCTATTGTTGTGTTTCTCAACTTGATTGATGAATGGTATGCTGATATCACACATTTTCTCACCTATGGTGAGTGTCCCTCTCATTTGACTGCCAAGGAGAAAAGAGCTATCAAGTTAAGATCAGCCCAATATGTGTTGTGGGAGAATGATTTGTTCAAATGTGGGATGGATGGGAGATTTCTAAAATGCGTTGATAAAGAGCAACAGAAGAAGCTTCTTTCAGCTTTCCACGATCAAGCATGTGGAGGCCATTACTCATCTACTGTCACTGCTCACAAGATTCTTCGTGCAGGATACTATTGGCCTACCTTGTTCAAAGATGCATCAAAGTGGGTTGATAAATGTGAAGCTTGTCAGACCTTTGTGGGTAGACCCAAGTTGGCTGCCTTGCCACTTAAACCAGTTGTGATTGAAGAGCCCTTTCAACAATGGGGTTTAGATTTTATTGGAACACTTAATCCATCTTCAAGTGCTGGACATACTCATGTGTTGACTGCCACAGATTATTTTACTAAATGGGTAGAATCCATCCCAGTAAAGAGTACTACTTCTGAAGTAGTATGTAATTTTATCAAAGAAAACATCTTGGTGAGGTTTGGTGTGCCAAACAAGATTGTGACTGATAATGCTTCGAATTTTTCTTCAGCTGAGATAATGGATTTTTGTTATGGATATGGCATTTCCCTGGCTCACTCTTCAGATTATTATCCTCAAGGGAATGGACAGGAAGAATCAACAAACAAAAATCTGGTGGCTATAGTAAGGAAACTGGTTAATGAATCTCAGAGGAACTGGCACAAGAAACTTTATGATGCTCTTTGGGAAGATAGAATTACACCTAAAAGAGCTATTGGAATGTCCCCTTTTCAAGTGGTGTATGGCGTGGAAGCTCAATTACCAGTAACAGTGGAGCTACTAGCTTTGTATTTAATGAAGGCCATTAAAGACACTAGCTTCAATGATTCTTTAGATAAAAGGATCATGTATCTTCATAAGTTGAATGAAGACAAGTTGCAGGTTGTTGATAGAATATCTGCTCACCAGCAGAAGGTAAAATCTTTGTTTGATAAGAAGGCCAAGTCTAGGGATTTCAAAGTTGGAGACATTGTTTTTCTGTGGGATAAAAGACATGAGCCTCGTGGAAGCCATGGTAAGTTTGATTCTCTTTGGCTTGGTCCTTTCAAAATTAGGCACTTTACTGGTGAGAATTCTTTCTATCTTGATTAAATGGATGGTTCTTCTCTCCCACTTCCTTATAGTGGGCAGTATCTGAAATTGTTCAAGTCCTAAGTGAATAGGAGATCTCTTTGTATATTATGTATGGGGTGTGTGTCCTTTCCCTCGCTTTTGGTGTGTTTCCTTTCCCTGTTTGTGTGTTGTCTTTTGTATTGGTTTGCTTTTGACTCCGTGGCCCAATGGATAAGGCATTGGTCTTCTTCCCCTAGCTTTCAGAGAGTTCTTGCCTTGTCTCATTCTTTTAATCTAGCCAAGTCATCCCCAGAAAGAGCCAGCTGTTGTCCTCTCAAAATTTCCCCTCTTTTGAAAGTCAAAACATTGAAAATTTTGAGTTGACACCCTTTTATGATGTTCTAGTGAAGAGAAAAGTTGAGGAGTTAGTAAAAATTCACATTTTTGGGAGTCATTTTGGTGAATTGCAGGTATGTCGGACATTTTTTTCCCTCATGTCCCAAGTCCGCCGGGCCTTCTGTTCCCTGATTGGCTGCATTCCCAGAAAATATTTTAACTTTCAGTTTTTTCAGAACTTTTTGGTCTGTTTGCTCCAAGTTCACTCATGCTTTCTGTTCCCTGATCGCCCGCATCAGCCGTATCGGTTCCTTTGCGTAATTTTGTCTCATCTATCCAAAAAGCATTTGTGTATTCCATCATTGCTTTACCCACATCATGCACATTAGTTAAATCACGTGTTCACATCCTTCACGTCCCTCACATTTCCAAGTTCCCGGACTACCCGTGCTCTTTTGACGCACGTCGGCCGTGTCGGCTGGATCACATCTTTGCATACCTCATGTCCCAAATGTACCAAAGACCATCTGGGCTAGTTTTTTTTGCTCTTTTGATTCTTTGCCTTTTTAAGTCAGTGCCATATGAATTTAATGCACATTTATAACCTTCTCTCTCCTAAAAACAATATTTAATGGGACTACCCTCTACACATTTTGCACACTGCTTTCTTGCTACCATTCACTCAAATCCTTGCAATTAAGATCATCTTCTTGCGCTCCCATTCCCTTTGCATTTTTAATTATGAATTCAAGCTGTGAAGGTTGTTTCTCTGTACGCTGCCAACATGAAGATCAAATTTCAAGGTCAAGAACGTTTCGCCGCTTGAATCCTTTGTTCCCGATATTGGGGATAGTGAGGTTCATCACCTGGATTTTGGCGATTTCTGGAACAAGTTAACTAACCCCAATCCTTCTCCCATGGCGCAAATGATCAATGACAGTGGCCTTGCATTTGCTGAGGGTTTCCTGATCTTAGTACAATGTGCCAGACACTGTGCTCACCTGTGGGGCTCACTTCAACCCTGACACAAAGGAATTGTCTAACATGCATGGGGAACTGATTGCTAAACTAGATGTTGTTGCCATTGCCACTGCTCTACAAATCCCAGAAGTTGAAGACTCCATTGTTATCTCTCAAGCTCAAGCACAAACTCTTTTCGAGCAAGACAGTGATAAATACAAAGCAAGGATAGAAAATTCATGGTTGAAGAACCCTAAAAAGGGAGCATCCTGACTTTCCAAGGCATTATTTAGGGCTGATTTTAATGAAGAACTATCTGATTTCATTATCTTGTTAGCCCATGTCATGGGATTACCCTCCACCAATGAATTTCACTTTTGTATGTGCCTGCTCATCAACATCGTCTGCGAAGGTAGCTAGAGAATAAATTGGGATGAAATCATTTGCATCAATTTGACAAAATAGTTGTTTAATGTGCAACAGACCAAGAAGTTCTATATGACTTCTTATCTCATGTATACCCTAGAAGCATTTCGGAAATGGTTTGGTTTCACTTACATCGAGGGTCAGAAGGATGAACCCATCTATACATACTGCCCTCAGTTCACCCTTTAAACAAGCAACCATAACTTCAGGAGGGTGAATGATGCCTTTACCATGTATATTGTGAGGCTTTTGTAAAGTGATACTGCCAGAAGATTTTCTGATGAGGCCATGAACCTGATAGAAAAATATGGAGCTTTCTTCATTCAGTTCAGAAGATTTTCGTATATCAGGTTAGCTGGTTATGAGAACACGCCTCTCAAGCTCCCCATGTTTTGTAATGATAAGATGGATTTGATTGAAGTATGCAGGCAATTGGATAAGTTGCATAGAACCTGCAGAGACAAGAAAATCTCTGGGCTGCATTTTCCTATATCCTTGGGTAATTACACATGCAAGACAACTTTGGATGCTCAAAACATAGAAAGGGCCCTCGCTCCCATCACTGTTCACTTCTTCAGGCCTAGGACCTGCTTTGATTTGAAGAAGTTCATTGAGCTAAATCTTAGAATTAATTATCATCACAGATCAGATACTGAGGACTACTGGGCTGATTGTGCAGATGACTTTGAAGCAAGGCGGAGACATTATGGTAGATTCTCCCTACAGCTGATCAAGGAGCTCAATCTCTACCAAATTCCTGAAGGGCTTCAAGATGATAATGAAGACTTGTTGTCATATGAATATGATACATTGATCAAGCATACTCCCTTGGAAGATCTGGACTGGTATAAGAGGGAGAAGGATGACTTAGTTGAAATTCTGGCCCCTGTCCTTGTAAGAACCAAGGTCTAGTTTGACAGAAAGGTCCAAGAGCTTAAGAAGAATCCAGGTGAATCTTCCTCCAAAGATACTTCAACCCCTAGGAAGGAGTCACATACACCTAGCTCGGAGGTACCTGCACAAACTCCTCCTCCTTCCTCAAATAAAGAACCTGAATCATCCACCCCTTCTTCATCTACTCAAGTATACCAAAAGAAGGTGAAAGAGGTTAAATAGGAGCTGATTGAGGAAGATCCCATGTTAAAGAATTCAGAAATACCTTCGGGGCCAGAGAACATCATTTTTCTCAGTGAAAGTGATGATAGTGAAGTACCAGTCCCTGCAGGAACTTCAGAAGCTGCAATAGATAAAGAAAAGGAAGTGCATAGCACTAAACCTCCAAGTACCACCGATTCCTCTACCCAATAAGCTCCAGATACTTCACTCACATCTCTACTGGAAGCAACAGTAGTAAATACTTTAAGTGCCATGAGTTATCTTGCTCTTAGATCTCTTGCTCCTCCTTCTTCTTCCTCCACTTTTGCATGGGTGCAACCCTTGGTTGATAGCAGGAAGAGGAAACCTTCTTCTCGATTGACAGGGCCAAATTTTGATGTTGTGGCAGCCTTGTTGGGCACTACTCCTTCTGCTCCAGAAAAGAGGGCCAAAACAACTTCAAGGATAGTGATAGATGCTCAAGGTCAACAATTTCTAGAGGTAGCAAAACCTAAGGTGGATAAGGCAGAACAAGATCTATCAGCCTCTGATCTAGAGCTTTCTAGGATTCCAATGGGAGAATCTACCCCTGAGAGTGAGGTGCATAACCTCCAGGAAATAGTAACCAAGGTTATTGAGAGAGTTGAAAAAGGTAAACAAACTATAGAACAACTAGAAGAAACAAAATCAAGTTCTTTCTAGCTTCATCAAGTCATTATTATTGGCTAAGGAAAAGGTTTTGGATCCTACTCCATTGGCTGCCCTTCTACCCCCTATGCTCCTTAGTCAAGATGAGGTTCAAAGCATCAAGGATATACATGGTATTCTAACTATGGGAGAGATATTTAAGCCATTATTGATGACATGATCATTGCGGGCTTGAATTTCATTGTTGAGGCTTTCAAACTCTGTGAGAAGGTGGCCAACCTGCAACAAAAACTATCCTCTTCAATTGAAACTATGTACAACGAGCTGAAGCTTTGGAGTAGTTGCATCGTGGATCTTTGACTGATGGGACAGGATAGATGAAAATATATTGATGGCCAACAAGGTCTTTGATGATGCCAAAGATAACTTGTCAAAGTCATGGGTTTTCAGCGTGGAATGGAAAATAAAAGTTCTGGAGGAAGCTTTGGGAGAGTTGAGGAGTAGTTGGCAGAAGGGAGAAGCCTTCAAAACTTGTGTTGTGTCTGCTTTCAAAGATATTCACTGTCATCTTCATGATGAAACTTCAGGTGTTCCTTTCTCTCTCCAAGAAATTAAAACTCAGTTCAGGGCATTTGTTAAAGAAAACTTGTTCAAGGAGGAATCAATTACCAAAGAGAAGATAAAGGATATTTTCTCTCTTCAATCTGCTATAGAAGAGGCTAATAAAGAATACCATGCACATACTGAGTTCGATAAGGACATGGAGAAATGTCTAGGTACTTGGACTCAAGCTACTGCCAACACATCAGTCCCACGAGGTAGAGAAATAGCTAAAGCGTTGAAAAAGTTTAGGCAATGAATTCTCAAGTTAGTGGGCCCTCCTCAGCAGTAAATAGATGTTTTCCCTTCTAGCTTCTCCCCTCCTTTTTCTCAAATTGGGATTATTGTAATTAATTAAGGGTCTTGTGTCAAGCACCTCCTTAATTAACATTTTATTTAAAAGAAACAATTACCAAGTGTAACTAATTTATAAGTTATATAATGGGCTCTCTGCGCCATTCTTTGGGGCTGGAACTCTGTTTATTTTTTAAGTGTAAAGGAGTAAAAAGCAATCAATACAAAAATATCTCTCTTTCTATGTCCATCTAGTCTTGTTCTTTCATTGCTATCTGTTAAAATTTATTGAATCATTTATCTGTTGCTACTTCAAGAAGCTTTGTATTCCTGTAGATGTAATCTCTAGAACTTTGTGTCTATGAAATAACATCTTATTTTCTGAAATGCAAATTATTCTGTTCCAAATAATTTCATTCTAGCATGTGTTAAGGAATTATTTTTCTATCTATATTTCTTGAGAGTTCCTTTCTGCCCCTTCCCACTACTTAATTCCTCTATCCTTTTGTATTGATGATCTGTTATATTTTAACACTTTCATGATATCTGAGTTCCTCATTAAAACTATACATTGTACATGTGTAAATAGGTTTTTGCCTTTAAATAAGGGAACCTCTCCCATTAAAGAGGAGGGAATTTCTGTCCCCTGACTGTTGTTCTCTATAAAGTCATTTTTGACGACCGACACAACCTATCCTTTGCGCTTGGTTTTCCAGTTTCTAGTAAAACCAATAGTCAATAAGCTAGTTTTGGCAATAGAATAACAGGAGTGAATCAAATACCAAGTACATCTATGACCAGGAAAACGTCCTCCTTGCTATCTGGAGGTACCTTTTTAGGTGTGTAGTCAGCGCAGAACTCAGGCTCGTAGAATTTTGGACCCACCTCTGGGAGTAGTACCACCTTGCAAACTATAGGATTTCGGTTTAGTACCATTGTTGGGAAATAGGGAAGTACATCGTCTGGGTCACTTCCAGCTACAGGTGGAGGATCAGAGGGCATAGGTGGCTCTAGTTTTTGTGGATCTAGTGGGTCTAGAGGTAGAGGTAAGATAGGGGGTTCTAGATCCGGTGGGTATGGTCCTCACTAACCTCAGAATATTTACATGGAGATGTCTCTTTGTCTTCCAGAGCATAGGAGAATAGAAGATGTTGCTAATCATGTGTACATGTGTGAGACACTATGGTACACAAAAGGTATCACGACTTCTAAGCTTAAGGTAAGTCAATTTGTAACTATGTTGCAGGAACGTGCACATAGCTGGTACAAGAAGTTTGACCCTAATCAAACTTGCATAGAGTATACAACATTATGGGATGTTTTCCTTAAGGAATTTTATATCCCTAAGTTCAAGTAGAAGATTATAAGCACGCTCAAGGATATTAAGAAGGGAATACTGAGAGTGTTCAAGAATATGATGCCCATTTTAAAATGCTTTTGTCTAAACTTTTGTATGATATCCATGCAAACCAGCATGCACATTGGTTTTTTGGAGGCTTGATCACACCTTTTAGGATGTCATTGTCACATAAGACATATATGGATCCATGCGAAGCACTTGAAGTAGTGTTACGCATTGAGTCATTCGGAAGTACAGACACTAGAGTGAGCCTTTTCCTGGAAGCTTATATTACATATATGGAAAAGTAGTTGGAGAAACTATCATCCAATTTAGTACACGAGACATGCACTAGGATTTTGTATATAGATTGTGAAGTTGAGGGGCACACTAAGGATAGTTTTCCCCGCAGGTCAATGCATTCATTGTTTCCATAGTGTGAGATATGTCATTTAGACCATGATGCAAGTCGATGCCCATTGTTACAATGCACAATAAGAAAGAATATATCTTTCTATTGTAATATTTACTAGTCCACGACTCACAATACCAAGGATTGTAGGTTAATTGATCAGATCTTTGATGTCATTGATATTGGTGTACAAAAGACATGATTATCGAATAAATCTAAAGGTAAGAGTGATCACCATGATCATGATCACACTCAAGGGTGCTATGATCAGAATGAAAGGTTCTTAGAAGGAGGTCATGGCAGAGGTCAAGGGTACCATGGTGGATTTAGGGATCGAGGTTATGGTGGTGGATGAGGTGAGTTCACTCATGGAACATGTTATACATGTGGATCTCTTGACCACTACAGGCGTGAATGCCCTTAAAATATTACTTATTCTTTTTTTGGAAAGAATCATAACTATGATGAGTGCCCAGACTTATATGAGCATCTTAGCAAGTAGCATAAATAAGAGAACAAGGGCATAATGATGGTTAGAATACAATGCTCAATGGAAAATAAATGGATGCCAAAGTTTGCACTGAAACCTGAGTTAGTATCTGTGAAGATTACTACATGCACTAAAGTTGTGCGTGCTAGAGAAATGTTGCAACAGAATCCTACCATTACTAAGGAGGAGGTTTTACATGCAAGATACCCAGGTCCTACATTTCAAAATGAGGTTTATCAGGAGACCATGGAGGTGCTTAGAAATCTTCAGGGTGAAATACAATGTTTAAAGGAATAGTCACAGCAATTGGAACAAAAAAAAGCAGCAGAGACGTTCCAGTCAAATATTGATGATTTGATAGAGGTATGCAAGATGTTGCGTCAAGAGAATATTATTCCATTACTAGGGAATTGGTTAAATGGAAACACTCTATTTGTAGGTATTGAGAATTTACAGTAGATCCTACATGTTAATCTCCCCCCTCATAGCTTGTATTATGACAAGGAGATAACTTTGAATGCTATTGTGGATGGGTGGCTTTTGAGGAATATATTGATTGACACATGCGCACAAGTTAATGTTCTTACTTTAGATGCATGGGTACAGATGGGTATACCTCCATTATATCCATCCTCTAATGTATTGTTCATGGAAAATCGAACTAAGGCCACTCTAATAGGATTTTTAAATGATGCATCCATTACTATACAAGGGGCCAAGTTCACTGGGGACTGAGGTTTTAGCGCTTGCAAAAGTAGACAACTTCCTAGCACTACTTGGGCGCCCTTGGTATTATACAAGAAATGATGATCTATGGTTCAGCAAGGGGCATGTAAGTTTTGAAAATAATGAAAAACAATTTATCATACCTTTGACATATGGGAAATCTACACCTAATGTTGAACCTTTGAGTGAGGAATACCTAAACAGAATCTATGTGAGCATCATTCGAGCTCCAGAAGTACTTAAGCCATCTAAGGAAGGAATCCTCCAGTGGG
The DNA here is from genome assembly GCA_019776745.2 of Taxus chinensis. Taxonomy (NCBI): domain Eukaryota; kingdom Viridiplantae; phylum Streptophyta; class Pinopsida; order Cupressales; family Taxaceae; genus Taxus; species Taxus chinensis. Next base: position 49,668,331 of record CM034156.1, read on the forward strand.
AAGATGCATAGTCTATTAGTGATACTACAAGTATTACTTGTGATAATTGGGCGCATGACACCTATGAGATGGTTGGGTGTGGAATAAGAAGCACATTTGCATGAGGAGGAAAACCTCGTTGTATTAGAAGGATAGGCAACAAATCTGTACCTCGGTACACTAGAGAAGGAGACCCTGTCAGTATTCCTATGCATGCCATGAAGGAGACAATCGAAGGATCAAGTAGATGGAAGAAATATGTTAGTGTATACCCTACGCGAGACAACAACGTGCTAGTGGATGGTTCACATGGATAATCTCATAGAATGGAATGAAGTGATAATTGCTCTAACAACTTGGTTTCTCAAGAGAAATGTGCCTACTCAAATATGCACATATCATGGTAAATCATCATATTCAGCACCATGTTGAACAATGTGAGATACTCTGGATGAGAGGCTCAGGAATCTTTACCACCTTCACTATGGGTGCACAAACTTTATTTCACTTTGTGAGGTTGCGCACGCATTTAGTACGTTTATGTGGAGATGCATATGGAGATTAGAAATTGGAAAGACTTGACTACAGGAATGATCCAAACTTTGTACTACTTCTCCACTAAACCTCCAGTGAAAGAGGCATTATGGGTTATAGATCACTTGACTATGGCCCATGGGAGATAGTTCAAAGGCTGAAGAACTCATTCAGGATTTATTTGGTGAAGTTGACTTAGGAGCACGTTTTGATGAAGTAGATGAGACTGATGCCAAACTACTTAAGCACGATTGTCTTGAGAAGGAGAAAGGAAAGATGGTCTACATAGTGGATGATGAAGAAGTAGAAAATTTGGACATTGATCATTTAGAAGGTATGCGTGACATCTTGGAAAGTGCATATGAGAAGGTACACACCTATCATTAACCTATGAAGACCAAGAAAGTGAACATTGACATGGATGTCTAGAACCTAAGGAGGCCATTATCGGAGATTATTGGTTTGATTCTGAAGTGGCTAAGATAATTGAGTTACTATGTGATTTCCACGACTTATTTCCTAGATGCTACCATGAGTTAAAAGGAGTGCATGAATCTTTGGGTGAGATGAAGATTAAGCTTAAAGGAAGGTGTGCGCCCAAATCAAGAAGAGACCTTACAGGATGAACCCTAACATGTGCACGTAAAAGTTAAAGAAGAAATTGAAAAGATGTTGAAATCTGGCATCATTAAGCTCCTAGAAGAATCAAAGTGGGTTAGCCTCATGGTAATAAGTATAAAGAAAGATGGTAGGATTAGGATTTGTGTGGACTAAAGGGAGATGAATGCTGCATGTGTGATTGATCCTTTTCCTACACCTTTCACTGAGGAAATATTAGAAGGTGTTGCAGGGTGCAAAATTTACTCTTTTAGAGATGGATTCTCTGGGTATCATCAGGTATGAATTCCTAAAGAATATCAAGAGAAAACAACATTCACGACTGAATGGGCAAGCTTTGCATATATGGTTATGCTTTTTGGTCTAAAGAACGTGTCTGTTGTATTTTTGTGCATTGTGGTTCAAGAATTCTAGGATTTTATTAACAAATTCTTATAGGTTTACCTGTATGATTGGACAGTAAATGGGTTTTTCAAGTATCATTATGACAACATGAGATTAATGTTTGAGAGGTGCAGATAGTTAAGCATCTCTTTAAACATCAAGAAGTGCATATTTTCTACACCCTTCAGAACTCTGTAAGGAGGGTTTGTTAGTAGATCCAGCCAAGGTTGCAGTTATCGTAGGCCTAGAGGAGCCTACCAGTTAGAGTGAGGTGCATGGATTCTTGGGCCACACAGGGTATTATAGAAAATTTATCAAGGGATATGTTAAAATTTATAGGCCCTTGGAGGAGTTACTAAAAGAAAAGGGGGTATTTTATTGGGGAGAACCGCAACAACGCACATTTGAAGTGTTAAAGGAGAGGCTTACTACGACACCTATTTTGTGCTTTCCCTCATGGAACCAACCTTTTCACATACATGTGGACACCTCTGGCATGGCCATTGGCACAGTGTTAGCTCAGCCTGGAGAAGGTATTATAGATCATCCTATTTGTTTTGCTAGTAGAAAGTTGAATCCTATAGAACAGAACTATACAACTACAAAGCATGAGTCCTTGACGATGATCTACGCGTTGCATAATTTTAGACACTACTTGCTAGAAACACATTTTTTGTTTTATATAGATCACATGGAATTGAAATACTTGGTAAATAATCCGATTTTATAGGGGTGCATATTTCGATGGGTGTTATTATTCCAAGAGTTTGACTTTATAGTCATGGTAAAGCTAGGTAAAAGTAATTTTGGCCTAGACCACTTATCGAGAATTCAATCAGGAGAGGATGCATAGACAATTGAAGATACAATGCCAAATGCACAGTTATATAGGTCAAACCACGTGCCCTCAAAATTGGAGAATAATGTTGTCTTTTTACGTACATGTATGGCGTCAGAAGGAATGAAAACTTTAGAGAAGAAACAACTTGGGATTTGTGCCACACCTTTCATGTTGATCAGTGTGACTTATACAAACTATGTTGAGATGAAGTATTGCGTCGGTGTGTACTGGAACATGAGCGCACAGATATCATGGAAGAGGCTCATGGTGGTATTATAGGTGGGAACTATGCAGGTGACGCCACCATGCGCAAGATTCTACTCGTTGGTTTATGGTGGGAGACCCTGTACAAGGATTGCAAAGAGTATTGTAAGGTGTGTGATCACTGTCAACACCTTAGAAAACTATGGGCAAAGAGATGAAATGCCTTTGAGGCCTATTACTAGTGCAGAACCATTTGAAAAATGGGCAATAGAATTTTTGGGTCCTATTTCCCTAGTCCACGTAGAACTGGATCACGCTACATCATCACTTGTACAAATTATCTTACAAGGTGGGTAGAAGTAACACATACAAAGGATTGTACAATAGCTATCATCAACAAGGTTCTTATGGGAAAATATTCTTACTAGGTATGGATGTCTGTTGAGTCTAAAAAGTGATAGGGGCACACACTTCTTGAATGAGACAATAGGGATATTATTGGATGAATTTATGGTCATACACCACAAGACTACACCTTATCACCCTCAAGAAAATGGGACCATTGAGGCCTTCAACAAGATATTGAGCTAAACCTTGACAAAAAAACTTTGATGTTGGAAGAAAAGATTGGGATGATAAATTTTTTGTTGTACTTTGGGCATATAGAACAACCTAAAAATGGTTGAATAAGGCCACACCCTTTCAGTTGGTGTTTAGCATAGAAGCAGTTCTTCCCATGGAATTCATGTTACCTTATTTGTGTATTGTGCGCATGGGAGGTCTAGTTGATGAGAAAGCATTAGAAGAAATAATTGACAAGTTAATACAGCTGGATGAGAGGCACGCCATAGCACGTTGGAGTCAAAAGTAGGAAAAGGCCAAACAGAAGGCATGGCATGACAGACACATCAAGGACAAGAAGCTTGAGGTTAGGTAGATGGTACTTATTTATGATTCAAAGTTTCTACGCCACCCAGGCAAGCTTAAGGTGCATTGGTTGGGACCGTATGTTATCACTCACATACTTGAATCAGGTGCTTTCTAGTTAGAGGTGCTTGATGGAACATGGTTACTCGGTTACTTCAATGGGAGTAGGCTGAAGCCCTACTATAAATAAGCCTTCTTGGTGTTTGTAATAAGGTAGTATTTCCATTTAGATTAGATTTCCTTTACTGTATTTCACTTAGTGTATTTCCTTCTTTGTCATTATGCTTTGTCAATTTAGTTCAGTGTTTTGTGTAATAAGCATGTTTGCATGCCAAAAGCTGATCACAATCTAAAGTGTTTATATGCACAGAGGACACACATACCCTTAGTGTGGGGTGGATAAAGGAGGTATGGAAAATAAATAAACTCACAGGTAACCACAAGAGGAACAGAAGGAGCAAGGTTTCAAAATTCATGAGAACTTCCGAAGAATTGCTAAAAAATTAAGACCACACGTAAAGCATTGAGCACTCAGTATAATTTAAGGGAGGTTACAACATTAGAGACTACATATGTTGGGTCACATTGGATAAACTACTTTGGCTTAAGGAATCACGGGTAGAGGAGATTTGTGATAGATAAGTAGTGGTGCGCCAAGAAATTATGACTGAGGTGCAAAAGTTTGAGGTGTGAGACATTGAAGCGTAGAATAATGAGGTGTGTAATGCACTCAAGAGAAATGAATGTCGTGTATAGTGGTAGGTGGAGTAATTAATGAAGGTATTTTTTTAAACTCATTTTAAATTTGGCATTCTCAACGTCATTTTTTACCTTACAAACTTGAGAAGAAATTGTGAAGTAAGAAGAAGAGCTAGAGACGAAGAGTATTTTGTAGATTGAGTAAACTTGTCATGTTGTGAAGCATGGTGTTGAGTACCCAGGCATAAAATTAGGATTTAAGGAGTGGTGTGTGTGCATGATGGAAGGGCGACTAGGGTTTTCATTTTGTAGCTAGGGTTTTTACACATTTACAGAATCAAAAGGGGCGATTGCACCACGTAAAGCTCTAGTAGTAGAGAAGGAGGTTGACAATCCAATAGAGGAGTGGCTGGTGGAAATATTGTATCCAAAAGGAGTCATTGAAGGGTGGCCATGGAAAATAAATATTACTATGTAGGGTTGCAGATATTAACCACCACACTGTAAATGTATGAAGGACATCGTGGTAGAAGTCTACAGAAAGACTAACTGGTGACTGGAAGATGACACTAGGGTTTTGGATGCCTAGGTGAATAAATTACTCAAGAGTTTTGGCGTAATGTAGATCCTGGAGTTGCCCTACTTTGGAAAGCCTGAGAAATTGTACTAGTGGCTAATGTCATGGGTCCATGAAGATTATTTCTATTTCGCAGGTAAGAGAATAAGGATAACTACCCAATTTATTGGAAAGGTTACCAGGCTACGTGACCCGGGTTTAGAAATTGTTGGAGACTTAATAGATGATGAGGGAATTGATGCCACAACAGCCCTATACAAGTATAAGAAGGGGGTTGAGCTTTCAAGGTCACCAATATCCCAGACATGGCCACCAGAGTAGTAGTGTGGTTAGTAGGGAGTAAAATAGGGGCCACTGAGTGATGGGACAAGGTAAACATGTGTTGGTTGCATATAGCGCACAAAATGGCCAACAAGACCTACTACAACATAGTTGGTTACATTACAGAGAGCTTGGTGAATGAGGTGTGCATCCAAGCAGAAAAAGGTGAGAAGATAACCTGGGGCATAATTTTTTTATTAATTGTGTTCAGTGAAGTTGGGGTACCAGATGGTCCTAGGGAAAACATATGGGAGTTTCCATTGGAGAACAAGTCCCTAGCCAAAAGATATGCTAAGTACATGTTGCATGGGTCTGTTTCCAACACATACAAAGAGCGCTTAGACAAGTGGTTCCATAGAATGCGCAAGGATTTTGAGGGAGAATGGTGCATTCCATGCGAGTTACCCAAGGTGTTGAACGGGGAGGCTGAATTTACAGTTTACCAACATTTCAGCTTGGGGCACTTCCACATGAAGTCTGGAGAGAAGAGCCCATGGTGTAAGTTTCCCTTTGTGTTTACCGCAAGATATTTTAAGGACTCTATAAATAGATTTCATGATGTGCATCAGCTCCAGTTTGACGCCAAAAAAGTGGATGCAGACATTCACATTCTACACAAAACATATATATGGCCAGGTAAGGAGGCCTATGTAGAAACCATGGAGTCTGATAATGTTAACATCATGCTAAAAAGTTTCGCTATATGGCAGATTGAAACAATGCATGTCTACATTTACCTAAGGTAAAGGTTCAAGGATGGAAAATTGGTGAAGGGCGTGGATATGGCTCTTCCAGGACCTCCTAAGAAGAAGCAAATAGTGGGGACTTCAAGGAATGTTTCATCTCTGCCCCCTACTCTAGAAGACCTAGTACATACAGGACTATAAAATGTCCTAGAACAAGAGGAACCTGAAGATAGCTCCAGACTTGTGCACACCAAGAGGATTTTGAGGAAGAGACATGCTTCAAGAGACACTTGTGATGAAACTTCACATCCAATAAGGAAATCATCACATGTGACTCCTGTAAGGATGAATAGGAGGAGAGGAGAAAGCACAAGAAATATATTCCTATATAAGATAGTGAGGGGAAATCTCCATAGCCAATCACGCAGGAATTAGAGGAAACTCCAAGAATGAATGGAGATAGAGCTGAGGCCACTTTCAGTATGGGAATGTAGGATGATGAAGATATGGCGAGCACGTAGTCTATGAGACTATAGACCCCAGTGTGAGTATTCACAAAGATATCTCTGGTGAAGGAGAAAGCAACGTTGGTGGGGATACAAAAGTCCTCATGTGCCCCACGCAGGAAGAAGGGAAAGATGAGGAGGATTTCAACTAGGTGGTTGAAGACGTTGTCCCACGAGATGTAGGCGTACCTAAATAGAAAGAAGAGGATCATTAGCGCACAAGGATGTTGGCGAGCATACATGAACCCTTGAAAAAGAAGAAGTGGTAGGTACTCAAGACTTGGGTTATCCTAATGACCTCTCAAGAACTATTCGAACCCATTTCTAGAGTACACTCCCAAACAGATAGTTATATGGATGGGATTTGATGGACCTTGAAATGGCTAATACATGCACTCACAAGCAGTTATCTTAGGGCATGCAGACTCACATGGATGATCCTGATTTTGATGTCTGCGAGGAGGAGTGCACTTCAAAGAAGATGGGGAAGGCACCTCATATGCATCATATGAACACTAAGCCAACCCATTTTTCAGATGAGCAGGTAAGAAATGCTTTGATTAAAGTGTCCGCAGAATTAGCGTGCTGAAATATGGATAAGAAGGAAATAATTTGGGTGTTACTGGAGGATAAAAAAGACAAGGACACAGAAATCAAGCACCTTACTCAGGAGTGCGACAATGCATTCGTGGAGTCCCATAATGTAAAGATGATAGCGGAGTAGATTGCAGATGAGATTCTACTATAGAGGCCTGAGTTTTAGGAGAAGGTGCCTCATGACTTCAAGTCTAAGTTGCACTATCTGTACACAATAGTTTTCCTACTTTAGATGAGGGATCTATGCACCTCCCAAAGAAAATGGATGCAGGGGAAGAAGCAGCAAGAGCAAGGGCCACTATTGATAGAAAATTTTTAAATATGAGGCATTTCTCCAAACATTGAAGGATGAGCTGAAGAGAGCTGATCAAGCTCTTAATTTATGTGTGGCACCAGACTCCATAATAAGGACCACAACTTTAGTGGAGGATAATGAAGTTCTTAAGGCAATGAAGGATGAAACACTTGGGTGCACAAAAATGTTGGCACTAGTAAAACAAAAGTGTGAGGCCCTCACAGCAACCCAGGATCCACACAAGGAAAGGATTAACGAGATTGTAAAAATCATAGTGCAAAATTTATACCTTATGGAGGGAATGCTGTCAAGTATGGCCAATGTTGTCTGGGTACTACAGAATGATAAATAAAAGATCACTCAAGACGAATTGGATGACATAGCCTCTGATATTCCAGATAAAATGAGGAATTCATTGAGTGATTGGCACACCTTGGAGGCTGAGCTAAAAAATTATATCCAAAATTAATCCTTCCAGTTGAAGAAGAGGGTGCTGCAGAATAAAATTCATCCTTTTGTACAGATTTTGGTTCATTCTTTCAATATCTATTCTTTGTTATTGAAGACATATGAAGAATTCACATTGCCAGGGTAGTAATGTACTCTAGTGTGGGGTAATGTTGAATAGCCATAAATATTCTAAGTATTGGGCATATGAATATATGATGTTGGAAGCGCACGGTGCTATAATAATGTTGAAGCTCCCCAGCTCAGTACTTAGTTTTTTTTTGTGGATAAGGGCTATTTTTGGAGATAGTGTGTGGAGCACACATAGAGATGAAGACTTGTGCTCCACACAATGGTATTTTGGGAACAAGTTGCAGATAAGCATCATGCATAGTTTAAGCTAATAATAGGATTTCTACTTGGAGTTAACTATAGGACATCTATTGTTAGAACACTTGCATGTTGTGCATACTATTGTAAAGGTGCATGGCTATTATCAGCATGCGACCTATTTTGAGAAGTGCATAGGTGGTGAAGGGAAAGTCCCCACCCCTATAAATATGTATTGACTTGCGTAGTTTAGAGTGTGGTGAATTATTGTAGAGTTATGCTAGTAGTTTTGACACACACATGACTCATGGAGATACTTTACAGTGTAATAATCTTCTTTGTTTTACAATAATTATGAAATGGAATATATTGGTTGGATAATAGTGTTAGACATGAATGAATCTTGTTCTTGTAAGGTTAATCTTGTCATAGTTATTGTTTAATTCATTTATCAGGATTCTCTAAGATCTAGATCTAGATTTTACACTATGGAATGTTTATGTCTACTTATGAATATGAACATGTTTAAACATCATCACACTAACATCCTGCACAAGCAACTCTAAAGAGGGAACTGGTACCTTTGCATGCTTTGGGTGAGAGCTCAACTGAATCTAAGTGATGTGCCAGCGTGCCTGGGTTATTCACAATAAATTTTAGGTTTCATCACTTAGGATTTCCCTTTTTATGCATCTTTCTCTTCCTCTAGTCCTTTGGAATTGCTAGAATAGGATTAGATAACTACATTTATTTCCTTAGAAGTATTTTAGCATTAGTAGTAGGTAGAGGAACCAACGTTCTCTAGAGTTTTTTCTCAAGTAACATGTCCCAAAACTTAAGAGGAAATCCCATATTATCTAAAAAAACTTATTGCTCATCTACACATACATGATAAATCATAGGGTGTTGTTTTTCGATGATAAAAATTACATCTCTTCATTCAATGCTCGAGGGACTTGATTTTCTTGTGACATCACGGGTGTGTCATGTTTATAGGTACTAAGCCTTTTTTGTGACATTATTTTCATTGCTATCTTTTCACTTGTTTTTATTTACATATGCTCTACTATTGTTATTGTTATTATTTATCTTATTGATATTTTTGGTATTATTATTCTTATTGCACATCATTTTATCCACCATGCACATCCTCTTTACAGGTACAAGCTATTCTTGGTGGCCACCACATCATCCCTTCATGTGTTTTCTAAAAGGAATGATAAACAGATTAAACCAGGCCACAAAAGAACTTAGATGTTAATCAAAAACCACACTCAACAAGATGAAATCAATTCTCTAGAATAACTTTAATAAAATATTTGCAAACAAATGAGCAACAATATCATATATTATTATGGAACTCAATAAAATACTATGAGAACGGGCCTGGTTTATATAGGTAAGGAATATCAATCTAAGAATAGTAAAGGTCGTAGATCAATCCATAAATCAAGGAAATAACTAGTCATCAAAGAACTATTCAAGACCATAGATAGAGGAAATAAATAATCATCAAATATATATTCAATACAAGAGATCAAGGAAAGAACTATACCTAAGAAATAGATAATATATTCCTAATCTCTAAATAAGACAAAAGAAATATCCACACACATAAGTGGGTGACGATAAATACAATAAAGGTAAATAAATTACCTAGGTGAACATGAGCTAAGGTAAATACCTACTCTAATACCCCCCCTCAAGTGAAGATAGGAGCCAAAAATAAAAGTGGCATATCCATAGTATGAGTCCCTTCAATTGGGTCTGATCAAGTACTCATGTACAATATATCCATGAAGAAATATGGAACCAAAAGTAGGAAAGAATCATACTAGAAGGAAAGAGAAAGAATAAGAAGGAATATGTTCTCATGAACACCCCCCAAGAATAAATTTTGAAACCCCAAGAATACCACATAACTCAAGGTATCAAGGTGATGCAAAAGGCTTTGTAAATATGTCTGCAACCTGCTGTTGAGTCGGGATGTACTTCAAGTAAAGAACTCCATCTTGAATGTGTTGATGAATGAAGTGTATATGTATCTCGATATGCTTGGTCTGCTGGTGCTCAATAGGGTTGCATGAAATGTTAATTTCACTTTGGTTTTCACACCAAAGTATAGTATGCGAATCCTGTGGGAATCCAAACTCTATCAATAACTATCGAAGCCAAAGAATCTAATGACTTTTTGTAACTATTGCCATGTAGTCTACCTTAGAAGATGAAAGTGTAGTATCATGTTGCTTTTTGCATGCCCAATCAACTAGAGAAGAACTAAGACAAAAAATATATCCAGAAGTGGAATGCATGTCATTAATAGAACCTACCTAATATGAATCTGTATATCCAACCAACTAAGTAAAACCCCTAGTATATTGGAGTCCAAAGTGGGAAGTGTCATACAAATAGTGCAAAATCCTTTTAGCATCTTGTCAATGACTACTATGAGGAGAATGTGCAAACTGAGATACAAGCCCTACTACAAATGAAATATCATGGCAAGCATAGGTCAAGTACATGAGAAATCCAACCAACTGCCTATACAATGTAGGATCACAAAGTGGAGTGGTACATGTCAAAGTAAGAGTAACCCCAGACTGAAAAGGAGGTGGAATTGGCTTGCAATCAGCCATATCAAAGCACTAAAGCAGATCATGGGTGTACTTTTTCTGACTCAAATGAGTCCCTGGATATGTCTAAGAAATATACAATCCAAGGAAATAATGCAATAACCCAAGATCTGTCATGTCAAACTATGTAGAAATAGCCCTTTGAATACATTGAATGTGGGAAGAAGAGATGTCAATAAGTAAAAAATCATCAACATACAAGACAAGTATCACAATATCCTCACCAACATGCTGGAGATATACTATAGGATCAGAGTGGCAACGAACAAAACTAGTATATAAAATAAAATAATCCATCTTCTCATACCAAGCCTGGGGGGCTTGTTTGAGACCGTAGAAAGACCTTCAGAGTCTATAAACAAGAGAAAAATCTTGAGCAAATCCATCAGTTTTCTCCATGTATATTTACTCTTGTAAATATTCATGTAAGAAGGCACTCTGCACATCCATATGGTATACGGGCCACCCTTGTGATGCAAAAATAGCATGTACAAGGTGTACATAATCCATCTTGGTAACAGGTGCAAAAGTATAGGAGTAATCAATACATTCAACTTGTGAAAAAACGTTTGTAACAAGACAAGCCTTATATTTTTCAATGGACCCATCATCTACGTATTTGGTTTTGTATACCCATTTACACCTAACCATATTTATTTTTTTAGGAAGAGATACCAAATCCCAAGTATGATTCTTCATCAAATAAGAATACTCAGCTATCATCACAACATCCTACTCATGTATCCCATGATCCTGTGATGGATCCTCAAAAATTTCTTGACATAAAAGTCCAGAACCTGTATAATGCACGTGACGATGCCTAGTGGGTGGAAGATCCTGTATGAAATTTGTTGCCTCAGAAACTGTAGTACGAATCCACCTATGCATAGTGACAACATCAGTGGGAATAGGATCCTCTTCGACATATTTAACCTCCTCATTAACCTCCTCAAATAAATGATCCTCAAGATGAGATAAAGAAGAAGAAGTAGGCATGAAAGAAGATGAAGAATCATGAGGTGTGAAGCGCTCATCAAATTGAACATGTGTTTGAAAAAGAACCTCATGAGTATCAGGATCTAAAATTCAATAAGCTCTCATGTCCTCACAATACCCTACAAAGATCAAGGGTTTTCTCTTCTTATCCAAGGCTTTCCTATCTTCTTTGGCACAAAGGTCCAAGCATGTCTCCCAAACATTTGAAAAAATGAGACATTGGGCTTAGTTTTGTAGCAAGCTTCCTCTATATTCAAATGCTCAAGTGATCTATGTGTTGTGTGATTCTGAATGTAGTTAGCACAATTAACTACTTCTGCCCAGTATATAGGAGGTAAATCTCTAGAATACATCATACAGTTAGTCATTTCCTTCAAAGTTTGATTATTTCATTCTGTTAAGTAATTTTGTTATGGAGTATGAGGAATAGAATGCTAGTGAATAATGCCATTACTTACTAAAAATTCATAAAACTCATTATCAAATTAGTCCCCCCATTATTAGTGCAAAGGTTCTTTATGCAAATAGAAGACTGTTTCTCGACTAAAGCCTTAAAGACTTTAAAGTGTGAAAAAACATCACTTTTGTACTTGGGAAAATAAACCCAAGTATGCCTCGAGAAATTATCAATAAAGGTAAGTGCATACTTAGCTCCATTGAAATAGGGGTTATGAAAAACCATCAAGTCACTATGCACAAGCTCGAGTGGTGAAGAATCTCTCTTGGAAAAATTCTTAGGTAATGGATCTCGGTGTTGTTTCCCTAATGCACAGCTAGAAAAAAAATTCCTCAAGACAATAAACTCTAGGAATACCATCAACCATACCGTGATTTCTCAACTCCTTCAAATATATGTAATTGAGATGTTTGAATGTCTCATGCCAAAGCTTACTCTTTTAATCTGCATGAGAAACCAATCATGTCCCTATAGAGGAAGTGTCATCAAAACCCTCAAAGTGATATATTCTAGAACTATGATCAACAATACATTGAGCAACAAGTGAATGAAGCTCCAAAAAAGTTTGTACTTATGCCCCATGTGGTGTAAAAGTCACTATTTTTCTTTGACCATAATGACAAATTTTATATACATAAAGAAAATTTGTAGTGATGTTAGGAACATATAGTGCATCTTGGATAGTTCCACCATCAAGGTGTATGTCACATTTTCCTTTAACAGAAAGAAATGAAGAATCTCCAACCTCAATTTTGAAAGTAGAACTCAAACCTAGAGATACAAAAGACTCCTTGGAAGAAGTCATGTGATGAGAAGGACCAAAATCTATAACCAAACTATCTACAAGTGGTGACTAAGATCTCCCAACAACATTAAGTACTTTTCCATACTGATTAGAAGGAGGTGGAGTAGACATAGAATTTTTTTGTTTCTTGACTATATACTCTAAGGCTTGCATTCGCTTATAACACTTATTTTCTTCATGACCAATACCCCTACAAAAAGAGCATGAAAGGCTAGACTTATTCTTGGATTTAGAAGACTCCTTCGGTTTAGAGTTGTTTTATTTGGGTTAAGGAACACTTTGAGATGGAGAAGGGGTGTATTTGGGTTTACATTTTGGTTTTCCCTTGCCCTTAGGATTAGATGTAACTAATGCCTTTTTAGAGGTAGGAGAATCAGGGTTAGACAATTTGGATTCTTCCCTAGTAATTCTTTCACAAAATGTTTCTAAGTCAGGCATTTTGAAGGTGTCACCTAAGGCATCCATGCTAGAGAAAAAGGTAGAAGCAAAGATTTGAAATGGTCATCTCAACTTGGATAGAATTAAGTAAACACTCTCTTCATCTTTCCTATCTCTTCCACTCCCCTTCAATTGTGTCAAAATATGTTTTAATAATTGATGGAAAATCTTCAAGATTAAGAGAGGTGATCTCAATTTCAAGTTGCATGGCTTTCATGTGATCTACTTTACCAAATAAGCCCTACAATTTATCCCATATTTTGAAAGGAGAGTCACATTTTTCCAAATGAAACAAAATACTATCACTTACATAAGTTCCTATTAAACTTGTAAACTCATCAAATTTGCACTGGTATTGAAATTTCTCATATTCTCTAGTGAACACGGGTTGTTCTGATGAAGTTAAAGCCCATAATCCATTCCGCTTGATTTTTTTCCATTCTTGGTTTCCATGTGTGGTAATTATGCATTATTAATGTCTCAACATGATCTAATGCAAAAGTAGATAAAGACGTCATTCAAAAATCACCAAAAAAATGTAAGAACCAAGCAATGCAACAAAACCCCCCAAATTTTGGAACTTTATAATTAAGTGCGTGTAATAATATGGAACTTTATAATTATAGTGTGTTTATCAAAATAAACAATTACAATGCAAAAAAAAATAATAACTTTTGCAAAAAAATAGCACACAAATCCGAGTTAGAGATCAAAAGATACAAGATTTTTAGTTTTATGCTCTACTATTTAATTTAGTTGCCACTAAAACAAAATAGCATATGAATAGGAGCTAAATATTTCATGTCATGATATCCACCATGCACAAACTCTTTATTATTGTATTTTATGGATCTCAGATGAAAAATGAATGCACAAGCAATTACAGAAATTGAAATAACTAACAATAAGATGTAATATGATCAAGAACTCATAAGGCAAGAATGGATCCAAATCCACTCAATGCTTCATATATTCCATGAGATAGAATGATGAAAGAGATGTACATATAGGGGGTGAATATGCAATCTCCTCCTATATTAGTGGGGAATAACTCTCACTAACTTAAACTAGAATTAAAGTCGACTTCACACAACTTACTAAGCTAACTCAACAAAATAGGTAAGCTAACTGAACATAAATGGTACACCTAAGAAAGCATGTCCCATGAGTGTAGGAAATCTCTAAGTAAATAAACAAATACAGGGAAAATAAATATCCTACACTAACACCCCTCGTAAGCACAACTTAGGTGGGAAGTGAAAAATGAAAGTTGGTCTTGGTGACAAGGCCTGATGAGGTACCCACGTACAACGCAAATCTCTCAAAAAGTGGAGAAAAGGAGAAAATATAGTGGGAAAAAAACTCCCCCCAAAAGAGAGAAACAAAGAAGTGAAGAAGGCTAGAAGTCCCCTCGAAGATGATGAAAATTTTGATGTGGATAGAAATAAGGCCATGTTAGGTACCTAAGTACATAAAAAGATGAAATGGGAAGAAATAAGGCAACTTGATAAGAATCCAAAAATTAATGAAGCACTGATAAAGAATCTCCAACAAGTAGAACTTACTCCAAATATTACCCTCCAATAAGTAGAACTTGCAGGAACAAATATGTCCAATATTTTTTTAAAAACCATTCGTTTGCTAAGCGGGCACAAAAATCAGAGGAAAAATTTTGCATTGCAAAGGAATGAAGAAGTTGTGTTAACAGCTCATGCTCAAAAATTAATACGGGAATTCACAACTACTACAAGTAAGACACAGCGATCCTCAATATGGGTTCCGGTAATAGGTGCCTTTTTATATACCCATTTACAATGCATGTACAAAATTCTTCTAAAGAGAAACACATGCACTAAATGCTCTTATTGTAGAAATAAGAAATGAAACAAACAAGTCATAATGGGGGAGTTTGTTCTCCTACCAAACCGAGGCCCATCCTCCAGTCTTCAAAATAGATTTCTAGAAAATGAACCAAGTGATCATCCTCTTCTTCATCATCCATTACAAGAACCCCCCCAAAAGCGGCACTTTATAAAGTAGTGCATTTACAAAATAAATAGGTCTAATGCTTTAGGCAATGAAAAATATTTAACTTTTACAATAAATGACACTCAATATCGAGCAACCAATCAAAAGTTTTACAATAATTATTTCCCATAAATAATCCATATTTAAATGGAGTTACACTAAACTTGAAATGTACTTTTTTTACTAAAATATATTTTTAGAGGAGGGTTTTATGAACACGGGTTGTGACTGCAAAATTTCCATAGATCTAAGTATAATAAACAGCTCTGTCACAGGACTCAAAAAAATAACAACTAAATCTGAGTCTGCAATGTGTGTATGGTCTATTTGAAACCTTCACATGAGTAAGGAAAGGTTGTAAAACATGTAAGGGTGAGAATATATTTGTAAATCAACCTCTACAAGGGTGAGAATAGAACCAAATAGATATGTAACTGTGATAAAATAACAAGTCTGGATACACCCAGTAATAAACCTTAGCAATTGTATGGGATGTCAAAACACCTTCAGAGGTCTGTAACACACTTGTGAGAGTCGTATAAGTCTTCTAAAGATCCTGTAACAATGCTAAAGGATCTGCAAAATACCTTAGAATCCTCTAATAAACAATCTCTAAGAATGTATATGTAGTATACCGGTGTGCAAACTGTAGACACCCATAATTACGCCCAAGCAATTTAAATACTTAAATTACGTTAATTATCGTCTTTCTCACAAATCGACGACATATCATCAAAAGCACTCATTTTCCCTCATATCATCATTAATTAATTACACTAAGCTAATTAATTAAGTTACATATCCAACAAGTACCATAATTAACGACCTTCCGTTAATAAATCACCCCTTCTACCTAGACTAATTAATTATTAATTAATTAGCTTTCCCTTACATTTAACCAATAAATCAATATTTAATTGATTTAATCCCCTTATAATATCCTAAATTGTACTAATATTCCTCTAATTATCTTCTATAAGCTTACATCTACCTATTAGTTAATCACCTTTGATTAATTAAAACACCCCCCAACTCCCATGACTTGCTAAGCATAAATTAAACCCTTCTAAAGTAAGGTTACCTTTAATAAAGCAACCTTATCCATTCCTAATCATGTTTTACCTTTATCCCACATTCATGAGAATGTGTTGAATCCTTTATCCCTTGGGTTATATAAAGAGCCCTCCACCTACCTTTTTACTTACAGCTAAACCCCTTAGAGAGCAAATGCAAAGCATATAGCAAAGAGACTAAGAGCTTGCACCTTGTTTTCTTGAGAGTTCATCATCTTGAAGAGTTAAGCCTCTTTCTTAAAGTGCTTGGGTCATATGGGAGGTGTCAAAAGGGTCTTATAGCCCAACTTTGATTAGCCCCCATTCCTAGGTTCTTGGAACATTAAGGACAACTATTTTTTATAGCCATGGTACCTACCTAGGTTCCTTCATTTATATGTTGTTAGAGAATAGAGGATATTTAGGTGCTTAACATAGTTGATTTCATAGTTTTGTATTGATAATTGTTAGCATCTAACCCTTGATTAATTCTTATCATGATGGTGTTTATAATGTTGTTTAATAATTGTTAATTAAGACTATTTAGGTGTTAGTCTTTGTTTACATTAACATTAGTTTTAAAAAAACACTTGTACATATTTTGCACGTCCGGTGGGACTTACTCCATTGTCCTTTGCACTTAATTTCAAGTTTTTGTAGTTAAGTTTCATTTTTGGTTACTAACCCTCTTTTACACATGTTGATCTAACTTCTTTTTCTTAACTTGTTTTATTGAGTTTGCATGTGTTGAGTCTTCCTTGTAGGTATAAAGGAGGTGAAGTGCTGTCAAAATTGCAATTGATGGGAAAATTTCAATATTTCTCCATGTTTTCATTTTTAGAGCTTATTTTTTTAACATTCTACATGCTAGTTTTGTCAATTTCTTGAAAATTTTAAATCCTTGAGCATGTAGGTTAGTGTTTGATAGTGCTGAATCTTCTATTTACATATTAATGTGGTGGGTTGCTGTCAAAATTTAATCTTGAAGAGAAAATTTCAAAATTTCATCATGTTTTCATTTTTAGAGCTTACTTTTTCATCATTCTACATGTTAGTTTTGTCAATTTCTTGAAAATTTTAAATTCTTGAGCATGTATGTTAATGTTTGATAGTGATGAGTCTTCTATTCATATATTGATGTGATAGGTTGTTGTCAAAGTTGAATCTTGGTTGGAAAAATTTGTCCATTTTGCAGATTAAGAGACGTTCTTTTTTACATTTTTTGAGTGCATGTCAAGTGCATACCCGTGAGCATAAGAGCATATGCGTAACCCATCTTCCGAAGGCCATAACTTTTTCTCTCGAACTCAAAATGATTCCATTTGTTTTGCGTTGGAAATATATTGAAGTTAACTATGAAATGAAAACATAAATTTAGAATTTATACTTACAGAAATTACATTTTTTTTGTTAGTTTAAAACTGGTCATTTTCTAACATGTCTAATGTTTTGATGAATGTTGTGTTTCTATGCTTACTCGATTTAGACCAAAGCGTGTGTATGCTCTTATCTTGCACATTTTGGTGATCTTGAGAATCAAAAACAACTTTGATCTCTATCTTTTTAACATTGGGATTAAACTTGGAAATTTGATTATTCATTTTGCTTAAGGGAATGAACCTTTACAAAGCATTTTTCAATGGTCCTTTGATTTGAAGTTTTCCATTTCTATATAGTTGGGATAAAGTTTGTGTATGCTCTTCTCTTACACCTTAGGGTGATCTTGAGAATCAAAAGTAACTTTAGTCTTCATTTTCTAACATTTGGTAAATTAGAAACTTCATCTTTCACTTTTGGTTTAGGGGAATAAACATTTATCAAGAATTTTGTATGGTTCATTGATTGAAAAGATTTTCTTTACTTTTTAGTTGGATTATTTGTTGTGTATGCTCTTCTCTTGCATCCTTGGATGATCTTGAGAATCAAAAGCAACTCTTAATCCTCTTTTAAATAATGTGATTTTCTTGGATAACTACTAACGCTTAAGTGCAGGACCTAAAAACGCTTGTCAAAAAAAGGAGGAATCAAAACGAAATCAAAAACTACTAATACAGTTGTTATACAGGTTGCCAAAAGGTGTTCAAGCAAACCACACCTAATTAAACAAGATAAAAAGAACAACATATTCAAAACATTGTATTGCAGGTTTCAGAAAAGGGTACATCCCTCTCCGCTCAACTAGAACATAACCCCTTTGGCATAACACCTTAAGCTACAACAATGGGGGTGGTTCCAAGAACCCCAAAGTAGTCCACGTAAGAGGGAACCTTGTGGACGAAATGGGAAGTACTCCGCACTACCTACTTGACTAGTGATTCCTTTGTAAGATAGTGTTACAGGTTGTCCGTTGTGGCAACCCCAGTGATAGTACACGTAGACGCACCAGTTGCCTACTATCCTTGAAGGGGGTAAAGTAAAGTCGAGATACTCCCAAACTAGTCAGTGTGACTTGGTGGCAACTTTGTAACACCTAGGGCGAGAGAACCACGTAGGAGAATATACTTTGGCCAAGAGCCCACTTTGACCATTCTAAAATAGTGTTGAGTTGTGAACCATATTTTCATTGAGAAACGTGTGACGTGGTACTTTCACCTAGTTTTTACTTGCCTTAGGGCAAGGTGAAACTCTGCCGAAGTGAAGCCAGCATTTTTCATCTTTTTTTTAATTTACTTCCTTCACATTCTTTTGACACTTTGTTGATCAAAAGAAGGGTGACTACCTTTTTGCTACCAATCGACTGTTTCTCTCACTTTTATGTCTATTTACGCCCATCCATGTTTGTGGATGGGTTAGTTAAATGTCTAAAGTGTGCGGAGGTGTTTTCGCGTCATTGGTAGCCATTGTGATCTTGATACCGATGTCAAGTTTGTCATTGTAGTTAGGCATGGTTCATCACCATGGACTTCCTTAGAAGAGTTAGCATGTTTGTATCGTATCACTACAATTTCGATATTTACGTCTTGTTTCTAGTAAACTCGACATAAATACCTACATTGTATGGTTACATTACACACATTTTTAACTATTCCTAGCTATACTTTGAGCTTTTTTTTATTTCGGTTCTATTATTACCTTGATTTCAAAGAGTGCTAGGTGTTACCATTTGTGCGTGTTATATCAATAACACCTCGATATCAATACTTCACTTTCTCGCAAAGTGGGTTAACATATCTTGGTGATATTGTTGTGTCATTCGCGAATTGTAATTGGCACTTTTTGAGATATAGGTCTTAATCAAGTTTGAGCTCGCTCATCATATATCTTGATTGGGAGATCGCATTGACTTCTTGTTTTTTCTTACGTTTTGTTCATTTCCTTAAACTTGGCATAAGTGAAAACATCTTGTTGATCATATTTGCATCACATTTTCATATGGTGTATTTCCTTGTTGATTAGCTTTGTGTTTCACACTTGCATGATTGTTCCTTGTGATTATTCATTCAAAAAACTTATTTTCTAGGACAATCCCTCTCGATCTCATCAATATTGCATCATCATGATGTCTATTTTCCTTAGACCTTCTTCAAAAAATCACGCACGCATATCAATACTTATGAAATGTCTAGTTGGTTGTCCTTATGCTACCCAAATCGACATGTCACTTCCTTCCCTTTGAAGGAGTTCCATCAAACTATCTAGGTCTAGACATTTGTTATTAAACGACACAAGAGATGACTGATTATCACGTGGTTCCTCATGCTTACAACAATAAGGAATCCAACTTTCAACGTTCACATCAAAGGACGCCCATCATGACCAAACCTTGATTGGTTCTTCACGCTAGAGAACCCATCCTGGTAACTCGTTCCCCACCTTCATCTCATAGTTGGTGGTATGATTTGGACATGTCTGATCCAAATTATTATTCGAGTTCCCCCCACTCTTCTTCTAATTCTAATCCAAACATTTCCTCTTCTTTTAAGGATTCCAATACAAATATTTCCTCTGAGGATTCAGATCCAAACTACTATTCAGATTCATCTAATTCGACTCCTAAGTCATCTAATGTGACTCTTATGTCACGGTCCTACCTTTCTTCGTAGGACCCCTTTTATCAGTCACCCCAATAACGTCTTCTTCCTTTGAAGATACACGCGACTCCAAATCCCTCCAATCAGAAGTATAATACAATTCTTAAGTCGCGGTCCTCTCTTTCTTCGTAGGACCCTTTTCATCATTCATCTAATGCGATGCTTGAATCACAGTCCTCCCCTTCTTTGCAGGACCTTCTTCATCAATCACCCCCATGGAATCTTCCTTCTTTAAATATTCTTGTGACTCAAAGTCCTTCAAGACAAACATCTGACTCGACCCATGCGTCGCAATCTACAGAATTTGGACTTAATCCTACTATTTTACATACAACATACTATTGTATAGGTAGGTCCACACCACCTTCTTCTATTCCTGAGAGATCTAGCTACACATATTTTTCATCTCTCATCTCATCTTCTTCTATCAATCATCATCAAACGTCTTCTAAGCCTTCCACACCAAGTGAACCTCTTTCTTCCAATCAACCCCTGGTGGTTGATCAATAAATCATACCGATTGACCTCTTTCAGAATGAAGAAACAATCAGGGAATTTATAGGGGCACACGAAGATATTCCTCTAGCAAATTACAAGGAAGGTTTCTCTTTAGACTTCGATGTGTTCATGTATTGTGAGGAAAAGGTTGATTCCTTTTATCAAGAAATGGAGGAAGAGCCTCATATCATGCAACTTGATCCTCCTCTTATTCTTCCATCTTCACATTCTTCATTATGTAATGAAACTCCTTGGTCTTGCATTGATCCATAGCCTATCTTTTCATCACCCAATAACTCTTTATCTATCATAATTCCTCAATCACAATCTCTTATGGGGTCAACGCCAAGTAGCCCTTCATCTTCATCTAGGTGTGGGTCACTTTCTAGTAGCCCTCCCTCTGCTATTTGTGGGACATTTTCAAGTAGCCCACTATCTTCTATTCTTCGGGCACGTCCAACTAGCCCCTTGTCTTCTAGGTATGGATCACCCCTGGGAAGTCCATCATCTTCTATTCTTGGGCCACATCCTAGTAGCCCATTATCTTACATCTATGGGTCACGTCCTAGTAGCCCTTCTTCTTCTATTCTTGGGCCACATCCTAGTAGCCCTTCGTCTTCTATATATGGGTCATATCCTAGTAGCCCTTCTTCTTCTATTCTTGGGCCACATCCTAGTAGCCCTTCGTCTTCTCTCTATGGGTCACGTCCTAGTAGCCTTTCTTCTTCTATTCTTGGGCCACATCCTAGAATCCCTTCATCATCTTCTATCAGTAGCTCACCTCATGGTAGCCCCTCCTCTTCAATTCTTGGACCATATCCATTTCATCCATCACATTATTCTTCTACCAAAGATGGTGGCAAGCCCATGGTCATTTCTCGCATCAGTTCTAAACATCCACATTCAATTTCTTCTCCTTCTCGGGATCATACAAGTCATGCGTTAGCTTATAAGAAACCCAAACAATTTCTTAATCAAGCTTAGATCAAAACTACAAAGATCTCTATAGCTCCCAACAAATCAAACAATCTCAAAATTCTAAATCAATCGTGATTCAAGAATGCACACCAATGTAACCATCAAGTATGGTGCAAAGTGTGTAAACCTCTGGATGGGGAATTAAATCTCCCACATACAAAATCCATGTTTCAGAAAAAATCACAATCATTTATTGAGTGTGAACTCACCTCAATCATCGAGATCAGGGATAATATCACTCTCGATAAACAAACGTGCCTAGTCTCCCTTATTAAGGAAGTCGCAAACATTGTTGTTGGATCTTACCACACAGAGTGACTTTGTTAGTCCCAACCTCTTAAAACTGTCAAAAATCTAAAAATAAAAAAACAATTCAAAAATACAAAAAACATTGAGAAAACACAACAAAAATCAAAGGTACAAAGATCAAACATTGCAATCAGGTGTTGCGTACACATGGATATTTCTTTCTTCCCTTCCTTGTTATTCTTTTGCAAGTCTTCCTACCATTTTCATCCCTTCGATGATATTTTGGTTAGCTTATTTGCATGCATTTTGTGACATTTATCTCTATGGTATCTGTTTGACCCTGGTCTTTCATCACCTTGGTAAATTAAAGAATGACTGACCTCTTAGAAATCCTATCACATTCAACATCTAATAAACTTGTTGCGAAGAACTTTTGGACATATTTATTGACACTAGCCAATGTCGTCATCGTAAGCACTTCCACCTCCTTCCATCAAGCCATCAGTGGTTCTTAACCCCTTGGAAAACAAGAGAGTTAAAATAAGTTTTCAAAAAGCACAAGAATCAAAATCAATCAAAAATCAAAAGCTAAAAGCTACAAAGCAAAAGCAAATTGATATATAACTCTCTCTTGGGGTATTTCCAATAATCTCTATCAGGGCTATGGACGCCTGACTGGCAATAGAGAAATGTTGTGATTATAATCAAATACATCTCCATCGGGGCTATGGACACCTAGCTGGCAGCGGAGAAATGTATGGCTATCCTTTCACCATCCATTCACAAAATCACCTTTCATAAGAAATCATTCCTACACATTGGCTAGGGTGTCGTCATCTTGTTTTCTTTTAAATCTTCCCTTCAAGAGGTAATAAATTCCACGTGCACACATCGGATCTCTATGAGTAAACATGATTAGTATGTTACCAAGTGTCTTTTTTGGACCTTATTTAGACTCTTACTCTAGTCCATATCTCGTCTCACGATTTATGCCTTTGGCTAATCACTTCTTCGCCACGAGGCTTCTAAGCTACATTCATATCATTCACATCGTTCTTCTAGATTGTTCAGAACATCCATGTGTATAAGGTTACTTGTTTTCCATGTTTGTGGACATCTTTTTCCCCTTCCACAAAAATAATCTTCTCCTTCCTTTCTATCACGTGTTCTTAGGCCAACTTACGCTAGGGGCATCCTTGCTTCTTCCCAACATTTCATTGGTTTATGTTCATCATCATGTTTAACCTATCCATAATGGCCTTGGGTCCCGCTTCTACCTGTGAAGATTTACCTTTGAATACTCCCACCTTATCGTTGGGACATTTTTACATCTTCACCTTTTTGGTACGCACATGGCCTTATGCCCTTATACATCCCATATATCGCTGGGGGCATCCACGCTTTCTCGTCTTCCTGTACATAGTTTCATAAAACTTTTAAAATCAACCAAAACATTCAAATATGTTAGAGAAAAAAAAATCATCAAAAAACATTCAAATATGTTTCAGAAAACTTCTAAAAATTGAAAATCACCTACAAAACATCACTCTTTGGTTCTTACTTGTTCATGTGTGTGACTTGTGGATCATCTTGATCTACCTCCATCAACAAAAGCTAGGCTGCTTACTTTGTGCGTACTCTGGGGTACAACGAGTTACCTGGTACTGTTTCGTAGTGCACATTACTTTTCCATCAGACCCAAGTGTCCTCCGTTATTCCCCTCGCATGTATCCTTGCTTGGGGCACCATCATCAACCCTTGTCGTTAATTTTCATAGGTCATAATTGAAGCTCGATAATAAAAACATTATATTATATTTCTCTGTTAATTTAGCTTGTTTACTTTCTTGTATTACATTACATTTTGTATATTACATGTAGTTAGGCATCTTTCACTTTCTCGTATTGCATTGCATTTTGTATGTTGCATGGAGTTGGTGTTTTCAACAATGGACAATCGTTCATAGTATGGCTTTTCATTTCGTTCTACCTTTGTCGTATGCTTATATTTTTCATAAGGACCGATGACGTAGCTCTTATGGAAATATGATGACACCAAAATTGTTCCAATACACAGCAGCTAGAGGCTAAGCTCTTCTCTCCCCTCCTCCATATTCATTCTACATCGCTTTCCTCTCACCCTTATTCTTCCATCTTACCGGGGCATCTTACCTCTTCCCATTCTTCTATCTATCTTTGACCTTTTTCGATCGTCGATCGTCGATCGTCTTCTTTCATCACCCCATCGACACTCGAGGGGGCATCTCTCACTTCTACTAATTTTTCTTCTACCTCTTCAAAATTCCACCTGTCTACTATCTTTGAAGTGGTGTCACTTACACCACCCCAAAGAGGGGTAAATGTAGACACCCATAATTACGCCCAAGCAATTTAAATACTTAAATTGCGTTAATTATCGTCTTTCTCACAAATTGATGACATATCGTCAAAAGCACTCATTTTCCCTCATATCATCATTAATTAATTACACTAAGCTAATTAATTAAGTTACATATCCAACAAGTACCATAATTAACGACCTTCCGTTAATAAATCACCCCTTCTACCTAGACTAATTAATTATTATTAATTAATTAGCTTTCCCTTACATTTAACCAATAAATCAATATTTAATTGATTTAATCCCCTTATAATATCCTAAATCGTATTAATATTCCTCTAATTATCTTCTATAAGCTTACATCTACCTATTAGTTAATCACCTTTGATTAATTAAAACACCCCCCAACTCCCATGACTTGCTAAGCATAAATTAAACCCTTCTAAAGTAAGGTTACCTTTAATAAAGCAACCTTATCCATTCCTAATCATGTTTTACCTTTATCCCACATTCATGAGAATGTGTTGAATCCTTTATCCCTTGGGCTATATAAAGAGCCCTCCACCTACCTTTTTACTTGCACCTAAACTCCTTAGAGAGCAAATGCAAAGCATATAGCAAAGAGACTAAGAGCTTGCACCTTGTTTTCTTAAGAGTTCATCATCTTGAAGAGTTAAAACTCTTTCTTAAAGTGCTTGGGTCATATGGGAGGTGTCAAAAGGGTCTTGTAGCCCAACTTTGATTAGCCCATATTTCTAGGTTCTTGGAACATTAAGGACAATTGTTTTTTATAGCCATGGTACCTACCTAGGTTCCTTCATTTATATGTTGTTAGAGAATAGAGGATATTTAGGTGTTTAACATAGTTGATTTGATAGTTTTGTATTGATAATTGTTAGCATCTAACCCTTGATTAATTCTTATCATGATGGTGTTTATAATTTTGTTTAATTCTTGCTAATTAAGACTATTTAGGTGTTAGTCTTTGTTTACATTAGCATTAGTTTAAAAACAACACTTGCACACACAAATCTCAGAATCCTACAAATAGGATATATTCCCACAAACTAGGAAAACTAGAAAATATAAGAAAACACCCAAATATCACAACCATAAAGAACCAAGACAGTGTTAGATTTATTTACACATGAACTATTAGTTTCAAAAATGAAGTATTCAAAAATTAAAAATAACTAAGTAATGGAAGATGTATCACCAGAATCACTCTGATACCATATTATAGTTTTTGGATCTCTAGTGAAAAATGAATGCATGAGAAATTGCAGAAATCAAAATAATTAGCAATAAGATACAATATGATCAAGAACTCACAAGGCAAGAATGGCTCTAAATGCTCTGTATGCTTCATATATTTCATGAGATATAATGATGAAAGAGAATTACATATAGGAGGTGAATGTGTAACCTCCTCCTAGATCAGTGGGGAATAACTCTCACTAAATAAAACTAGAAGTAGAGTTGACTCCAAAAAACTTAGTAAGCTAACTCAACAGAACCGGTAAGCTAACTGAACATAGTTGGTACACCTAAGTAAGCATATCCCATGAGTGTAGGAAATCTCCAAGTAAATAAAAAAATACAAGGAAAATAAATATCCTACATTAACATTTATCACATGTGCATCAATAAAGAGGGAATTCATCTGGGTATTTTTATACCTATAGTAGACAAAGAAACATTGGGCTCAAAAAAAGGTATGAATTGGAAAAAATTACTCAGAAACAACATCAAACATAAAAATTTAATAAAACAAATACAAGGTAAAAAATGTACACTACGGTCATGAATGAATTTAAGTTCTTGAGCAATTTCTATGGTTTTTCCCTAGTGGTAGTTACAACAATTTTCTTAGTGGTTTCATATTTTCACCTACAATAACATATTTTTGGCACAATTTCAAACTCAGATGACTCAATTTAGATTTGTTTCAGTGCACATAAAATGTTTCATTATTTATTCTTCACAACACTCAGTTTCATTTTTAGGGATATTGGGGCCATGTGTAACCTTTCTCTCACTACATTTTAGCACATTTTAAATTTATTTAGTTTCTACTTCGTTATGCAGCACATGGGGAGAGTATGTGAAAAATTAATTCTCTTTTATATTATGTGTCCTAATTCGTAAAATTGGGCCTAGATCCTTCCAAAGTGGGGTGATCTGTGGAGTTATGTAAGGTATCAAAGTGACTAAGTTATTTATAAGTAGTCCTTCCTCCTATATTACAATAATTGGGGAAAATATTAGAGTTATTTAATAACTTTGATATACACTCTTCTTCCTTCATACAGTGCTTCGGATCCTCATTGTTCTTATCTCTTTTTAAAATTTGTGTATTGTGTCTCATACACCGAATACTTTGATATTTCCTCAACATGATTGGGGAGTGATCAACCCAATCCTTAGGCTAACTTCAACAATTCAAATCTCCAAGTACAAAAAAATAATGAGAAACTCTTCCCTCCATAAAACAAACAAG
This sequence comes from Taxus chinensis, assembly GCA_019776745.2. Classification (NCBI taxonomy): domain Eukaryota; kingdom Viridiplantae; phylum Streptophyta; class Pinopsida; order Cupressales; family Taxaceae; genus Taxus; species Taxus chinensis. The sequence continues at coordinate 49,695,281 of CM034156.1, forward strand.
TGTTTTCCTTCAACATTGTGCACCTCTTTATTTCGATATTTACATTTTAAAATTTAATTTACATTACATCTTTACATTTTAGTTAAAGTTCAATTCTTTATCATAGACATTGACTACAATTTGTGTTTTATGTTTCATTATGGATTGTTCCAGCACCAATATAATAGGATCTTACAAAACAAACATCAAGTAAAGACAAAGTCTGTCTATACACTCAAGTATCTTTTCCTTTAAGCTTGTAAATTCATTTCATACTTAAAGGTGGGTAAATGTAGACACTCAAATTTTGTAATTATACTCTTTGACACTAATATTCTTAACATTTGTCTCTTGATCAAATAAATGAACATTACCCATTCCCATCTAGTACATCCTCGGGTATCTTGTCTAGCTTTCTTGACCATACACACTCATCTATCAACATTTTCTAAGAATTGAATGCATGAAATCCACCAAGAAACTTTGTTGGTCAGCTTTTAAGTGTCACAGTCTAGATTTCACCTCTAGGGTAAAAAATTTACAATAGGGCAAGAACGTCCATACGTTCCATACCCTATTGTACAGTTTTGAACTTTCTCACTATGATCCAAGAATTTTGGTTGCACATTCTTTGGGTCATTTACTCATTCTTAGTCAAAATTTCTAGCAAAAAATCACCTTTGGAAGCATATATAAACAATTTAAAATAACCTCATTTGATTCCTAACACTCTTATGTACTTCTATTACAAAATCTATCACAAAAGGAACCCAAAGCTCCCTGCAATATGAAAATACCTCTACACATTCATTATGGAAACACCATCTACAAGTCTAAAACTTCCCACTAGGTCTAGGGGACTACTTCCCACATTTTTCAAGAACTCACAATCACTCACTCAAGTATATTGAAAATATATAAACTCAATTCAAGCTTTTTCAAAGGAAGGATGTGAAATATGATTGTTTTATAACCAGATTTCACATGTTTGGTGGAGAACGAAGTGTAATTTGAGGCCTTTTTAGAGTAGTTCCAATGTTGGTGGTGCATGGGGGTACCCACAACCAAAATAATGTTTTATTTTCATGAATCTCTATCCATGATTATGGTTTGAAATATTGAGTAGGTCATTTAGAGACTCTCACAACGTGAACGATAATGACTAGAAGAGAAGGAAAAAGAGATTCAGATAAGTGAAAAAATAGAAAGTTGTAGGTCATAGTTCTGAGTAGGGTCAAGAGCATAAAAATAGATCAAGGCCATACAAATTTTCATTCCCTTACTATATGGTACTAATAAGGAGAATTTTCAAGTCATAATTATATTTCTAAAGCACTATTAGGTCTAGATACTCTTGTTTCATCATTCAAATTAATAATATTTTCCCATAATCATTTGTAATAAGATAATTAAACTCAATCGCTTGTGTTTGTGAACTTTTATTATATCATGTACATTTTTTTCAAGTATTAATTCATTATTATGGTATTGAATGGTTAATTTTAGAAGTTAATTAATCAGAATAACCCCTTGTAGATTCTATTTCATTCCTTTTTGGTTATAGGTATAAATATTAATCGAATCTAAAAAGGGTGAAAACAACTTAGAGGTTGAGCATAATATGCATAAATTTTTATCAATATGCTCAAGAAAAAATAAGGATAACAACATGTGCATAATATGTTTGAAAAAAATACATGCTCCATAATGTACCTATATGTGGCAAACTGTATAGATTTTAATCCATGTAGGGGTTATAAAGTAGTCTAAAAGTGGTTATCTAGAGGTTAAATTTTTGTTACAGGGTTTTTTTGTATGTGTAGTTCCATATTTCAACATTGTAATGTTGCGATGGTTGTGATGTAGCTTAGCTCGCCTTGAAGATGAGAAATTGTTAAAAAGAGGTTAAGAATTTGAAGCGATCACAACCACCCAAATGGTTAAGACTTTCCTACATAACACTACTCCAAAGAGTCCATAGACTCATGTCGTTTTCCAAAAATCATATGATGAGATGAAAATATTGATATAACAAATGTAGTTAGAATGAAACCCTTTATATGAATTTAAAACTTCAAAACATGAGTTTTAACTTTTGTGTACTTTAGTTTTTTCTCTTAGATGATCTAATGTATCTTGGAGGATTTTGATCTCTTGCATAATGTCTTAAAGTGACAAGGTGATATCTAGATAGATCTTAAATGGCTCCTAGGGTTTGAATGACTCAAGGTAAATTTTATTATATAAATGACCTTTCATTACTTATTTTCTAACCTTATCCCAAAATAATGTTGATTTTGATTGAAAAATTTAGTAATTTTTAAGTGTTTTAGAAATTTAGAACCCTAATTAGGGTTGGAATCTAAAAAAGATATATATTTAGATACCAAATAAAAAATTTAAGAGCTTATCTAAACATAAAATGAATAAAAATATATTTTATTGATTAGGGAACATGCTAAATATAGTAAATTCATAAGAGCATAGTGCATATAACTATTTTTGTAGTTTGAATACTAACATGGAATTGAAACTAGAAGAAACAAGAAATAATATAAATATATTTAGATCACCTCTAGAACTAGAACTCTATTTTCCCTATGACCAAATCAACCAATAGGGAAAAAAATTCAAATCGCTCCTATCCAAATTTCATATAATTTTCCATCTCTATAAAATAAATTTATGATAATACAACCTCTTGAGATTTCTAAATGTGTGATATATGATCTGAAATATGTGCACAAATTGTCAAACTCAGTCTTACCCTCTTGAAAACACAACTTATTGGAATTCCTATGAAAAGGAGATATTAACTTGGGTTGAGGAGCACCCACCACACCTACATAACACTAATTCTAGGAGGCATCAACCCCATGTAGTTCTCTACCTATTAGAAGTGTGAATGTGTTATTTTCATCTACATGTATATAACTAGACTTTGGATATTTGACACATAATAAATGTTTAATTTGATTTTGATTTGAATTCTTATGACTTGATAAAAACTTATCTTGACTTGATTTAAAATGCTTCAAATGTGCATGTGGGTTATTCCTAGTTTATGATTTTTTAATATGGAAAAATAGGGTAGTTTGCTTGATGATTGATAGATAAATGTTATGAATGATTCAAGTAAAGACCAAGTGAGTAAATGAGTGGGTTTGATTTATATTTATAATACTCCTATAAGTGTTATTAAGACTATGCCAAACTACGTGATCTCTCCTACATACCATTACTATATATTACACACAAAAACAAAATAACATCATCAATTTGGAAGTATCTTATTCATATTCACATATCCATATTTGATGTGTTGTTTTACAAGAGGGAATATCCCAAATATATAGCTGGGAGAGTTTGTTTCATGCAACAATATTTTATTTCATGAACAAACAACAAGATAAGGAACATGCTAAATTAGTAATCCATTCCAAATTGTATGTTCACACACCAAGTTGTCACTTCAACCACTCCCAAATCAAGTTTGACCCTTTTATGGGTGTGAACATGACATAGGTGTGAACACGAATCAATATTAAGGCATCTCAAAAATTATTGAAACCACTAACTAGTGTGAACACATACACTTTAACATTGTCCCTTAATCACATAATATGAAGGGACAAAAGAGGAAAACAATATACTAATGGGTGTTGATCATAACTATGCATAAACTGAGCATGTAAGAAAACATAGAAATGTGTGCCATGTATTTTATGTTTGATAAAAAATATCAAGTTCCTCAATCCTGAGTGAAAAAGGTTTAAAACCCATGTGTAGCTCACGATCCTTATGAAAATTCAAGTAAAAAAACACAAAACATGGTATCAAGTGATCCCAATGAATTACCTACCTTACAACAAATTCTGTGGTGTGAATTATAATTAACAGGATGGATGGGAGAAATAATATCCTGAAGATTTCAATCAACACAGTTGGTAAAATATCCCAAGGATAAAATTTTGCGAGAGATAAAGAAGTAAATGAATGAGGTAGATAAGTAGGAGGAATAAAAGTAGGATACTTAGAACATGTAGATGCAATATATATCCAAAATTAGAAGAATAAGGTATAACAAAAAAAAAAGAAACACACATAATAACAAATGTTAGAATAAGAGCATTGTGAAGAGGAACAAGCTTACATATAAATAAATCATGGTTAGTATGTGTGGGAGAAGTAGTTACATGTGGATCAAGAGAAATTTTTTGAATGTACAAAATAGGAGAGGGATGTTTTAGGATCACAATTATTTTCTATAGGGATTGAATGAGATCATCCTTACTATGCAAGAGGGAGAAAAGAAGAGAGTTTTTCCTCTTAAGTTTTCTATTTTCATTCGTAAATTTAACCAGTTCCTTCTTAATGACACAAATTTAAGATAAAATCATTTTATTCACATATTAAAAGGTATTAATATTAAGGCAGGAAGCCATTGTAAGAGGAAAAAAGTAAGATTAAATTTAGATAAAATAAAGAGTAAGTAGGAAGTGTAGACACTCAAATTTGGTAATTTACTCTTTGACGTTGCACTCTTTCTAAGATAAATACACTCTTTCTAACCCCACTTAGTACATCACAATGTCTCTTGTTTAAATTTATTAGTCATTCACACTGATATATTGATAATTTCTTAGAACTAAACACATAAAACCTATAGGCAAACTCCACTTGATAAGATGTGACCTTCATTTTTCATGTTTCTCATCCTTGTGCAAAATTGTATAATTTGGTTAGCTTGTGATACCCCATATTAGATGAATTTTACAATTTTGAGCCAACATATCCTCCATATTTTCTTTTAATTTCAAGTTCTTCTTCAGATTAATTATGTAGACACCTAAAATCCGCATATAGTTTTAATACTAAAATTGTACTAACTATCATCTTTCCCATCATTTTCGTTATAATTAGTGTTTTTCCGCTAATTAACTAATGTTTCCCTTCATTTTGGTCAATTAACGACACTTTGTTAATTAACTAGTATTTATCCCATTTTGGATGCTCATTAATGACACTTCATTAGTTCTAATCCTCATTCAATCAATTAATTAACTATTGTTAGTTAATTAAGCCTTTTTAACCTTGCATTTAATCAATAAACCCTCTTATTGGTTAAATCCCCCTTTAAAATCATTTAAATCCTACCTATTTCCCTCTAAATCATATCTAAATAACGTTCTAAGCTTATTCTAGCGTATTAATTAATCCTAGTTGATTAATTAAATCATCTCCAACTCCCATGAGTTGTTAATCACTTGTTAATTCCTCTAATCAAGCTTATTTCATACAAATCTACTTTATCATTTATCCCACATGCACTAGTTTGCAAGGTTCTCCCAAATTGGAAAGCTATATAAAAGACCTACCCACTTCCTTCACACCTTACAACTTTACAAACATTATGATTACTATAGGCATATGATAAGAGCCTTCTTCATTATTGGAATAAATACTTCATCTTTACATCCATTCTCTCATATTTGAGTAGTAAAGGAAGATATAAGCATGACTCTGTAACCATTTTATTGAGATACTTTCCTCATCTAGAGACAACACACAAATGGATTTCTTATGATCTAAATAGGTTCATAATTTGATAGCAGTCATACAGCTACAAGAGGAGGAACAGTTTAACATTAGATGTTCATTCATGTTTATGCATTATAATAGTTATTTCCTTTAAGCTCTTATCATGATGTTAATGGTAGATTAAATTTTCTATTTGGAACTACTAGGTGTTAGTTTCATTTAATTATCTTAGCTAGTTTAGTATACATAGATTTGGCACGCCCGATGGGACTTACTCCATTTTCCTTTGCATTAATTTCAAATTTTTGTAGATTAGTTTCAATTTTGGTTACTAACCCTCTTTTTAGCATTTATAGATAAATATTAAGTTTCTTAACTAGATTAGTTAAGTTTTTTGGTTTTAGTGTTCTTTGCATGAATAAAGGAGGCGATGTGCTTCCAAATTTGAAGAAAATCAGAAAAAAAATTAGCTTTTTTTACATTATTTTTGTCAAATCCAATGTTTTTGTGCTTGCACAAGTGATTTTGCATTAACATTCTAAACCCCTACGTTATCGTCGAAAGGTTTGTGCTACCGTCAATATGTTTGTGTTACTGTCATTATGCTTGCACTAGTGTTGCTCGGCCTTGCGTTGGCATGACCTAGATTTTTCTCTTTTGTGTTAGGCTTTTGTTACTCTAAGTTTGCGCTACCATCTCTCTTCCTGCACTAACGTTACATTGTTCTATATTTTTTCACAGACCTATGTTACTGTCAATATGTTTGTGCTACTATTCATAGGCTTACGTTATTGTTAAAAGGCTTACGCTAGCGTTTTGTGTCGATTTTTGGCTCAGTTCTTAAGGTTTCCATATTATTATTTTTGGTGTTTGTTGTTTTATTACAAGTTCTCTAACTCTATTTTACAAGTTTTACAATTTTTAATCAGATTTCTAACATGTTGTCAATCTTTAATAAATATAATGTTTTCATGCTTTGCTTAAGTTAGGCTAATTTTTTGTATCCTCTTCTCTTGCACCTTTGGGTGAACTTGAGAAAAAAAGCATTTTTAGTCTTCATTTTTGAACATTTGGTTAATTTGGAAACTTACCCTTTCATTTTTTAATATAATGAAAAGTTTATCAAAAAAATCTATGGTTCTTTGATTTCAAGTTTACCTTTGCTATATAGTTGGGTTAATTGTTGTGTATGCTCTTCTCTTGCACCTTAGATGATCTTTGAGTAAAGGACTATATACCACTTGTCAAAAAATAAGGATCTAAACAATACTAATATAGTTTGGTGCAGGTTGCCAATGGTGTGCTAAACCACATTTTTAATCAAAGATAAAACAAAACAAAAAACACACCATTTATTCAAAACACTATATTTCTAGGTTCGGATAAGGGTTTAAACCCGTCCGATTTGAACTGTGGGAAGTATATTGGCATAAGCCATAAAACTCATTATGAGTATTACCACAGGATCCCCAAAGTAGTCTATACCTTGAGGGAACTGGTGGATGAAATGGTAAGTTTCCCACTACATACTTGACTAGTTAAAAACCCTTTTGAGAAAAGCTTCATGTTACCTATATGATGCCTCATTCATTAATTTGATTGTGGGGTAATGGTCCATTATCTAGTTTATTATAAATGCATACCTCTCTTACGTAATAATTCGTGAGTTTGTGAACAAAAGCCTAGGAAACCATTTGGCATTGGGGCCAACTTGAATTTATCCATCATGTTCTAAAGAGCTCTCACAAAGAAATGAATTTTTCAAAGTCAAAACCTTGTTATTTGAATAAGGGGAAAGTCCATTAAGTTTGGCGTTGTGTGACATTTATCACAAAACTTACAATGGCATCACTTTTTCTTAGGTTCTACCTTGTCATAAGACAAGGCAAAACTCTGCCAAAGTTACACCGCGTATTTTTCATCACCACTTGTTATATCTCCTTTTTTCTCTTGTTTCCCTTTTTGGGACAAAAGAGGGCATACTTATGTAGTGTTATCAAGATTGTGTCTACCAATTTTACACCCACTTACATCCTTCCCTATTGCGACTACGATAGTAAGCATTGAAAGTGTGTTGGTACGCCTTCATATCTTTGATATCCTTGTCTTGATACCTACGTCAAGATTATATTATTGTAGGTAGGTTGTCTCATCATCGGTTTCCTCTTGAGTTATTATGTTGCTTGCATCATATCCATACGGTTTTGATACTTACATCTTGTTTTCTTTGTGAAACTTGATTTAAGTCTCTAAGTTGTATTGTTACACTACTCGCATAAATATCAACTTCTTGTTATACTTAGACTTTGTTATTATTCCAACATTGCCTTGAGTTTTGAGAAGTGTTTTCATTACGATGTTTGTATCATTCCAATAATATTTTGGTACTAATATCTTTATTTTCCTAAAAATATCAATTAACATATCCAAGTAGTGTTGTTACGTTGCTCGCATTTGTAGCTTCCATTTTCAAGTCTTGGAATTTTTTTATGTTTAAACTTGTTTAAGTATACCTTGTTTGGAAATCACGTCAGCACCATCTTATTACTTAGGTCTTGTTTATCCCAAAATTTATCTAAGTATTTGTCACACCTCGCAAATTTAGTAGTGATTTCAAAATAGGTAAGTGTTAAATAGGTGATTTATGTGATTGATGTTCTTGAGATGCCTATAGCCCTAATAAATATTGAGTTAAGGAATAAGTTAGTAGTTAATCTAACAAGGGCATTATGACTCTATCAATGTTCATAAGAGCTTACCTTGAGCCTTAATTTTATGATTAAGGTATAATATTGCTATTAAGGAAATATTTATGTGATCTGGTTATTTCATTTAGTGCCTAGGATTTGAATGAAGTTAAGAGCATTATATTTTCATGTAATGGAAATATCTCCATGGTTATTAAAATGGGGTGCCTAAGCTTTAAGTTATGTTACAATATTGGACTTGAGGTTTACAAATTATGTGAAGGGTCATTGACCCAACTCCATGTGCATTTTATTTTATAACAATTGTATACTTGTTCCATTTCTATGCTTTCTTGAATGAAGATCTCTAACTGGTTGTTGTTGACATTGAGAACCTTGGACTTGGTTATGATATCTTATATTAATCTTATGATTCATTTAACTTGTCATAAAGTGATAGTTACTAGTGCTAACCTTTTGGTGAAATGTCGGTTATAGTCTACAAGACTTAAAGGGATCCTTTGCACTAAGGATAAAAGAGCTTGTCAAGTTACGATAATTTTTGTTGTCCTAAGACCAAAACATGTAAATGGTGGCAATTGGTTATTAAGGTTCATAAACCATTTTGGAAGAATGATTCTTCTATCGAGCGTAGTACACCCTTTAACGCATGAAGGAATATGATATTTATCTTTAAACAAAGTTCCCAAGACCCTATCATGGTAAGTCAAGGGATTTTTAAAAGGGGGTCGTCAACTATCTATAATTGCATTAGAAAAATTAATTGATAACTATTTTATTAAGAATGGACCAAGATCATGACTTGGATATAAGTTTGGATTGGCATTATTATTATGGTTTCCCATCCTTGATGCATTATATTTTTGTTAAGCAAGGTTATTCAACCATATTGAAATGTTAAGCTACATTTATATATGGTAATATTGACCACACTAATAAAATGTTGCTTTGAATGGGATTTGATATGAGTTCAACCACCAGTCGAATGATTACTATTTTGAAAGGATGGTCACTATCAACCCTTACACATTTAATTTGATTAAATTATATTATGATTCCCCCATGCATGTCACTACCTATTGTTCCATGTGAATAAATTATAAACCATTTGAAATTCCATCAAAGTTGGAGGAGTAGGTGGAGGGCGGTGGAAATTTTAAAAGACCACTAGCATGGCACTACAACATTTAATATAATTAAATGAGAATTAAATCTCTCTCTCTTTTGAATAGTGTGAAGCTTTCTATATAAGTGAACCACATGCAGTTTCTAATTTTTTAGGGTTTTTTTGAACTCCCTCTTCACCATTTGGAGTTCTGCATGAAGTCTTTGTATGCAAACTAAATATTAATTTATATTATTTTTTTCATGATTTGATCCGAGGAGTGATTAATCTTCAAACCTGAGACTAGTTTCTATGAAGGTTGTAAGCAATAAGAGCATGAATCATATGGCTCAATTAGCGCCAACAATAGTTTGAGGATTTTTTGAAGGGTTGCATTATCCTTATGCATGGATCGTCCCTCTTCTCCCTTTATAGCTTATATCATTTCGTATTTGCATAAAATAATATTTGCAACATGTTTCTGGGTGTGATCTTGGAATTTAGAAATGTATGTGAATCCTGAAGGATACTGGGTTGACCATAACTATAGATGAATGAATGATTGTGTGATACTCTTATATAAAGTGTACTGTGAAATCGTGGTTTTTATTAAGTTGGAAAAACTAGTACGCCTTGGGTATCTATTATTACTAATATCGTGAGTTATTTGATATTGTAAATGAGTTTTCTTATGGTGATAGATGTGTTCATGTGTAAATTAGAAAATTTATAAGACTTGAAACTAAACACCTAAGATTTTCAAAGCTTTAAAATAACCTAACAAGAACCATCAAGATAAGAGCTTAGGGAAGCTAATTTATTTAACATACATATAACTTTGAAAACAATAAAACTAACATGCCTATATAAATCTCTACTCTTTAAATACTAACTTTGAAATGAACCTAAGAAGATACTTAGTGTTGGTGAGGAAATTTGTCAGGTGGAAAAACTTGTGGATTCCTGCTAATGCTCTTGGAATCTAAATCCCTCTACTTAATTGGTGTAGCTATCATGTATGCATGCGCGAGAAAGTGTGGATTTTGATGGTGGCCTTTCGGCCGGGGATCCAACAAGGGAACTCCACTGACCCTGCAGCAAATTCTTGTTGTTATCTACAAGGGGGGAATTTTCTATGAAGGTGGGAAAGGGAGTGAGAAAAGAGGTAGGAGAACTAATGTTGTAGGTAGAAAATCATATTCTTGCACACACACTAGTTAGAAATTTCAAAAAATGAATTTATGGGAAGAAACAATTCTACAAACGGCAACAAGACAAGATGAGATTGTGAACTCAAAGTTTCTAAAATATCCTCATCAAAGAGGCTACAAAATCCTTGTTTTTGTATTGATGCTTAGACAGAAGTTGTACATAATGTGGGAATGGAAGAAATTTGAGAGTGGAGGGAAGTAGAAGAAAATGGCTATCTCATTTGCTTTCTCTAAGTACAATGCACTCGTGTGTTTACAAGATCAATTTCCAACCCCTTACAATGGTGTGAAGAAGCCATTAAAAATCTTGCAAGAAATGGTTACAACCTCTTCTTTGTTAGCAAGAAATGGTTTACAATATTTTTAATCATTTGCATTTGTTCAGATTCTTGATTCGTGAAGAAATTCCAATGGCATAAAAACCAGACTTTTCATAATGCATCTGTTACACTCATTTTGTAACTTTGAATTTGAACCGTTCATCTTACCTTTGAAACTTTAAACCAGAGTCGTCCACGTGGGAGAAATTTACTAAAGCGAGTGTGGAGGATTCCTTTTACATTTTGTGACTTTATAGAGATTTGGCATTTTGGAACATTTTGACCCGCTACCCACTTTTGATATGATCTTGACACGTGGCCTCACTTGTGTGGAGAAAAATTCGCGGGCCACTTTTATAATTTTACATTTTTTCAATACAGGCTCAAAAACTCAAAAGGCTTCGACGATCCTCCTCCCCGCTTTGACTCTTTTTAACGGCGGGCTCAACATTTGACTTTTCCCTCTTGGAAACAAAGGCTCAAAAACTCAAAAGGCTCCAATGATCTGCCTCCCTTCTTTGACTCTTTTGAATGACGGGCTCAAGATTTGAATTTTTCCTTTGTGTTTGGCAGGGCTGCAGGTCACTTTTTAACTTTAAGCCCCTTTAATGAAAAAGGCTCAAATTCTCAAATCTCCCCGACAATCCACCTCCCCACTTTGACTCTTTTGATGCGGGCTCAACATTTGAATTTTTCCCTCTTGGAAACAAAGGCTCAAAAACTCAAAAGGCTCCGACGATTCGCCTCCCCACTTTGACTCTTTTGAACGGTGGGCTCAAGATTTGACTTTTTTCTTTATGTTTGGCGGGGTGGTGGGTCACTTTTTAACTTTAAGCCCCTTTAATGAAAAATTCTCAAATTCTCAAATCTCCCCGATGATCCACCTCCCCACTTTGACTCTTTTGATGCGGGCTCAATATTTTACTTTTTCCCTCTTAGCATGATAGGGGCTGCGGGTCACTTTATGACTTTTATCCTTTTTATAAAGAGGCTCAAAACTTCAAAGTTCTCCACCGACCCACTTCCAATTAGATATGTACATGTACCCATGGATAATGGAGCCAAAATTTGAAGGGGAAGAAAATACCCATCATTCACAATTGTGGAAAAAATGTAGAGAAGAAGAAAACTCCATCATTTTGCGATTAATTTTCAAATTTATTTTGCGAACCAAGGAATTGAAAACAATACAAGGTTTGATGATCCATAGCCATAGAAATATTGACAATTTCATTCAAATGAGGACAATAATAAAATTTTCACGCGTCCAGATAGGAAAACGGAAAATTTATCAAAACGTGCAGACCGGAGAGTTTAAACAACTTCAAAGTATGAATTTATCTATCTTTTTAGACTTCTAACTTTACTTGAACACCTCTGGAGGGCGTGAGCTCAAAATTTTCAAATTTGACTTAAAAAATGAGGGGTGGATTTTGAGGGCAACAATAGTTGGCTCTAGATTGGGGACATGACATGGACTGAGCATAGTGAAGACATACATGGGAATCCAGAATCTCAATCTTAGACCATATAATTCGTTTACCATTGCCTTATCCATTGGGCCTTACAGATTCATGTACAACTTTGAGAATGAAATATCAGAAGAAGGAAACATGCAAGCACACAATGGGAAGGAAACACACGACATGCAATAGAAGGGGAAACAAAACCACACAACGGAAAGGGAAAAACACCCATGGTATAAGGCGGGGGACAACCCACTTTCACTAATGATAAAATTTCAAGTATTTCCCACTCTGGGGAAATTCCAAGGGCATTCCATCCAAATATGAGAGAAGAAAATCATTCTCACCGCAAGCTTCAAAAATCTGGAATGGGTTAAGCCATAATGAATCAAACTTTCCATGGCTACCTTTTGGTTCTCTTCTCTTGTCCTATAGTAGGATGAAGTCTCCAACTTTGAATTCTCTTGCCTTGGCCTTCTTATCAAAAATATTATTTACTTTCAATTGGTGTTCCTTAATGTGATCCACCACTTGGAGTCTATTTTCTTCCAACTTCTCAAGAAAGAGGATCCTCTTTTCAATGGAATCCTTGTATTGACCATATTCTATTGCCTATAGTAGCTTGAGAGCTGGCATCTTAATTGTGAGAGGAATTTCTGCTTCGACTCCATACAGCAGTTGGAATGGTGACATACCTATTTCCTTCTTGGGAGTAATCCTATCCACCCACAATGTGTTTTACAACCTTTTTTTCCAATTCCTTTGATTCTCATTTAAAAGCTTGTGGAAAATGATCACAATGTTCTTATTGCTTGATTCAGCCTGTCTGTTTCCTTGTGGATAGTAGTCAGAAGAATGAGCTAAGGAGATTTTGTGGCTATAGAAAAAATTTATCAGCTCCCTTGAAGAGAAATAGGTAGCATTATTTGCTACAATCTTCTATGGCACTCTGAAACAGACTATGATATTTTCCTTGATGAAGTTGCATATTGTTTTAGTGTTGGCTTGTTTGGCCAGAATGGCTTCCACCCATTTGGTGAAGTAGTCTGTTGCTATGAGTACATAGGTGTGCCATGTGCTTGAGTGAGGGTTTAGAACACCAATGAATTCCAACCCCCACTGTTGAAATGGTTCTTCAATAACCGCAGGCCTGAGTGGTAATGCAGCAAGTTGTGGTCTTCCAATGAACTATTGGCATGCTTTGCATTTAGAAACCCAATCTTGAGTATCTGCAAAGATGGTGGGCCAATAATACCTTCCTCAGAGGATCTTGTGTGTAGTGACCATTGCAGAAAATTTTCCACCACATGCTTGGTCATGGTATGCTTTAAGAAACTTTTCTTATTGCTCTTTATCTACGCACCTGAGGAAACAACCATCTAGGCCTCTTTTGTAAAGTGAATGATTCCAGATTAAAAATTTAGATGCCTTCAGCTTGAGTGTTATCCTTTTCTTATAATCAAGATGGGGAGGGCATTCTCCATAAGTCAAATAATAGGCAATATCAACATACCACTCATCAGTAGTGGTGACAAAGAGAACCTGTGGGTTGTCTTCTGAACAAGTTGAGCAAGCACGGTTTTCTTCACCATGTTGAACTTTGAGTGTTTCATCTTCAGCAATCAACTTGCACAAGCCATTTCCCCTTACCAGATTGGAGGGTCAAATCTCCAAGTCATATTCTTGAGTCTTTGCAATTTAATTTCCTCTTTTAGCTCTAGGATCCTGCTGTCCCATCACCACCGTATGGGAATTGAGGATGTAAAACCTAAAGTTTTTACAGCCTTGACAACTTCATAGGCATGCTTTTCCAATTGGATGTATTTTAGCTCATGATTTTTCAAAGGACAACTCATGAAAGTAATAGGTGCTTCCATTCCTTCATCATTTTTCTAAATGAGAATGGCAGAGAGTGTGTGTTCTGATGCATAACAATACATGATGAATTCTTTGTTAAAATATGGAGATATAAGAGTCAGAGCCTTGGCAATGGATTTCTTGATCTCTTAAAATATTGCCTTCCCTTCATTGTTCCATTTGAAGTTTGCTTGTGGTTTCATCATGGAAGTGATGTGCTTCATCAACTCAACAAACTCAAGCACAAAACGACGAAGAAAGTTCACCTTTTCGAAGAATGAATGAACTCCTTTCTTTCACAGGGCTAATGCTTGAATGGCTCCGATCCTCTCAAGATCAATGTGTGCTCCATGTTTATTCACAATGTGCCCCAATAAATTACCTTTTGTGACTCCAAAAATGTACTTTTTGGATTTAGTGATATGTCATATTTCATACACCTTGCAAGTACCTATTCCAAGTGATAGATATGATTTCCCCTCTTCTTTTAAAATATGGTGAGATGATCAAGATATATGACAATGTAATTCTTCAAATCTTTGAAGGCCAAATCCATCACCCTTTGGAATGTAGCTCCTACATTGATTAGGCTAAAAGGCATTCTGTTGTAGGAAAAACTACCCCAAGGTGTTGTAAAGGTTGTCTTGGTGCGGTCCTCCTCTGCCACTTTGATTTGATTATATCCTGAGAATCCATCAAGCGATGAAATAATTCTAGATCCAGTGACTACTTGTAATATATGGTACATGATAGGAAGAGGATAATTTTCCTTTAGTGATGCCTGGTTCAAGTTGCGAAAATCTACACATATCTTTATTTCACCATTCTTCTTCCGCACTGGCACAATGTTAGCCACCAACGTTGAATGGTGGATGGGAAAGATAATCCTTGCATTATACATCTTCGTTACCTCCTCCTTGATGGTATCTATAATATTTGGGTTGTACGGCCTTTGTTTTTTCCTAAATGACTTAACACCCTTCTTCAAAGGAATTGAGTGATGCATTTCCTTTGGCTGGAAGGATTTGAGTTCATCATAAGAGTAGGACAAGACATCTGAGTATTTCTTGAGTAATGCAACAAACCTTCTTTTTTCTTCAGGAAAGCAACATTTTCCAATATTAACCACCCTTGGATCCTCCGGGATACCAATGTTTTCTTTATAAAAATTATTTGGGCACTGAGAAGATTAATTTTCTTTCTCTTGAATGAATCTTTCATGTTTGTCAAAGAGGTCTTATAAAGATACTAGGCCTTTGGGAATTTTTTTCCCTTTCAATTTGATTACTCCCTCATCATCAATACCTTCAATTACTTCTATCTCCTTTGGGGGATACTTCTCGGTGTGAATTTTCACCTCCTTCGAAGAAGAGATTATTGAAATTATCCCTTTGCTCTACAAAGGCTAGAATTTGGTTATCATCATTGAAGACTTGTCAATGATTTACATTGTCTGGTACACTAGGCCTGAATACCATTTCAATGGTCACTTTGTCTTTACCAAAAGAAGGATGAGGTTCACTAGGGAAGATGACACTATAAGAGAATCATCATTTTCATTATGTTCCCTCGGAATAGCTTCAATGGAAAATGCATCAAAAGATTCAATGCAGTCCCACACTTTGTTTCTATAATGCTAGAATCTTGAATTCTTCACCTGATATTGTTGGCAGAACTGCTTTACTACAACCTCTACATCACCTTGGCATTTCAGTTTCTTGATTCACATGTCCTCTACTACACTCGTGCCTAAGATTAGTGCTTCATACTCTGTAGTATTATTTGTATTATCGAATTGTAGCTTGTAGGAAAATGGGTACAACTCATTGGAAGGAGAGTACAATACTACACCAGCTCCTGAGCCCACTCTGGAATGAATACCATCAAATTCCATTGTCCAAATTGTATCTTCCTCTTCCTCCATGAGAAGTGGCAAGTTCTCCTCTTTTCTTGATGTGAGGAAGTATTTTCCTAGCCCACAATCTTGAAAGAGAATGTTTGCTTTCGGATCATCAAACTTTCATACTATGAACTTCCATCTTTCTTACTGGTAGCAACTTCTTCATCTCACCTTTTACTGAGATAGTTGTAGATGACCAATCCATTTTTATCTCTCCACCAAGGTCTCTGTAGAAACTCCTTCTCAATAGAATACCAAAGGATGCTGGGATGTCTGCTACCAATATGGTTAGGAGAACCTTCTTGTCTAGAAAATCAGCTAGTGCTACCTGTGCATCTATGATTCTTCCTACCAATGGAACTTATTTAGATTCCATTGAGTAGCAGGTGCCATTTACCCCGGTCAAGGTGAGGCCTAGAGAATTTGTAACTTTGGCTAGCATCACATTGTCTGAGGCTTCGGAATCTATGATACAATTATTTAGTTGGAAACCTTTAATGAGGAGTGACAGGTAGAAAGGTTCAACCCTTTTGGTTTTTGAGGCACTGAGGGCTAGCATGTTTTGGTAATGTGGTGTGGATGGTGTGGGTAGTAAGCCTTTAGAATTAGGACTCGAGGATACAGGGTTACCACCACAAACTACATTAATGAACCTGTCAAACTGGGCAAGGTGTGTTTGTAGGTATTCTATTTCTGAGAGTTGGACTTTAGTTTTGCTTGCATGTTCCACGAATTCAAATGGGGTTATGGTGAGCGAGGAAGAGGTTCCGGAAATGGAGAAATATTTACATTGTAGAGGCTTTGCTACTTTGGGTGTTGAATTCTCCTTTTTGGGTGTAGCAATTGTCTTGGAAGGGGGTGAGGGTGTAGCTTTTGATTGAACCTTGGATGTTTTTGTAGGAACAACATTTAAAGGAGAATTTTTCTTAGCAACTTTTGAGTTGGGAGAAGAATTAGATGACTTACTTGGCATAGTAGCATGATCCCTGACAACCAATGAGTCTAGTTTTTCTTTGGCCGACTCCATAGAAGGTGGTAATGGTGATCCTCTACTGATGAGTTTATTTTGTGTGACCATTAGAGGAGAATCTTCTTTATTCTTCTTATCCTTTACCACCACCATTGAGGATGAAGCACATTTCCTGGATTGTGCATGAGTGAAAACATCACATGAGAAACTTGGAGCTTCTTCATCATTCACATCTTCATCATCAACATACTCAATTAGGCCATTGTGCATATCAACTTCCTCGACCTCAAGATAGCTTTCATAGTCCTCCACATTTTCTTCTTCAAGTTATTCAATTTCCACTTCCTCCTCTAGTTTTTTTGTGTCACAGATGGTATTAACTAGTGGTGCTTCAAGAGTAAGCTGACGAGGATTTGGAGCAACACTTGGCCTATCTGGAGGGTTTGGTTTCCTTGAAGCATTCCACATTATGATCTGAGATAGCTGCTTCTTCAAGGAAACCAAGTCATTTTCCATTTTTTTAGAACATCGGATCTGTGGTGACAGAGTTTGAATTCTGACCCTTTTTCTTTCCATTAGGGCCTTTCACTTTACCAGACAAGATTAGATCATCACTAGTTTCTATTGCATGGTCTTGAGCTTCCCTTAATGTTCTTGATTGGGTTCTTCTCAAGAAGAAACCTACTTCTAATGGCAAGGCATTGATGAAGAATCTCTTCAAATTATTTTTAGGAGGCACCACATCTTCAAGGATTCTTCTTATCACTCTGTTATATCTTGCTACAAAGTATCTCATTGACTCGGAGGTTTCTTTTTTCATTTTTACCAATTGGACCAAGAGATCCTAACAATATTTCATGGTATTAAACCTGTGTTTGAATGCACTTCCTATATCTTCCCAACAGGTGATAGACCCCAGGGGCAGCATGTAGAACCATTCGACAGCCTTTTCTTGAAGTGACTTCACAAAGAGTCTAACTGACACATCTTCATCCTCAACACTCAACACATCGCAAGCAGTGATAAATGCTACTACATGCTCTTCAGGGAGTTGAGAACCATCACCTCTGAATTTTGGGAAGTTTTTTCTCGAGCCTCTCAGTAGCTCATGGAGTGGTTGAGCAAAAGCCAATGGACCAGTGTTTCCTCCGCATGGTACGTTAGGCCTACGGGCCTCATGATCATGTTCACGCTCATAATCCTAATCCCCCATTCTATTTATGTTTCTATCTTCCAACCTTGCTAATTTTACAACTTTTTTTGCTACTCTTTCATCTACCTCAGCTTGAAGTCTCTCAATTTCTTTGAGTTGAGCTCTTATTTCTTCGTCGACTCTTGCTTCTCTTTCTCTAGCTTCTTCTTCAATCTCCACGTCAGTGAAATCTTCAAGGTCTTCATTGATGTATGGAAATTCACCATCTAAAGGATTGGCAACACAGGTTCCCAATGTGACCGGTTGCTTGAGAAGGAAGCCTCTGGATTCTGAGTAGCTCTTTTCTCCTTTGAAGTTCCTCAAAAATGGGATCAGTTTTTCCTCCTTGTCTCTGTTTCTGGGTGTATCTTCTATCCGCCAGCTTGAAAATCTATGCTCTTCTTTTTGGTGCTGGAATTTGTCTTTACCTCTCCAATTCAGAAGCACATTCCTCTTCAAGGTCTAGAATTATTGAGGCAATGAAGTAGTGATTGGAACTTTGTCTATCATGCTAGATAGCTTCCCTCAAATCTGAAGCAACATCTTCTTCGATGTGGAAGAGCAATTTGGGTCTTTCAATAGAAGGGTTTCCTAGAATATCCATGATTTGAATCCATGTGGCTCATATAGCCATTTAAATTCCATAAATTTTTCTCTTTTTTGAATTTTGAATTTTCTAACCTTGCGGTCACATTCAGGTGCAGATGCTGCTAAATCTGCCCCACAGTGGGCACCAAAAACTGTTGGTGAGGAAATTTTTTGGGTGGAAAAACTTGTGGATTCCTACCAATGCTTTGGGAATCTAAGTTCCTCTACTTAACCGCTACATCTGTCATGTATGCATGCGTGAGAAAGCGTGGATTTCTATGGTGGCCTTTCAGCCAGGGATCTAACAGGGGCACTCCACTGACCCTGCGGAAAATGCTTGTTGTTATCTACAAGGGGGGAATTTTACATGAAGGTGGGAAAGGGAGTGAGAAAAGAGGTAGGAGAACTAATGTTACAGGTAGAAAATCAAATTCATTTACACACACTAGTTAGAAATTTCAACACATGCATTTATGAGAAGAAACAACTCTACAAATGGCAACAAGATGAGATAAGATTGCGAACTCAAAGTTTCTAAAATATCCTCATCAAAGAGGCTAAAAAATCCTTCTTCTTGTATTGATGCTTAAACAAAAGTTGTACATAATGTGGGAATGGAAGAAATTTGAGAGTGGAGGAAAGTAGAAGAAAATGGCTATCTCCTTTGCTTTCTCTAAGTACAATGCACTCATGAGTTTACAAGATCAATTTCCAACCCCTTACAATGGTGTGAAGAATCCATTAAATATCTTGCAAGAAACGGTTAAAACCTCTTCTTTGTTAGCAAGAAACGGTTTACAATATTTTTAATCATTCGAGTTTGTTCAGACTCTTGATTCGTGAAGAAACGCCAATGGCGGAAAAAATAGAATTTTCATAATGCAGTCGTTACACTCATTTTGTAACTTTGAATTTGAACCGTTCATCTTGCCTTTGAAACTTTAAACCAGAGTTGTCCATGTGGGAGAAATTTACTAGAGCGGGCATGGAGGATTCCTTTTGCATTTTGTGACTTTATAGAGATTTGGCATTTTGGAACATTTTGGCCCGCTCGTCCACTTTTGATATGATCTTGACACGTGGCCTCACTTGAGTGGAGACAGAGTCATGGGCCACTTTTATAATTTTACGTTTTTTCAATGCGGGCTTAAAAACTCAAAAGGCTCTGACGATCCACCTCCCTGCTTTGACTCTTTTGAATGGCAAGCTCAACATTTGACTTTTTCCCTCTTGGAAACAAAGGCTCAAAAACTCAAAAGGCTTCGATGATCCGCCTCCCCGCTTTGACTCTTTTAAACGGTGGACTCAAGATTTGACTTTTTCCTTTGTGTTTGGTGGGGCTGCATGTCACTTTTTAACTTTAAGCCCCTTTAATGAAAAAGGCTCAAATTCTCTAATCTCCCCGATGATCTGCCTCCCCACTTTTGATGCGGGCTCAACATTTGAATTTTTACCTCTTGGAAACAAAGGCTCAAAAACTCAAAAGGCTCTGACGATTCGGCTCCCCACTTTGACTATTTTGAACGGCGGGCTCAAGATTTGACTTTTTCCTTTGTGTTTGGTGGGGTTACGGGTCACTTTTTAACTTTAAGCCCCTTTAATGAAAAAGGCTCAAATTCTCAAATCTCCCCGATGATCCGCCTCCCTGCTTTGACTATTTTGATACGGGCTCAACATTTGACTTTTTCCCTCTTAGCATGATCGGGGCTGCAGGTCACTTTATGACTTTTAGCCTTTTTTACAAAGAGGCTCAAAACTTCAAATTTCTCCACTGATTCACTTCCAATTATATATGTCCACATACCCGTGGATAATGGAGCCAAAATTTTACGAGGAAGAAAACTCCCATCATTCACGACTGTGGAAAAAATGCAGAGAAGAAGAAAACTTCACCATTTTGCGCCTGATTTTCAAATTTCTTTCGCAAACCAAGGAATTGAAAACAATACAAGGTTCGACAATCCATGGCCATAGAAAGATTGACAATTTCATTCAAATGAGGACAACAATAAAATTTTCACGCATCCAGACAAAAAACAGAAAATTTATCAAAACGTGCAGACTGGAGAGTTTAAACAACTTCAAAGCATGAATTTCTCTATCTTTTTAGACTTCCAACTTTACTTGAACACCTCTAGAGGGTGTGAGCTCAAAATTTTCAAATTTGACTTAAAAAATGAGGGGGGGATTTTAAGGGCGACAACACTTAGCAATCATATTTGATTGTTAGTATAATGGAGACTCACCAATATTAGCTTTAAGGCCATATGGTTCTCTCCATATTACTCAAGATTGAGTTAATGGATGCACTATGAATTTATTAGCTCAATATAAATGGATAAATTCTTAAGATCCAAAATTCCTATAGCTTATGCTAGAGGAGGAAAAGTGTTCTTAGAAATGATGAGGAGGAGGTTTCTATTTATAGTTTTCCCGTTCCAATAATGGTATGATGTTTGTGCATGTGGGAAAAAAGAGAAGTCCAAAAATCAATTTTAGTAAGTCAAAGCACTTTTTTACTAGGATTAGAAGCATGGTCAAATGCATGGTAGGAGGATTAATCAACATATAGTAGTAAACTAAGAGGTATAAGGGGAAGACAAGCCTAATTGACGAAGTGTCATCAATTTGCGGGGGATAGAATACTTAGGTGTCTACATTTTCCCCTCTTAGAGGTGGTGTAAGTTACGCCACTTCAAAGATAGTAGACAAGCATAAACAAGTAAAAATTTTGAAGGGGTAGAAGAAAAATTAGTATAATGAAGGATGTCCCCTTGAGTATCGATGACGTGATGAAAGAGGTCGATCAACGATCGAAAATATTAAAAGGAAATGCCAAAGAGGGGGGAAATCCCAATGCAATGGGAGACATATGATGATATACTGATTATTGATATAGAGTAGAGGCGTGGGCCTTGATCCCTGCATAATACCAGTACAAACTCTTTTGTTGAAAATTTTAATGGGGGTATCGTTGTGAAGTGCAAGATATGCTTTTCTTAACATGTCTGTAGAAATGTTTTGTAGCAAGTGATCCTTATTTCCCCAAATGAGTTGGAGGAATAGTGTATAAGAGAAGAGAATGACGGGGGGAGGAAAATGAAGATGAAGAGAGTGGAAAATAACTTACATCTAGCTAATGTAAACAACTTTATTTCATCATATTGTTAATTATCTACATCATCGGTCCTTTATTATATATAAGCATACAAAAAAATGTAAGATGACATGAAAATCCATAATACAAACATTTGTTCATTGCTAAAAACACCAACTCCATGCAACATATATAATGCAATATAAGACAAGAAAGTAAACAAGCTAATATAACAGGGAAAAAGGTAAAAACACACATCATTTTAAGACAGTTGTACAAATGTTTTTATTATCAAGCTTTGATTTCGACCTGTGCAAATTAACAAGGGTTAATGATGGTGCCCTAAGAAATCATACATACGAGGGGAATATACAAAGGACACAGGGGTCCCATGGAAAAGCAATCGTGTACTATGATACTACCCCAAGCAATGCATTCATGTAAGGGAAGACAGACATAGTAAGCAAACCATCTTTTTTCAATGGAAGGTAGATCCAAATGATCTATGAGTCACACAAAAGACTAGGTGAGAATCCAAGAAGATGTTTTGTAGGACAATTTTTGATGTTCTAAGTACGATGCATGTGATACAAGCTTCAGTTGCATGCATGATCGTTACAGATTTTTTTATTTATGTGATGTTTTCTAATTTGTTAGTATTTTTGTGAGTTTTTATATTGTTTTTGAGTTTTCGATGGAAGCGTATTTGAATGTTTTTGGCATTTTTGAAAGTCTTTCGAAACCATGTACATGAAAACGAAGAAACGTGGATGCCCCCAATGTTAGATGGGATGTACAAGGGCAAAATTCCATGTGTATACACAAGAGATTAAGTTAGCTCAAGGCCAAAATAGATATGTTCAACCTAATGATCAACACAAACCAATGAAGTTCCAAGAAGGAGGAAGGATGCCCCCAGCGTAAGTTGGCCAAGAATCCGTTAATAGATAGGAGTAGAAGATTGTTTATTGTAAGAAGGAACAAATTTTCCCTCAAGCATAGTAAAAATTAAATCTTATACACATGGATGTTCTGAAAAAAGTAGAGGAAAATCATGAATGCTATGGAAGGATATGGAAAATGTTGCTACAATACTAGTGATTAGCCAAAGGAAAAAATTGTGAGACAATATACAGACTAAAGTAAGAGTCTGAACAAGGTCTAAAAAATGACACTTGGTAACATACTAATCTTGTTTGCTCGTAGAGATCCAGTGTGTGCACGTCGAATTTGTTACTTCTTGGAGGGAAGACTTGATAGAAAGCAAGTGAAGAAACACTAGCCAATATGTAGGAATGATTTCTTTTGATAGGTTATTTGTGAATGGGGGTTGGAAGGAGAGTTGTACATTACTCTGTTACCAGCCAGGCATCGGTATCCCTTAAATATATGTATTTGATTCTAATCATAACATTTCTCTACTGCCAACTAAGCATCCATAACCCCGGTAGAGATTATTTGAAATACCCTTAGAGAGAGTTATATATCAATTGTTTTTTGCTTTTGATTTTTGATTGATTTTTTATTCTTTTAATTTCTGAAAACTTATTTTAGCTCTCTTGATTTGACAAGGGGTTAATAACCACTAATGGCTTGATGAAAGGATGTGGAAGTGATTGTGATGATGAAATTTTCTAGTGTTAACAAATATGTCCAAAATTTCTTCATGACAAGTTTATTAGATGTATATAGTGATAGGATCTCTATGAGGTTAGACGTTCTTTAATTTACCAAGGTGATAAAAGACCAAGGTCAAACGGATACCATAGAGATAAATGTCACAAAATTCGTTCCAATGGACTAACCAAAATATCATCGAAGGGATGAAAATGGCGTATGATTTGTAGAGGAAAATGGAGAAATGAAGGAAAAAACATCCACGTGTATACAATACCTGATTGTGATGTTTGATCTTTGTACCTTTGATTTTTTGTAATTTTTTAATGTTTTTCTCATATTTTTTGTATTTTTTTTTATTTATTTTTATATTTTTTGATGGTTTTTGGAAGTTGGGACCAACAATGTCACTTGGTGTGATAAGATTCAACAACAATGTTCACGATTTCCTTGATAAGGGAGAATAGGTGTGTTTTTTTATCAAGGGTATTCTCTCCGATCTCAATGATCATGGTGAGCTCATACTCAATAAATGAATGTGACTTCTCTCAAAACACAAATTTTACATGTGAGAGCTTGAGTTCTATATCCATAGGTTTATGCACTTTGCACCATACTTAATGGTTGCATTGGTGTGCATTCTTGAATCACATTTGATTTGTTGGGAGATTTGGAGCTCTTTGAATCTTTTATCTTAGCTTGATAAATAAATTGTTTCAGTTTTGTATAAGCTAAGGTGTGACCCGTCTAATCCCGAGAAGTTGGACAAGAAAGTGGATGTTTAGGATCCATGTGAGAAATGATGGTGAGCTTGCCACAGTCATTTATAGGAGGAGGATACGATGGACGAAGAGAATATGATCCAAGGGTTAAATAATATGGGCCACTAGGATGTGATCCATAGACAAATGAAGGAGGAATACTAGGATGTGGCCCCAAGATGGAAGAAAATGGGGTACTAGGAGGTGTCCCATAGATAGAAGACAAAGGAATAATACGATGTGGCCCAAATATAGAAGATGAGGGAGTACTCTAAGGTTTCCTATAGATAAAATAGGATGAAGGGCTACTAGGATGTGGCCTAAGAATTAAAGGTAATGGGATACCCCAAGGTGACTCATAAATAGAAAATAATGGAGGGACACTAAGACATGGCCCAAGAATAGAAGATAATGAGCTACCTGGAGGTGACCCAAAAGTATAAAACATAGGGCTAATATGATGTGGCTCAAGAATAGAAGATAATGGGATACCTAGAGGTGACCCACAAGTAGAAAATGGAGGGATAATAGGTGGTATCCCACACATAGGAGAATACGATGGGCTACCAAGAGGTGACCCAAGGTGATATTGTGATTGAGGAATTATGATAGATAAAGAATGATTGGGTGATGAGAAGATAGGTCATGGATCAATGCTAAACCCAAGAATCTCATCATACACAAAGGAAGGTGAAGATGAAATAATAAGAGGAGGATCATGTTCGATGATCTTATGGTATTCCTTTATTTCCTGATGAAAGGGATCAATCTCTTTCCCACAATACGTGAATGTATTGAGGTCTAAAGAGATTTCTTTCTTGCAAACTTCTAGAGGAATATCATCATTTACCCCCATAAATTCTTTGATCACTTCTTCATTATAAAATAAATATATTAGTATGGTTTGTCTTTATGTGACCATAGTAGGTTGATTATAAGAAAGGGGTCCAACAGGTTTGGAAGATCTATAATATGTTTGATGAGGGGAAGGTTTGACCTTATTGTGTCCACAAAGGAATTGGATAGTGCATCAAAAATATATCTTATCACATTTTTTCTTATGAATGGTTTTACATGGATGCAAACATCGATCTATAGAAGATTGATTAATATGGAAAAAGGTATGATCAACATGACCCAGGGGCTGAAGAGGTATTGGATTTCGATTGATAGAAGAAGATGCCTTAAGAGATGAAGTAGTTTATATTGAGATGTCTCAAGAGTGGAAGAAGATGACTCAAGAGACAAAGTAGACTTAGACTGAGATGTCTCACGAGTGGAAGAAGATGGCATTGGTTTACCTAGAAGACAACATATTACAAGAAAATCAATAGGATAATTCATCTAGGAAGTATATTATGACGTATGGGTTGACTTGGATGATTGATTAGAGGAACTTTGAGTCAGAGAGCTCTTTGATGGAGGAAGGGGTCGTTGAGGCGACTGATAAAAGGGGTCCTGCAGAGAAAGGGAGGACCATGACTCAATGGTCAAATTAGGTGTTTGATTGGATGGACTTGGAGTCGCAGTGATTTTTAAAGGAAGAGGACGTTGTTCAAGCGATTGATAAAGGGGGTCCTGCAAAGAAAGGGAGGACTATGACTTAGTAGTTGAATTAGAGGAATCTAAATAACAATTCATATCAAAATCATTAGGAGACTGAGGAGAATTATAATAATAGTTTAGATTAGAAACATCATAAAGAATGTTTGGATTGGAATCATCAAAATCTATCCATTAACCATGATATGAAGGCGGGGAAAGTGGTAGCCGAATGAGTTTTCCAGCGTAAAGAACTAAATGAGGTTTATTCGTGATGGGAATATTTTGGTGTGAAGGCCTAAACCTTGGTTCCCTATTATCGTTAGTATGAGGAAACATGTGATATTTAGTCATTTTTGGTATTGTTTAGGTACAAATTCCTAGACCTAGATAGTGTGATTAAACTCCTTTAAAGGGAAGGAAGTTCCATGTCGACTCGGGAAGCATAATGACAACCAACTAGACATTTTTCAAAAAAAAGGGATGTTTGTGTGATTTTCCAAAGAGAATATAAGGAAAATAGACATCATGATTGAAACAATTTTGAAAAATTAGTAAGGTTTGGCTAACAATTTGCAAGTGTAAACGTCAAAATGGTTTGATCAAAGTTTTAGCAACACAAAGGCTACAAAGGTTTCACTTTAATGTGTTCAAGAATACAACAAACCTAAGTAAAATGTGTGATAATTGTCAATTTCGTAAATGAATGTCAACAATAATGAATCAATGGATCAAAGGATTGTCTTAGAAAAAAAAAATTCAAGATAGATAACATTTAAGGAATAATCACACAAGTTTTGGTAAACCAATCAATCAACAAGAAACTATACCCTATGTTAATGTTTTTAAAATATATTTTGACACTATATGGTCAACACAATGCCAATACTTAAGTCAAGTTTGAAATGAACAAGGGTTAACGTGATCTCCAATCAAAGGATACTTATGAAAATTTTAGAGACAAAAAGACCCCAAACCCTAAAATCAAATGGAGGTTATGCCTGTGAGAGATGCAACAATACTACTAGGATACGTTACCCAAGATTTGTGATAAAGTGAGGTATTAGTATCACACTAGTATTGATATGAAAAAACAAGGTAATCAACACTCTTTCAAGATCGAGGTAATGTTTAAAATAAAACCATGTCAAAGTATACTAAGGATTTGTTAAGATGTGGGCAGCGTAATGTCACAATATGGACACTTAGATTATGTTTACTAGAAACAAGATGTAAGTATAGTAATTATCGCGAGGCGATGTGAACAATGTAACACTTCTAGGGAAGATCAATGATGACTCAAGCCTAACTACGATGATAATGTGTCTCAATATATGTTTGAGAAAAAGGCCCTACTAGAATATGAAGATGTACCATTCACACTTTCAATACTTGCATTCTGGCATTCCAACCTAGTCATGTAAGTAGACTTCAAAAGTAGTGGACATGATTATTTCTAGCAGTATCCACGCGTGTTGTTCTCTTTTTTCCCAAAATGAAATAATATAACAAAGGTGTAGATCAAGTGAGGTTGAAATATACTTAACATCACTTTGGCAGAGTTTCACCTTGCCTTAGGGTGAGTGAGAAACTAAGACAAAGTAATGTTTTGTAAATTTCATGATGAATGACATTAGTGCAAACTTGGATGGACTCTCTCCTTGTTCGATAAACAAGGTTTTAACTCCGAAAAAGTTCTTACTTTGTGAAATTCTATGAAACACGATGGGTTTAATATGGTAAAGTTGGCTCCAAGATGAAATATATTCCTATTGGTTCTCTCAACTAGGTGTCACAAACTACCTCTGTGAGCTCAGTTTTCCAAGGAAGTCACACTGACTAAACCTTGGAGTATCCCAACTTTACTTTACCCCCTTCGACACAATGAGCATAAAATGTGTTCAGTTTTTTTTTCACTGGGGTCACAATGGAGATAGTTTTGACTCTAAACTCACAAGTGTATAACTAGTCAAGTGGGTAAGTGGAGTGCTTCCATTTCATCCACAAGGTTCCCTCTTGCGTGGACTACTTTGGGGTTCCTAGGAGCATCCCTTTTGTTTTAGCTTAAGGCTTATGCTAAAGGGAGTTTCTCCTAGTTTAAAGTGGATGGGTTTACCCTTATCCAAACCTACAAATCAAGTGTTTTGAAAGTGGTGTGTTTTCTTATCTTTTAGCTTAATGATATTCTTTCACACCATTGGCAACCTACAACAAATGTGTTATCTTTTGTTTAGATCCTGATTCTTTCACAAGTGATATGGTCCTTCATGTAAAGATTAGTAGTTCAAGGCATCATAGAAAGAGGATTAAATGTTGTTTTTGATTCCTAAGATCATCCTAAGATGTAAAGGAAGATCATACACAACATGAGAATCCAACTAGTTAGTAAACAATGAAGAAAGCCTATAACTTAAAACACAACTCATTATTTTTTATCCAAATTGAAGTTCATTCCCTTAGAAAAATTTTAATGAAGTTTTTTTCAAAAAGCATGAAAGAGGTGTTGGATCGTTTCTGATTCCCAAGATCACCTAGAAGGTGTGAGGGAAGAGCATCATACGTGATCCTAACCTCACAAATGAAAATGCAACTATGAAAACACTTAATGTAACTCAAAAAAACCCTGTAAATGGTTAGAAAATACACTGTAAAGAAATTAACCTTTTGTTAGTTTAACATGTGTTTTCAACTTTATCTTTGCAACACTTGCATGCCCTTTAGAAAATGTATGTGTGCCCCTAGCAACATATTGCATGCACATAGTCAACATACATTGCCTATGTCAAAAACACAGTTGCGTATTTTGCTTTATACCTTTCTAGGCATAAGAAAAACATGAGTCCTTTCGAGTTGGCAAATGTTATGTGAAGATAGAACCCCCAGTTTATCGTACATGCCCTGTGAAGGCATATGCATCTTTGTAAAAATGTAGAAGATCACATAGAGGGATGTTTAGCATATGCGCATCCCAGAGAGATGTATGTGCACTTTGCAAGCATACACACGCCCTTCTTGGCATATACGTGCGTCTATTAAATTTTAGCACAGAGGGTCAAAAACACAGTGAATGATATGCATTGGTAAGGAAGGGTATGGATGCCCAAACAAGCATATGTATGCACGCCCCAGCCAACAAGTGTGCATGTGAGTTTGAGGAATGTATGTACGCCCTTTTCTAACACCTGCACTGTGTGCCTAGAAACACAAAAAAGGATGGAAAAAACTAATTTCTAAAAATGTAAACAGGTCATAACTTTGTTATTTAAATCAATTTCTAACAGAAACCCATTAACTTTGCATGTAAAAGGAAGATTTTAACACATATAAGGTTAGAAAAATCTATTCAATCCTCAAAATGCATGGAATGGTTAGAAAAATTATGTAAATCACAAATCTTGAAATCAACTTCTATGGACTATGGAGTAAGTCCCACCGGGTGTGCCAAATGTGTTCATGTGTAAATTAGAAAAGCTATAAGACTTGAAACTAAACACCTAAGATTTTCAAAGTTTTAAACTAACCTAACAAGAACCATCAAGATAAGAGCTTAGGGAGGATAATTTCTTTAACATGCATATAAATTTGAAAACAATCAAACTAACATGTCTAAATCAATCTCTACTCTTTGAATGCTAACTTTGAAATGAACCTAAGAAGATCCTTAGTAATCAGATTTGATTGTTAGTATGATCTCAAGGTTTGAGAATGGAGTCTCACCATTAATGGCTATCAAGGCCATATGGTTCTCTTCATATTACTCAAGCTTGAGTTAATGGATGCACTATGAAGATATTAGCTCAATATAAATGGAGAAATGCTCAAGATTCTAAATGCCTATAGTTTATGCTAGAGGAGGAAAAGTGTTCTTAGAAATGATGAGGAGGAGGGTTATATTTATAGGTTTCCCATTCTAATAATGGTATGATTTTTGTGCATGTGGGACAAAAGGTAAGTCCAAAAGGAACTTTTAGCAAGTCAAAGCACTTTTTGACTAGGATTAGAAGCTAATTAATCTTTTCAGATTAATTAAGAATCCCAAGTAGGCTTAGGAAGCTTTCTGGGAGCATCTGAAGGAGGTTTTGATAGATTTTAGATGTTTTGGAAGCTATAGTTATCCAATAATAAGGTTTATTGGTAAAATGCATGGTAGGGGGCTTAATCAACCTATAGTAGTTAACTAAGAGGTTTAAGGAGAAGACAATCCTAATTGATGAAGTGTTGTCAATTTACGCGGGATAGAATAGTTAGTGCAATGTTAGTAATAAAATTGCTTTGATCAAATTATAGGTGTCTACAATAAATAATGAAATTTGTTCTGTGTTATGTTTTGTCCTTTTCTCAGGTTGACTTGAAGTAATTTATATGATGTTTTTGTTTGATTTTGTTGCAACTCATTTGATTTCTTCCCATCTGCTTTATGGGCTGAGTGGTTTAGTGTTTTATTCAAGTGTTGGGTCTCTTTGTTCATCTAGTAGGCTTGAGTTGAACCCTTGCATTAACAAGGGGAGACATTGTGTTAATATTAATAAAAATATTATCTATTGATACAATAGAATCATACACAATATTACAGGCTTGGACAAGGGATCCAGATGGATAGTTTGGCCTTTAAAATTTTAAGGATTCTTTCAGACTATTTAAATAATATCCTTAACAGTTGAGGTAAATGTGTTTTGTTTGGATCTTGTCAAACCTCTGCATATGTTGGTTTATGAGAGTCGATAAGTTGTGAGTTAACTTTGTTATCTTGTTTTTAGTGATTTTAGCTAAAATTGAGATAACCATAGAATTTTTTTGATAAAATACCCTAAAAATGCCCTTTGAAGGAGATTTCTGGATTTTCAGGTTTCCATCGCACGGAAACATATCCTTTCATGCTTCATGTCAATTGTTTCCTGAAACCTTTCGACATTAAAATTTTCCTCCGTAATTTCTATTTTATTGATGTATGTATTAGGAATAGGATGTTGTTAAGTATAATTAGTAGTGGCGTCTGATAGAAGATAACGGTGCCATCAGTACGGTGCCGCCAATAAAGTAGAGTATAGTAACAGTCAAAGTACAATAGGAATGTTGTGGTAAAAAGTAAATATTTTTCGTAAGTGGTCAGGTAATGTTAAAATGTCAAAGTTGGGGTAATTAGAGAAGTAAGGTCTACATGATTAGGAATTAGAAATATAATATTTGTAATAAGGACAAAGAGTGATGTCATAAATATTTTGTGTATTTTATTTGTGGAAAAGTCTAAAAAGGTGGAACCCATGTGAGATGATAAGGTTTATCTTATCTTAGAAGATAAGCCTACATGTAAAGGTAAGAGTTTAGGCATGGAATATGATTGGCCGGAAGAGATTTCCTATCCTATCTTAGAGATAGGGTGGATAAGCCTGAATTCCTA
This sequence comes from Taxus chinensis, assembly GCA_019776745.2. NCBI lineage: Eukaryota > Viridiplantae > Streptophyta > Pinopsida > Cupressales > Taxaceae > Taxus > Taxus chinensis. The sequence continues at coordinate 49,726,533 of CM034156.1, forward strand.
TAAATAAAGATGCCACCCCCCCTCATTTAGCATAGAAGGAAGTAGTGAGAAATATTGTATGAGTAAGTGTGTAAAGGAAGCCATCATTTTGAAGGTGTGTTAAAGAAGCCATTAAGAGGTGTAATTATGAAGTTTCTCCCGTAGTTATGATTGGAAGGCAAGTGAAGTCAGTAACAATTGAAGTACCTCATGGGTGAGATTGTAACAATTTCATGTTGATATTATAATTTACACTTATATTTCAGATTTATCATCATTCCTTCTATCATAGTCTATGGTATTTTTGTGTTATGTTTTTTGTTGTGTTTCCAGATTACATCCACCAAAATAAAGGCTATGCATTAGTAAATAATCATAGCATGAGGAGTTCCCGATGGATAATTATCATAGTGCCGGATTGGTAATGACATTTTTGGTTCCATTGCCGGGACCATTCCTCGTTGGTGGATTTTCTGGAGAAATATTCCCCCTTAGTCAGAAATCATTTAGAGGGTAACCTTGTTTTTACTGTGCATAGTAGTTACCATGGTAAAGTCACTTTTTACCGTGAATAGTATTTACCACAGTAACTTCACTTTTTACCATGAATAGTGTTTACCATAGTAAAGTCAATTTTTACCGCAGTAAGTCAAGTTTTACCATGGTCATTCCTATTTTACTGTAGAATAGTGTAAAGTCACTTTTTATTGTAGTGAGTCCAATTATTTGTGCACACAAGTCTTACTGATTGTACTTGTGAATTGGTATTTCACTCTAGTTACTTTTAAAAATGGGGAAGATTCCTATTTTTTCAGCCCAATCTAATGAAGATGCTTCCTCTTTCATTCAAGAGTTTAAACGATCTTGCATTTGTAATGGCCTCAGAAGAAGGGAACAATGGACTAAATTTTTTCCTACCTTTTTGGATGGTTCAGCTCTTAGGTGGATTGAAACACTAGGTGATAATGTGATAAATTCATGGGATTTATTAACTGAAAGTTTTCTTGAAGAATTTGGTGAACAACAGAAATATACAGATCTCATGATTGATATCACAAAGCTATCCTAAGGAGAGAAGGAGAAGATAAGGGATTATCATGCTCATGTTCTAGAGCTAAGGAGGAAGCTCGATGCCCAGATCCGGAAGGAAGGATTAGTGGATGGGTTGATGAATGGCCTGGATAATCTCCTCTATAAGCACTTCATTCTTGGGATGAAGCCAGAGATTAGACAATGAGTGAAGTATGACCACCCAACTACCATTGAACAAACAAAGGAGATTACAAGAAGGCAAGAAAAAAGCATGGAAGAGGAGCCTAAAGAAATTGCTGCTAAGGTAGAGCCTACACCAACACCTTTGATCCAAAATCCACAACCACTCTCAGTGAGCACAAATCTTTTCCCTAGTACATCTACTGAGTATGAAGATCTGCTCAAGAATATGGGTTAGTTAACTATTAATCTTCTTCAAGGAAAGGAATTTAGTTCTCAGGGAGGAGATAGAGGTCCAAAAAGAAATATAACTGAAGTTGTATGTTATGGTTGTCATAAAAAGGGTCATTATAAGTATAATTGTCTAGATAGAGCTTCTACATCTGGTACAAGAGATAATGATAAAGGAAAAGCACCTGTGAATTCTTTTTATGTAATAGATAGGAGCATAAATAATGAAGCAAATGTGTTTGTAACAAAAAGAAAGAAATAAAAAGATAACCAAGATGGAAATGATCCTAAGAAGATGAAAGGAGAAACTAATAAGAAACATAGGAGAATAAAGTTGGGTGTACAGGATTTTCTAATTTCACAGGGACAAGGACCATACTCCATCTTAGAAGATCTGTCCAAAAGGCCTGCAAATATTACATATGGTCAACTTCTGGCTATGTCTTCTGAGAAGAGGCGGGAGCTGCGAAGTGGACTCGATGCTCGACGAAGTAAGGAGGTTGAGGTACCTATTTTGGAGGCAGAGGCGGATCCCTATGCTCCACAAGCTAAGGTATTATGTAATGGTATTTCAATTCATGATGCCTTAGTTGATGGAGGTGTTGCAGTTAATGTAATGACCAAGTCTATAATGAATATGTTGGGTTTAAAAATTGATCACCCCTCAACACTTATGTTAAGGTCATTAAATAAGGGAAAAACTAAACCAGAAGGTGTTGTTTCAAATGTGGCAATATCTGTTATGGGTGTTGTATGTGTGGTAGACTTTCAGGTGATGAAAAATGGTATTATTGTGTACACAATGTTGTTAGGAAGGCCATGGCTAAGGAGAGTTCATGCAAGAAACTATTGGAATGAAGGCTTCATAACACTTGGACATGGCAGAGAGGGTGAAGATAAATGTGATCCCTCGACATCATAAGGTGGAACCTGTGGATTCAAGTAATGAAACTGATGATTGGACATCCTCGGATTACTCTAGTACTAGTGAAGTGGACACAGGAAGATGAAGAAAGTGAGGTTGATGTTTCGGTCATGGATATCCTTCCAGTTACACTGACTCATGAACCCATAAAATTATCTGAAGAATAAATTGATGATCATCTCCAACAAATAAATATTGGTGATGCTGTGATGGAGAGTGAGAAGGAATCCTACCTCCAGCTCTTTCGAAGGTACATACACCTATTAACTTTTGATTACAAGGAACTCTGTCAAGTAAGTTGGGTAGAACATTCTATTGAGCTGGTAGATGGTGCTAAGCCCATAAAGCAAATGCCATATAGAATGAATCCTAATTTTCTCTCAAGTTCTGGTTAGTAACATGTTTAAGATATGGGGTAGCCCTCTAAAACTCAGGATACCTTGGCACATGGGGTTGACTTAGGTTGACCCAGTATGCCAACTTACCCTAAGTCTTAGTGAGCCTCCCCTATCATAACATATGTTGTTAACTCGAACTAGGGTTAAACCTTGGGCAAGTGGACTGATAGAAGTCAGTAAAGGACATTCTAGATAACAATAGAGTGGGGTGAAGGATGTATTCCAGATTGACGAGTAAACCGTCAAGGAATAGTAATACAAATAGTATGTTAGAAATATTTGGCGAAAGTATCGCAAGCTATTGGTTGTGTTGTCCTATGTCACCTAGTCTAAGGTTCGTGATGCAAGTGAATATTGGTAACAAATATTCAGATAGGTTCCTTAGATAGATCACTCAATACCCTTGAACAAGGAAAGAGAACCAAGTATATGTAGTATATGGAAAAGTATTCAATACTTAATGTTAAACATGAATAGATCGGTAGTTTACCGAGTCATGAAATGAATAGATCGGTAGCACACCGAGTCATTACAACTGCATATGGTTATCTATTATATGAATGGTTGATAAAGAATGTGTGTTCTAAATTATGAATTTAGAACAGAGAACATTATTTATAAAAAAAATCCCTTGTTTCTAAAGTCTTAAAATGGGAATGTTACATCTTGGTATCAGAGCTGAAGGTTGCAGCTCTTGGACCTATTGTGTCCACAATCTGATTAAACTTAAATTTTCTTGTAACAGAAAATGGTGAGAACAAGAGGAAATGTTGCAAATAACCCTCCACCTGAGGAAGGAGTGGAAACTACCCAGAAACTTGATGAGATCCTTGCTACCCTGTTGGACACAAGAGATCGTTTGGCTGTGCTTGAACAACAAGTAATGGGCAATGAGGAGGAAGAAGAAGCTGATAACAATAATCAGCCACCTCCAAGGGACAATGCCAATGTGGGTGTTGATAATAACAATGTTAACATACCTGTTCAGCCTGAGAACAAAAAGGCTAGACTAGCAGTAGAACTCACTAATGACATAAAAAGGATAAGTCCACCCAAGTTTGATGGCACCACATTAGGAGATGGAGCTGAGAATTGGCTCAGTGAAATGGAGAAGTACTTTGCAATAAGGAACTTCTCAGAGGAAACCAAGGCTATATGGGGAGCATATCAGCTTTCCCATGAAGCATCTTCATGGTGGGACAACCGTAAGGCTGAGTTAAATATTGATGAAACTAACATCACTTGGGATCAATTTAAAAGTTATTTTAGGCAACGATGGCTGCCAAAACTCTACTATGATAAGAAAATGACTGAATTTCAGAACTTAGCTCAAGGAAAGCTAACAGTAACTGAGTATTGGGAATGGTTTACGAAACTCCTCAAGTATGTACCTCAGTATCAAACTGATGAGAAGTTCAGGATATGGAAATTCATTATGGGATTGAATCCCATTATTGGGGGAGAAGTTGATGTTCACAGCCCAACCACTATGGAAGGGGTTGTTGAAAAAGCCATAAGGTAGGAACAGAAATTAAAGGCTATTTTCTGCTCATAAGGAGGAAGTAAGGAAGAAAGTTCCAAACCCCTCTTCAGCTTCTCTTGCACCTAAGAAGGGACCATGGAAGAAGTTTGGTAATAAAAGTAAATTTTCAGCTGATAATAATAAGAAAACAACAACGAATAAGACTGCTGGAAATGCATGAAACAATTTTGCCAAGAATAATAACAATGGACAGAAGTCCTATGGAGGTTAGAATAATAACTTTAAGACTGGAAATAATTTTGAGTCTAGAAAGGGACCTGTAGGAGGCTGTTATAATTGTGGCAAGGATCATTACACAAATCAATGTCCTTTGAAGAAGGATGATCGTAATCAGCAGCACAAGATACATGCTGCAGTAGCTGACAAGCAAGCTGAAAAGCAAGCTACACCTATAGAAGTTCCTGGTAAGTTATTTGGCATACCTGTAACTATTATTTTTGATACGGGAGCTACTGAATGTTTTATTTCTAGTAAAATTGCTTCGAAACTTAAAAGAAAAGCTGGAAAAATGGATAAATCATGGACTGTACATTATGGTAATAATGTTGTTCATATGGTTAGTATGTGTCTTTTTGGAGCAGTCCTTGATTTACCTAACTTTTCCACAGAGGTTGATCTTTATGTTGCACCTTTAGGGTCTTATGATGTAATCATAGGTGTTAATTGGTTAGCAGAACATAAGGCTAAAGTGGACTATTTTGAAAAATGCATTAGTTGTTTAGATGACCTATAGAAAACAACAGAGATTCAGGGTGTGAAACGTGAGATTTCTGTTAGGAAACTGTCAGCTATGCAACTTAAAAAGGCCAAAAATAAAGGATGTACCTTATATGCAGTAAAATTTTAGAAACTGCAGAGGAAAACAGTGATTTCATGGATCGATATCCACTGTTACGAGACTTCAGTGATGTATTTTCAGAAGAATTACCAGGTCTTCCACCCAAAAGGTAATTTGATTTCACGATTGAGATCAAGCCTGGAACTGAACCTATATCTAAGGCACCGTATCGAATGACTACTATAGAATTAGTAGAGCTTAAGGCTCAATTGCAAGAAATTTTGTCTAAGGGTTTGATTAGACCAAGTGTTTCACCTTGGGGAGCACCAGTGATCTTTGTGAAAAAGAAAGATGGAACACTTAGATTGTGCATTGATTACAGAATGTTAAACAAAGCAACAATCAAGAATAGATATCCACTTCCTAGGATTGATGATTTATTTAATCAGATGCGTGGAGCGTAGGTATACTCCAAGATAGATCTTCGATCTGGGTATCATCAATTGTGAATTAAGGATGAGGATATTCATAAAACAACTTTCAGAACAAGGTATGGACATTATGAGTTTACGGTTTTACCTTTTGGATTAACTAATGCACCTGCGGCATTTATGAATTTAATGAATAATATCTTTCAAGAATACTTGGAAAAATTTGTGCTCGTATTCTTGGACGACATTCTCATATATTCTAAAAGCATAGAAGAGCATCATGAGCATTTGAAAATAGTTTTGGAAATTCTGAGAAAGAGATGGTTGTTTGGTAAGCTGTCCAAATGTTCCTTCTATGACACAGAAGTGCACTATTTGGGTCATGTAATAAGTAAGGATGGAATTGTTGTAGATCCTTCTAAAATTGTAGCTATAACAGAATGGCCTGCACCAAAGAATGTACATGAAGTTAGAAGCTTCATGGGACTTGCTGGCTACTATAGGAAATTTGTAAAAGACTTTTCTAAGATAGCTGCACCAATAACTTCCTTACAGAAGAAAGATAAAAAGTTTTTTTGGAGTGAGAAATGTGAAATTGCATTTAAAACCTTGAAGGAACAGTTAACTTCAGCACCTATTCTTGCAGTACCAGATCCTGATGGAGATTTTATGGTGGTAACTGATGCATCCGGTGAAGGTCTAGGAGGTATTTTGTTACAAAGTGGTCATGTTATAGCATACGAAAGTAGAAAACTTAAGTTACATGAGTTGAATTATGCTCCACATGATTTAGAGCTTGCTGCCATTGTTCATGCACTTTAATTTTGGAGGCATTATCTGCTTGGTAAACCATTTGAGTTGAAAATTGATCATCTTGGGCTGAAGTACATTTTCACTCAGCCAAATCTGAATGCAAGACAACGAAGATGGTTAGAGTTTTTGTCTCAATATGATTTTGACATAAGTTATATAAAGGGTAAAGAAAATAGAGTGGCTGATGCTCTAAGTCGTAGGAAGCACATTTCTGCTCTTATAACACTAAGAACTCAGTTTAAGGATGAAGTAAAAAGTGTTATGGAATCTGATTCTTACTTTCAACAAGTAAAAGTAGCACTTGCTGCAGATTCTAATGATTTGAGGTATAAAGGTTTTCGCTTTAATAAAGAAGGAATCTTACGATTTGAAAAATAGAGTTCTATGTACCTTTGCTTAATGGTTTGAGAAAGAAATTGTTAGCTGAATTTCATAATTCACCTTTTTCTCTGGACACCCTGGCATTACAAAGATGCTTGCTGATATAAAACAACAATATTTCTGGAAAGGAATGAAAAAAGATGTTATTGATTATGTGACACATTGTCTAGAGTGTCAACGTGTTAAAGCAGAACATATGCACCCAGTCGGATTGTTGTATCCTCATAGCATACCATAGTATAAATGGCAAGTAATAAGCATGGATTTTGTACAAGGGTTGCCTATGTCAAGAAATAAACATGATGTTATTTTGGTAGTTGTTGATAAACTAACAAAAGTAGCTCATTTTATTGCTGGAAATCTGAAGGATGATTCTCCTGTTTTGGCTAAAAGATTTGTACATGAAATTTTTAGATTACATGGAGTACCTGAATTAATCATATCTGATAGAGATCCTAGAATGACGTCAAGATTTTGGCAAATGCTTAATGCAGCTCTAGGAACTAAGCTAAATTTCAGTTCTGCGTATCACCCGGAAAAATGGATGGACAGACTGAAAGAGTAAATCAAGTTTTAGAAGATATGTTACGGATGTATTGTATGGATCAACAGTATAAGTGGGAAGAATATCTTCCATTAGTTGAATTTTCTTACAATAATACATATCATGCTTCTCTTAAGATGGCACCTTTTGAGGCACTTTATGGAAGAAAATGCAGAACCCCTGTTAGTTGGGATAGCATAGAGGATAGAGAGGTAATTGGACCTGAAATCCTTATGGAAATGGAACAACAAGTTAAGTTGATTCATGAACGCTTGAAAGAAGCAGCAGATAGGCAAAAGAGTTATGCTGACTTGAAGAGGGTTGATAGGAAATTTGAACTTGGTGAGAAAGTCTTTCTTCGGGTTAAACCGAAAAAGAGTTCTATAACTTTTGGCAAGGCTGCCAAGTTATCACCTCGTTATGTGGGACCTTTTGAGATAGTTGAAGTAATCAACCCTGTAGCTTATCGTTTAGCATTACCTCCTACTTTGTCACGAATGCATGATGTTTTCCATATTTCTTTGCTTAAGAAATATGTTTCAGATTTATCACATGTGTTAAATTGGAATTCCTTGCAGGTCCAAGACCCAGGAATAATCATGGTTAAACCCATTCGAGTGCTGGAAACTCACCAGTTGCATTTAAGAAATCGAGAAATAAGTCAATGTAAGGTCCAGTGGGACCAGTTTAACGAAGAGAGTGCAACTTGGGAAAATCTAGAAGATATGAAAACTACTTTTCCATATCTATTTGAACAGAATTGATTTTATTGACTGATAAAAATTTATGATTTTATCTTTATATGACATTAAATATGCCAGTTTTGGGAAGATATTTATTTGATTTGGATAAACAACTATTTAATGCTGATTTCTTGAACTATAAGATTCTAATATATTTTGACTTATGGTAAGAGAAGTGAATGAAGTGATTGTCCTGAGGTATATTGTTAAAAAAAGGGGTAATCATCGGGACGATGATTCTTTTAAGGAGGGGAGCATGTAACACCCTTGTCAGTTGTTATTTTCCTCCTTTGTATTTCAAGTGTTGACATGTGAATTTCCTTATAAAGATATGTTCTTTTGATTTTTGGAGATCATGCTTGATATGGATAAATCATCTTCTGTTCTTAAGATCCTTTGACTGAATTGGAATGGCTTCCTTGAATCCATTTTTCACTTCTTGTAGGTGAGTTGCAATCTGGTTTAAGAATTGTAAACTTATCTATTAATCTGACTCATCCTTGGATCAATTTCAGTGATCCAAGGAATGTTTTAAATCTTCTCTGTTGAATGAATGGTAAATCGACATTCCATGAATTAAAAGACATATGACTGAACTTTGATTGATTACAAGTTCTTTGATTTTTGTGTGAACGTGTTTCTATTCAGTCGTATGTTGTGCTTGGATATTTGGAGATCGATCGTGACAGGACAATGCTGACATAAATGAACTATACCCTGTTCACGACTTATGAAATATTATGGTTCCTAAAACTAAAGGGGCTGTCCTACGGAATCCTAAGCTAGGTAAGAATATATATATTTACTACCTAGCTATGTTAATTAATTGAATTTTATCCTAACCTAAGCTTTGTGCTAAAGGATTATGGAGAGGTTACTAGGTTATTTAAAATCCTAAAACCTAATGCTAAAACCTAATGCCTAAAAACTATTGCGTTGGAATTAAACTAACCTATGTGGAAACTACCTAAGGTGGTAATTTATTTATTGGGTTATATCCTAAGGTTACATATCCTAAGCTAACCTAAGATCTAACCTAAGCAATTATGTCTACCCTAAACTAATGGGCATGAAGGGGGAATTGGTGGTCACATGTATCATAGGTGATGGTTCCAAGGCATTTAAGTTGTTGATAAGTTTTTAAAAGCATAGAAGTACTGCCAGTTTTGGCAGGGGCTAGTTGACTTGGTGGAGGCTTATGTGGAAGTTCACTAAAATGGAATTTCATGTTAAATTTGATTTTCCATTCACTAGACTTGGAAGGTGGTGGCAAGGAAGGATAGGTGGGAAAAAAGGAATTAATGTAATTTATTGTTTTCGGTTTTTGTGCTCAAATCGTTTTGGAAGGCATGCAAATAGGATTGTATGGGGTTGTTTCACTTTGCATACTTCACGATTTTTACTCTGCATGCTCTCTGGTTTTTCAAACCAGCAGATAGAACTACACTTAATGGCTATTTTTGAGGTTTTAGACCTATTTTTAGTTCGTGGGATATATAAGAGGCATTGTGGAAAAAGAATGTGGTTGTTTGATCTTTCGTGGAGAAGAGGAGAAGTTGTGAGCTCGGCTGGAGGTTCCCTTCGATTTGTAAGAAGTGCTATCAGGCATGATAGGCTCTAATCTTTAAGATCTCTTGCTTTCTTATAAATGTTTCATTAAAACAAGTATGCTCTTTTGAGATTCTTGGCTTGCATGTTTAATCTGGTTTCTTGTTTGCTGGTTTTATAAATCTTGTCATCTTGGATATGAACCCATGGTAAAAATTACGTTGATTTGGAAACTTTTGTATATAATTAATAATGATACATGCATGCAAAACTTTATTGGAACTTTTTTTTTTCTATGAATTGTGTAATACAAGTTATTGTGGGTATTGGAAATGACCTTCATTGCAATACATGGTTCTAAACCATATGGGAACCTTGAGTTCCATTTGAGCTTGTATTTGGCCTTCGTGTTTTATATGAAATTGTGTAGGGGCTTCTTGTTGTTCTGAATTGGTGTTTGGAAACCTAGGTAGCTCCGAACTATTGTTCAAAGTTAGTATTTGGCTCTTTGGTAATTTATTATTTGTGTTTTCCCTGAACTATTGTTAGAGGATTCTTGTACTTAGGAATCGTGTTTTGATTCTTGTGATAACCTAGACTGTTGTTGAAGTCCGTATATGGCATAGAGCTTGTGTTATTTTCTATTGACCATTTGAACTGTTAATGGAAGTTTATAATGTACACAACACTTGTATTTTATTACTTATGTGGACTCTGAACTTTGTGGTAAAACTTGAGTTCCATTGGAGCTAGTATTTGGGTTTTGTGTTTTGATATGAACTCGTGTTGGAGTCACTTGTTGTTCTAAACTAGTGTTGGTATCTTGGGTAACTCAAGACTGTTGTTGATGCCATATGTGGCACTGTACACATGTTTTATTTGGTGAAATTTTTAGACTGTTAATGGAATTTCATGATTTCACTGCACTCTTATCTTGTTATTTTTTCAATTCTGAACTCACGTTTGAAACTCGTGTTTCATTTTAGATGGAAATTTGACTCTTTATTTTGAATATGAATGTTTAATGGATATTTGTATTCTTATACTACCTCATACTAAGATATTGTGCATATATAAGCTCATGTTGAGTTTTTTGTAATTCGACACTGTACAAGAAATTTAGTACTTAGTGTTTGGAAATTGTAGTAGGAATGAAAATGTCAGTTATGTTCTAGTATATTGAGTTTTCTTTGTTATTTATTTAAACTTGGATGGGAACTTTTTTTTTCCCTGAATCATGAATTTTACTTGGGTAATCATGTATCTTTGTGAGAAGCTTGTGTTTTGTGGAATTTTGTACTTTTGAAATCTTCAGTATCTTATTAAAATAAGTTTGATTTGGTTTTGGTATTTGAATTGAAGGTTTTTAACTTCTTAGTAAAGCTCAGAACTCTGTTATGGAGGGATTACTTTACTCAAGGAAATTTGGAGATATATTTTTGTATTATAATACTTATTGAATTCAAAACTGATTACTCTTTTTGTAATGCAATAATGAAATCTGACAATGGGATTTCAGTCGTTGAGATTTGTTGATAGCTTCTGATCATGTTCGGCTTACTGATCGGTTATTTTTCTATCTCTTGTTGGATACAGTAAATACACCTTGTGTCTTTATAAAAGAAAGGAATGTGATTCCTTTAGAACTGACTGTGTTTTAGGCTGCTAATTTTATTTCATTCTAGTATGGAATTGAAACTCGTGTTCGTTAAAAGTAAAGAAGTGTAAAGAATATGACAAGTGTGCTTTCTTCTTACTGTATAGATCATTGGTTGAACTTTTCTATTTTGATTCTCCTTTTGAAATGGAGTTTTCTTTATGAGTTGTTTGGTCTTCCTTGTTCAAATCTTTTGTTGAAATGATGTAGGAAGAGATTAGATGATTCGGTTTTATTTAAACAAAAAATGAAAACTTGTTTGGCAGAATGATTGTTTGACTAAGCCTTGCTTTATTTGGTTTGAGATGAGAAGGTTTGTCTCTTGTACTCTATATTATTATGAATCCTCCTCGGATGGACTTGAGTAGAGATTAACTCCTATATGAATCTACCTTGATTTTGTACATTGTTTCAAATCTTTAAAAGTTAACTTCTATATGTGGAAGTATATTTAAACTTATAGGTAGACCATTTTATTCTCTATTCCTTCTTGGATTAAGATGGAATTATGTTCTTATGAATATCTTAAATGTTAAAATTTTTAAGTTAATTATCCTTTAATAGAAACAGTTAAATCATGTTTTGAATCTATTCTATTTCTTAGATGTTTTGTGTCTTGGGTATAGTGGTAATGATTCTCTTCTTCTTCTATTTAGGAGCTAGATGAATCATCCTAATGTAGAACCATGATTTAAATCTTTCTTTTGGCTTGAAGCAAAGATAAATGTTGTATTTTATTATGAAAGATTCAGAACAATGAGATGTTATGATATGTTGTTTTCCTAAGGATAATTGATAGGATCAATTAAAATCTAATTTTGTAAGGATGATATAGTGGATTATATTTTGTCCTTTTCTTGGAAGTGAAATCAATTGTTTAAAATGTACTTCTTTTTCGTTTCTATTTGATGTATTGATATTATGATGTAATAATTGTCTCATTAAAGCAGAGTTGTTTTAATGGAACAATTATTGGAATGCACTTATTTTTAAGGCTTAGTGCTTATCATGCTCAGTTCATTGAACTGACCCGTGCTAGCAATTTTTACAGATGGACTTCGTAAGTGATAAGGAAATAACAAACTTATGTGATGCATTGGCTGATTTAAGTCTGATTTTGTGAAGAACTCTGAATTGTTCTTGAGATTGTATTGAAAAATAAAAATAGTATTCTTTTGTAATGAAGGAAGTTGTTATGTAGCATACCTAAATGTATAAGTTTTAGAGATGAATTAATGTTGAGAATTTATTTACAGTGGATGTGTAAATTATCTTGTACTTTCATTACATAGATGGAATCCTATCTTGTTAATATAGTCAATATTATGTATATGCTTAATGGGGTATTCTTAGATAAGTTTGAGAGTGGGAATTGGAATAATCTCCCTAAATAGGATGCAACTTCTTAAGTTGAAGAATTTGATGGTTATAACTAAACAATTCAATATAGTATTATGATGTGGAATGAACATTCAGTAATAACTATTGAATTTATAAATGATTTATAGGGGTGTTAGGCCCTAAAACTTAATCATGTAAAGGAAAATTATTCCTCTATCTTAAGAATGCAAAAAAATGGAAGAAGTTATTCCTAATTGTTAGACTTCGTTAATAATTTCTACTTAGCTACAACCTAGATGGGTTACACTTCCTTGAATGATTAAGTCACAATAAAAGGAAATTATGATGTTGATATCCTGTTATGGTTGACGGCTTGTTAAGTGCGGTAAATAACATTAAAGGAAATCTTAAGCTAAGAAAGTTATTTAACAATCAATTGAATATGTTGTAGAGAAGAACTTAAGGAGTGTTGAAATAGGGTTAGGAAAGGTTGCTGAAATTTATTTTTAATAATCCAAATTAATTAAATTTATAATAAACTCCTTGAGGTGTGTACATCTCGATGAGGCTATTCTGTAGGATGCTTGCACATGCCAACTATAGGGTTATACCTTCGAGAAGATTAGGATCTTCTCAAGGATACAACAATGTAGTCGACATGTGGCAACACCCTTCTACATTGATCATCTACATCTACACACATTTTACTTGATCTTAGTTTGTTTCTAGGTCTTGTTAGTAACATGTTTAAGATATGGGGTAGCCCTCTAAAACTTAGGATACCTTGGCACACAGGGTTGAATTAGGTTGACCCAGTATGCCAACTTACCCTAAGTTTTAGTGAGCCTCCCCCTATCATAACGTATGTTGTTAACTCGAACTAGGGTTAAACCTTGGGCAAGTGGACTAACGGAAGTTAGTAAAGGAAATTCTAGATAAAAATAGAGTGGGGTGAAGGACATATTTTGGATTGACGAGTATGCCATCAAGGAATAGTAATACGAATTATATGTTAGAAATATTTGGCCAAATTATCGCAAGCTGTTGGTTGCGTTGTCTTACGTCACCTAGTCTAAGTATCATGGCCAAATATTTAGATACATTCCTTTGACAGATCATTCAATACCCTCAACATGGAAATATTATCAAGTATATGTAGTATACGGAAAAGTATTCAATACTTAATGTTAAACATAAATAGATCGGTAGTTTACCGAGTCATGAAATGAATAGATAGTTATTACACCGAGTCATTACAGCTGTATATGGTTATCTATTATATGAATGGTTGATAAAGAATGTGTGCTCTAAATTATGAATTTAGAATAGATAAAATTCCTTTAAAAAATTTTAAAAAAAAAATTCTCTTGTTTCTGAAGTCTTAAAATGGGAATGTTACAATCATGATGGAATACATGGGTGAATTATTTTTTAAAAATTAGAAAATAAAGGAATTTTTTTTGGTCACATACATACATTTATTTTTTCATCTTCTTCTAAGGGGAAGCATTAAAGAATGCCAAATTTATCACTGCAAGTGGATCAAATTGTAAGTATCACATCAATCACTAGAAAACAGATATTACATGCACATTGGATCAGACTTACACATGAAGAAAACAATATTATTAGCAAAATAATTCATCTTAATTTGTTAAAAATAGATCATTCAACTGTGGTTTGACTGAAATGTATTTTTGTAATCAAGGCTATTAATTCCTCATGATATTAGCATGTCTATTTTTATTCCTTTATTTAGTCATGATAAAGGGGTAATATTAGCATGCATGGGTGAGTACAAATTTTAGCTTGCTTTTAGGATGGAATGCGTGGATAATTTTTCTATATATTATGTGTAATTGTAAAGAACAAGGAAGGAATTTCTGGATATAGGAGTGTTGAAGCATATTTTGCTAGTTTTTCCCCTTAAATGAGAAATGATTTCTACATTTCCAATTATTTGTAGTGGTATGTATATCTCATTAATTCTTGTGAATGTCAAATTCCCTGATTAATCATCTTACCTTGATGAAAATTTAGGAATTTTTGTATAATATTATTGTGAATATTATCTTACTATATTGTTGTGAATCATTCCCTCAATACACCAAGTGTTTTTCCTTGATATTCTCCTAAAAAATATTATTTTTTGCATTCCCAATCCATTCTCAAATTAATTGTCCATGTACTCAGTCAAATCCCTCAACAAGTTTCATGTATTACCCAAGTTTTCAATTCAGTTTCAGTCATCTTTTTATCCTAAAAACCCCTATAACTTAGTTTAGGATACATAAAAAATGAACTAGCCTTGATAACGGAGACTCACCTCAACAATAGGTATACTGTTGACATTAAAATTTTCCTCCGTAATTTCTATTTTATTATGTATGTATTAAGAATGACATGTTGTTAAGTATGACTAGTAGTGGTGTCTGATAGAAGATAACGGCGTCCTTAGTACGGTGCCGCTAATAAAGTAGAGTATGGTAATAGTCAAAGTACAAAAGGAATGTTGTGGTAAAAAATAAATAATTGTTGTAAGTGGTCCAGTAATATTAAAATGTCAAAGTTGGGTTAAGTAGATAAATAGGGTCTACATGATTAAGAATTAGAAATATTATATTTGTAATAAGGACAAAGAGTGATGTCATAAATATTTTATGTATTTTATTTGTGGAAAAGTCTAAAAAGGTGGAACCCATGTGAGATGATAAGGTTTATCTTATCTTAGAAGATAAGTCTACATGTAAAGGAAAGAGTTTAGGCATGAAATATGACTGGATGGAAGATATTTCCTATCCTATCTTAGAGATAGGGTGGATAAGCCTGAATTCCTATAAATAAAGAGGCCACGCCCCTCATTTAGCATAGAAGGAAGTAGTGAGAAATATTGTGTGAGTAAGTGTGTAAAGGAAGCCATCATTTTCAAGGTGTGTTAAAGAAGCCATTAAGAGGTGTAATTGTGAAGTTTCTCCCATAGTTATTGCCTGAAGGCAAGTGAAGTCAGTCAAACTTGAAGTACCTCATGGTTGAGATTGTAACATTTTCATGTTGATATTATAATTTACACCTATATTTTCAGATTTATCATCATTCCTTCTTATCATAGTCTATTGTATTCTTGTGTTATGTTGTTGTTGTGTTTCCAGATTCCATCCACAAAACTAAAAGTTGTGCATTAGTAAATAATCATAGCACGAGGAGTTCCTGGTAAAGAATTATCATAGTGTCAAATTGGTGATGACATTTTGGTTCCGTTGCCGGGACCATTCCTCGTTGGTGGATTTTTTGGAGAGATATTCCCACTTAGTCAGAAAACATTTGGAGGGTAACCTTGTTTTTACTATACATAGTAGTTACTATGGTAAAGTCACTTTTTGCCATGAATAGTATTTACCGCAGTAAAGTCACTTTTTACCGTGAATAGTATTTACCATAGTAACTTCATTTTTTACCATGAATAGTGTCTACCCCAGTAACTTCATTTTTACCGTAAATAGTGTTTACCACAGTAAAGTCAGTTTTTACCATAGTAAGTCAAGATTACCATGGTCATTCCTATTTTACTATAGAAAGGTGTAAAGTCACTTTCTATTGTAGTGATTCCAATTATTTGTGTACATAAATCTTACTGATTGTACCTATGAGTTAGTATTTCACTGTGGTTACATTTTAAAATGGGGAAGATTCGTGTTTTTTCAGCCCAATCTAATGAAGATTCTTTCTCTTTCATTCAAGAGTTCAAATGATCATGCATTTGTAATGGCCTCATAAGAAGGGAATAATGGACTGATTTTTTTCCTACCTTTTTGGATGGTTCAGCACTTAGGTGGTTTGAAACACTAGGTGATAATGTTAAAAAATCATGGGATTTATTAACTGAAAGTTTTCTTGAAGAATTTGGTGAACAATAGAAATATGTATATCTCATGATTGAGATCACCAAGCTAGCCCAAGGAGAGAAGGAGAAGATAAGAGATTATCATGGTCATGTTCTAGAGCTAAGGAGGAAGCTTGATGACCAGATCTGAAAGGAAGGATTAGCGGATGGGTTGATGAATGGTGTGGATAATCTCCTCTATAAGCACTTCATTCTTGGGATGAAGCCAGAGATCAAACAATGAGCGAAGTATGACCTCTCAGCTACCATTGAATAAGCAAAGGAGATTGCAAGAAGGCAAAAAGATAGCATGGAAGAGGAGCCCAAAGAAATTGTTGCTAAAGTAGAGCCTACACCAGCACCTTTGGTCAATAATCCACAACCACTCTCGGTGAGCACAAATATTTCTCCTAGTACATCTACTGAGTATGAAGATCTACTCAGGAAGATGGGCCAATTAAGTATTAATATTCTTCAAGGAAAGGAATTTAGTTCTTAGGGAGGAGATAGAGGTCCAAAAAGAAATATTTATGAAGTTGTATGTTACGGTTGTTATAAAAAGGGTCATTATAAGTATAATTATCCAAATAGAGCTTCTACATCTGGTACAAGAGATAATAATAAAGGAAAAACACCTATGAATTCTTTTGATGTAGTAGATAAGAGCATAAATAATGAAGTAGATGTGTTTATAATAAAAATAAAGAAAGAAAAAGATAACCAAGATGGAAATGATCCTAAGAAGAGATGAAAGGAGAAACTAGGAAGAAACATAGGAGAAGAAATTTGGGTGTGCAGGATTTTCTGATTTCATAGGGACAAGGACCATACTCTATCTTAGAAGATCTGTCTAAAAGGCCTGTAAATATTACATATGGTCAACTCTTGGCTATGTCTTCTGAGAATAGGCGGGAGCTATGAAGTGGACTTAATGCTCAACGAAGGAAGGAGGTTGAGGGCCCCTTTTTTTGAGGCAGAGGCGCATCCGTATGCTCCACAAGCTGAGTTATTATGTAATGGTATTTAAATTCATGATGTCTTAGTTGATGGAGGTGTTGTAAATTTCATGATGAATGACATTAAGTGCAAACTTGGATGGACACTCTCCTTGTTCGATAAACAAGGTTTTAACTCCGAAAAAGTTCTTACTTTGTGAAATTTGTATGAAACGCGATGGGTTTGAGTTGATCAAGTTGGCTCCAAGATGAAATGGCTTCCTATTCTTTCTCTCAACCAGGTGTCAAAAATTACCTTTGTAAGCTCATTTTTCTGAGGAAGTCGCACTGACCAAACCTTGGAGTATCCCAACTTTACTTTACCCCCTTCGATAAAATGAGCATAAAATGTTTTCAGTAATATTTTCATTGGGGTCGCAATGGAGATGGTTTTGACTCTAAACTCACAAGTGTATAACTAGTCAAGTAGATAAACGGAGTGCTTCCTGTTTCATCCACAAGGTTCCCTCTTGCATAGACTACTTTGGGGTTCCTATGATCATCCCTTTTTTTTAGATTAAGGCTTATGCTAAAGGGATTTTCTCCTAGTTTAAAGTGGATGGGTCTATCCCTTACCTGAACCTACAAATCAAGTGTTTTAAAGGTGGAGTGTTGTCTTATCTTTTAGCTTAACGGTAGTTTTCACACCGTTGGAAACCTACAACAAACGTGTTATCTTTTGTTTATATCTTGATTCTTTCGCAATTGATATGGTCCTTCATACAAAGATTAGTAGTTCAAGGCATCATAGAAAGAGGATTAAATGTTTCTTTTGATTCCTAAAATCATCTTAAGACGTAAAGGAAGAACATACACAACATAGAATGCAACTAGTTAGTAAACAATAAAGAAAGCCTATAAATCAAACACACAACTCATTCCCTTTTTAATCCAAATTGAAGTTAATTCCCTTACAAAACTTTTAATGAAGTGTTTTTTCGAAAGCATGAAAGAGGTGTTGAATCATTTATGTTTCCCAAGATCACCTAAAAGGTGTGAGGGAAAATCATACGTGATCCAAGCCTCAAAAATGAAAATGCAACTATGAAAACACTTAATGTAAGTCAAAAAGACCCTGCAAATGGTTAGAAAATTGAAAGAAATAACCTTTTGTTAGCTTAACATTGTTTTCAACTTTATATTGCAACACTTGCATGCCCTTTAGGATGTATGTGTGCCCCTAGCAACATATGCATGCACATGTCAACATACGTGCCTCTGTCAAAAACACAGTCATTATTTTTCATATACGCAGGCTAAGAAGCACATGTGTGCCCTTTTTGGTGTATGTGCGCCCCCATGAACATATGTGTGCATCTATCAAAAATCTAGAAATCACATAGGGGAGGTTTAGCGTATGCACATCCCAAGAGACGTATGCATGCCTTTGCAAGCATATGCACGCCCTTCTTGGCATATACGTGCGTATATTAAATTTTAGCACAGAGGGTCAAAAACACAGTGAATCATATGCATTGGTAAGGAAGCGTATGTGCGTGTTTGGGAATGTATGCACGCCCCATCCAACAAGTGTGCTTGAGTTTGAATGTATGTACGCTCCCTTCTAACACCTGCACGTGTACCTGAAACTGTGCAAAAAGGATAAAAAAAATAATTTATAAAAATGTAAATAGGTCAGAAACTTGGTATTTAAATCAGTTTCTGACAGAAACCCATTAACTTTACATGTAAAAGGAGGATTTTAACACATATAAGGTTAGAAAAATCTATTTAATCCTCAAAATACATGGAATGGTTAGAAAAAATGATGTAAATCATAAATCTTGAAATCAACTTCTATGGATTATGGAGTAAGTCCCACCGGGCATGCCATATGTGTTAATGTGTGAATTAGAAAAGCTATAAGACTTGAAACTAAACACCTAAGATTTTCAAAGATTTAAAATACCCTAACAAGAACCATCAAGATAAGATCTTAGGGAGGATAATTTCTTTAACATGCATATAACTTTGAAAACAATCAAACTAACATGCCTAAATCAATCTCTGCTCTTTGAATGCTAACTTTGAAATGAACCTAAGAAGATCCTTAAGAATCAGATTAAGAGGATATGATCTCAAGGTTTGAGAATGCCAGTCTCATCCAATATTGGCTTCAATTCTATATGGTTCTATTCATATTACTCGATCTTGACGTGATATGACATGTACTAAGAGGGATAGTTGGATCAATGATCAATGGAGAAGGATGCTCAGTAGATTCTAGAATTCCACAAAGGTACATGCTAGAGGAGGAACACTGTCTCTTAAACAACTTATAGCAAGAAAGAGGAGGGTTATATTTATAGGTTTCCCATTCCAATAATGATATGATTTTTGTGTATGTGGGACAAAAGGTAAGTCCAAAAGGAACTTTTAGCAAGTCAAAGCACTTTTTGACTAGGATTAGAAGCTAATTAATCTTTTCAGATTAATTAAGAATCCCAAGTAGGCTTAGGAAGCTTTCTGGGAGCATCTGAAGGAGGTTTTGATAGATTTTAGATGTTTTGGAAGCTATAGTTATCCAATAATAAGGTTTATTGGTAAAATGCATGGTAGGGGGCTTAATCAACCTATAGTAGTTAACTAAGAGGTTTAAGGAGAAGACAATCCTAATTGATGAAGTGTTGTCAATTTACGCGGGATAGAATAGTTAGTGCAATGTTAGTAATAAAATTGCTTTGATCAAATTATAGGTGTCTACAATAAATAATGAAATTTGTTCTGTGTTATGTTTTGTCCTTTTCTCAGGTTGACTTGAAGTAATTTATATGATGTTTTTGTTTGATTTTGTTGCAACTCATTTGATTTCTTCCCATCTGCTTTATGGGCTGAGTGGTTTAGTGTTTTATTCAAGTGTTGGGTCTCTTTGTTCATCTAGTAGGCTTGAGTTGAACCCTTGCATTAACAAGGGGAGACATTGTGTTAATATTAATAAAAATATTATCTATTGATACAATAGAATCATACACAATATTACAGGCTTGGACAAGGGATCCAGATGGATAGTTTGGCCTTTAAAATTTTAAGGATTCTTTCAGACTATTTAAATAATATCCTTAACAGTTGAGGTAAATGTGTTTTGTTTGGATCTTGTCAAACCTCTGCATATGTTGGTTTATGAGAGTCGATAAGTTGTGAGTTAACTTTGTTATCTTGTTTTTAGTGATTTTAGCTAAAATTGAGATAACCATAGAATTTTTTTGATAAAATACCCTAAAAATGCCCTTTGAAGGAGATTTCTGGATTTTCAGGTTTCCATCGCACGGAAACATATCCTTTCATGCTTCATGTCAATTGTTTCCTGAAACCTTTCGACATTAAAATTTTCCTCCGTAATTTCTATTTTATTGATGTATGTATTAGGAATAGGATGTTGTTAAGTATAATTAGTAGTGGCGTCTGATAGAAGATAACGGTGCCGTCAGTACGGTGCTGCCAATAAAGTAGAGTATAGTAACAGTCAAAGTACAATAGGAATGTTGTGGTAAAAAGTAAATATTTTTCGTAAGTGGTTCGGTAATGTTAAAATGTCAAAGTTGGGGTAAGTAGAGAAGTAAGGTCTACATGATTAGGAATTAGAAATATTATATTTGTAATAAGGACAAAGAGTGATGTCATAAATATTTTGTGTATTTTATTTGTGGAAAAGTCTAAAAAGGTGGAACCCATGTGAGATGATAAGGTTTATCTTATCTTAGAAGATAAGCCTACATGTAAAGGTAAGAGTTTAGGCATGGAATATGATTGGCCGGAAGAGATTTCCTATCCTATCTTAGAGATAGGGTGGATAAGCCTGAATTCCTATAAATAAAGATGCCACCCCCCTCATTTAGCATAGAAGGAAGTAGTGAGAAATATTGTATGAGTAAGTGTGTAAAGGAAGCCATCATTTTGAAGGTGTGTTAAAGAAGCCATTAAGAGGTGTAATTATGAAGTTTCTCCCGTAGTTATGATTGGAAGGCAAGTGAAGTCAGTAACAATTGAAGTACCTCATGGGTGAGATTGTAACAATTTCATGTTGATATTATAATTTACACTTATATTTCAGATTTATCATCATTCCTTCTATCATAGTCTATGGTATTTTTGTGTTATGTTTTTTGTTGTGTTTCCAGATTACATCCACCAAAATAAAGGCTATGCATTAGTAAATAATCATAGCATGAGGAGTTCCCGATGGATAATTATCATAGTGCCGGATTGGTAATGACATTTTTGGTTCCATTGCCGGGACCATTCCTCGTTGGTGGATTTTCTGGAGAAATATTCCCCCTTAGTCAGAAATCATTTAGAGGGTAACCTTGTTTTTACTGTGCATAGTAGTTACCATGGTAAAGTCACTTTTTACCGTGAATAGTATTTACCACAGTAACTTCACTTTTTACCATGAATAGTGTTTACCATAGTAAAGTCAATTTTTACCGCAGTAAGTCAAGTTTTACCATGGTCATTCCTATTTTACTGTAGAATAGTGTAAAGTCACTTTTTATTGTAGTGAGTCCAATTATTTGTGCACACAAGTCTTACTGATTGTACTTGTGAATTGGTATTTCACTCTAGTTACTTTTAAAAATGGGGAAGATTCCTATTTTTTCAGCCCAATCTAATGAAGATGCTTCCTCTTTCATTCAAGAGTTTAAACGATCTTGCATTTGTAATGGCCTCAGAAGAAGGGAACAATGGACTAAATTTTTTCCTACCTTTTTGGATGGTTCAGCTCTTAGGTGGATTGAAACACTAGGTGATAATGTGATAAATTCATGGGATTTATTAACTGAAAGTTTTCTTGAAGAATTTGGTGAACAACAGAAATATATAGATCTCATGATTGATATCACAAAGCTATCCTAAGGAGAGAAGGAGAAGATAAGGGATTATCATGCTCATGTTCTAGAGCTAAGGAGGAAGCTCGATGCCCAGATCCGGAAGGAAGGATTAGTGGATGGGTTGATGAATGGCCTGGATAATCTCCTCTATAAGCACTTCATTCTTGGGATGAAGCCAGAGATTAGACAATGAGTGAAGTATGACCACCCAACTACCATTGAACAAACAAAGGAGATTACAAGAAGGCAAGAAAAAAGCATGGAAGAGGAGCCTAAAGAAATTGCTGCTAAGGTAGAGCCTACACCAACACCTTTGATCCAAAATCCACAACCACTCTCAGTGAGCACAAATCTTTTCCCTAGTACATCTACTGAGTATGAAGATCTGCTCAAGAATATGGGTTAGTTAACTATTAATCTTCTTCAAGGAAAGGAATTTAGTTCTCAGGGAGGAGATAGAGGTCCAAAAAGAAATATAACTGAAGTTGTATGTTATGGTTGTCATAAAAAGGGTCATTATAAGTATAATTGTCTAGATAGAGCTTCTACATCTGGTACAAGAGATAATGATAAAGGAAAAGCACCTGTGAATTCTTTTTATGTAATAGATAGGAGCATAAATAATGAAGCAAATGTGTTTGTAACAAAAAGAAAGAAATAAAAAGATAACCAAGATGGAAATGATCCTAAGAAGATGAAAGGAGAAACTAATAAGAAACATAGGAGAATAAAGTTGGGTGTACAGGATTTTCTAATTTCACAGGGACAAGGACCATACTCCATCTTAGAAGATCTGTCCAAAAGGCCTGCAAATATTACATATGGTCAACTTCTGGCTATGTCTTCTGAGAAGAGGCGGGAGCTGCGAAGTGGACTCGATGCTCGACGAAGTAAGGAGGTTGAGGTACCTATTTTGGAGGCAGAGGCGGATCCCTATGCTCCACAAGCTAAGGTATTATGTAATGGTATTTCAATTCATGATGCCTTAGTTGATGGAGGTGTTGCAGTTAATGTAATGACCAAGTCTATAATGAATATGTTGGGTTTAAAAATTGATCGCCCCTCAACACTTATGTTAAGGTCATTAAATAAGGGAAAAACTAAACCAGAAGGTGTTGTTTCAAATGTGGCAATATCTGTTATGGGTGTTGTATGTGTGGTAGACTTTCAGGTGATGAAAAATGGTATTATTGTGTACACAATGTTGTTAGGAAGGCCATGGCTAAGGAGAGTTCATGCAAGAAACTATTGGAATGAAGGCTTCATAACACTTGGACATGGCAGAGAGGGTGAAGATAAATGTGATCCCTCGACATCATAAGGTGGAACCTGTGGATTCAAGTAATGAAACTGATGATTGGACATCCTCGGATTACTCTAGTACTAGTGAAGTGGACACAGAAGATGAAGAAAGTGAGGTTGATGTTTCGGTCATGGATATCCTTCCAGTTACACTGACTCATGAACCCATAAAATTATCTGAAGAATAAATTGATGATCATCTCCAACAAATAAATATTGGTGATGCTGTGATGGAGAGTGAGAAGGAATCCTACCTCCAGCTCTTTCGAAGGTACATACACCTATTAACTTTTGATTACAAGTAACTCCATCAAGTAAGTTGGGTAGAACATTCTATTGAGCTGGTAGATGGTGCTAAGCCCATAAAGCAAATGCCATATAGAATGAATCCTAATTTTTCTAAGACTTTAAAAGAAACAATAAATAAGTTGCTTGATGCAGGATTCATATTTGTTGTGGAGAATTCAAAATGGGTTTCTCCCATTATGATCTCAATAAAAAAGAATGGAAAACTACACATTTGTGTTGATTATAGGAAGCTCAACAAGGCAACAAAGAAGGATCATTACCCTCTTCCATTCTCAGATCAGATCTTGGATGAAGTAGCTGGTTAGGAGTGTTATAGTTTTGTTGATGGATATAGCGGATACAACCAAGTTCGTATAGCAAAGAAAGATCAGCTGAAGACCACGTTCACCACTCCTTGGGGAACATTTTCTTATAGAGGTATGCCTTTTGGGTTGTGTAATGCTCCAGCAATGTTACAGCGCTTGATGAATAGGGTGTTTGAACCCTACATCGGGAACTTCATTAGGGTATTTCTAGATGATTTTTACATCTATGGGAGTAAGATGGACCACCTGCACCAGATGGAGACAACATTTCAAAGGTTAGATGAAGCACAAGCCTCACTAAACCCTACAAAGTGTGTCTTTGGATGTTCTAAAGGTGTTTTGTTAGGGCATGTTGTATCTAGAGATGGTATTGGTACTGATCCTGATAAAGTTTCAAAAATCAAAGAGTTACCATTTCCTATGAATAGAAGTAAGTTGAGATCATTTTTAGGCCATGTGGGTTACTATAGAAGGTTCATCAAGAATTTCTCAAAGATTGCACAGCCACTAACCCAGTTCTTGAAGAAGGATGTTACTTATAAACCAGGAAACAAGGTGCATGAATCTTTTGAACAACTGAAGGAAGCTTTGGTGTCTTCACCTGTTTTAAAGAATCCAAATTAGAGCAAGCCATTCATTGTGTATACTGATGCCTCAGATGCAGCACTAGGAAGTACTCTGAGCCAAAAAGATGAAAATGTGAATGATCATCCAGTTTACTTTAGGAGCAGACAAATGAGCAGTGACGAGGTAAATTATACTGTAACTGAAAAAGAGGCTCTAGCTATCATTTTTGCTGTAAATAAGTTTAGAAATTACTTGCTAGGGCAGAAATTTATAGTTGTAACAAATCATCAGGCTCTAAAATATATTGTAAATAAGCCTAATCCATCAGGGAGGATAGCAAGATGGATAATTTTGCTACAATAATTTTAATTTGATATTATAGATAGGCCAAGAAAGAAGCATGTCAATGCAGATGCACTCTCTCGAGCCTATGATGGTTTAGGATCATCTTGTGATGATGATGATTTCCCAGATGCAGCATTGTTATCCCTTGACACAATACCTAATGAATACATAGATATTTGGAATAATCTAAATGAATTCAAGTTTCCTGATGGTGCCAATGCAAAGACTAAGAGGAAGATTACTCAAGCCAATCGTCCATATTCTATTTTGTATGGAGTATTATTTCGAATAGGACCTGATGAACAGTATAAGAGGGAAGTTGAACGTGATCAAGGGAAGGAGCTGATAGAATAATTCCACAATGGTACATGTGGAGGACACTTCTCTGGACAACTTACAGCAAGAAGGATCTTGGATGCAGGTTATCACTGGCCCACTCTTTTTAGAGATTATTATAATTATTGTAAGACATGTGATATTTATCAAACACATGGTAACTGTAAGACTTCGTCAGCTCCATTATGCCCTATTATTCCACTTGGTCCCTTTGAAAAGTGGGGAATAGATATTGTAGGTCCACTTCCAACTACCCCACGCCAAAATAAGTATATTGTAGTTGCCACAGATTATTTAACCAAGTGGGTTAAAGCTAGGCCATTGAAAACAACTTCCATGGATGAAGTGGCAAGGTTCATATATGAACGCATTGTCACCAAATTTGGTTGCCCATTAGAAATTGTAACAGATCAATGAAGCCACTTCATTAATGAGGTGGTAGAATCCCTAGTTAACAAGTTTTCTATTAAGCACATGAAGGCAACAACATACAAGCCAAGCACAAATAGACAGGTAGAACGAACAAATTTTGTGTTGTGTCAAATTCTAGCAAAAGATGCAGCATTGCAAGTACATAAGTGGGATAAAAGGATTCATACAGCATTGTGGGCATATAGGGCAACATCAAAGTCAGCAACATGATACTCCCCATTTCAACTGGATTATGGCATTGATCCAGTTCTTCTATTGAGTTTGATATTCCCACTATGAGAGTTATGAAAAATGAAAGGATGGATGGAAGTGATTCAGTAAAAGAAAGGTTAGTACATCTTCATTTTCTAGAGGAAATGAGGGAAATAGCGAAGGATACAAGCTATAAGAAGAAAATGAAGCAAAATGAATACTTTGATCAAAAGATCTGTTGGTCTCCATTTCATGTGAATGACTTGGTTCTAGTATATGATTCCAGATACAAAAAAAGAAGACAGAGAAAATTTCTTCCAAAATGGATGGGGCCCTACAAAATAGCAGTTGTGCATGAAAATGGTACATACCGACAGGAGGAACTGGATGGTACTCCCATTACGAAATGGGTCAACCATGACAAGTTAAAAAATTTCTAGGCACTAGCTTCAGAATGTCCATAAGAGTATACTCTGAGGATGGAGTAGAAGCTAGGAAGGGGAAAATGTCGACATTAAAATTTTCCTCCGTAATTTCTATTTTATTAATGTATGTATTAGGAATAGGATGTTGTTAAGTATTATTAGTAGTGGTGTCTGATAGAAGATAACGGCGCTGTCAGTACATTGCCGCCAATAAAGTAGAGTATGGTAACAGTCAAAGTACAATAGGAATGTTGTGGTAAAAAGTAAATATTTGTCGTAAGTGGTCAGGTAATGTTAAAATGTCAAAGTTGGGGTAAGTAGAGAAGTAGGGTCTACATGATTAGGAATTAGAAATATTATATTTGTAATAAGGACAAAGAGTGATGTCATAAATATTTTATGTATTTTATTTGTGGAAAAGTCTAAAAAGGTGGAACCCATGTGAGATGATAAGGTTTATCTTATCTTAGAAGGTAAGCCTACATGTAAAGGCAAGAGTTTAGGCATGGAATATGATTGGCCGGAAGATATTTCCTATCCTATCTTAGAGATAAGGTGGATAAGCCTGAATTCGTATAAATAAAGAGGCCATCCCCCTCATTTAGCATAGAAGGAAGTAGTGAGAAATATTGTATGAGTAAGTGTGTAAAGGAAGCCATCATTTTGAAGGTGTGTAAAAGAAGCCATTAAGAGGTGTAATTGTGAAGTTTCTCTCATAGTTATGATTGGAAGGCAAGTGAATTCAGTAACACTTGAAGTACCTCATGGGTGAGATTGTAACAATTTCATGTTGATATTATAATTTACACTTATATTTCATATTTATCATCATTCCTTCTTATCATAGTCTATGGTATTCTTGTGTTATGTTCGTTGTTGTGTTTCCAGATTACATCCACCAAACTAAAGGTTGTGCATTAGTAAATAATCATAGCACGAGGAGTTCCTGGTGGAGAATTATCATAGTGCCGGATTGGTGATGACAAACCCGAAACCCGATTACAAGCCAGTGTATCAGGTTTTCAGAACTTAGAAGCATCAGAACATACCTTGTAAAAAGCATGCTTCATGTCGTTTGGTTCCTGAAACCCGAATGATCCTTTGTGTCAGTTTTTCGGAACTTGATAACATCCAAACACCTCATGCTTCATGTCAGTTGTTTCCCGAAACCTAATTTGATAGTAAAACCTTTGTATCAGGTTTTCAAACATTCCAAGCATGATGATATGGCATTAATGTCGAGTTGTCAGGTAGTTGGCACATGTGTCAGACGAGGTGTAATTAATGTTAGGGATTTATAAATAGTTCAAATTTACACGTCATTTTTACCTAGTATATTTTTTGTTGTGTGGATTGTTCGTACATGTTCCTTTGACCTCCAAACCCGACTAAACCTCTTGATCGAATTTGTGATCCATCTTTGACCATTTTTCAAATTTATTGAAGGTATTTTTCTCTTCTTAACGCTTTGAGGTCTTTGGGGTTATTTTTGAGGTATTCTTTTGGCGTTTTTCTTCTTTTCTCTTTCTTCCCTCTAGGTTTAGGGTTTTGGGTTGTTTTCTTCATTTCCTGTTGTATTCTTATGAAACCTCTTGTTTGGAATTCACCCTTTGGGTGTTTTCTTATTTTTCCCATGGGATATACTCTTTTTGGTTTTTGAGATGAATCTAAAATCCTAATTTATGAACTTGGCGGGAATTTTATTTGTTCTGACATCTCAGAAACCCAACGCCTTTGTTTTGGGTTTTACATAGTGCTTAACATCATCCAGTTCCACAGTCTATCAGGTTTTACAAAGTGCTTAACATCCCCTAACTTCCGTAATGTATCAGGTTTCACAAGCTGTTCAACATCATCCTGGTTCCGCCTTTGGATCAGGTTTTACAAAGTGCTTAACATCCCCTGAGTTCCGCCTTTGGGTCAGGTTTCACAAAGTGTACAAAACACCAAATTTCTATTATACATTGCAGTGTATCAAGTTTTAGGAAGTTCTTTGCAGGTCCCAAAGTCTGGTTAGTATGGCGGGTCTGAAGGGTTGCTCAACAAGCTTTCAAGCCCAATTGTTCAACCAGAGGTCATCTAGGCATTCTTTCATCAAAACTTCTCATGTCAGATCCTGGAAAATCTAAGGATAAGTCAGACAGGTCAGGAAAGATGAAGTACAAGTACTGGAAGATGGAATCCCCTTCCTACATAGATTGCAATTATGACATCCAAGACACGAAGCTTGGTAATATAGACATGGAAGACTTTTGGAACAGAATCAAGGATTCTTCTCAGAGTCCTTAGATGAAGTCAATAGCAAGCAGTGGCCTCCCTCTCAAAGCAGGATTCCCAATGTCTTCTCAATGCCCCGAGTTCATTTTGGCCTGTCCATCCAATTATGACTCAGCTTCCCGCTCAGTGAGAAATCAATTAGGAGAAACCATAGTGAAGTTGGACGGAGGTTACTTTGATGACCTCTTAAGACTGCCCAACTTTGTAGAATATTTTGATTTGAACCTTCAATCAGCATAGAAGGCCTGGGACAACAATCAAGAAGATTACATCAAGCATGTAAACAAAAAGTTCTTAATCAAGGCCAAGCCAGCCGTCTCTAGGTTTCCTAAGTTTGTCCCTAGGAGTGATTTCATCCTTGAAATCAGTGATATCATCACCCTGCTAAGTTGAGTATTTGGACTCCTCGAGTCGAGAGAATTCCAAGGGTGGATGTATCAATTCATGGTCATCATAAAGAAGAACGACCAAGGAATCGATTAGAGCAATCTTATAAGTGATGAGATAGATTCCCAGATAAAAACAGTCTTGACTAATGGCAAGTTCTATATGTCGTCATACGTCACCTATGCAGCAGCTGGCATGAGAAATTATCCAGGGTTGGATGTAAAGGGAAATATGGCAACATAACATATATATCGGTATTTCCCTCAGCTAGAAATGAAGGGGTCCGAGGATCAATTCATAAGAGTGAACAACGCCTTCTTTTATGAAAACATTTGCATGTTGAACCCTGATTTAAGGAAGAGAAGAGTCTTTGATGAGGCATAGGCCGAAGTATCGAAATGGGGTTGTATCTTCTTACAATTCAAGAAGTTCACATACCTTTGGGTGGTCATGTACCTGGGTGATCCTTTCCATTTTCCCAGGTTTCCAGGTGATAAGCTGATCCTGATGGAGTTGGTTAGACAATTGTTGGATTTTCAGAAATTCCAACAGAGTAAGCACAAGGCCACCGTCTCCTTCTCTATTTTCATTAGAAGGTACACGTGCTCAACAGTGGTTAAAACCAAGAACATGGTGCACAAGCTGCAAGATAAGTTGAAAAAGCACATGAAGCATAGAGATGGATTTGATTTCTGAGGGATCCTTAAGTCATATGGGACCTTATATCTACATGTGCCCAGTGTAGAATACATTTGGGTTGATCTTCAGGATGAATTTTCCATCCGAAGAAAGGACAATAGCAGGTTAACACTTGAAGAGATCCAGATGTTAGATCTATCTAACATCCCATAAGGCACCATGGACAATGAAAGTGTCCTTGACGCCTCGTATGATGGGCTGAATGAAGACCAGTATGTATTCCCAGCCATTGATTGGTCCATTGCTGAGAAAGCTTCTATTATGGGAAGAGCTGCTCAAATTCTCGCCTGTACTAAGGCATGGCTCACTTCTTGGGGAATGAGTTATAAAGAAAAGAGTTTTTCAAAACTAGCTACTTTGGAAGCGAGACCCTCCAAGGGAAAAAAGGAAAATGATAAGGACTCTTCCAAGAGGCCAATAAAGGTTAAGTTTGTCAGAAAGGGAGAAGAGCAAGTGACCACATCATTGGCCACTATCCCACAAATGATTGAGATACTTGATTCACCTCCACCACCAGAACAAGGAAATATTCCTTCAGGAGAAGAGGTTGGTCAACCTCTCATTCCCCTTTTGGTTGGAAACTCATCAGAGGTAAGTGTTCCTCTTACCTCTCAAGCTTTAATTTCAAAATCATTACCTCCTCCCATTCAACCTTCCTTGCCTCAGATTTCTTCACCAAGTTCCTCAACCATGGCCAGCATCTTCTCTGGCCTCTCACCTCTCCCACTGGACCCAAGTTAACCATGGATATGCCTCCTCCTTCTGTACCTTCATTCCTTGAGTCCATTTCCATGGGCACTACACTTGCAGTGATCACTACTCCACAAGAAAACCTTCCTCCACTTGAAGATGTGACCGTAACACCTATGATGGGAGAAACTTCTTCCAATATGCCTCAGTGGTTAATAGATCAAACCCCAAGGAAGAGGAAGGTGTTAGTTCCCCTACTAACCTTTGATTTCAGTTCCCTCAAGGTCACTCATGCCAAGTCTGCCAAGAAACCCAAAATGGTTTCAAGGGTTTCAGTGGATGCCTCAGGGCATAAGTTTGTAGAAATCACCACTCCCACAGCTGACAAAACCAAGAATGATATAATGGTCACTGATTATCAAATCACAAGGGTTGATCTAGGAAAAGTAACAATGGAGGGTGCACAACATGATGCACAAGATGCCATGAATGTGTTGTGCCAGAAGCTGAAGGAAACAAAGGCAAGCAGAGATGAGCTAAAAGAGAAAGTAGAGCAGCTAATAGAAGTATTACTCAAGCTCTCAAAGCCTCCGAAGTCAACACCATCATCCTCTACTCCTATCAGGTTTGATTTCTCATCGGTACCCATGATTGAGAAGATTAATGAGAAGGGGAGAACGGTTGATGATTGGATCCAGTGGCTACTCCTACAAGGGAAATAGGTCATTGATGACATCATGGAAGTTTACAAATCCTTGGAGGATATAAAAAAGGATGGTGAGAAAATGGATGATGAGTTTTTGGCAGAAGTCGGGAACCTAGAGTTAACTTTGGAAGCTCTCAATATGCTAAAACAGGTTATGTCCCATGTCTTGGTCGAAGAAGGAATCATTCCACATGGGGACAAGCATTTTCAATTGACCAAATCCATTAGATTCAGAATAAATATTCTCAATGAAGCTTGTAGCAAATTGAGGGAATCAAGAGATCAATTGGTTGATGGCACAAATGACATAGAAGAAGAGCTAATCAAGATCTGCGCTAAATTGTTGAATGAAAGCTCGAGTATTATGCTTGCTAATTATCTTTACAAGAAGATCCAAGAATCAATTCAGCATGAACCAACTTATGGCTTTAGCCTGGAAATCATTGATAGGTTCGTGAAGATTGAACATTCTTTGGAAACACTGAGGAAACTCAATAAGAGACTAAAGAAACTTCCTGGTAACGTGAGTGATACTCAGGAAACGTGTGAAGTCCTGAGTGATCATTCCACCGTGCCTAATGAAGATGAGATGCAGGGCATAATCCAAAAGTTCCAAGAATTTCGGGACAAGCAGGCTTTGCTAGAGGAAGACAAAGATGATGAAATAGAATAGGCATAATGTTTCATGTCATTTCAATCCTGAAATCAACATGTCTTTTCCATTTTCATTTCGTCATGTAGGAAGCAAATTTTGACTTGGTCTCCTGCGTGAGAGTCAAGCAAAATAGGTCTCTCATTAATAGACTATTTCCTAGGATTTATCCTATTTTCTCTCAACTCTTTTTATTATAAATAAGGGATACTTATGAATTCCAAAGGGTTGAGATTTTTGGAATATTGAGAACTATTGTGAAGAAGAAAAACTTTGTATTTTCTTTAAATCATTTGAGGAATAGGAACCGATGCTATTTTGCAAACTTTGTGTTGTGAGATTCATCTCTCGTAAGATATTGTTCTTATGTTCAGAATCTTAAGCTATTCTTTGTTTAGCACTCTCGATTATTTTAATTGTTTCAAACATTACATTTGTTATCTAGAACTTGTATGATTATTTCGTGATCTGTGTTTTCTCGAAATAAAATACATTCCCCTCATTTCCTTTCCATTGTGTTTCTTCCATAATAATAATTTCCTTTCCAATCCATTCCATTTCGAAAAACAGCAACATCTTCACCTAGTGTGGATATGGATTTCGGGATTCTATCCCAACCCTAATGGTTAGAATAGTGTGAATATTGTATGTATTATTTCCATTGTATTTTAGATTAGTAATAAACATGCAGCCTCACCTATCTTTGAGGAGGGATTTAATCCCATGTACTATGGTTGAACCTCATATTTTGGCTTGACAAAATATCCAACCAACAAACTTTCATATAGGTCAAGCTTGGGCAACCAACCTTTTATTAAAACTGGGAGTAAATATCGATCAGTGTATTAAGATGTAATTATTTAAAATGGATCGGTTATGAATCGAAAGATACATGCCAAGTTATATTCCTAAAATTTCATTGGACAATATATAATCTACTTGACATAGTAGTGACTTAAATAGAGGTATTTTATGGCATTATCGATAAATGAGTATATATATACAAATAATATATTTATGTTATATCGAAATAATATGTTGCCATTGCAATGGACTGGATCATTATTTGATATTATGATTGTTTAAGTTTAATTATTAATACAATATAATATCAATTCAAGGGTTGGACTACTATTAGATCTTATGATTGTTTAAGTTGAATTATTAAGATAATATAATATTAATTCAAGGGTTTGACTGCTATTAGATACTATGATTGTATGAGTTAAATTACAACTGGAAATATATCTATCTTAATGCAATTTTATGAGAACAATGAACGAATATTTAAGGATGCAAAGTGTGTTTATTCTTGTAATGTTGTGATCTTGTGGGTATTTATTTCATGTTGTTATTATACTAAAGCTTTTCTTTTATTCAAATACCAAATGACATAAGACATTATGTGGGAAGGAGGACTTCCATGCCAATTCGGTTGGAACTGACCATGTACAATGGAATATTTTCCATGCAGGTTATTAACATTGCAGGTTGATTATAAAGGAAGACATGACTTACACCTTTTTCTCACTGCTATGTCTTTTTATGAAATCTGTAAAGATTGTTCTTGTTGTGAAAAGATGAATTGAATTGTATTTTAGTATGACATGATGCTTGAAAGAAGATGTGATTATTTTGATAATCAGTTGTGGACATGTATTAGTATTATTTGTTGATGATGTTGTAATGAATTGAGAAATGCAATTAATTGTATTGTATTTTACTAAGAAGCGTAAGTTATGCTTCATTGTGATATTAACAAAAAAAAGTAGTTTATGGTCATTAATAAATCATTATCTTTGAGATTACATATTATATTACAATCATAATGAATAGAGTGAATTACATGGTTGCGCTTTTAAAAGAATAAAGTATGTAATTAAATTACGGATTACTGTAAATGTTTGGAATTAATCCTATTAATTATAATACTATACTTAACATTTTATCTGAGCAAAAGGATTAAATTAAGATATAAGTACTACTCTTGACATGATGCATTGTTAGTGTTAATAAGTAAAATATGAACAAGGGATTTAATGTTGAATGTTGAATTAAATATGTAATTGGAAAGTGTAATGATCATGATGGAATGTCTCTAAGCATGCCTTTGGAATGTGTGAAACCTTCTCTTAGATCTGTATGTTCGAATTCCATAGTAGCTAAAGTTCACTAAAACTTGGGAGTTGATATGTCATAACTCATTCGAATAACTTTAACTTAATATGATGGAAAATAATACATCAACAGTGGATTATAATAAGGTATCGAAAAGAGTCTTATGTAAATCTATACCTATTAATAGTTGATACACACGAAGGTGTAATCTGAATTACAAGTGCAAAAGCATAATTGTAGGTATTAAGTATAAAGGATGGACTTGTTGAACATGAATAAACAAGTTGGTACATAATGAGTGAATAGGTATGAAACAAAAAGGGATTCAACTATTGTACCTTTATAGCTTTAGATTACACTTTATAAAGGCTTTGTATATCTGGTTATCAAGCAAGGTGATTAGAGTATGTTGAATGATGAAAACAAATTGACAAGGACTGTTGTCATCTAAATAGCAACACCATTTACATGGTGGATTACCTTCGTCGAAACAACCAATTCATGATGGTACAGTACGAAGTACTTACGCACTTTGTGACGTCTATGTTAGTAAAAATGTACTTACCAGTATTAGTATACTAAATAGACCTAGAAAATAGGAAAGGGATATCAATGAATGTTTAAGTTGTCAACTATGAACATAATAACTTAAGACTGGAAAAGAATCTATATAACTAAACTAGGTGATGGACAAGTTCCTAACGAAAAATGTGTCATCACAGAATCAAGCATGACATACATGTCTCTGAAACTTTGATGAAATTAGTTTAAGTTGTTGATTACATTCTCCCGGAGTCACCAAGGATCTACGTATAGGATGTCGGATGGGATTCAATGACGGAAACCCATGTAGACACTTAGAAAGTAATATTTGACTATCTTTGATAGATGAAAGAAACCATTTGTATACTTTTATACACGCTCGTAAAGAGTAAACACACTCATAAATAGTGTTTAAGGGGGATCAACTAGGATCTGTATACTATCATGTAGCTGCACATGGTTTATGACAGTTATCTAATGGATTCAATTTCATAGTTATGTTGGAGTTTAAATACTAGGTATTTAAATCAGTGAAGCATGAAGTTAAAGAGATAAAAAAAATCCTAGTTGAGAAGCATAATAAACTGGATGTTACATTTTTGTATCAGAGTTGAAGGTTACAACTCTTGGACTTATTAGGTCCTTACGATTACTGAATTTTGATTTTATTAAAAAGATAAAAATGAATGGGAGAAGGATGTACCATGGATAACGAACCAGACCAAATTATGCTTCAGGTTCAGCGTTTAATAAGTTAGATAACACACTCTAAAAATCCTTCGTGACACACAAAACTAGAAGGATGCAAGGAGCAGCTGGTCAAGTGTGAAAATGATCAATTCCTTGTAGAAAAACTTGAACTAAATGATGACAATCATCAAGGGAGTTTCTTGATTGATGAACTGTCATGATGAAAAATTTTGGAACTTGAATCCAACATGATATAAAAACCCATAAATGGTAGATGAAGTAGATAGGAGTGGACTATCTGTTGTAGCAGCAATGATTGGAAAGGCCAATCAGGCTATAATGCGATCTATAATAAATTATTACTCGAAAAAGAGAAAAAGTATACAAGATAATTAGCTCTTATCCACCTACAACTTTAGGAAAGGTGGTGGAAATGATGTGGCAGCAAAAGTAGACTGTCAGAATGAGTTAAACAAGAAAGACTTGTGATTTCTAGCAAGCAGTAGCACAACATTCCAGTGACTAATAAGCTAATATGAAGGAACATTTTTCCTAATGTGGCATCAGGTAAGTTAAGAAGAACTTCCTGTTGTTTTAATTTGATACTAGTATAGTTGAGTTCTTGGTATCTAGTGATTAGCTTAAACATAATTAGAAATCTAATTTACCCTTTGCATATGAAGGAGAGATATTCAAATCTTTAACTGTCAATGCAACTTTGACATTGATGTTTTCTGAACCTCCTCATGGAATTTGGAGTTAATGAGTTCTTAAAGGACTTAAGACATAGTGATTAACTTTGACTGTTTTGACATAAATCAATGTTGTTGTTGTTATGGAAGATAACCATTATCTAGAAGCATGTGAAAACAACAAGCCTAAAAGGTAAAGAGAGGAACATTTGGATAATTTAAGTAATCATTGACCATGAACTTATAATGAGGATATCTGAAGGGTGAAAAATACGGATATATTTTGGTAAAAACAGTTGTAAAAGGAAAATTATTGGGTGAAATGCAAAGAAAATTGAGGATTGCAAAAGGAAAAGGTCTAGAAAAACAAGTGAGTTATGAAACAAAACAACTTAGGAAGACTTATGGGAAATTGGAAATATCGTTTTCCTTGTTTGTAGCTATGTTATATAACTTGTTTTTTACTATTTGTATTATATATTAAATAATATTACATGTTTTTTTTAATATTGGCAAATAGTTTTTTGAAAGGGACTATACCCTTGAATACAAAAGAGGCTTGAGAGCCGGAATAGGAGTGAGAAACAGAGTTAATGGATCAAAATCCAAGTATTACAGTGAAGCTCAACGTAGCTCAGAAACAGCTACACAGACGAGACATAACAGCAAAACAACAGCAGAAAAACAGTAAACCAACCGCCGAGAAACAGCAAAAGCGTTACCCAGCAGAAGCGTTACCCTTCAGAGTGGTAGATTTTTTCTTTTTGTTGGTCGTTACCCACCCTGATGGAGTCTTCGCAGTTGGAGAAGAAGACAAAGGAGGAGTATTTTCCTTAGTTGCATATGTCCCATTTGGAACAGCCATGTTGTTCTCCTGAGAGATAAATTTTTCATTTTCCATGCTGCCCTCAGCAGCTTGTGTATTTTTCATGTTTCTAACAATCTGAGTTTCGGATAAAGGGGTTTTAGTTGACTTTGGTTCAACTACTGCTTTAGAATCAAGATCCTTTCTATCCACAAAGATCAAGTGCTCCGGGAGTGCGTCTTTCCACCAGCTGCGCTTCTCATGTTGAAGTTTTTCCATCCCACAAGAAGTAGAGGTGTGTCCTAATCCAAAACATCTTCTACATCGAAAAGGCAGACCTTCATAATCAAGAGTTTGTGACCAAGTTCTATTTTGCACTCTAAGGTCAATGGTAGCAGGAAGATTTTTATCAGTGTCAAGTTCCACCAGGATCCGGGCATAGGTAGTATGGGTGTAATTAGTTGTTTGAGAATCTATGTGGAGTGTAGTACCCAAGGTATTGCCAATGGTTGTCAGACAATCATGACTCCAGAATTGAAGAGGTAAATGGGGCAGCCTGATCCAAACAGGTTTCCATGAGAATGACTCTGTGTGTGGGTTAAAGGATGGGAACCAAGGTTTCATGATCAAATATTTTGACTCGCAGGTCCAGAGCTTGGAAGCAATGATGTCTTTATCAGCTATTGAAGAGAAAACTATAATGAAAATGCCTTAAGCACATGGATATAAATCTATCTTACCAGTTAAAGATGGAGTCCAATGCTTGGAGATCCACGCATGAAGAGCAGGAAGGCTGGGCCATAAACCCCCAAATCTACAAATCAGAGCATGCTCTTTGTAGTAAACCTCAGATGAAATGACATCTTCCCCAAATTTGATACATGGGGTGATGTCTGCAGGTTTCATGGAGGATTCCTTGCCTTTTAAGACGTCTTTGAAGGAGGTTTCAAGAGACTCGTGCCTAAACCCTTTATCCAGCATTGGAATAACAGGTAGATCACCCTGTTCCAGCTCACCACGAACCTCGTCTTTCCCAGGAACACCCCCAGATGATGAATGAATGTGGCTAGGGTTTGCAGAACCATTGGCATTGGGAAAGGCGAGGTCGATCCACGACCAAGGAGACGCATTGCTTTCCTGTCCAGGAGCAGAGCCACCACCATGGATGCAATTAGGGTTAGAGGTACGTCTGGTAGCGACCATGGCACAGTCCCGGAATAGTCACGGAATAGTCACGGAACAGCCGCGGAACAGCCACGGAACAGTCGCGGAACAGCCGCGGAACAGTCGCGGAGCAGCCGCGGAGCAGTCGCGGAGCAGCCGCGGAGCAGACGCGGAGCAGACGCGGAGCAGCCGCGGAGCAGTCGCAGAGCAGATACGGAGCAATCGCGGAGTAGTCGCGGAGCGGGAGAAGCAGTTTTCTAATTATGACTAGCTATTATGACAAAAATTATGTCATATTTCTAATTGTGTGATGGTTTTTTGGTTTAAAGGATGTTATAGCTGATAAATTTAAGTTCCAGATGTAAAAATTACAATTTTTAATGGAAAAAAATGATTGTTCTTCTAAGATTAGTGGGTATAACATTGTTTTGAAGTCCTGAAAACTTGATTCTTACAAGTTTTAGACTATGTTGTTAGGATATTTGATGACTTAATAAGCGAGTTATTGAAAAATGAAAGAGAATTTTGATTTCTTTAGCATTTTATAAGCGGTTTATTTGAGCTATGAAATTATGTCAGTCGTTATGACATTGACATTACTTAACCTCATTATGAAAATTGGATGACATACTTAAGTTCAGATAGAAACCTAAGATGTAGTAATTAGCTTTGGTTGTTTAGCTGAAAAGTAAGTGTCATAACGAACTTTGCAGACCATGAAAGGAACATACAAAAGTATTAAAAAAATGTTTTCCTAATTTGGATTTTCTTATATAACTTGATTTTGACTATCTGATGCATATATTAA
The DNA here is from genome assembly GCA_019776745.2 of Taxus chinensis. Classification (NCBI taxonomy): domain Eukaryota; kingdom Viridiplantae; phylum Streptophyta; class Pinopsida; order Cupressales; family Taxaceae; genus Taxus; species Taxus chinensis. The sequence continues at coordinate 49,765,205 of CM034156.1, forward strand.
ATATTAACGCATGATACGATGATTTGTGATGACAAAATTTATGTTATATTTTTTACTATGAGATAGTTTTTGTTGATTAAAAGGTTGTTACAACCAATGAAATTAAATTCAGGTTGGCTGAAATCTAGAAAATTACTTGTTTTTTAGGAAGCTAATAAATTTTCTTCATAGCAATTGGATATAAATTTGTGCTTGACTATTTTGAATATGATTAATGAGGTAAAAATCATTGGGACGATCATTCATTAAGGGGGGAATTATATCACACCCCATAGATTCAATAGTGATTTCGAGATAAGTAAGTGTTAAATAGGTGATTTCTGTGATTGATGTTCTTGAGATGCCTATAGCCCTAATAAATACTGAGTTAAGGAATAAGGCAGTAGTTAAGCTAGCAATGGCATTATGACTCTATCAATGTTCATAAGAGCTTACCTTGAGCCTTAATTTTATGATTAAGGTATAAGATTGTAATTAAGGCAATAGTTATGTGATCTGGTTATTTCAACTAGTTCCTAGGATTTTAATGAAGTTAAGAGCATGATCTTTTCATGCAATGACAATATGTTCGTGGTTATTAAAATGGCATGCATAAGCTTTAAGTTATGTTATAATTTTGGGCTTGAGGGTTAAAAATTTATGTGAAGGGTCATTAACACAACTCCATATGCATTTGATTTTATATCATTTGTATACATGTTCTATACTTGGTTGAATGAAGCTCTCTAACTAGTTTTTGTTGACATTGAAAACCTTGGACTTGGTTATGATATCTTATATTAATCTTATGATTCATTTCACTTGCCATAAAGTGATAGTTACTGGTGCTAACCTTTTGGTGAGATTTCAGTTATAGAATATGGGACTTAAAGGGATTCTTCGCACCAAAGATAAAAGAGCTTGTCAAGTTACGACAATCTTTGTTGTCCTAAGACCAAAACATGCAAATGGTGGCAATCGGTTACTAAGGTTCATAAACTATTTTTGAAGAATGATTGTTTAACTAAGTGTAGTACACCTTTTAACACATAAAGGAATATGATACTTAGCTTTAAACTAATTTCCTAAGACCCTATCATGGTAAGTCAAGGGATTTTTAAAAGGGGGTCATTGACTATCTATAATTGCATTAGCAAAATTAATTAATAATTATTTTATTAAGAATGGACCAAGATCACGACTTGGATATAAGTTTGGGTTGGTGTTATTATTATGGTTTCCTTTCCTTGATGCATTGCTTTATGTTAAGCAAGGTTGTTCAACCATATTGAAAGGTTAAGAAATATTTATTTATGGTAGTATCAACCATGTTAATAAAATGTTTCTTTGAATGGGATTTTATATGAGTTCAACCACTACTTGAATGATTACTATTTTGAAAGGATGGTCATTGTCGACTGAATCATAATTTAATTTGATTAAATTTAAATTATATTATGATTCCCCTTGAATGTCACTAACTATTGCTCCATGCGAATAAATTTTAAACCATTTGAAATTATGCCAAATTTAGAGGAGTAGGTAGAGGGTGGCGGTAATTTGAAAATGCCACTAGCGTAGCACTGCAACTGTAAGCTAGGAAAAATACGTTGATAAACAAGAAAGAAAAACACTAACAATAATACCTCATCCTTTGTGATTCCGTAGCAAACCTGAAAATGGGAAAGGAAACATGGATGAGCCTTGATTGCGTGATATGTAGGTTCTTTTTTTGAAATGGAGCAAGGCCTTCCTACAACAAGATTTACTTACTTTGCACCAAATGGATAAAATGATTATGGATTTGTGGTGCTTCGAGATGAGGCTATTTGGGCATTAGGACGAGGTAGAGGGATGTTCTTTTCTCAAAGGATGCAAGAACTTATATAGGGAATTCAAATTTATTCTTTGTGTCCTAGAGGGGAAGGGTAAGGCTGTATTTATAGCCTGAGAAAGTGATTAACTTAGAGTAATTTAAGTAATCATGGTTTGAAAATGTGGGCAAGATTAGGTGAGTGGGGACCACGAAGAATGGGTGAGGATTTGAATTAGATTTTTAATTCATAAGTGGAGGATTTTAGGTGAGTGGGGACCATGAAGAGTGGGTGAGGACTTGATTTTGAATTTTCACTTCAATAGTAGAAAAACATGGAGAATAATGACATGTGGTAAGGATTAGGTTATTTTTAGATTTGAAAGGGATAATTAATCAAAATATATTTGATTAATTCGAAGTGAATTTTTGTGGGAAATAAGGTAGGGGAATTAATTTATTTAAGACATATGTGAAATTAGGGTGTTTACATTTTCCCCTCTTTAGAAGGGTACTATGAAAGTAGTGTCCTTTCAAAGAAATGACCCAGGTGGTAGGATTGAAATTTTTTGAAGAGATTCTTCTTGAAGAAGGTGTTCATTTGATAATAAATTATCAAAGGAAGAAAAGAGAAAGCTTTCAAGAAGTAGAAAAAACTTTCACTTGTGAGAACCAGGGAAGAATTCAATCTATTTTTCCTAAGCAAAAAGTAGAGTAAGTGTTTTTTGGAGAGAGCAGAAGGTGGTGGGTGACAGATTTCATGGTATCCTCAAAGACAAAAATTTCATCAGAATATGTGATTATGGATAGATGTGATGATGCCCCCTCAAGAGGGTTGACAAGGATGGAATATACGACATATCTCTCGAAAAGAGGAGAGATTAATTATGCGGAGAAGAGGACGATAATGGGGTGTAATATAATGGAATGACTGCATGACACAAATGGAGAAAGGATTCAATCAACCTTGAATGCTAGGTGTGAGGGTGTGTGGAATGATGCAATGGGAAAGAGAAAAGGGAATGAATAAGAGTAGTGGTTGATAATGAGAAGAGCAAGAAAGGTGAAGGGTTATGGAGATAGAGGTGGGGAAAAAAGAAATGAAAAAGGTATAAGAGAATAAGAGAGAGAGAGATGATAGGGGAAGAAGACAAAAAAATGATAGAGCAGAGGGTGAAATTATGAAATAGAGAGATGTGCCATATGAAGGAAGCAATAGAAATAATAAAGACGAATGCGGGAAAGCAAAAGAAATGATAGAGTTGAGAAAAGAAAGAAACACTAGAATTAGAAGATGGAGAAGACAAGGTATGGGAATGGGGAAATATAAATAAGAAGGAGAAAACAAGTTGGGAGTAGGGGGTAAAATCAATGAAAATTTGAAAGAAGATGAAAGAAGAAGTAAAACGGAGAAAAAAATAAACTATGAGGGACCATGAAAATGTGAAAAAGATTAGAGAAAAGAAGAGAAACGGGTACAAAATAAACTAAAAGGTAGGGTTGGTAGAGAAAAGGAGGGGTGGTCAGAAGAAACATGAAAATTATGGCGGGGAAAGGAGGATAGAGCGAATACAGGGAGAAGATTGAAGGAACCGGGTCCTCATGAGGAAGACCAAGGCAAATAATATGGAACAGACTGCATGGAAATGCATGTGGAGGGTGGGATGATAAAAAAGATGGGACAACACTGAAGAGCCAGGTTATCGATGGGGAAGTAAGGAGGAAACATGAGGTAAAAAGGGGAAGAAGATGATACAGAGGAAGTGAAATAAGAAGAGGGGTGGGAGAGAGAAGAGGATAACAGAGAAAATGATGTAGAATGAAGGGAATAAAAAATGGGGATAATAATTGTAGAGTGAGTAGTATAAGGAATGTAAAGAGAAGAAAGAGGGGGGGAGTGACACAGATTGGAAAAGATGTGAAGATGTATGAAATGAGGATACTAGGGTTACGAGACAATAGAAAAAGGATGTATGATGAAGACAGTAAATATATTGAAGAGGGCGAAGGGAAGATGGGGAGGTGGGGAAGAAGAAATAAGAAAGGGTGGGAGTGGGGGAAAATGATGGAAGAGAAAAGAGAATGAGGGATAGAAGAGGCAATTCCAGTGAGGTTATGTTAGGGAAAGTCTACTAACAATGAGTGGTGGGGAAGGATGAGAGAAAAAATGAAGAAAGGGAGAAAGGAAACAAGGAATGGAAAGGGTACACCAACAAAGGGACGTTAGGGAAATCCCACTAACAATGAGTGGTGGGACTAGAGGAAGGAAGGAATGAAGGGAAAATAGAGAAGGTCCAAGGGAGTGAACAAGGTCGCCTAGAATGAGGATTGATGATTTTTAGGGAAATTCCACTAACAATTATTAGTGTGGAAATATAAGATGATGATGAAAGAATTTTATAGGAATTTTAACAACAATGGCAAGTAAGCGTGGTTGTAGATATGTGGGAGAATTTGAGAAGATCAAGTGAAAAGAGTAAAGAAAATGTGAGGTATGAGTTTTGACAAGGTGAAAGCGAGGAGAGGATGAGGACGAATGAGGTGAAGATGAAGAAACAAGACATGAAAAGAATGGGAAGAAATGGTATGAAATATGATGGATCAAGAAGAAAAAAAATGGGAGAAAGGAACATGGTTATAGGTGGAAGATAGTATACATACGTTGTGAGATGATAGGTGGAGAAAGGATAATGGTAGGAGGAACAAAAAATTAGTAGGAGAGACCAAGTGGAAGAAGCAATCAACAAAGTGAATGAATAATGAGGCAAGGGAGAAGTTCATAATGATGAGTTTAGCGTAGGGAAAACCTTGACATAAGACTATCATGTGATGGAAGTGGTTAAGAAATATTACCAAGCAAGGGATTATGGAGATGAAAAGTGGGCAAGTAAGAAGTGATGTTTGCGAGAATGGCAGAGGAGGTGAGAGGATTTGATAATGGGGAATGCTGAGAAAAAGTGAAGGGTGAGGGTGTGTAGTGATGGGGAAAGGCAAGAAGATAGGTCATCCTTACGAGAGACTCTTAAGTAATATCGGCATGTCGCCGAAGTGGTTAAGTAAGATCGCCAAGCAGAGGATGGTGATAGGGGTGGTAAGAAGATGTTGTGATGGGGAATGAAGATAAAATGTGGATGGTGAGAATGTGGAGTGATGGGCGAGTGCAAGATGACAGGTCATCCTTAAGAGATACCCTTGAGTAAGATCTTCATGCCACTGGAGTGGTTAAGTAAGATTGTCAAACCAACAGGGATGATATGCAAGGAGAAAGGCAAAATTGTATTGGGCACAGGGTGGAATGATTGATTGAAGAAGATGATCGTGATGAGAGGTGAGAGAAATAATATGAGGGAAATGTGATGAGATAGGGGAAGGCCATAAGGTAGATCAACCTTAAGAGGGACTCTTAAGTAAGATTTCCATGCGGTAAGGATGGTTAAGTAGGATCACCAAGCTAAAGAAGAATAAGAATGATGATAGAGTTGGTGGGAATAGGGTATCACAAAATGGACTGAAGGGGAACCCTCAAGTGAATTTTCCATACTATGAGATCATGTAAGTAGGATGACCAAGTAGAAGACGGATTTGGGGAAGGATGAGAAAAGAGTGAGTGATGTATGCCAGAGTGGAAGAGGAGGTGAGATGAGGTGATAACAAGGAATAAAGGAAACAAAGGAGTGTAACATGAATGAATGGAGGAATATATGTGGTGGAGGGTGGAGAGTGTGAGGAAAATCCTTAATTGGGATGCATGCGTGGTGAGAGTAATGATGTGAGAATGAGAATCAGAAGAGGTGGAGTGGAAAGATGTGTGTGGTGGTGATTGTTGTTTGATGAGAGGGGAGATGGTGGAGAAACTTCTACAGCGGGAAGATATTAGGGAGAGGGTATACCTCCACTGAGGGTCCCACATAGAAGGGGTTATTAAGTAAGATTGTCAAGTGAGAAGCAAAAGAGTGAAAGGAAAGAATACAAATGGGTGAGAGGGGACACGAATGGTGAGAAGGGTAATATAGGGATAAGTGGTGGATGAGTAGAAATGAGGAGCGAGAATGAATGGATCAAATACACGGTGACCATGGTGGGGGATGAGGAGTTGCTAGATAGTGAATTCTACTTGAGAAAGATCTTCAAGTAGGATTCTCAAACTAGGGAATGTATTAGTATGGTTGAATGGATGGGGTGCACATTAAGATTTTGATCATGTAGTAAGATACTCATGTGATGAAAAGCATCTTAGTTTTAATATAGCACATAACAGGATGCATCGTGATATAAAAGATCAAGATGAGTAGACTGTAATATGTGTGATAGCATAGACATGGGCCATCAAAAAGGTCTGATGCCCTAGTATGATATGTAAGTGGAAGAGAGCATAGATAGAGGCCATCAAGAAAATATGATGCCCCAGTACAATATGCAATCAAATAACATAAGTATATTAGAGAGAACATCAGGATACATAAAATCAAGATACCCCCTATAATATTTTAAGATACAAGAAAGTAATTAATAACTTGTAACTAATAATGCAACACAGGAACCAATAAACATGTCCCTAACGTGTTCCACAGTGAGGATTGATCGGATGTGCCCCCAAGCAGGGGTACAAGGACATAAAAAAGGATTGGGTCATTGTTCTCAAATAAGGAAACAATGAGAGCTGGATTTTTCCCAAGTGAGGATTCACGCGAGGAGAAGTGGATTGAATTTGATAGTCATAAGGTGATTGGATCATTCATTGGGATAATAGTTCAAAGGATGAATTGTGTTGATTATTTTAGAGTTTTTGCGATTTTGTGGTGTTTATAATTTTTATTTATTTTTTATTTTATTTTGTGGATGTTTTTGAAATTTTGAAAAAAATTCAAATGTTTTTTGTATTTTGGATATTTTCTAATGTTTTTGTATTTTGGAGATTTTCTAATGTTTTTGTAATTTTGAAGATTTTCTAATGTTTTTGGGAATTTTGGGATTTTCTAATGTTTTTGGGGATTTTTGGATTTTCTAATGTTTTTGTAATTTTGAAGATTTTCTAATGTTTTGGGGGATTTTTGGATTTTCTAATGTTTTTGGATTTTGGGGATTAGTGGATTTTCTAGTGTTTTTTGGATTTTGGACATTTTGAGATTTTCTAATGTTTTTGCGTATTTTTGGATTTTCTAATGTTTTTGGATTTTGGGGATTTGTGGATTTTCTAGTGTTTTTTGGATTTTGGAGATTTTGTACTATTTTTGCAGATTTTGTGTTGGCAACTTATGGACCAGAATGTAAACTTATTTTGAGAGGTGATAAACATGGATATTGTCTATATGTACCATGTTCCTCATGGTAGCTTATGCTCTGAATAACACAAAAAATTCACATTTCATTGGCATGATATGTTGGTGATGATGTGATGAAAAGAAGTCCAACTCCATTCTTGACTCCACACAACTAGTAAGATGTGAGGGCTCATCACTGAGAATCAAGAAGGACAAGTGTTAATATAGAGACAAGTGTTAATAACAATCCCTTTGGGAAATTTTGAATCAATTCTTCTTAAGGTCACTGAACCATTTTCATAATGACTTTCACTTTATGGGTCAAGTGCTAGACTTAGACAGGTACGTGGCCTGTTGATTGGTAAGATATGAGGTGAAGGGATAGTTCTCTCTTCACTTAGGCATCTAAATTATTTCTTTGGGGATTATATAATTGTAAGCACTGTCAGATTTATAGGATTTTGTATTCTTGAAATGAATCTCTATACCTTGCCCCATGTGACTAGTAAAAAGCAAGGGCTCATCACTGAAGGCAAAAACATAGGCGAGTAAATTCCTTTTTTGTTTTTTTTGAATGTTTTTGCAATATTTTTATGTTTTTTGTGAATAACCCTCTATGCTTTTCCCCATGCCACCAGTAAGAGGCAAGGGTTTATCACCGAAGAAAATATGTAGATGAGTAAGGGCACCTCCCTCCATTCCCAGTCTCACACTACCAGTAAGAAGTGTGGGCTCAACACCAAAGACTGTGAAGGATGAAAGGTGTGACAATGAATTATTCACAATTTATTGACTTTTACAATAGTGATTTTTATGGAAGGAATGTTTTCCCCCAATCTCAGTCCCACATGACTAATAGGATGTGAGGATTCAACATCAAAGATTGAGATGGACGATCAAACAAACCAAGTACAAAAGTTTAGAACTTTGTTATGAAAGAGAATTTTTATGAAGGGAATTTATTACCATCTATAAACTTCTAGGTATGACCATAGGTGAAAGCAACTGAAAATGGGAGATATTATAAGAAGTATGGTGCTCTCAAACTAAATAGGATCTATATTAGCACTTGTCTCATGAAGATAAATATGAAGATGTGATTTTGATAATGAAAATATCTGCCAATAGAAATGAATAGCTTTAAATTATTCGGAGATAGGTTAGACAGAAGGAACAATTTACACGTCGTTGTTTCCTAGAATAGTGAACGCCTCAAGGATAAGATTTCCTTAGATGTGCTACATTCATTGGTTCATCAAGTTCTTAACCATCTTCAGTGGCTAACTTATAGGCTCTAGAGCCAAATTTGGTTGTAGTTACATAGGGTCCTAACCAATTAGGCTCAAATTTTCCTTTTTTTCTTTCTCTTTAGTGGTATTCTTTTGTATTATCTTTTAAAACAAGGTCACCAATTTCGAAAATCTCTGGGTCTTACCTTTTTATGATAACTATGTTGCAGTCGGTTTTGATAGACTTGAAAATGATTGAGGGCATAAAGTCATTTTTCATTGAGAATCTCAAGCTCTTGAAGCCGTGACTGTCAGTATTCATCCTCGTTAATTACATCTTTAAGGGAGTTTCTCAAGGATGGGAGTTCTATCTCCATAGGTAAAATGGCTTCACAACCATAAACGAGGGAAAATGGGGTGGCTCTAGTAGGCATGCGGTAAGATGTACGGTAAGCCCAAAGAGTGAGGTAAATTTGAGTATGTCAATTGCGTCCATTTGTGTTGACATTTTTTTCCATGATGGGTTTTAGATTCTTGCTGGTTGTTTCTGCTTGATCATTACCCTAAGGGTAGTATGGAGTGAAACACTCAATTTTGATGTGGAAACATTTGGTGAGGTCTTTTACATCCTGGTTTTTAAATGATTTTCCATTATCTGCGCTAAGAGCGGATGGAATACCAAATCGGACAGATGATATTATTCAAAAATGAACTTCAATATTTGGCTATTGGTAGCATAGGTGAGAGGCATAGCCTCCACCCATTTAGTGAAGTAATTGGTAGCAGTAATGATGAACTTATGTCCATCAGATGATGTTGGTCTAATTTTACCGATGAGGTTAAGTCCCCATTGAGAGAAGGGCCATAGTGTGGTTATCGATTTCAATTCTTGGGAAGGTGTGTGGATTAAATTTCCATGCTTTTGACATGTTTGACATCGTTTGAAAAAAATGGCATGCGTCACTTTCCATGGTGGGCCAATAATATCCAACTCGTAGGATTTTCTTAGCTAAGGCTATATCATTCATGTGTGCTCAACAAATACCATAATGGACTTCAATTAGGACACTTGAGGATTCTTCCTGATTAAGACATCGGAGCAGAGTGCCATCATATCCTCATTTATAAAGAGTTTCTGCTAAAATGGTGTAACGAGAGGCACGTTGTGCTAAAGCGCACGTTTATGCATTGGTTTCATGTTGGTAGGAAATGTTTTATCACGGATGAAGGTGTAAATATCATGGTACCAAGGGTTATTTGGACCCACGATTTCACATACCATAGTGTTTTCAGGAAGATCATAGGCAGGCATTAAGATATGTTCTACGAGAAAATGTAACTGGGGTTGATTAGATGTAATTTCTAACATGGATCCAATAGTTTCCATAGCATCAGTAGATTTATTATGAATTCTAGGGATTTGATCAAATTTAATTAATCGAAAATAGCTTTGAAGGATATCCACCATGAGCTTATATGGGATAATTTTTTCATCCTTGACCTTGTATTCATCAGTAACTTGTTTGATGATAAGTAAAGAATCACCAAATACAACTAACTCTTTAAGATTCCAAGATATAACTAGTTTTAATCATGCGATTAGAGCTTCATATTCTGTGATATTGTTGGTACATGGGAATGCTAATTGAAATGATTTGGGGATGACATGTCCGCTAGGTGTGATAAGCAAAATACCATCTTTTGATCCATGGAGATTACAAGATCCATCAAAAAATAGATTCCAAGTCTGGCGCGATGTCTATGTGCAGAAGATCTTCATCAGGAAATGCAAAATGGAGTGGTTCTGTGCCAAGAAGGGGTGCCTCAACAATTTGGTTTGCAAGGACATGTCCTTTAAGTTCTCTCTGCGGAACAAACTCGACATCAAATTCACTAAGTAGTATGACCCAACTAGACATTCTTCCTATGAGAATGGGTCAGGATAAGATATACTTGAGGGGATCAATATTCGCGATCAACTTAGTTTTGTGATTGAGAAAGTAATGACATAACTTATGGAATGCAAAGGTGACCACCAAGCATACTTTTTTGATTTGGGAATATCATACTTAATGCTCAGTAAGTGTTTGAATAAGGTAGTATAGAACCTATTATTTTACTTGATCATTGTGTTGCGCTAACACAGATCTTATGGCATGTTCAGTGGCAAATGTATAAAGTAACATGGGTTTATCTACGAATGGTGACATAAGAATAGGTGGGCTAGAGAGGTATTATTTTAACTTAGCAAAAGAGTCTTGACAATCATGGTTCCAGTGGAATTGTGCATCTTTCTTGAGTAATTGGTTGAAGTGGTGGCACTTATCGGCCAACTGTGATATGAAATGTCAAATAGATTGGATTTTTCCCTAAAGACTGCGTAATTGTTTTAGGTTTTGAGGAGGAGGAATTTCCATAATGGATTTGACTTTTATAGGATCCACTTCTATGCCTCTCTGTGAGACAATAAACCCTAACAATTTACCAAAGGTCACCCCAAATACACATTTCTTTAGGTTAAGATGAACCTTATACTCACATAATCTGTCAAAAATGTGTCTCAACACACCTAGATGTCATATTCGTGTTTTTTATTTTGCTAATATATCATCAACATAATCTTCCATGATATCATGTAACATATCATGGAAGATGAATTTCATTTCTCGTTGATAGGTGGCACTGACATTTTTCAAGTCGAAAGGCATGACCTTATAACAGAAGGTGCCCATGGTGTAGTAAAAGTCATTTTATGTTGATCCCCTTTAGCAATAAGTATTTGATTGTAACTAGAAAATCCATCCATTAAGGAGAGCATTTCATGGTTTGTCATAGAATCGACAATCATGTCTATGTTTGGCAAGGGAAAGTCATCCTTGGGACAAGCCTTGTTAATGTCTCAGAAATCTGTGCATATCCTGATGTCAGGGGTTTTCTTGGCTACATGAACTATGTTAGATATCCATGTCAAATAATCAATAGGTCAGATAAAGTTGGCTTCCAAGAGTTTCTAGAGTTCGAATTTGACGAGCAATGCTACTTGGGGATGCATTTTGCATAGTTTTTATTTCATATGCTTTGCATTCAAATGCACCACAAGGTGGTGTACTACAAAAGATGGATATAGGCCTAGCATGTCCTTATAGTTCCATGTAAATATATCTTGGAATTCAATAAAGAGTGTTGTGAATTTTATGCATTATTGGTCAGACAAACTAATGCCAAGTTGTAAAATTTTCGGTTGTGCCAATGGTTCCAATGTTTATGTCTTTAGTTTCTTCTACAAGCATTTTAGATGTATCCTTTTTTGGAAAATGATGCTAATGGTTGATGTAAGTCATCAGTGTCGGGTGATTCGGGGGAGTTGGCACATGATTTTTGTGTGTGATGTTCATACTTTTTATTGACATGTTTGTTTGATAGGGTGGCGACGAGATTTTGACTATGGGAAATTTTATGTTTTTGCTTCTGATCTAAATTTTCCAAAGGTAAAGGATCCGAATATTCTATTTCTTCACCAAAATAGGTCAATTTGTCTATATTGATTTCAAATCCTTTTCTATGGTCAAAAGTATGGATTTGGTCATGAGTTCCAAGGAATTCTTTGATGGCTTCATCATTTTGGAACATGTCCATAGCCACAGGATGTGATTGGTCATGGTCTATGAGAGTCAGATGTGTAAGCTCAAAATCAATTACGTTAATGGATAAATATTCAAAGTAAAGATGGGTTTCAGCAAGGTCTTCGAAAATCCTATGTGTAGACCTGGTGTCACTATCAAAGTTGGTGTCATCGTTATCACTTGAAAATAATACAGGAGCAGCATCAAATACCTTGAAGCCCAGACCATGTTTACCGTGATGTTGTGTGCAATTGATTAGGTCTAAATGACCTTGTTCATTTGGACTAAGTCTTTTACCCTTCCATTGCATGTTTTTCATTATTCAGTGAGTTTTGGTAAATTGAGGGGACTCCTAACAGGGAGAAAATTCTTCATTATATAACCAAGATCCCAAAGAACTTGGAATATGTTCATTGATTTTTTTTCCAAACTGATTGTCTTAATTGGTAAGTGGGATGGATCCTCAAATGTGGAGAGTTGGGTTTTTCATAGTTGTGTGGGGATTTGTTGATGTAAAAAGAGTCTGCCACCTTTTGAAAATGATATTCACCGCATCCTTTGTCAATAATTTTGAATGTGTGGGACAGGGGACCAGTAGGTACCTCACATGGCAGGGAAGGTAGTTTGGTAGTTCTGAAAGATGAAGAAAAAGGGTTATAAGAAGAGGGGGTGGATTAGAGGATGAATTTTGGTTAATCGAAGGAGAAGGAATCTTAATAGAAGAGGTATGGTTAGATGAAGAAGGTTGACTAGGTGAGGAAGAAGATGGTGTGGTGGAAGAGTGATTGTTTTTGGAAGAAGAAGCTTGATTAGTGGAAGAAGATGATTGATTAGTGGGAGGAGGAATGGTTGAAGATTGTTGATTAGTGGAAGAGAATGGATTGGAAAATGTGGTTTGGTTAGAAGGTGATGGTTTCGGATCATATTTAGGGAGTGTATATGGATCGACACGTGTTTTGTTAGAGATTACGTGAGGTGGAGCGTACTTATTTGTTGATGGACAATAGTAATCATGTCTATACCATCCTTTGAGGAATTTACAATACTCAAAGGGTTGAGGATACGCATACAGCGTAAATTCCTTGTCCAAATGAGGAAATTTAATACATTGGTAGAACGTTGATGGGACGGCTTTCATGACATGAATCCATGGTTGACTGATGAGAATGTTATATGTAACTTCTACATCCACCACATGACATATCATTTCTAAGGTGATGGATCCAACTTGGAGAGGTAATGTGATTGTGCCTTCAAACTTTCTTTCACTATTATCATACCCATGAATGGTTATGATGTTGTTTTGTAGATCATTTTTGGTGTAACATAGATAGCGTAAGAGTTTCATGGAACAAATATTCAATACGGATCCATTGTCAATTTATATGCACTTGATCTTACGATGAGTTATATAACCCTCGACGTATAAAGAATGATTATTAGTGATGTTGGGATTAAGAAGGTCAAAGGGACCAAAGGATAAAATAGGATTGGGTACTATAAGATGTGTGATTAAAGCTTAGAATTGTTGTGAATTGATGTCCTCGAGGACATGAGCGTTATTCAATGTTTACATAAGGATGTGTTGTAGTGCAGGAGAAGAATTAAGTAATTCCATAATGGAAAATTGTGATGTAGTCTTTTCCAATTGTTTAACAATATTGAATGATGGCACAGGTTGTGGAGTGGAAATGGTGGTGGAATTAGATGGTGGATTAGGAGGTGGTGCGGGAGATGAAGTAGTAGATTTTTTTTGATGTAGGGACCCACCTTTTTTTTGTCTAGTGGTGATCGTACAATCAGTTGTGATCTTTATAGTTGCTACTAAGTCTTGGTCATAGTCTATGGTCGAGATGAATTAGTCATACTCAACATTGCTTGATGATTGGCCCTTATCCTTTGAATTTTCATTGTGGTTAGGGAAGGGTTTTTCAAACATGTTAAGTTTTTTGTTGGGTGTTTTTATCTCGGAAGTTTTTTCAAATTTTATGTCTCCGCGTTCAATCAGGTCTTGAATGTAATGGCGGAGTTGCATGCATCGATCTATAGAGTGCCCTTTTATGCGATGGTAATCACAATATTCATTATCCTTAAACCAATTCAGTTTGGATTGCCCTTCTTCAAAGGGTTTGACGATGGGATACGTAATCATGTTGGCATTTGCCAAGATGTTAGATAAGCTTTCTCCAAGTGGAGTGAACTTTCTTTGTTTGTCCCGAGAAGGATCTTCCTTTCTAGGGATTATGATCGGTTATTTGGATTTGAATGTGTTGAGCGGATTGCTTTGAAATTTTTGGACATGGCAAGAATCACTAATGCCATCGTTGATTATATTTCAGTTTTGGTTAAAGAATTTAGATTTGTCCTAGTTCTGAGGAGCGTCTCTTTGAGGTTAGTCCCTAAAGGGTGTTTTAAGTAAGCCCTTAGAAATGATGGATTTTTTAATTTATGTTCCATTTTCAATAACTTCTTTGAAATTACTTAGACAGTGCATTTGCATGTGGAATGATAATTCGTCATTGATATTTGCAACAAAAATGCTAACTGATTTTCTTTCAGGTATTGAACAAGGAAATCTGCTTGCAATTCCTCACCATCATTGTAAAAAGGAGGTGAAATTTTCATTGTACCTTTGTCTAGTGTTATAGAGATCGAGCATGGTTATTTCTGAGTCTAAGTTGAAGGAAAAATGTTTGATGAATTTTTCTGATAAGTCTGCGAATGTCATGATTGACCCTTTGGGAAGATGGAGAAACTAGTCTAAAGCATGTCCTCCTAAACTTTGAGGGAATAATCGTAAAAGATACATGTCACGATAAGTAACTTCCTGACATTACATATAAAATTCCTTGACATGTTCACAGGGGTCACCTTTGCTTTTGTATTTATCAAAATTTGGGATTTTGAAGGATGATGGAAATGGTAAGCGTAATATTTCCGTATCAAATGGGTAAGGACATACTTCTTCAAATTTGAATTATTTCGATTGTTTTTATAGTCCCTAGATGGTGTCTTTTATATGTTTCCATTCTTATATGAATGGAGAGGCAGGGGATGGGTTATCAAGAATTTTCTGAGTATTGGGGTCTGGATTGGAGTCTTTTAGCCTTTCAGCTCTAGCAGTTGTTTCCTCAAGTTTCTTTTTTAAGTCTTGGATTTTGGTGAATAACTCGTCAGCCGAAGAGTTATTTGGGTTGTTTGGTATTTTTTTATGGTAACTTGATTCACCATTGTTGATAAGTTTGTTTAAATTTTCAGTCCCGAAGTCAGGGGGTAGTTTTGCCCCCATGGCTAGAATGTGCAATAGATATTCATTCTTGTTTTGTTCTATCACCCTATTTACTTGTTCTTATTATTCATTGGTGAGTTCTGGTTACATGAATTCTTCATCATCATTTTCATGATTGTGACTACATGTGAACACCATGATGAGATAGGTATGTGCCTGATTAAGCTGTAAAAGTGGTTATGAATTTTGAGCAGACGTGATTAAATGAGAACTTGATTGCTTTGGATTTGGCTTGAATAAGCTCGTGATTATTGATAAGGAGAGTAACTCAAACAAGTTGTCTCAATATGATTGTGATATAACTCGAGATGAGTTATTAGGGAATTTGTGTCACATTGTGTAGATTTGGCTTGAACAAGCTTTGGATTGTTGATGGGGAGAGTAACTCAAACAAGTTAATATCAATATGATTGTGATATAACTCAAAATGAGTTATGAAGGGATTTGTGTTGGATGTGATTTTGATTAACTTGATAGTTGAAAAAATAAGGAGTGAAATCAAACTAGCCTCCTAATGTCAGTTTGATATAGCTTGAAACATGCTATGGAGGATTGGTTGAAGCAAGCTAATGAAATTGGTGTGATTTTTTGGTCTACGTTGTTGGATTTCTTCAACGTTTTACTTGGTATTGAATCGGTCAAGAAATGGTTTTGTAGAACATGACTAGGATTTGAATTTTTATAATGAACACATTAATATCAACCAAGTTTGATGATAAAAATAATGCTAAACTATTTTGTTGACAAACAAAAAACAGTCATGTGTATCAAATTGTTTTGGCTCGAGAGGTACATTCTTCAGGAATGATCATTATTTGATGCAAGCATACAAGTATGATGCGGAATGATGGATGCAAGATATTATCACTCTAAAATAATGTGTCCTCCAATATACCCTAGTCCTGATATACCTAATTCTATATGGGGATAGAATTGGTACGGGGAACCCTTAGAGCACTAGAAGAGACTCACCAATTCTTACTTGCCTACTTTGGGGTGAATCACCACGTCTAAGGCAGGTTGTGTGAAAAGGTGGAAGGTGATAGGGGGGATGAATATGTATGGTGTCCTTATAACTCCCCAAATATTTACAGGGAAAATGCCTAGGCTTCGTAGTTACAACTATTTAGGCACAACTCACATGCTCGTCACAACAACATTACATGTAAGTGAAGAGCATGGGCGAGGTAGATACCAAATGTTGTGATGAGATGATGTCTCAAAGTGAAATGTAGATGCAAATGTTGTTGGTGCATGGTAGTCAATTCCATGTCACCGGTGTAGCGTCAGTGGTGATGAAATCCACCTCTAATACGTGTAAAAACAAGAATGATGATGTGATTATACGCAAGGTTCTTTCCAACTTGAAATAAATTACTAGTGGAAAATGACAGCGTACCTGAGCGTGCTAAAAAAATTGTTTCAGCAATTTTCTTTAAATGGTGGTACTTTTGTGGGAAGGTTAAAATTTGTTTGTTTTATTTTTTGTGTTTTTGACAATATTCTAGTGACGCAGTCCTACAAAAAACAAATTAGTAGTTATCCTACAAATGAAATGTTAGAAAAGTGATCGTGGCTATTTTTTATTTTCCAAATCGCTCTAAGGTGCAGGAAAAGAGCATACACAACCAATGACCGAACAAATATCAATATTGCAAGGAAATAAAATTGATTGAGATGATAGGCAGAACCATAAAATAATAAGGAAGTGGATCCTACAATGTTAGAACAAGAAACTAAACAATCGCGATCGTTTCTGATTTTCCAGATTGCTTTAAGGCGAAGGAAAAGAGCATACACGGATACAATTGGAATAGATTTTGTTAAAAAAAATTAATAAGTATTGCAATTAATTGTGATTACGAAATTTCGATAACGATTATCTTCACAAAAAAGAAAAATGATGAAAGAAGAGTTTTAAAATGTTACCAGAAGTGTCGTCATGGAAAGTTGGGAAAAAAATTGTTTTGCAGAGCCCGAGTGGCCTTCTATTGTGCAAAATATGGCGAGGAATGTGAACCCAATAATTTTGGTGAGATAGGTGCGAGAAGGTCATGTATTGTTTAAAAAATTCCTCCAAGAAAATGATTAGTAGTTTGTATCTGTAAACAATATTAATAGAATGATTACTAAAAAATTAAATAAAATAGTGAAGTGTGAAAAACCACATAATTAAGCTGATAAAATAAAATGTAGAGATTAGTACATAAAAGTCACAAAACATGATGAGAATTATTTTACAAAAAGAAGCGTGAAATTTTATAAGTACCGCACTATAAGTCATAAAATGGGTCACAAGAAAGTAACCTTGTTTATTGATGATTAGGAATAACCGCACAAGGAGTCACAACATCGAAAAGTAAGTGCTAAAATTTATTAATTGTTGCACAAAAAATCTACCAAACCTATGACGTCGTGAAACGATCCCAAAAATAAGGTATATTTAGTTTACTATTAGTAAATGGAAGGAAACAAGAAAATGGATCTAAATGCTAAGGAGTCGGAAGACTGAAGGAAATAAGTAGGTAAATAAAAGCCTAGTGAAAATAATAAACAAACCCAAATAGAGAAAAAGAATGAGTAATGATTTAATTGATGTGAATGGGACCGTAGTGTTTTGACCAAGTGGAGAAGACAAGTGGAAAGGTGATTAGGAGGTGTAAAATTTTTTGATGAAAATGTGAACTTATATGTCGAAGTGTAGACACTAAAATTAGGTCACACTCCCCTTTGGTCCTTTGACAAATAAGCACCCTTCATCACATTCACCTAGCCATGGCCCTCTTCACCTCACTAATATTAATTTAATTAATCTAATTAAATTAATTCATTATCCTCACCATATTTATTATTTAAGTATCTTAATTTAAATAATATCCACACATACACTTCACCTAGACACCTCATCAAGCCAACTCACCCTAAGACCTATTCTTAGTAAGTTTCCATAACTAACTAAGACTTACCCAAACCCTAAAAATCAATGCCTACATTCTCTCTAACCACATTCCTACATGATCACAAGAAGCTTCCAGTTTAATCCGTGGGTTAACGACACGAGTTCCGAGAAAATCAAGAGGATCTCCCTAGTTTAGTAATCCTAGGAAATCCCGCCTTGACCGATGCCGATTAGCCCTAACCGTCACTGGTTAAGCCAGAACCACCGTCAGTTACCCTTTTAATCTCGAAAACAACCTTATTTTGAAGGTTGGTAAAGATTGGAAAAAGTTGGCAAACATTGAGATCTTCCTTAGAGATATTGCATCTTCTGAAATCGAATTCTAGTGAGAACACGCATGCAAGGAAGGAGATCAAGCATTTTCTCTTGCACAGCCATCCCAGCAATGATCTAATCTAACCAAGCAAAGAGGAAATCATGTGCAGCCCATGCAGAAGCTCTCCTACAATTGGTGATCACCTGTAGCCTTCAACCTCTTAACAGTACCTCCATCCCTCACTCATAGGCGTCTAGGACCAAAATCCAAGTAAGTAAAATGTTATACTTCTCTGGTTCATTTCGTTTCATCATTATATTATCACCTATTGTTTACCTAGCCACCCATTGACCTCCTTCAACATTCTCCCTCCATATACCCATTAAAAACCTCATCAAATCCTACCCAAATCACCTAATACCTCATTCCGACCAACCAAAGTCCTTTGTGCAATCACAAAGGAGGCCCCAAAACTCATTATGTGGCATTCTCAGTTTTCCATGGTAACCAGCACCAGTTACACCTAACTGTCATTGGTCACCCTTAATCAGAATCGGTCTCTGCATTTTCCCATACATCTCAGAATAGTGACCTATCCACCTGATTCCACCCCACCCTTATGCACATGTGATCTACTTGAGATTTATGTTAGACCTATAGAGAACCAAAACCAACTATTTGACCTTTGGATCCTACTCTAGCCTAGCATGTCAGATTAGATATTTCTTATTTTGTTTTAAGTGAGATACCTAAATCATTTTGAATTACAATAGGATTTATTTTATCGCATTAAATTGTTTAAAATAGTGGACTGACAGCCGTCTAGGAAGTATCACACTTCCTAGATCTAGCACAAGCTAGGCAGTTCACTGCATATATTGTTTAACTCTTTCTGGTGGTCTTGCTTTTCATTACAGGTAGTTCCTCCTAGCCAAAAGGAAGCTCTCATGATCAGCTGTGGATTCAAAAGTCATACGCGCGCAACAACCCATCAACCAGCATTTGAACAGGTATTCCTCCTACACCCGTTACCCTATCTATTTCATCAATACTTCAAAGAAATGTCTAAGAATCAGGTGAAACATTTTGGCATGCCCGGTGGGACCCATCCAGGGTTCCTTGCATTTTATTCATTCCTAGGAAAAGTTGTGTGTTTGTTTCCCTTCTGAAAAGCATACACATTAATTTTCTTCCTTGGTAACCTACCTTTTCTTTTTATTTTCTCTAAAAGAAACCTTTCTTTTTGGTGTAATTAAAAAGAACCATTTCTTCATGTTTTCTGCATTGTAGTGAAAGAGCATCCCTCTTCCTCTTCATCTTTTTGTGTCATTCAACTTCACACTTTGATTTGGGCTTAAAAATAAGTGCATTGCATTCTGATTTATCGCATTAGCTCACATTAATTTTGGGTAACCTATACGCTGGAAGTCATGACCAGCTGATGGTTGACAAACAAACCGTAGAAAGAACTTTCTTTCTCTTTCTCTCTCTTCGAGTCTTACCAAACGTCACAAAAATTGAAAATACACACATTCTTGAACAACATCTTACCTGGAAGAAGTTGTAGGTGATCACACGATCACGACACAGTGGGCACCCAGCTCATTGCTCTGTCGAGTCATACTTCAGAGCAAGGCCCGCCCCCACCATAACATACCTAAAACCTCACCTTTTAGATCTCCTTCTTCATAGGAAGCCATCCTCACCAAAAAACTCTATTTCATAGTTCATGTGTCAGTCCTTAAATAGCATAAGCTAAACAAACATAATAGAAAAGGCACTCCTAGGATCACATTTTTCTTGGTGTTTCTACTTGGCTTGCGTTTTGAGGTGAGAGATCACGCTCTTCATTTTTCTTGTTCATCCTTGCACACTCCTCATCACAGTTGGTGTATTCCGGCTTCACCTGAGTGTGCCTGGACCATATTCTCATCATTCTTAGAATTCTGGGTCTGATTCCACATCAAATTTTAATTCATAACCACTATTCTTTCATCATTATTTTAATTTCACAGTGACCAGTGTCGGTCCAATAACCGTCGTCAGTTATCCTCTAACCGTCGTCGATTATACCCAACTGGCATCGGTTCCAGGTCCCTTTGTTAACCTACCCAAAAGGACATTTTATTCATCTTCTTCCACTTTTCACAGTCCCTGTCACTACCATCATTCCCAATGATGTTATAAAACCCCATCAGATTTGGCATACCTGTTAGATTGGACCTTCTACCTTGTTTTTCACTCACTATCCCTTTTCTACAGTGACCGGCATTGGTTACCCCTGACCAGCGTTGGTTTGCCCTAACCGGCATCGGTTAGCCTGTTTCACTTCCCAACCAATATTTGGTACCTAATACACTTTTTACCGTTAGATTCATCTATTCCTATTGGTTTTCTATGTCATTTATAGAGAAACAGCCTTACCTGATCAGTACTGGTTCACATGGTGCTGACCCGAAAACAAGCAAGCACACTCATATTTCACACCAGTTGTCAGCCACTCCCACCTAGTCCTTCACCACCTTCCATTTTATCACCAACCATGGATCCCATCCAGCCTAGCACTATCACCACCAGAGATGAGGAGTTCGCATGACTCGACCAAAACCATGTTGCTCTGCATTTTTACCTTTCCCATTCATCCACTCGAGATGCCTCAGGTCAGTTGATATATGGCATGCCTATATCTATCCCCTTGACTCTCGCTCCCACTGTTGCATCGGCCCCATCTGGCTCCATGCTACCTGCATCTACTTTACCCCCAGTCATTTCACAGCTAGGTCTTATACCTGTTATGACTACCAAGTCTGCCACCTCTGTGGCACCCGCCACATCCACCATACCCTCGATAACTACCCAAAACACAACCTTATCCGCCCCTAATGTCTCGCACATACCCATAGCTACACTACCACCTCTGGTGTCGATGACCCCTACCCATTTTCAGAACATGGTCCTTTTCATTCCACAATCATTAGCCCCCATTGCCACTAGGGTTACCATGACCCTTCCACCTCCATATACATATTATCAGCAGCCTCCCATTTCATCCATTATTCACTTTAGGTACATACCCCCTGTTTCTCTACCTTATTCCCAATCAACCTACATGGCAGCATCATATACTGGAGTGTCACCCCTGTTATATGCCCAAAACCAACCCTCTCATGTTACAAGAGGCCCCCAATCATCACAACCTACCAATGACCTAATCAAATTGATGTTGGACAAGATGCAGACATTGGAGGCATCAGTTTCTGGCTCCTGCAACACTCTCACCTATGACAAGATTTGCAACGATCCTATCCACCCATCCATTCCTATCCACCCATACCCCGTGCATTGGGAAATGCCTAAATTCAATCATTTCAATAGCAAAGAAGACCCGCAATAGCATTTGCGGTCGTTCAAACACGGGTGTTATATGATCGCTCACGATGATGCCTTGCTCTTGAGAACCTTTCCCATGTCCCTCACTGGACCTGCATTAGATTGGTATAGTGGGTTACCTAGAAACTCTATATTCTCATTCAATCAGGTAGCCCAAGCCTTCTTGGATCATTTCTCTATTAATATCGTTGAGAAGGTTACCATGACCGACCTATACTCCACGCGTCAATATGAGTACGAATCTATCGCAGATTTGTCACTCACTAGCGTAGCCTGATCAATCAACTCACCTTCCAACTACCACAAAAATAACTCATCGAGCTCTTCACACGGTCTTGTGCTAGACATATATCACCGACCTTGTAGGTCCAAACCTTTCGAACATTCGATGAAGCATTCACTATGGCACAAAAGTTAGAGATTTGCACCATCGAAGAGAAGATAATCTAATTACGCAATAAGAATTTGGCATTCAAGTTGAATGATACCTCTTCTTCTTCCAAACCATAAAATAATTATTCAAAAGCTAAGGGCACTACCAACGCAGTGGTACTCAAGGCCGGCCCCGCCCATCCATCAAATCAGGCTACCACCTCATCTAATCTCTCACCCATCCAGACTTTTCAATTTAGATGAGAACAACGGAAATACACCCCAATTGGGGAACCTTATTCTTTTGTCTTAGAAAATCTTATCAATGCCATAGCCATCACCCTTCCACCTATAAAACCACATAGTGGTTTTGACCCTACTCGCCCCTTGCCCGCATGGTATAAAGAACATGATTTTTGTAACTATCATTGAGTAAAGGGTCATAGTGATGGCAATTGCATCACTTTCAAAAATATTGTCCAAGAAATGCTCGAGAAAGGTGAGTTAACCATGGATAATCCTAATGCACCTACTAACCAAAACCTACACATCTTTAAGAAACCATTTCTCAACCATGCCCCTTTGTCTGATCAAACCGGTGAGACCTCAACTCATGATACTCATACCGACGAGCTTCACGCTATTTTTACTGAAATACATGTCACCTCCCAATTACCCCATATTCCTTCCATAGAGGAAATCCTAGCCCGAAATCCTCCTTCTGCATTAGAATCCACCGCACCTGCTCCTCCACCTACAGAGGCACACCTTTCATCTCCTTCATCACCTACGGAGGAGTCTTCTGCTAACATCGAGACCATTTCACCTTTGGCTTCTCCACTTAGAGAACCAGTACCCACAGTACCTCCTACGCTCACAGAGCAGCACCCATTACCTCCTCCACCCACAGAGGAGCACCCATCATCTTCTCCACCTATAGAGGAGTTCCCATCATCTCCTCTGCCTATCATAAACCCAGTTGAGATACTGTTGCCTCTTGGTGAGCATTCTCCATCAGCTGCCCAAAATCCTGCAGACCTACTTTCGGTTCTCCTACCCACGGAAGTTGAAGCTAGCCAATTTCCAGTCTCTAAGACACATTTTATGGGAATTTCCATTAAGTCCTCATCAACTCCACCCATAAACGTGTCGTTCTCATGTTTGGCTAATCACTTAGATTATGTGGATAGAGCCTTATTATGGGGGCATCTTCGGCTTCCTGTCTCAACACAGATGCAGATGTCACTTATTGATACTTCCACTATCTACCAAAAATTATTCCAACCAATCAAACCAAACACAACCACCTCTATCACAACTCCTTCCATGAAACCCATCATAACTCCACATACACCCTTACCCATAACCCAAACTACATTTAAACCCAAACTCACACCTACAGTCTTAGATTTAGCTACATCCTCCAACCACCAGTCTTACTCATCCACCTGTCAAATTAGATTTAGCTACATCCTCCAAAGTCAACACCACACCTACTCTGACACCCAAGCAAAAGCACCAAACCCATAGAACTCATACCCTGGCTGCGCCAATCACACCTTCACCTATCTCATTTGTCTTAAGACCTCAACTTCCCAGCATGGTCAAGCAACCTCAACCCATCAATAAACCAAAAGAACAACAACCCATTCCTTCCTCAAAAACCTCTAACCTACCCAGACGCCCAACATGACTTACACCCACACCTGCAGCATCGCTACCACCCATACCTCTAATACCTTTAGCAATTCCTTCACTACCCACTACACTTCAATCTCTGTCCCTTACACCTCTTATACGACCCACATCCTCTACATTCATATCACCCTCGTTATCCCCATTGGTAACTCATCCTCTTCCCCCATCTATCTTTCCTTCTCGACCCCGTACACCCATATCACCTTTACCCAAGAAGGTGCAACCCAAAAACAAAACTCCACTACCCCACAATAAGGTAGTCAGAACAGTCATACACCCTTCTTTCTGTTCATCCACTATACCCCCACCTAAACAAACACGACCGAAACCTAAAACCACGCTGACACCCAAAACCATAGCTTGATCTGCTCCTCCTCTTCCAAAGACCGTTCCTCAACAATCAACTGCACCTATACCCAAACCCACATTCACTTCCCATTACGATTCACTAGCAGGGTCTTATGCCAAAATTTTAACCAACCTCCTTGAGACTTCTATCATCACATTGCCACCACTCTGACCTTACGACCCCCTCAAACCCAAGCCAAAAGGGTTTTATGACACCAAAATTTGCACATACCATCGTGTGCCAGGGCATGATGTGGAAAATTGTAACGCCTTGAAAACTGTCATTATCCAGTTGTGTCCTCCAGAAGCCAACTTTGACGACAACAACCTTCTCGATGAGGACCCTGCTTCACAGACACCCATTCCCATACCACCCACTCAACAACCACAACCTCCACCCTCACGGCTCCTAGAGCCACCCCCAAGATTTGAAATTAACATGGTTCACATTAGAGAACTTGCCACACCACCACCCAAATGTCATTGCGCCCAGCTCACCTCACAGGGTTTTTCTCCTCCAGTAGGTTTTTACTCATCATGTCGTTATACCACTCACCCTACACCTTCTCCATTTGCCAACTCCCCTCATATCAACATGATACACGTCACTACATGTGCTCAGAAGGATAAAGGTAAAGAAAAGGCAACTGACCCACCAACCAATCCTATACCCAACATACCATTTGCACCCATACCTAAAATCACTATCTGCAGCCCCACATATCCTATTTCTAACGACGTCACACATCACACCATGCTCAACAAATTACACCAATCTCCCCTCAAAATGCCCTTATATGACCTCATTCAACCCTCGGAATCCCATCGTCAAGCTCTCATGGAGGTTCTTCAATCTATTGAGGTTTTACCCAATGACCCTACACCCATAGCCTCCATTATCACACCTCATCATGTAGCCTCTCTTACCAAATTACCACCTTCACCCACACCTCCACCTACTCACCAAGTAGCCTCCCTTAGCTTTTCAGAGGAAGAGATCGCGCCACACCAAAATGATGACCCAGACCCAGCCCTCTTCATCTTTGTCCACATCAATGACATACAGGTACGACATATGATGATTCATGGGGGCACTAGCATTAACATTATTTCATCCCATGCATTCGCTCAAATGCGCATACCTAATAATTACATGCATAAACATCCTATCATGTTGCGTTCATTCAATGACGCTATTACCTCTACACTATGCACCGTCATCCTCATCATTCGCGTGGGCCCCCGCACTATTCCAAAATTATTTTACGTCTTGGAGGGGGAATTCCAATATAACTTGTTGCTTGGCAGACCCTGGATTCATGTCATGGGTTTCGTTCCTTCCACTTTACATAATTGTGTAAAGTTTGAACATGAAGGGCACACCTATACCATTCCAACTGACTCATCACCTTTCAAAACATGAAACATGCTTTACCAACCCAATGATGTGCTTATACCCGTTAAAGCGTCTACCTCTGCAACCACCATCACTTCACCTACACCTCCACTTACCAGTACAGTCGTTGCTTCTACCACACATACCTCCTCCATTCCTACCACTGCCACAACCTCCACGGATGACCCATTAGCCTCCCAAGCCATCAACCCCACCTCCGTGTCGACCTCCGACGCATCATCCATTCTAGCTACCTACATACCAACCACCGACCCCTTGGAAGGTGTTTTTCAATGCCTCACTCTGGGGGAGTACCACCTATATAGTGTCAACACATTCCTTACTCCACAAGAGTACAGAAGTCTTCACCAACACCCTCGCTATGATCACCACATAGGAGAACACCTCCTTTATGGTCCTCCTCATCTTCGTACCAGTCTTACCTATGGGAAAATTAATACTACCACTTACACACCTGAACCACCACTATAAACTCACTCATTTTCTGCTGACTTCCAATCACTTACTAATTGTCATTTTGCCCACACCTTCCTGCACTGATATACATGGAAGGGTTTTGGTTTTTGCTTTTATGAGAAAGGCCACCATACCATTATTCCATGTACCACCCGCAAACATAACAACCGTAGTGGTATCAGTTTTCCTGAACCACCTAAAAAATAGGCCCGCATTGAACTCATTAAGGACACTAGCCCTTCTCCACCTTCTTCACCCACTCCACCTTCATCAACACCTTTGCTGACAGAGTCGATGGATCCTGAATCTATCCCTCATAACTTTTTTCTTTTCATAAACACCATTTCCTTGGGGCCTCTGACTTATCAACGTGAGGGTGCGGCCCCTTCCACTCTTGCCTTCTTGTATCCTGAGATGATCGATGATGATACGCCTTTAATTAATGTCGTTCAATGTCAGGATGATGAATCTATACTCACCTACCTTGGTGCAGAAGACTCATATATTCATCGGTCGTTACCTTATGAGACACAAACCATGTTGAATGAATCTACTATCGAGATCAACATTCATACTTAGGACGACCCACACATCTTAAAGATCAGTCAATCTTTAGATGCTACTGAACAGGAAGCCATCACTTCTTTTCTCATAAACCATAACCACGCTTTCGCTTGGTCTTAGGCATACATGCCTGGTATTGACCCCACCATAGTGGTCCACAATATTGTAATCGTTCCTGATGCCAAACCCATCAAACAAAAGCTGAGGAAAATGTACCCTCGCAGTGCCCTTCTCGTACAAGAAGAACTTCAGCACCTTCTTTCCGTTTCCTTCATCTTACGCATTGATTATCCTTGTTGGATTTATGAGATTGTTCCTGTCACTAAGGTGACAGGGAGACTCCGTATTTGCATGGACTTCCATGACCTCAACCTAGCATATCCGAAAGATGACTTTCCCTTACCTGGTATTGACCAGCTGGTTGACCTTACCACTGGCCATGAGATGTTATCACTCATGGATGGCTTCTCGGGTTACAACCAAATCCTGCTTGCCCCATAGGATCAGCACAAAACCTCGTTCATCACCCCTTGGGGGACCTTCTGTTATCTATTCATGCCTTTCATCCTATAAAACATTAGTGCCACGTATCAGCGGGCTATGACTTATATCTTCCATGACATCATGCATCACATATTGGAAGATTATGTGGATGATCTCTTGGCCAAATATAAGCGCCACTCCGAGCACCTTGCCGTCCTTAAAACCATTTTTGATCACCTCGTTAAATATTGTGTTCACCTTCAGCCTAAGAAGTGCATCTTCATGGTCCTCTCAGGAAAACTCCTGGGCTTTATCGTTTCCCTACGTGGTATAGAAGTTGACCCTACTAAATTCAAGGCCATTCTCGAAATGCCTCTGCCCACTAACCTTAGACAACTCCGTAGCCTGCAAGGTAAGTTGAGGTCTATTCACCATTTCATTTCACAATTATCAGATTTATGCTAACCATTTCATCATTTGCTCAAGAAGGATGTCTCCTTTAAATGGGATGATGATGACTGCCACAAAGCTTTTGAGGTCTTAAAACAATACCTTCTCCAACCACCAGTACTCATCCCACCTAAAGACCATCAACCTTTTTGCCTATATATCTTAGCTACCGATCATTCCTTTAGAGCCATGCTCGCTCATCGTGATGAACAACACAAGGAGCAGGCGGTTTATTACATAAGTTGTATTCTTTTGGACTATGAAACCCGATACACCCACCCCAAAAAAAAATTCTTATCCTTAGTTTTTTTTGCCACCAAACTCCGTCATTACCTACTCAACCACAAAACCTATGTTGTGACCAACACCGACCCCTTACACTTCATGTATGCCAAACCATATCAAAATCAGTGTGCTGCACGATGGCTTATGCTCTTAGCTGATCTTGACCTCGAATTCATTCATCAAAAGTCCATCAAGGGCCAAGCTATCACCAACCAATTGGCCAACACACCTATTTCTGGGGATTCTTTAATTTTGATTTTCCAGATGAGTCAATTACTACCCTTTCCCTGGATGAACCCCCTTACCAAATGACACTCTTGTTCGACGGGTCCAAGTGTCAGCATGGGGGTTGGGATGGTATTATCCTTGTTCCACTTGATGGTGAGCCCATGCCTTTTTCTTTCAAACTTGATTTTGAATGCACAAACAATATCACCGAATACGAAGCACTCGTATTAGGTCTTTAATTCGCCTATGCCATAGATGTCAAATCAATCAACATCTTTGGTGATTCTCAATTGGTCGTAAACCAAGTCAATGGTATATACCAATGTCGCAACGAGCTTCTTCAGAAGTATAAACATCATGTAGATGTACTTTTGGCCACCTTTGACCGTTACACCCTTCAAACCATCCCATGTTCAACCAACAAATTTGCAGATACCATGGCTTGCTTAGCTTCCCAAATACCCGCTTTACCCGTCGATTCTAAAATCTTTGTCACCGTACAACACCTTCAATCACCTTCTTATTTATCTCATGATGTTTACTCTATCGGCACCGCTACCCCAGACCCGAGTGACCTTTGGTACCAAAAATAATTTGACTACCTTTTTCTCTCCATCTTACCTCCTGATCTCACCTGTAACGGACAGTGCGCCTTCCTTAAAAAGGTCTCTCATTACATCATCCTAGGGGGACTCCTCTATAAACACGGATTTGATGGTATTCTCTTACGATGCCTCACAAGTTTTGAAATTCCTTATACCATTAAGGAAGTTCATGACGGCATATGTGGAGGTCACTTCAGTGGCCTTGTTGTTGCTAAGCATATTCTTCACCTGGGCTGTTACTGGCCGACCCTTAACCATGATTGTTGTGACTACGTCAAACGTTGTGTAAAATGCCAACAACATGAAAATATTCATCATACACCCAGTCACGCCTTACAAGTCACCCGTGACCTTTGGCCCTTCTCTCAATGGGGTTTGAATCTTATAGGGGAGATCAACCCCCACTCTTCCCAACGCCATCAATGGATCATCACCGCTACCGAATACTATACAAAATGGGTTGAAGCCATACCACTCATCTCCACGAAAGCTGAGAAAATATGTGAGTTTATCAATCATCACATCATTTTTCGCTTTCGTGTTCCTCATCGCCTCATCACTGATAATGTAAAACAATTCAAAAATAAAACATTACAAAAACTATGTGACACCTTCGGCATTCAGCTTAGTTTCTCATCACCTTATTACCCAAAAACCAATGGCCAAGCCAAATCCACTAACAAAACCTTAAACCAAATTCTTATGAAAGTGGTTGACGATACTAGGAAGGATTGGCATACGCACGTTCCTTTCGCCCTATGGGCATACCACACTAGCATTCGCACTTCCACTATGGCCACACCATTTTCTCTGGTTTATGGTACAGACGCAATTCTACCTCTAGAAGTCCAAATTCCCTCGCTTTGCATTTCTCTCCATAACATGCTCAATGATGATAACTTTTATCAGGACCGTTTAGCACAGCTTGAGTTATTAGATGAATGTCATCTTAACACTCTAGATCACCTTCAAGTTTACCAAAAACTTATCAAACATGCCTACGACAAACGTGTCCATGCACAAACTTTCCAATTCGATGACCTTGTTCTGAAAGAAAATCAACATGTAACTAAATCAGAAAAAAGCAAACGGGGAAAATTTGCTCCTAATTGGCTTGGACCATACATCATGACTCATACCTATGGATCAGGTGCTTATCATTTATCTTCACTTGATGGTAAACCCGAACCTAAGCCCCTTAACACCTTGCATCTTTTACCTTTCTGGTGTTGACTTCTAAGTCCTACCTCACCCTTTGTCTCTTTTCATGCTCATCCCTTGAGTGTTTTCCACTGCATACACCTCACCAACGATTAATCCAGAATCATGTGATTACCTGTCACTTGTTATCTTCTCTTGAATATGTGTACCATGGTGTTGTACATAGCATGATCCTCATGGATACTTTTTGTCTACCTTTAGATGAGATCCCATGGTCATTCCAACTTGCCTTTTGAACAAAAGTCCTATCCTCCACCTTGTTCTAGTCCATGACTTCAAAATCCCTCACATGGGATATCACTCCTTGAGTCAAACTTCCACTCAAAAGATGACTCCCTCAAAAGGAAATCTTCCTCTCGACAATTGTAGCTATAAATAAACTACTCCCTCGAAGGATAGCTATGTAAAGCTCTTCAAAAAAAAAATGATAGCAACCGAAGCTTCCCGCATCGATCAACTTTACGAAGGCCTCAAGGAGTTAAATTTTATTCATCCCATATAGACTTCCTGCATCGATCAATCTATCTCAACTATAAGTCAAAACAAAAAACCTTTTAAGTCCTAGAATTTCCCATTGTGACCTAGGTTCTCTTGCCTGAAGTGCATGCTACCTATACCATACAAATAATTCCCCACGTTTCACCCTTCAAACCAAGCCCACTCCCATTTCCTACTGCCTTAAGGGACTTCTTGGAACTTAGACATTTGGTGATCATGTGACTACTTTTCACCGTAGAACAATCAATCTTGTGATGTCTTTAGGGTCTTACATTCATCACCTCCTCCATGGTATGATCTACTCGGTATGATCCTACCCAATTAAGTGCTTTTATTGCCCCCTCTTATCTTTTAACCATCTTTGTTTACGTTTTGATTACCTTATACAGGACTTGGTCCTTGACGCTTACCTTTGGGGTAATCTTCTTCTTTCGCCACAATCGACCCCACCTACATCACTTTACCTAGAACCCACCCACACCTAATAGATTTAAAACCCACACCATGCCTAAAATCTACTAACTCATTTTCATACCTCCTCATATTCTTACATAGCTTATGGGAGAACTACATCGACCTAAGGTCCCTTTTCGTCAGGACTATGTAGGCAGCACTCTGAGGGCATGGGGCCCTTAGAGGTTAGCTCGGCCATTCTCTACCCTAAATAATTCCTCTTCCATGTTCCTCACACCTCACTTAGTTTCCCTTTTTTATCCCAAATAGGAAATTAAACCCAACAAACAACAAGTTGCTTAACATCTATATCATCAGCACAACATGCATTTACTATGACTAACATTTCTCTAACATCATCATACATATAATATACCACATCTCACATATGACCCATATTATCATTCATTGCATAAAATAATGAATCACAACTTCACCAACTTTGAACTCAACCATGCATATAACCTAACTCAACCATGCCTATAACCTGACTCAACCATGCCTATAACCTGACTCCATCATGCCTATGACCTGACTCGATCCATCCATATCAAAACAACAAATCAAATTTTCATTAATGCACCAATACATCGACAATCTCATCAACACATAAATAAATCAAGAATCACATATATCTCATCGTATAAATAAATGGGTATCTTAATACAATATACATGGCTATCTCGTCATGTCCATCATCTCAAGATCATTGGCACGTAGACCGATACACAATACAAAATGTCATCGCCACACAAGTCGGTCTCATATGTACAATAACATAATGAATTAATACAAAATCTCTTTGGCACATAGGCCGGTATATGCTCAAAATATACAAAACCTCTCATACATCCTCAATGTCTTTGGCACGCAGGCCGGTATGTGATCAAAAATACAACTATCTCTTAGCACGCAGACCGGTATATATCACAAAAATGACTATCTACATCAAAAATAAGTGACCACATATCAGACATCTTAGCAAATTTCCTCCATCTCCGTATCACCTGTACCCTTGGCCTCCTAAGTCCCTGTTGCTGCCTCAATAAGAGCTGGTCTCCATGCAGTAGTAGCCTCTACCTAATCGGGACTTGGAGCTCACTGACCCCCTGTGCTCTCCACACTATGAGTGTGGGATCTCATCCTCTCACTGAATGCCTTTTGTGCCCTATACTCAGCATAGGATATGAATTATATCCCGGCCACCATCAACTGGTCCTGGTAATATCTAGCCTCACCTAGGGCATCCCATAACCTAGATATAGGCACGGTTTGTGGTGGTTTTGTAGGTCTCAGCCCCTATACCTATCCTGTGGGACCCTATCCCGCTCCTTCCTATGAATTGGGACCTGGTCCCGGTGCCTGTGATGGTGGTGCCCCTGCCCCTGTGCCTGTATCTAGGCCTGTAAGACCCCAATCTGTGCCTGGGTTGTGGTCAACTGGCCCTATAAACCTGCCACATGAGCATGTAAGGTTGCCACCTAACCATCCCCCTCCTCTCCATCTCCATCTCCCCCACCAACCATCTAGGCCTGCAGACTAGCCACCTGTACATGTAGCTCTGTTACCTCCGCCTTAGAGCCCTCTAGTTGTGTCAGCAGTATACCCAACTGGGTAATCAGTGTAGCCACCTGCCCCTATAGGGCGTCTCTCTGCACTGTGATGGTGGTTAGATCCGGCTTCCCCAGTCTGGGTGGTATGGCTTGCAAGTGAGCTGCCCACCATTGTCTATACTTGTCTGTACACCTAGCATCATCTATCCACCGGTCCAATGCCTACTCCTCCTGCCCTTAGGGCAATGTAGGTTGTGGTACAGTTAAATGCATCTCCACGTCATCTCTCTGGTACTATAGGAAGGGCAGAGGTATGTCCTGTACTAGCCTGAACTACCGCCAGACTCTATCTACCAGGATCATCTCGTACTCCCCGGCCCGGTGACCCTGTATCCATCTCTCTAGCTGGAGCTCAGCTAGCTCCTCATGCATATGCCTATATGAGAGAAATCTGACATATGGTCTCCAGAAAATCTCCACTCCGGACAACCCCTCCAGTAACTAACGGAAATAGGCCACATCATGTGTGGGCCTCTCAGATCTCCGCTCTCCAATAGCTGGCACCCATCTCCTATACCCCACACACACAAATCTCGCTGGGAATGCGTCTTCTCAGGGAATCCCTATAGGCCACACACAAACTATGTGCTCATACGCCCAGTAGTGCAGTAAAAATGTACATCATTGGTTGAACCTGCGCAGTAGCCCATATGCCCACAACCCCTGTACAGCTACACCAAGAATGTTGGTTCCCAGGAAAAGTGGGTCTCATCCACCATCATGTCGTGGAGTACCCCCATCAGTGATTGGGGAAAATGTCCACCCTCTGCATCTGGAAATGCATAGCAACACACTGCCTCCATCAACATAACCACTAGCCTTGTCTCCTCCGGACAGGCTAGGTACATCTCTCCATAGTTCAAGATAGCACCATGGAATATCATCTCAGCCATCCCCTCTCCAAAAATAGTCACGATCAGCTCCTCTGAGGCCTCGGAGGAGACAGAGTAGACCTGTGCACCCAATATGGGTAACTAAAGAATCTGGAACACATCTTCCAAGGTGATAGTAATCTCACCCGTCGGTAGGTGGAATGTGTTGGTCATGGAATCCCATCTATCGATGAGCACAACCATCAAACTGGGCTACCAGACTACATGCCGATAGTGATGAACCCCACTCAAGCCAACTTCCTCCACATGCTGCAACTCCTTTGAGGTCATTGTGCCGCGTACTGTCACCAGTAGAGGTAAAACCCTGCCCCACATATGTAGTTGTGCTCTCCCCTGCATCCAATGCAAACAAAACATTAATCTACCTTTATCATATCCATATTTACCAGTTATCATTTTCCCACACCCTATTTTCACCCTAACCATCTCAACCTAGCCCACATCCCCTTTGGACCCTTGTTCCCAATAACCCGACCGGTACCAGTTCACCCTTACCAACCCCAGTCACCCCTTAACTGGCATCGGTCACTTGTTTGGTGACCGATACCGATTCACCCTTACCGACCCCGATTACCCCTTAACCAGCATCGGTCACCTATTTGGTGACTGATACCGGTTTACCCTTACTGATGCTGGCAAAACTTGACCGACGCCGGTCACTGTCATAGTAGAACCCGTGATTTCCCAAAACCCCCCTTAAACCCCCCTACCCCTTTAGCCCACCTAAAATGACTTAAACTACCCTTGGACCTCCACTCACCCCCTATACCATTTATTACCCTCCCCATTCCTTGTTTTCCCCACTATTCCCCCCATTGCTAAATTTAATTTTTAACCACCAACAAAAAAAAAATACAAACAAACCCTACAAAAAACAATTTACTTATCCCTTCATCTATCAAATCACATGCACGTAGAGTAGGGCGCTTACCTCATCACACTGTTTTCATCTCAATGGCACGTCTAGCCACTACACCGATGGCCCACCCGTTCCCTCTCCGGCCTCCACCATAACCAAATCGCTACCCGCAACCTCTGCCCAATCAAATGCCTCGCACTGATCCTGTGGACCCGCTTCTCACCAACCAATTACCCTTCATTCACACTACCAACTCAATGCTCCGTTCCGTCTGCGCACTTGTCTCTCCTTTCTCTCTTTTGTCATTTTCTCGATTAGCTACAAGACAAATGAATACCAAAAAATGTAGATTTTTTATTTTTATAACAAGCCCGACCTAACCGACGTCAGTTACCCTTGACCGGCATCGATCGCGTGCCCTACCTAACTATCGTTGGTTGACTTATACCGTCGTCGGTTATCCTTGACCATCATTGGTCACCCTCACCTACACATTGCCCTATATTTTACCCCTTTACCCTACCCCTACCTCCTTTTTTGCCCCACCCAACGTTCACCTTGATCATTTAACCAACCCCAACTTTACCCAACTCATTACCTCACCTTTCTTGACCTCATCATTTACTAACTCCATTTGTTTTCCTTTGAGCACTCATTATTTTACCCCTACCTGGGCCTTACCCATGCTGTGACCTAGATATTTGGACCTGGACCATCGCTAGTGACCTTTGACCTCATGTGTTCACTATACCTTACGGAACTATTACCTATGTTGTTAACCTACTGACCTTACCTAGCTTATTTCCATGACCGTTTATCCTGACCCTACCTTTGGTGTACCGAAACATACCTACACGTTCTTGTTGTTTCACTATTTTCTAGATCATTTCTTTGAAGTATTGACGAAACAAATAGGGTAATGGGCGTAGGAGGAACACATGTTCAAATTTTGGTTAATGGGTTGTTGCGCACGTATGAATTGTGAATCCACAGCTTATTGTGAGAGCTTCCTTTTGGCTAGGAGGAACTACCTGTAATGCAAAGTAAGACCACCAGAAAAGGTTAAACAATATATGCAGTGAACTGCCTAGCGTGTGCTAGATCCGGGAAGTGTGATACTTTTTAGATGGTTGTCAGTCCACTGTTTTAAACAAATTAATGCAGTAAATAAGGTAAATCCTATTGTAATTCGAAATGATTTAGGCATCTCACTTAAAACACAATAAGAAAGATCTATAACAGGCTAGGTTAGAATAGGATCCGAAGGTCAAATCGTTGGTTCTAGGTCACTACAGGTCTGACAAAAGTCTCAGGTAGGTCAGAGGTGATTAAGGGGATGTAAAATTAGGTGGATAGGTCCCTGTTCTGGGTTGTATGAGCACATATAGTAACCAATGACAGTTAAGGGTGACCGACGGTGGTTAGGCGTAACCGGTGCCGGTTACTGTGGAGTTCTAGGAATGCCACATAATGGGTTTTGGGTCTCTTTTGTGATTGCACAAAAGACGTGGGTTGGTCAGGATGAGGTATTGGGTGATTTGGGAGGGATTTGGTGAGGTTTTAATGGGTATATGGAGGGAGAATGTTGAAGGAGGTCAATGGGTGGCTAGGTAAACAAAAGATGATAATATAATGATGAAATGGGATAAACTAGAGAAGTATAATGTTTTCTTGCTTGGATTCTGGTCCTAGACACCTGTGAGTGAGGGATAGAGGTGCTAATGAGAGGTTGAAGGCTACAAGTGATCACCAACTGAAGAAAATCTTCTGCATGGGCTGCATGTACATTCCTCTTTGCTTGGTTAGATCAGATCATTGTTGGGATGGTTATGCAGGAAAAGATGCTTGATCTCCTTCCTTGCAAGCATGTTCTCGCTGGAATTCACTCTCAGAAGATGCTATATCTCTCTCTGAGATGTGCTAATGTTCGCCAACTTGTCCCATATTTTTCCAACCTTATGCCAACCTTGAGAATAAGGTTGTTTTGGGGTTAAAAGGGTAACCAACAGCGAATCCGGCTTAACTGGCGACTATTAGGGCTAACCGGTGTTGATCAAGGTAGGATTTCCTAGGTTTACTAAACTAGGGAGATCCTCTTAATTTCCTCAGATCTAGTGTTGTTAACCTATGGATTAAACTAGGAGCTTCTTGTAAGCATGTGGGAATGTGGTTAGAGGGAATGTAGGCATTGATTTTTAGGGTTTAGGTAAGTCTTAGTTAGTTATGGCAACTTACTAAGAATAGGTTTTAGGTTGAGTTAACTTGATGAGGTGTCTAGGTGAAGTGTATGTGTGGATATTATCTAAATTCAGATATTTAAATAATAAATATGGTGAGGATAATGAATTAATTTAATTAGATTAATTAAATTAATATTAGTGGGGTGACGAGGGCCATGGCTAGGTTAATGTGATGAAGGGTGTTTATTTGTTGAGGGACCAAAGGGGAGTGTGACCTAATTTTGGTGTCTACATTTTGCCCCTTTTTATTGTGTAACTTGTATTGGTCAGCGATGCTAACAACAAATAAGATGTCGTTTCCCCATGTGTGGGTAAAGGTGATCCCCCTCAAACCAGGAACTGACGAGGCCAAAGGCAGAATCGGTGAGTGGTTTGATAAAAACGTGAATGTGAGGAAAAGAAAGGTGGATAATAGGGGGGAAAAGGAGCAAGGTCGACTCGAGTAAGCTAGGTAATGGGTCTGGGTCAAAGGTAACAACAATCAAATGCACACACACGTATAAACTACAGCACGCTACCAGGTTGAAGAGCAGGTAAACTCTACATCGTCTAAGGTCGATAGGTTTATCCAAAAAAGGTTGAAGTGATTCTGGTATCCAAGGTATAGGATATGGTCAGGAAACACAATGTAGGTTAGACGCAGGAATGTTTAGGTATGTTTTGGTACACCAAAGGTAGGGTCAAGATAAACGGTCATGGCAATAGGTTAGGTAAGGTCATTAGGTCAACAACACAAGTAACAGTGCCACAAGGTATAGTGAACACATGAGGTCAAAGGTCTCTAGTGATGGTCCAGGTCCAAATATCTAGGTCATGGCATGGGTAAGGCCAATGTAGGGGTAGAATAATGAGTCCACAAAGGAGGACAAAGGGAGGTAGTAAATGAGGAGGTCAGGAAAGGTGAGGTAAATGGGTAGGGTAAAGGTGGGGTGGGGTAAATGGTCAGGGTGAAGGTTGGGTGGGGCAAAAAGGGAGGTAGGGGTAGGGTAAAGGTTAAAATTGAGGGCAATGTGTAGGTGAGGGTGACCAATGTTGGTCATGGATAACCAACGTCGATATAGATAAATTGATGATGGTTAGGTAGGGCAAGCGACCAATGCTGGTCAAGGGTAACTGACATCGGTTTGGTCAGGTTTGTTATAAAAACAAAAAATCCACATTTTTTGTTATTCATTTTTTATTGTTCGAAGAGAGAAAACGACAAAAAAGAGAGAAAAGTGAGAAAAGTTTCTGGAGGGAACAGAATAGTGAGCTGGCAGTGTGATCGACGAGTGATTGATTGGTGAGCAGCGGGTCCACAGGATCATTACGAGGGATTCAAGTGGTGAGAGGTTGCGAGTAGGTTTCTGGTGATGGCGGAGGCCAGAGAGGGATTGGGTGGTCCACCGGTATAGTGGCCAGACATGCCACCAAGACGGCGATAACACGATGAGGTAAGCGCTTTACTCTACGTTGTTGATTTGATAGAGTAGAGGATTAGTTTAGTGTTGGTTGTAGGTTTGGTTGGTTTTTTTCAATTTTTTTGGTGGGCACAAATTAAATTTGGGAATGGGGGCTATATTGGGAAAAAGGAGGAATGTGGAGGGTAATAAAGGGGATAGGGGAGGTGGGTGGAGGTCTAAGGGTAGGTGAGGTCATCTTAGGTGGGGTAAAAGGGGTAGGGGGAGATTTTTTAGAAGGGGGGTTTGGAAAATCATGTATTTTTCCCCGATATTGACCGACGTCGATCAAGGTTGGCCGGCATCAGTTAGATGTAGCCGGTATTGGTCACCAAACAGGTGACCGATGCCGGTTAAGGGGTAACCAGAGTTGGTAAGGGTGAACCGGTATTGGTCACCAAACAAGTGACTGATGCTAATTAAAGGGTGACCGGGGTCGGTTAGGTTGAACCGGTACTAGTCAGATTAGGGGGCAAAAAGATCCAAAAGTGGTGTGGGCTAGGTAGTGGAGATGGGTAGGGTGAAAATAGGGTATAGGGAAATGATAATGGTTGAAGATGGATGGATATATGTAAATTAATGTCGTGCTTATATTGGATGTGGGGGCGAGCGTAGTTACATATGCGGGACAGGGTTCCGCCTCTACTAGTGACAGTGCATGGCACAGCGACCCCAGAGGAGCTGCAACATGTGGAGGCAGTTGGCTTGAGTGGGGTTTGTTGCTATAGACATGTATTCCGCTACAACCTAGTTTGATGGTCGTGCTCATCGATAGATGGGACTCCACGACCAACACATTCCACATGGCCGTACGGGTGAGATGATTATTAGCTTGGATGACGTGTTCCGGATTCTTCGGTTACCTATATTGGGTGAACAGGTTTATTCTATCTCCTATGAGGCTTCAGAGGAACTGATTGTGACTATTTTTGGAGAGGGGATGGCTGATATGAGATTCCATAGTGCCAGTTTGAGCTATGGAGAGATGTACCTAGCCCATCTAGAGGAGACGAGGCTAGTGGTTCTATTGATGGAGGCAGTGTGTTGCTATGCACTGCCAGATGTAGAGGGTGGACACTTTCCCCAATCACTAATGGGGTTACTCCATGATATGATGGTGCATGAGACCCACTTTGCTTGGGCACCAGTATTCTTGGTGCAGCTGTACAGGGAGTTGTGGGCATATGGGCGGTTGCGCAGGTTTAGCCTGTGTTGTACATTTATACTGCACTGATGGGCCTACGAGCACATAGTTTGTGTGCATCCTATAGGGATGCCTCGAGCAGATGCATTCCCAACATGATTTGTGTGGGTGGGGTATAGGATATGGGTGCCGGTAATAGGAGAGCAAAGATCTGATAGGCCGACACATGATGTGACCCACTTCTAGCAATTACTAGAGGGGTTTTCCAGATTGGACATTATATGGAGGCCATATGTGGGATTCCCCTCATATAGGCATATGCATGAGGAGCTAGCTAAGCTCCAGCTAGAGAGATGGATACAGGGTTTTCGTGCGGGGGAGGACAAGATGATCCCGGTAGATAGATTCTAACAGCAGTTTGGGCTAGTACAGGACATACCTCTGCCCTTCCCACAGTATCAGAGAGATGAGATGGAGAGGCCCTTACCTCTACCACAGGCTACAGTGCCCACAGAGCAGGAGGAGCAGCCAGTGGAATGGAGGATAGATGACATCGGGTGTACAGACACGTAGAGGCAGTGGTGGGTGGCTCAATTACGAGCCATACCACCCAGACCAGGGTAGTCGGATCTAGCTACCATTACAGTGTAGAGAGACACCCTACAGAGGCAAGTAGCTACATTGATTACCTAGTTGGGTATACTGTAGACATAGTCGGAGGGTTCAAAGGTGGAGCTAGCAGAGCTACACGTACAGGTGGCTAATCTGCAGGCCCAGATGACCGGTGGAGGAGATGGAGATGGAGGGGAGGGTAATGGTCACGTGGCAGCCCTATAGGCTCATGTGGCAGGTTTAAAGGGCCAATTGGCCACATCCTAGGCACAGATTGGGGTCTTATAGGCCCAGATACAGGTACAGGGGTAGGGGGCACCACCATAGGCACCGGGAGTAGGTCCTAGTTCACAGGAAGGAGCGGGGTAGGGTCCAATAGGGCAGGATAGGGGCCGAGACCTATGGGACCACCTAAGACCATGCATGTATCTAGGTTATGGGATGCCCTAGGTGAGTTGAGATACTATCAGGACCAGCTGATGACAGTCGGGATAGACTTCATATCCTATGCCGAGTACTGGGCACAGCAGGCATCCAGTGAGAAGATGATATCTCGCACTCACAGTGTGGAGAGCACAGGAGGTCAATGAGCTTTGAGGCCCGATCAGGTAGAGGCTACTAGCACATGGAGGCCAGATCCAGTTGAGGCACCAACATGGACCCAGGAGGCAGAGGGTACATGTGATACTGAGATGGAGGACATCCACCGAGATGCTTGATATGGAGCCTGGTTTTTTATGTATGATAGTTTTTGTGTGATATATACCAGCCTGGGTGCTGAGAGATATTTATAGTTTTGATCACATACTGGCCTGCGTGCCAATGAAAGTGAGGATATATGAGATATTTTTGTATATTTCGAGCATATACCAACCTGTGCGTTGAAGAGATTTTGTATTATTCATTATTTTATTGTATATATGAGACCGGCCTGTGTACCGATGACATTGATTGTATTGTATATGATGAGATTACGTGCTGACGATTTTGATTTGATGATGTGAAATGATGAGATAACCATGGTATTATTTGAGATACACATTGATTTATATGATGAGATACATGCTATGATTTGATTGTGTTGATGTGTTGATGAGATACATGATATTATTTGATTTGTTGATGTGTTTATGAGATATGAATCAGGTTGTGTTGATATGGCATGGCTCGAATTAGGTTGAGTTAGGCATGGATCGAGTTAGGTTGGTATAGGCATGGATCGAGTCAGGTTGGTTTAGGCATTATTGAATTAGGTTATAGGCATGTATTGAGTCAGGTTTGTTTAGGCATGGTTGAGTTAGGTTGATTTAGGCATGGGTGAGTTGAAAGTAGGTGAAGTGGTGATGCATTATTTTATGCAATGAATGATAACATGGGTCATATTTGAGATATGGTATAATCTATGCATAGTGATGATAGAGAAATGATAGGCGTGATAAATGTATGTTGTGATAATGTATAAAATATGAAACAACTTGTTATGTATATGGTTTAATTTCTGATTGTGGGTATAAAAGGGAAACAAAGTTAGGTGTGATGTAATGTGAGGCAACATGGAAGATGAATCATTTAGGGTAGAGAAATGGCTGAGCTAACCTGCCAAGGGCCCCATGCCCTCAGAGTGTCGCCTACATAGTCTTGGTGAAAAGGGACCTCAGGCTGATGTAGTTCTCCCATAAGCTAGGGAAGAATATGAGGAGGTATGAAAATGGGTTGGCTAGGTTTTTGGGCATGTTATGGGTTTAGATTTGTTAGGTGTGGGTAGAGTATAGGTAAAATGATGTAGGTGAGGGTGATTGTGGTGAAAGAAGAAGATTACCCCAAAAGTAAGCGATCAAGGACCAAGTCCTGTATAAGGAAATCAAAACATGTAAACAAAGACAGTTCGAAATATAAGAGGGAGCAAGAAAGCCACCTTATTAGGTAGGATCATACCAAGTAGATCATACCATGGCAGAGGTGATGAACGTAAGACCCTAAAGACATTACATGATGGACTGTTCTACGATGAAAACTATTCACATGATCACCAAATTTCTAAGTTCCAAGAAGTCCCTTGAGGCAATAGGAAATGATAGTGGGCATGGTTTGAAGGGTGAAAAGTGGGTAATTTTTATATATGGTATAGGTATCATGCATTTTGAGCAAGAGAACCTAGATCCCAATAGGCAAGTCCATGAAAAAAAGGTTGACTTATAATTTTAGACAACCTAATCGATGCGGGAAGTCAATATGGGATGAATAAAAGTTAACTCCTTGAGGTATTTGTGAATGTGATCGATGCGGG
Organism: Taxus chinensis; assembly: GCA_019776745.2. NCBI lineage: Eukaryota > Viridiplantae > Streptophyta > Pinopsida > Cupressales > Taxaceae > Taxus > Taxus chinensis. Next base: position 49,807,169 of record CM034156.1, read on the forward strand.
AAGCTTTGGTTGCTCTAGTTTTTTTTTTAAGAGCTTTACATAGTTGTCCTTCTAGGGAGCAGTCTATTTATAGCAGAAATTTGTCGAGAGGAAGATGTCCTTTTGAGGGATTCATCTTTTTATTGGAAGTTTGACTCAAGGAGTTGGGTCCCATGTGAGGTCTTGAGGTCATGGAAAAGACCAAGGTGGAGAAGAAGAATCTTGTTCAAAAGGCATGATGAAACGACCATGGGATCTCATCTAAAGGTAGACAAAAAGTATCCATGATAATCATGTTATGTACAACACCGTGGTACACATATTTAAGAGAAGATAACAAGTGACAGGTACTCACATGATTCTTGTTTAATCGTTGGTGAGGTGTATGGAGTGAATAATGCTCAAGGGACGAGCATGGAAAGAGACAAAATGTGAGGGAGGACTACAAGTCAACAATAGAATGGTCAAAGATGCAAGGCATTAAGGGGCTCAGGTTTGGGTTTACCATCGAGTGATGATAAACGGTAAGCACCTGATCCATAGGTATGAGTCACGATGTATGGTCCAAGCCAATTAGGAGCAAATTTGCCCCATTTAATTTTTTCTGCTTTGGTTACGTGTTGATTTTCTTTCAGAACTAGGTCACCAACTTGGAAGGTTCGTTCATGGACACGTTTGTCGTAGGCACGTTTGATACGTTTTTGGTAAACTTGAAGGTGATCCAGACCGTTAAGACGACGTTCATCTAATAACTCTAGCTATGCTAAACGGTCCTGATGAAAGTCATCATCATTGAGCATGTCATGGAGAGAGATGCAAAGTGAGGGAATCTAGACTTCGAGAGGCAGGACTACCTCTGTACCATAGACCAGAGAAAATGGTGTGGCTGCAGTGGAAGTGCGAATACTAGTGCGGTATGCCTATAGGGAAAAAGGAATGTGCATATGCCAATCCTTCCCAGTATCGTCAACCACTTTCATAACAATTTTGTTGAGGGTTTTGTTAGTGGATTTAGCTTGGCCATTGGTTTGTGGGTAATAAGGTGATGAGAAACTAAGCTGAATGTCGAAGGCGTCGCAAATTTTTTGCAAATTTTTGTTTTTGAATTGTTTTCCATTGTCAGTGATGAGGCGATGTGGAACACCAAAGTGACAAATGATGTGGTGGTTAATGAGCTCACATATTTTCTCAGCTTTCATGGAAATGAGTGGTATGGCTTCCACCCATTTTGTATAGTATTTGGTAGCAGTGATGATCCACTGATGGTGATAGGAAGAATGAGGATTGATTTCTCTAACTAGATCCAAACCCCATTGAGAGAATTTCCAAAGGTCTGTCTGCGTAAGACCAAGCGAAAGCATGGTTATGATCTCTGAGAAAATAATTGATGGCTTCATGTTCAACATCATCTAAATATTGTCTGATCTTTAGGATGTGCAGGTCATCATGAGTATGAATGTTGATCTCGATAGTCGATTCATTGAACATGGTTTGCATCTCAGAAGGTAACGACCAATGAATATATGAGTCTTCTACACCAACGTAGGTGAGTATAGATTCGTCATTTTGACATTGAACAATGTTAATTGAAGGTGTATCGTCATCGATCATTTCAGGATACAGGAAGGGAAGAGTGGAAGGGGCCTCGCCCTTGCGTTTATAAGTCAAAGGCCCCAAGGAAATGGTGTTTATGAAAAATAAAATTTAGGAGGGATAGGTTCAAGATCCATCGACTCCATCGGTGAAGGGGGTGATGAAGGTGGAGCGAGTGAAGGGGGTGAAGAAGGGTTGATGTCTTTAATGAGTTCAATGTGGGCATGTTTGGTAGGTGGTTCAGGAAAGCCAATACCACTATGATCATTATGTTTGTGGGTGGTACATGGAATAACTGGTATGGAAGCCTTGCTCATAAAATCCAAAACCAAAACCCTTCCACAGACATCGGTGCAGGAAGGTGTGGGTGAAATGACGATTGGTAAGTGATTGGAATTCAGCGGAAAAGGGGTGAGTTTGTGGCAGTGGTTCAGGTGTGTAAGTGGTAGTATCAAGTCCCCCATAGGTGAGACTAGTACAAAGGTGAGGAGGACCATAGAGGAGGCGTTCTCTAATGCGGTGATCATAATGAGGGTGTTGGTGAAGACTTCTGTACTCTTGTGGAGTAAGGAATGTGTTAACACTATATAGGCGGTACTCCCCTAGAGTGAGGCATTGAAAAACACCTTCTAAGGGATCAGTGGTTGGTATGTAGGTAGCTAGAATGGATGATGTGTCGGAGGTCGATGTAGAGGTGGAGTTAATGGATTGGGAAGCTAACGGGTCAGCCGCGGAGGCTATGGTAGCAATAGGAATGGAGGAGGTATGGGCAGTAGAAGCTGCGGATGTACTGGTAAGTGGAAGTATAGGTGAAGAAGTAACATTTGTGGAGGTAGTCGGCTTAATAGGTATGAGCACATCATTGGGTCGGTAAAACATGTTGCATGTTTTAAAAGGTGATGGGTCAGTTGGAATGGTATAGGTGTGTCCTTCATGTTCAAACTTTACACAACGATGCAAAGTGGAAGGAACACAACCCATGACACAAATCCAGGGTCTACCAAGCAATAGGTTATATTGGAATTCCCCTTTCAAAATGTAAAACAAGTCTAGAACAGTGTGGGGGCCCACGCGAATGTGGAGGATGATAGTTCCTAGTGTAGAGGTGATAGCGTCATTGAATGAATGCAACATGACCGGATGTTTATGCATGCAATTGTTAGGTATGTGCATTTGAGCGAATGCATGGGATGAAATGATATTAATGCCAGCACTCCCATCAATCATCACACGGCGTACCCGTATGTCATCAATGTGGATAGAGATGAAGAGGGTTGGGTCTGGGTCATCTTTTTGGTGTGGTGCGATCTCTTCCTCTGAGAAGCTAAGGGAGGCCAATTGGTGAATAGGGTGGGGTGAAGATGAAGGTGGTAATTTGGTGAGAGAGGCTACATGATGGGGTGTGATAATGGAGGCCATGGGTGTAGGTTCATTGGGTAAAACCTCAATAGATTGAAGAACCTCCATGAGATCTTGACGATGGGATTCTGAGGTTTGGATGAGGTCATATAGGGACATTTTGAGGGGAGACTAGTGTTATTGTTTGTGCATGGTGCGATGTGTGATGCCATTAGAAATGGGGTACATAGGGCCGCAGATAGTGATTTTAGGTATGGGTGCAGATGGTATGTTGGGTATAGGATTGGTTGGTGGGTCAATTTCCTTTTCTTATCCCTTATCCTTCTGAGCACGCGTAGTGACATGTATCATGTTGATATGATGGGGGTTGGCAAATGGAGAAGGTGTAGGGTGAGTGGTATAATGACACGATGGGAAGAAACCTACCGGAGGAGAAAAACCCTGTGAGGTGAGTTGGGCACAACGAAATTTGGGTGGTGGCATGACAAGTTCTTTGATGCAAACCATGTTAATTTAAAATATTTGGGGTGGTCTAGGAGCTATGAGGGTGGAGTTTGTGGTTGTTGAGTAGGCAGTGTGGGAATGGGTATTAGTGAAGTAGGATCCTCATTGAGAAGGTCATCGTCGTTGAAGTTGGCTTCTAGATGACACAACTGGATCAGGACGGTTTTCAAGGCCTTGCATTTTTCCACATCGTGCCCTAGCACATGATGGTAGGCACAAATTTTAGTACCGTCAAACCCTTTTGGCTTGGGTTTGAGAGGGTTATAAGGCCTGAGTGGCGGTAATGTGATGACAAAAGTCTCAAGGAGGTTGGTTAAAATTTTGGCATATAACCCTGCTAGTGGATCGCAATGGGAAGTGAATGTGGGTTTGGGTGTAGGTGTTGTTAATTGTTGAGGAACGGTCTTTGGAAGAGGAGGAGCGGGTCGAGCTATGGGTTTGGGTGCTAGCGTAGTTTTGGGTGTCGGTCATGTTTGTTTAGGTAGGGGTATAGTAGGTGGACAGGTAGGACGGTGTGTGGTTGTTTTGACTACCTTATTATGGGGTAGTGAAATTTTGTTTTTGGGTTACACCTTGGGTAAAGGCGATATCGCTGTACGAGGTCTAGAAGGAAAAGCATATGGTGGAAGAGGATGAGTTACCCATGGGGATAACGGGGGTGCTTTGAAGGTAGATGACACAGGTCGTTCTTGGGGTGTGAGAGACAGCGACTAAAGTGTAGTGGGTAGTGAAGTAATAACTGAGGGTATTGGAGGTATGGGTGGTAAAGATACAATAGGTGCTGGTGTAAGTTGTGTTGGGCGTATAGGTAGGTTAGAGGTTTGTGAGGAAGGAATGGGTTGTTGTGTTTTTGTTTTATTGGTAGGTGGAGGTTTCTTGACCAAGTGGGGAAGTTAAGATCCTAAGACGGACGAGACAGGTGCAGGTGTGATTGGCATAGCCGGGGTCTGAGTTCTATGGGTTTCAGAAGCCAACTTTGACGACGATGACCTTCTTGATGAGGACCCTGCATCATCGACACCCATTCCCATACCACCCACTCAACAGCCACAACCTCCACCCTTACAGCTCCTAGATCCACCCCCAAGATTTGAAATTAACATGGTTTGCATCAAAGAACTTGCCACGCCACCACCCAAATCTCGTTACACCCAGCACACCTCACAGGTTTTTTCTCCTCCGGTAGGTTTTTTCCCGTTGTGTCATTATACCACTCACCCTACACCTTATCCATTCTCCAACTCCCCTCATATCAACATGATACACGTCACTACATGTGCTCAGAAGGATAAAGGTAAAGAAAAGGCAACTGACCCACCAACCAATCCTATACCCAACATACCATCTGCACCCATACCTAAAATCACTATCTGCGGCCCCACATATCCTATTTCTAACAGCGTCACACATCGCACCAAGCTCAAACAATTACACCAATCTCCCCTCAAAATGTCCTGATATGACCTCATTCAAACCTTAGAATCCCATTGTCAAGCTCTCATGGAGGTTCTTCAATCTATTGAGGTTTTACCCAATGACCCTACACCCATAGCCTCCATTATCACACCTCATCATGTAGCCTCTCTTACAAAACTACCACCTTCATCCAAGCCTCCACCTACTCACCAAGGAGCCTCCCTTAGCTTTTCAGAGGAATATATAGCGGCACACCAAAACGGTGACCCAGACCTAGCCCTCTTCATCTTTGTCCACATCAATGACATACAGGTACGACGTGTGATGATTGATGCAGGCACTAGCATTAATATTATTTTATCCCATGTATTCACTCAAATGCACATACCTAATAATTACACGCATAAACATCCTATCATGTTGCATTCATTCAATGATGTTGTTACCTTTTGAGACACAAACCATGTTGAATGAATCGAATATTGAGATCAACATTCATACTCAGGACGACCCGCACATCTTAAAGATCGATCAATCTTTAGATGCTGCTAAACAGGAAGCCATCACTTCTTTTCTCATAAACCATAACCACACTTTCACTTGGTCTTATGTAGACATGCCCAGTATTGACCCCACCATAGTGGTCCATAATATCATAACCATTCCCGATGCCAAACCCATCAAAAAAAACATGAGGAAAATGTACCCTCGCATTTCCCTTCTCATCAAATAAGAACTTCAGCACCTTCTTTTTGTTTCCTTCATCTTACCCATTGATTATCCTCATTGGATTTCTAGTGTTTTCCCTATCACTAAGGTGACAGGGAGACTTTGTATTTGCATGGACTTTCGTGACCTCAACCTAGCATGTTCGAAAGATGACTTTCCCTTACCCGCTATTGACCAGTTGGTTGACCTTACCGCTGGCCATGAGATGTTATCACTCATGGATGGCTTCTTGGGTTACAACCAAATCCTACTTACCCTAGAGGATCAGCACAAGACCTCGTTCATCACCCCTTCGGGGACCTTCTGCTATCGAGTCATGCCTTTCAGCCTTAAAAACGTTGGTGCAACGTATCAGTGAGCTATGACTTATATCTTCCATGACATCATGCATCGCATATTGGAAGATTATGTGGATGATCTCTTGGCCAAATCTAAGCACCGCTCTGAGCACTTTTCCTTCCTTAAAACCATTTTTGACCACCTCATTAAATATTGTGTTCACCTTCAGCCTAAGAAGTGCATCTTCGTGGTCCTCTCAGGAAAACTCCTGGGCTTTATTGTTTCCCTACATGGTATAAAAGTTGACCCTGCTAAAGTCAAAGCCATTCTCGAAATGCCTCCGCCCACTAACCTTAGACAACTCCATAGCCTGCAAGGTAAGTTACAGTCTATTCACCGTTTCATTTCACAATTATCGGATCAGTGCCAACCATTTCATCATCTGCTCAAGAAGGATGTCTCCTTTAAATGGGATGATGACTACCACAAATTTTTTGAGGCCTTAAAAAAATACCTTCTCCAACCACCCATACTCATCCCACCTAAAGACGATCAACCTTTTTACATATATATCTCAGCTACCGATCATTCCTTTTGAGCCATGCTCGCTCATCGTGATGAACAACACAGGGAGCAGGCGGTTTATTACATAAGCCGTATTTTTTTGGACTATGAAACCCAATACACCCACCCCAAAAAAAAATTCTTAGCCTTATTTTTTGTTACCACCAAACTCCATCATTACCTACTCAACCACAAAACCTATGTTGTGACCAACACCGACCCCTTACACTTCATGTACGCCAAACCATATCAAAATAAGTGTGCCACACGATGGCTTATGATATTAGCTGATCTTGACCTTGAATTCATTCATCAAAATTCCATCAAGGGCCAAGCTAACGCCAACCAATTGGCCGACACACCTATTTCTGAGGATCAACCCTCTAATTTTTATTTTCTAGATGAGTCAATTACTACCCTTTCCCTGGACGAGCCCCCTTACCAAATGCCACTCTTCTTCAACGGGTCCAAGTGTTAGCATGGGGTGGGGATGGTATTATCCTCATTCCACTTGATGGTGAGCCCATGCCTTTGTCTTTCAAACTCAATTTTGAATGCACAAACAATATCACCAAATACGAAGCACTCGTATTAGGTTTTCAAGCCACCTATGCCCTAGATGTCAAATCAATCAACATTTTCGGTGATTCTCAATTGGTCATAAACCAAGTCAATGGTATATACCAATGTCGTAACAAACTGCTTCAGAAGTATAAACATCATGTAGATGTAATTTTGACCACCTTTGATCGTTACACCCTTTAAACCATCCCATGTTCAACCAACAAATTTGTAGATACCATGGCCTGCTTAGCTTCCCAAATACCCGCTTTACCCGTCGATTCTAAAATATTTATCACCGTATAACACCTCCAATCACCTTCTTATTTACCTCACGATGTTTATTCTATCGGCACCGCTACCTGAGACTAGAGTGACCTTGGGTACCAACAATACTCCGACTACCTTTTTCTCTCCATCTTACCTCCTGATCTCACCTGTAACGAACAACACGCCTTCCTTAAAAAGGTCTCTCATTACATCATCCTGGGGGGACTCATCTATAAGCGCGGATTTTATGGTATTCTCTTATGATGCCTCACAAGTTCTGAAATTCCTTATACCATTAAGGAAGTTCATGACAACATATGTGGAGGTCACTTCAGTGGCCTTGTTGTTGCTAAGCATATTCTTTGCCTAGGCTATTACTGGCTGACCCTTAACCATGATTGTTGTGACTACATCAAACATTGTGTAAAATGCCAACAACATGCCAATCTTCAGCATACACCCAGTCACACCTTACAGGTCACCCGTGACCTTTGGCCCTTCTCTCAATGGGGTTTGGATCTTGTAGGGGAGATCAACCCCCACTCTTCCCAACGCCATCAATGGATCATCACCGCTACCGAATACTATACAAAATGGGTTGAAGCCATACCACTCATCTCCACGAAAGCTGAGAAAATATGTGAGTTTATCAATCATCACATCATTTTTCACTTTGGTGTTCCTCATCGCCTCATCACTGACAATGTAAAAAAATTCAAAAATAAAACATTACAAAAACTATGTGACACCTTCGGCATTTAGCTTAGTTTCTCATCACCTTATTACCCACAAACCAACAGCCAAGCCAAATCCACTAACAAAACCTTAAACCAAATTCTTATGAAAGTGGTTGATGATACTAGGAAGGATTGGCATACGCACGTTCCTTTCACCCTATGGGCATACCACACTAGCATTTGCACTTCCACTATGGCCACACCATTTTCTTTGGTTTATGGTACAGAGGTAGTTCTGCCTCTTGAAGTCCCAATTCCCTCACTTTTCATTTCTCTCCATGACATGCTCAATGATGATGACTTTTATTAGGACCGTTTAGCACAGCTTGAGTTATTAGACGAATGTCATCTTAACACTTTGGATCACCTTCAAGTTCACCAAAAACGTATTAAACGTGCCTACGACAAATATGTCCATGCACAAACTTTCCAAGTCGATGACCTTGTCCTAAAAGAAAATCAACATTTAACTAAATCAGAAAAAGGCAAACGTGGCAAATTTTCTCCTAATTGGCTTGGACCATACATCATGACTCATACCTATGGATCAGGTGCTTATCGTTTATCTTCACTCGATGGTAAACCCGAACCTGAGCCCCTTAATGCCTTACATCTTCAACCATTCTATTGTTGACTTCTAAGTCCTACCTCACCCTTTGTCTCTTTTCATGCTTGTCCCTTGAGTGTTATCCACTCCATACAACTCACCAACGATTAAACTAGAATCATGTGAGTAACCATCACTTGTTATCTTCTCTTGAATATGTGTACCATAGCGCTGCACATAACATGATCCTCATGGATACTTTTCATCTACCTTTAGATGAGATCCCACGGTCATTCCACCTTACCTTTTGAACAAGATTCCTATCCTCCACCTTGGTCTAGTCCATGACTTCAAAATCCCTCACATGGGATATCACTCCTTAGTCAAAATTCCACTCAAAAGATGACTCCCTCAAAAGGACATATTCCTCTCGATAATTGCAGCTATAAATAGACTGCTCCCTTGAAGGACAGTTGTGTAAATATCTTCAAAAAAAAACAATAGCAACCAAATCTTTTCGCATCGATCAGCTTCACGAAGACCTCAAGGAGTTAAATTTTCTTCATCCCATATAGACTTCCCACATCGATCAATCTATCTCAACTATAAGTCAAAACAACAAACCTATTAAGTCCTCGACTTTCCCATTGTGACCTAGGTTCTCTTTCTCGAAGTGCATGCTACCTATACCATACAAATAATTCCCCACGTTTCACCCTTCAAACTATGCCCACTCCCATTTCCTACTGCCTCAAGGGACATCTTGGAACTTAGACATTTGGTGATCATGTGACTACTTTTCACCATAGAAAAATCAATCCTATGATGTCTTTAGGGTCTTACATTCATCGCCTCCTCCACGATAAGATCTACTCGGTATGATCCTACCCAATCAGGTGCTTTTATTGCCCCCTCTTATCTTTTAACCATCTTTGTTTACGTTTTTATTACCTTATACAGGACTTGGTCCTCGGCACTTACCTTTGTGTTAATCTTCTTATGTCGCCACAATCAACCCCACCTACATCACTTTACCTATAATCCACCCCTACCTAATAGATCTAAAACCCACACCATGCCTAAAACCTACTAACTAATTTTCATACCTCCTCATATTCTTCCCTAGCTCATGGGAGAACTACATCGGCCTGAGGTCCCTTTTCGTTGGGACTATGTAGGCAGCACTCTGAGGGCATGGGGCCCTTGGAGGTTAGCTCGGCCATTTTATACCCTAAATAATTCCTCTTCCATGTTCCTCACACCTCACTTAGTTTCCCTTTTTTATCCCAAATAGGAAATTAAACCAAACAAACAGCAAGTTGCTTAATTTCTTTACCATCAGCACAACATGCATTTACTATGACTACCATTTCTCTAACATCATCATACATATAATATACCACATCTCACATATGACCCGTATTATCATTCATTGCATAAAATATTGAATCACAACTTCACCAACTTTGAACTCAACCATGCCTATAACCTAACTCAACCATGCCTATAACCTGACTCAACCATGCCTATAACCTGACTCCACCATGCCTATGACCTGACTCGATCCATGCCTAACAAACCTAACTCAACCATGCCTATAACTTGACTCGATCCATGCGTATGACCTAACTCGATCCATGCCTAAACCAACCTAACTCCATCATTCCTAACTCACCTAATTTCCATCCATATCAAAACAAAAAATCAAAATCTCATCAATGCACCAATAAATCGACAATCTCATCAACACATCAGTAAATCAAGAATCACATATATCTCATCATATAAATAAATGGGTATCTCAATACAATATACATAGCTATCTCGTCATGTCCATCATCTCAAGATCGTCGGCACGCAGGCCTATACACAATACAAAATGTCATCGGCACAAAATTCGGTCTCATATATACAATAACATAATGAATCAATACAAAATCTCTTCGGCACGCAGGCTGGTATATGCTTGAAATATACAAAACCTCTCATACATCCTCAATGTCTTCGGCATGCAAGTCGGTATGTGATCAAAAATATAACTATCTCTCGGCACGTAGACCAGTATATATCACAAAAATGACTATCATACATCAAAGACCAGGTGACCACATATCAGGCATCTCGGCGGATGTCCTCCATCTCCATATCACTTGTACCCTCGGCCTCATCCTCTCACTAGACGCCTGTTGTGCCCTGTACTCAGCATAGGATATGAATTCTATCACGGTTGTCATCAGTTGGTCCTGGTAATATCTAGCCTCACCTAGGGCATCCCGTAACCTAGATACAGGCATGGTCTGTGGTGGTCCCATAGGTCTCGGCCCCTGTACCTGTCCTGCGGGACCCTATCCTGCTCTTACCTATGAACTAGGACCCGGTCTTGGTGCCTGTGATGGTGGTTCCTGTGGTGGTGCCCCCTACCCTTGTGCCTATATCTGGGCCTGTAAGACCCCAATATATGCCTGGGATATGGTCAACTGGCCTTGTAAACCTGTCATCTGAGCCTATAAGGCTTCCACCTGACCATCCCCCTCCTCTCCATCTCCATCTCCCCCACCAGCCATTTGGGCCTACAGACTAGCCACCTGTACATGAAGCTCTGCTACCTCCACCTTAGAGCCCTCTAGCTCTATGTCAAGTATACCCAACTAGGTAATCAGCATAGTCACCTGCCCTTGTAGGGTGTCTCTCTGCACCATGATGGTGGCTAGATCTGGCTGCCCCGGTCTAGGTGGAATGGCTCGCAAGTCAACCGCCCATCATTTTCTGTACCTGTCTGTGCACTCGGCGTCATCTATCTGCCAGTCCACTGCCTGCTCCTCCTACCCTGTGGGCATTGTAGGTTGTGGTAGAGATAAAGGCCTCTCCACGTCATCTCTCCGGTATTGTGGGAAGGGTGGAGGTATGTCCTGTACTAGGCCAAACTGCCACCAGACTCTATCTACCGGGATCATCTCGTACTCCTCGGCACGATGAACCTGTATCCATCTCTCTAGTTAGAGCTCACCTAGCTCCTCATACATATGAGAGAAATCCCACATATGGCCTCCAGATAATGTCCACTCCGGACAACCCCTCCAATAACTACTAGAAATAGGCCACATCATGTGTGGGCCTCTTAGATCTCTGCTCTCCAATAGCTGGCACCCATCTCTGATACCCCACCCACACAAATCTTGTTGGGAGTGCATCTTCTCGGGGCATCCCTATAGGTCATACAAAAACTATGTGCTCATATGCCCAGCAGTGCAGTAAAAATGTACAGCACAGGCTGAACCTGTGTAGCCGCCCATATGCCCACAACTCCCTGTATAGCTGCACCAAGAATGTTGGTTCCCAAGCAAAGCGGGTCTCATCCACCATAATGTCATGGATTACCCCCATCAGTGATTGGGGAAAACAAGCACCATCTACATCTAGCAGTGCATAACAACACATTGCCTCCATCAACAAAACCACTAGCCTCGTCTCCTCTGGATGGGCTAGGTACATCTCTCCATAGCTCAAGCTGACACTATAGAATGTCAACTCGGCCATCCCCTCTCCAAAAATAGTCACGATCATCTCCTATGAGGCCTTAGAGGATACAAATTAGACCTATGCACCCAATATGGGTAACCAAAGAAGCTGGAACATGTCCTCCAGGGTGATAGTAATCTCACTCGTCGGTAGGTGGAACGTGTTGGTCACGGAATCCCATCTATTGATGAGTGCGACCATCAAACTGGGCTTCCGGACTACATGTTGATAGTAACGAACCTCACTCAAGCCAACTACCTCCACATGATGCAGCTCCTTTGGGGTCCATGCGCCACGTACTGTCACCAGTACAGGCGGAACCCTATTCTGCATATGCAGTTGTGCTCTCCCCTGCATCTAATGTAAACAAAACATTAATCTACCTTTATAATATCTATATTTACCAATTATCATTTTCCCACACCCTATTTTCACCCTACCCATCTCAACCTAGCCCACATCCCCTTTGGACCCTTGTTCCCAATAACCCGACCGGTATCGGTTCACCCTTACCGACCCCGGTTACCCCTTAACCAGCATCAGTCACCTGTTTGGTGACTGATACCGGTTTACCATTACCAATGCCGGCCAAACTTGACTGACGATCGTCACTGTTGCGCTAAAACCTGCAATTTCCCAAAACACCCCTTTCTAAAATCCCCCCTCTCGATTGCCCCTTTTACCCACCTACACTGACCTAAACTACCCTTGGACCTCCACCCACCCCACCTATACCCTACTTACTACGCTTCCCCATTCCTCTTTTTTCCCACTTATTGCCCCCATACCTAAATTTGACTTTTTAACCACCCAAAAAAATTAAATACAAACCCACAAAACCCTACAAATAACAACTATTACTGATCCTCTACATCTATCTAATTCACATACACTATAGAGTTAGGGCGCTTACCTCTTCACACTGTCCGTAATCTCATTGGCATGTCTAGCCACTGTACTAGTGGTCCACTTGATCCCTCTCTCGGTATCCGCCATAACCTGAATATCGCTACCCGAAACCTTTGACCCAATCAAATGCTCTTGCACCCTGATCTCATGTACACCCGCTACTCACCAACACAATTACGCCATCAAATCACACTGCCAGCTCACTATGCTCTATTTCCTCCATGACACTTTTCTCACTTTTCTCTCTTTTTTTTCATTTCTCTCGACTTCGCCAAATCATAAATGAATACCATAAATACATGTGGATTTTTTGTTTTTTATACACAAATCTTACCTAACCGATGTCGGTTCCCCTTGACCGACATTGGTCTCGTGCCCTACCTCACCATCGTCAGTTTTCCTATACCAATCGTTAGATTACCCGTGACTGCCACCGGCCACCCTTACCTACACATTGCCCCTATATTTTACCATTTTAACCCCACCCCTACCTACTTTTTTTTCCCCACCCAATCTTCACCCTAATCATTTAACCAACCCCACCTTTACCCAACTCCCTTACCTTACCTTTCCTAACCTCATCATTTACTACCTCCATTTGTCCTCCTTTGGGGACTCATTATTTTACCCCTACCTTAGCCTTACCCATGCCGCGACCTAGATATTTGGACGTGGACCATCATTAGTGACCTTTGATTTTATGTGTTCGTTATACCTTGCGGCACTGTTACCTGTGTTGATTGACTTGATGACCTTACCTAGCCTATTTCCATGACCATTTATCCTGACCTTACCTTTGGTGTACCAGAACATACCTAAACGTTCCTGCACCTAACCTATGTTAGATCATTTCTTTGAAGTATCCTATACCTTGGAAACTGGAATAGGGTAACCGGGTGTAGGAGGAATACCTGTTCAAATGCTGGTTGATGGGTTGTTGCACTACGTATGAGCTGAATCCACAGCAGTGATTGTGATGAGCTTCCTTTTGGCTAGGAGGAACTACCTGTAATGACCCAAAGCAAGACCACCTGAGTAGAAGGAATTAAACAATATGTGCAGTGAACTGCCTTGCGTATGCTAGATCCGGGAAGTGTGATACTTCCTAGATGGCTTGTCAGTCCACTGTTTTAAACAATTTAATGCGGTAAACATGGTAAAACCTATTGTATTTTCGAAATGATTTAGGTATCTCAGCTTAAAACACAATAAAAAAATAGATCTAATCTAACAGGCTAGGTTAGAATAGGGTCCGAAGGTCAAATGACTAAGTTCTGGGTTATTACAGGTCTGACATGAGGTCTCAGGTAGATCATAGGTGAATTGAGGGTGAAAGGGAATTAGGTGGACTAGGTTATTGTTTTGGGTTGTATGGGAATAATATATACACCAATGTCAGTTAAGGGTGACCAACGGTGGTTAGGTGTAACCGGTGCCGGTTACTATGGAGTTCTAGGAATGCCACATAACTAAGATTTAGGTCTCCTTTGTGATTGCAAAAAATCAATTTGGTTGGTCTAGGATGAGGTATTGGGTGATTTGGGAGGATTTGGTGAGGTTTTAATGGGTATATGGAGGGAGAAGTGTTGAAGGAGGTCAATGGGTGGCTAGGTAAACAATAGATGATAATATAATGATGAAATGAAATAAACCAGAGAAGTATAATGTTTACTTACTTGGATTATGGTCCTAGCCACCTGTGAGTGAGGGATGGAGGTGATGATGAGAGGTTTTGAAGGCCATAAGTGATCACCAACTGAAGGAAAGCTTCTGCATGGGCTACATGTACATTCCTCTTTGCTTGGTTAGATCAGATCATTGCTGGCATGAACTGTCTCAAGAGAAAATGCTTGATCTCCTTCCTTGCAGAGCATGTTCTACTGGAATTCACATCTCAAATAAGGAGATTGAGTATCTTCTTCTGCAAAGCCATCCCAGCCATGATCTAATCTATCCAAGCAAAGAGGAGTGTACATAACCTTGAGAATAAGGTTGTTTTGGGGTTAAAAGGGTAACCGACGGTGGTTCCAGCTTAATCAACGACGGTTAGGGGTAACATAGGCCTTCAGTAAGGAGGGATTTCCTAGGTTTACTAAACTAGGGAGATCCTCTTGATTTTCTCGGATCTCATTTTTAACCCATTGATTAGACTGGGAGCTTCTTGTATAGACCCATTAAAACCTCGTAAAAGCACTCCAGTGGGAATGTGGTTAGAGGGAATGTAGGCATTGATTTTTAGGGTTTAGGTAAGTCTCAGTTAGTTATCCCACTTACTAAGAATAGGTTTTAGATCTGAGTTAGCTTGATGAGGTGTCCTAGTGAAGTGTATGTGTGGATATTATTTAAATTAAGATATTTGCCCAATAAATATAGTGAGGACCTAATGAATTAATTTAATTAAATTAATTAAATTAATATTAGTGGGGTGAAGGGGGCCATGGCTAGGTGAATGTATACAAGGGTACTTATTTGTCGAGGAACCAAAGGGGAGTGTGACCTAATTTTAGTGTCTACATTTTGCCCCTTTTTGTTGCTTAGCTTGTATTGGTAATTAGATCTAACAAAAATATGATGTGGTTTCCCCATGTGTGGGTGAAGGTGATCCCCCTCAAACCAGGATTTGAAAGGCCGAAGGCAGAATCGGTGACCTGGTTTGATAAAAAGGTGAATGTGAGAGAAAAGATAGGTGGATTGACGGGGGAAAAAAAGGAGCAAGGTCTACTTCCAGGTAATCTAGGTAATACGTCTAGGTCAAAGGTAAGTAACAGTTAAACACACGCACATTGTATAAACTACAACACGCTTCCAGGTTGAAGAGCTTGAAAACTCTACATTGTTTAAGGTAGATAGGTTTATCCAAACAAGGTTGAAGTGATCTCACGTATCCAAGCTATAGGATATGGTCAGAAACACAATGCGCAGGTTAACCCAGGAATGTTTAGGTATGTTTTGGTACACCAAAGGTAGGGTTAGGATAAATGGTCATTACAATAGGCTATTTTGTAACTTCATTAGGTCAACAACACTAGGTAAAAGGTGCCACAAGGTATAACGAACACATGAGGTCAAAGGTCACTAGCGATGGTCCAGGTCCAAATATCTAGGTCATGGCATGGGTAAGGCCAAGGTAGGGGTAAAATAATGAGTCCCTGAAAGGAGGAAAAGGGAGGTAGTAAATGATGAGGTCAGGAAAGGTGAGGTAAATGGGTAGGGTAAAGGTGGGGTGAGGTAATGATTAGGTGTGAAGGTTGGGTGGGACAAAAAAGGAGGTAGGGGTAGGCTAAAGGGTTAAAACATAGGGCAATGTGTAGGTGAGGGTGACCGATGTTGGTCATGGATAACCAACGTTGGTATAGATAAACTGATGATGGCTAGGTAGGGAACGCAACTGATGCCGGTCAAGGGTAATGGACGTCGGTTAGGTCAGGTTTGTTATAAAAATAAAAAATCCACATTTTTTGTTATTCATTTGTTATTGTTTCGAAGTGAGAAAACAACAAAAAAGAGAGAAAAGAGAGAAAAGTGTCTGGACAAAATGGAATAGTGAGTTGGCAGTGTGATTGACGAGTGATTGGTTGGTGAGCAGTGGGTCCATAGGATCATTGTGAGGGATTCGATTAGTGAGAGGTTACGGGTAGCTATTTAGTGATGGTGGAGGCCAGAGAGGGATCAGGTGGGCCACCAGTATAGTGGCCAGAATGCCACCAAGAGATGACGACAGTGTGACAAGGTAAGTGCCCTACTCTATGTTGTTGATTTTATAGATTAGAGGAGTTATTTTATTGTTGTTGTAATTTTTTTGATTTTTCGGTTTTTGTGGGTGGGCAAAAATTAAATTTGGGAATGGGGGGAATATTGGGTAAAAGGAGGAATGGGGAGGGTAATAAAGGGGATAGGGGAGGTGGGTGGAGGTCCAAGGGTAGGTTAGGTCATTGTAGGTGGGGTAAAAGGGGCAGGGGGAGGTTTTTTAGAAAGGGGGGGTTGGGGAAGTCACATAGGTTTTTTTGTGATAGTGACCAGCGTTGGTCAAGATTGGCCAGTGTCGGTTAGGTGGAACTGGTATCGGTCACCAAATAGGTGACCAATGATCGGTTAAGGGGTAACCAGGGTCGGTAATGGTGAACCGATATCGGTCACCAAACAGGCGGCTGATGTCGGTTAAGGGGTGATCGGGGTCAGTTAGGATGAATCGGTACTGGTCGGATTAGTGGGCACAAAGGTCTAAAAGTGGTGTGGGCTAGGTAGTTGAGATGGGTAGGGTGAAAAGAAGGTATATGGAAATGATAATGGTTGAATATGGATTGATATATGTAAATTAATGTCGTTCTCGTATTGAATGCAGGGGAGAGTGCAACTACATATGCGGGATAGGGTTTCACCTCTAATGGTGATACTGCATGGTGCAACAACCTTGGAGGAGCTGCATCATGTGGAGGTAGTGGGCTTGAGTGGGGTTCAATGCTATAGACATGTAGTCCGGCAGCCTAGTTTGATGGTCGCACTCATCGATAGATGGGACTTCATGACTAACACGTTCCACCTGCCGACGGGTGAGATGACTATCACCATAGAGGATGTGTTATGGATTTTATGGTTACCCATATTAGGTGCCCAAGTTTATTCTATCTCCTCCGAGGCCTCAGAGGAGCTGATTGTGACTATTTTTGGAGAGGGGATGGCCGATATGAGATTCCATAGTGCCAGTTTGAGCTATGGAGAGATGTACCTATCCCATCTGGAGGAGATGAGGCTAGTGGTTTTGTTGATGGAGGCAGTGTGCTACTATGCACTGCCAAGATGCAGAGGGTGGATGCTTTCCCAAATCAATGATGGGGGTACTCCACGACATGATGGTGCATGAGACCCACTTTTCCTGGGCACCAACATTCTTGGTGCAGCTGTACAGGGAGTTGTGGGCATATGGGTGGCTGCACAGGTTCATCATGTGCTGTACATTTTTACTTCATTGCTGGGCATATGAGCACATAGTTTGTGTGCATCCTATAGGGATGCCGCAAGCAGATGCATTCCTCGTGTAATTTTTGTGGGTGGGGTACAAGAGATGGGTGCCGGTGATAGGAGAGCGGAGATCTGATAGGCCGACACATGATGTGGCCCATTTCCAATAGTTACTGGAGGGGTTGTCTGGAGTGGACATTATATGGAGGCCATATGTGGGATTCCCCTCATATAGGCATATGCATGAGGAGCTAGCTGAGCTCCAGCTAGAGAGATGGATATAGGGTCATTGTGCTGGGGAGGATGAGATGATCCTGGTAGACAGAGTCTGACAACAGTTCGGGCTAGTACAAGACATTCCTATGCCCTTCCCACACTATCGAAGAGATGACGTGGAGAGGCCCTTACCTCTACCATAGCCCACAGAGCCCGCAGGGTAGGAGGATCCAGTAGTGGACCGACGGATAGATGACACCGGCTGCATAGATAGGTACAGGTAGTGGTGGGTAGCTCAGTTACGAGCCATACCACCCAGACTGGGGAAGCTAGATCTAGCTACCATTACAGTGTAGAGAGATTCCCTATAGGGGTAGGTAGCTATGCTCATTACCTAGTTGGGTATACTACAGACATAGCTGGAGGGCTCGGAGGTGGAGGTAGCAGAGCTACATGTACAGGTGGCCAGTCTGCCAGGCCCAGATGGCTGGTGGAGGAGATGGAGATGTAGAGGAGGGGGATGGTTAGGTGGCATCCTTACCCAGGCTCAAGTGGTAGGTTTATAGGGCCATTTGGCCATAACCCAGAGCATAGATTGGGGTCTTAAAGGCCCAAATATAGGCACAGGGGCAGGGGGGCACCACCAAAGGCACCAGGAGAAGGTCCTAGTTCACAGGTAGGAGCATGGGGCAAGGGTCCCACAGGGATAGGTACAGTGGCTGAGACCTATGGGACCACCACAAAGTGTGCCTATATCTAGGTTACGGGATGCCCTAGGTGAGGCTGAGATACTATCAGGACCAGCTGATGGTGGCCGGGATAGACTTCATATCTTATGCCGAGTACAGGGCACAACAGGAATCCAGTGAGAGGACAAGATCCCACACTCATAGTGTGGAGAGCACAGGAGGTCAGCGAGCTCTAAGGCCTGATCAGGTAGAGGCTACCAGCACATGGAGACCAGCTCTAGTTGAGGTGCTAGCAGGGACCCAAGAGGCCAAGGGTATAGGTGATACAAAGATGGAGGACATCCACTGAGATGCTTGATATGTGGTCACCTAAATTTTTGATGTATGATAGTGATTTGTGTGATTATATACCAGCTTGCATGATGAGAGATAGTTTTATAGTTTTGATCACATACCAGCCTACGTGCTGATGATAGTGAGGATGTATGAGAGATTTTTGTATATTTCAAGCATATACCGGCCTGCGCGCTGAAGAGATTTTGTATTGATTCATTATTTTATTGTATATATGAGACTGGCCTGCGTGCCGATGACATTTTGTATTGTATATCGGCCTACGTGCTGACAATTTTGAGATGATGGACATGATGAGATAGCCATGTATATTTGAGATACACATTGATTTATTTATATGATGAGATACATGTATTATTTGATTTGTTGATGTGTTGATGAGATACATGGATTTGATATTGATTTGTTGATATGGTGTTGATATGGATGGAAATTAGGTGAGTTAGGCATGATGGAGTCAGGTTGGTATAGGCATGAATCGAGTTAGGTTGAGTTAGGCATGGATTGAGTCAGGTTATAGGCATGGATTGGTTAGGTTAGGCATGGATTGAGTTAGGAATAGGGATTGAGTCAGGTTGGTTTAGGCATGGTTGAGTTAGGTTATAGGCATGGATGGAGCTAGGTTATAGGCATGGATTGAGTCAGGTTATAGGCATGGATCGAGTCAGGTTGTTTAGGCATGGTTGAGTTGAAAGTAGGTGAAGTGGTGATTCATTATTTTATGCAATGAATGATAATATGGGTCATATGTGAGATGTGGTATAATCTATGCATAGTGATGATAGAGAAATGGTAGGCGTAATAAATGTATGTTGTGATAATGTTTAAAATATGAAACAACTTGTTATGTATGTGGTTTAATTTCCAATTTTGGGTATAAAAGGGAAACAAAGTTAGGTGTGATGTAATGTGAGGCACATGGAAGATGAATTGTTTAGGGTAGAGGATGGCCGAGCTAACCTCCAAGGGCCCCATACCCTCAGAGTGTTTCCTACATAGTCCCGGAGAAAAGGGACCTCAAGCAAATGTAGTTCTCTCATAAGCTAGGGAAGAATATGAGGAGGTATGAAAATGAGTTGGTAGGTTTTTGGGCATGTTGTGGGTTTAGGTTTGTTAGGTGTGGGTAGATTATAGGTAAAATGATGTAGGTGAGGGTGATTGTGGCAAAAGAAGAAGATTACCCCAAAAGTAAGTGTCGAGGACCAAGTCCTGTATAAGGTAATCAAAACATAAACAAAGATGGTTAAAAGATAAGAGGGGGAAATAAAGCCACCTGATTGGGTAGGATCATACTGAGTAGATCATACCTTGGTGGAGGTGATGAACGTAAGACCCTAAAGACATTGCATGATGGACTGTTCTACGGTGAAAAGTAGTCACATGATCACCAAATGTCTAAGTTCCAAGAAGTCCCTTGAGGCAGTAGGAAATGAGAGTGGGCATGGTTTGAAGGGTGAAAAGTGGGTAATTTTTATATGGTATAGGTAGCATGCACTTTGGGCAAGAGAACCTAGGCCACAATGGGCAAGTCCATGACAAAAGGTTGTTGTTTTGACTTATAGTTGAAATAGACTGATTGATGCAGGAAGTCTATATGGGATGAATAAAATTAAACTCCTTGAGGTCTTCATGCAGTTGATCGATGCGGGAAGCTTCGGTTGCTCTCTCTTTTTTTTGTAGATCTTTACATAGTTGTCCTTCTAGGGAGCAGTCTATTTATAGTAATAATTGTGTTGAGAGGAAGATGTCCTTTTGAGGGAATCATATTTTTATTAGAATTTTTACTCAAGGAGTTTGGTCCCATGTGAGGTCTTTGAAGTCATGGAAAAGACCAAGGTGGAGAATAAGACTCTTGTTCAAAAGGCAAGGTGAAATGACCATGGGATCTCATCTAAAGGTAGATGAAAAGTATCCATGAGAATCATGCTATGTGCAGTGTGTGGTACACATATTTAAGAGAAGATAACAAGTGACAGGTACTCACATGATTCTTGTTTAATCATTAGTGAGGTGTATGAAGTGAATAGCGCTCAAGGGATGAGCATGGAAAGAGACAAAAGGTGAGGGAGGACTACAAGTCAACAATAGAATGGTCGAAGATGTAAGGCGTTAAGGGGCTCAGGTTTGGGTTTACCATCGAGTGAAGATAAATGATAAGCACCTGATCCATAGGTATGAGTCACGATGTATGGTCCAAGCCAATTAGGAGCAAATTTTCCCCGTTTAATTTTTTCTACTTTGGTTACATGTTGATTTTCTTTCAGGACAAGGTCACCGACTTGGAAGGTTTGTTCATGGACACATTTTTTGTAGGCACGTTTGATACGTTTTTGGTAAACTTGAAGGTGATCCAGAGCATTAAGATGACATTCGTCTAATAACTCTAGCTTGTGCTAAATGGTCCTGATGAAAGTCATCATCATTGAGCATGTCATGGAGAGAAATATAGAGTGAGGGAATCTGGACTTTGAGAGGTAGGACTACCTCTATACCATAGACCAGAGAAAATGGTGTGGCCGTAGTGGAAGTGCGAATACTAGTGCAGTATGCCCACAGGGCAAAAGGAATGTGCGTATGCCAATCCTTCCCAGTATCGTCAACCACTTTCATAAGAATTTTGTTTAAGGGTTTTGTTAGTGGATTCGGCTTGGCCGTTGGTTTGTGGGTAATAAGGTGATGAGAAACTAAGCTGAATGCCAAAGGTGTCACAAAGTTTTTGCAATGTTTTGTTTTTGAATTGTTTTCCATTGTCAGTGATGAGGCGATGTGGAACACCAAAGTGAAAAATGATGTGGTGGTTAATGAACTCACATATTTTCTCATATTTCATGGAGATGAGTGGTATGGATTCCACCCATTTTGTGTAGTATTCGGTAGCAGTGATGATCCATTGATGGCGTTGGGAAGAATGAGGATTGATTTCTCTGACAAGATCCAAACCCCATTGAGAGAAGGGCCAAAGGTCTTGAGTGACCTGTAAGGCATGACTGGGTGTATGATGAAGATTGGAATGTTGTTGGCATTTTACACAATGTTTGACGTAGTCACAACAATCATGGTTAAGGGTCAGCCAGTAATATCCCAGGTGAAGAATACGCTTAGCAACAACAAGGCCACTGAAGTGACCTCCACATATGCCATCATGAACTTCCTTAATGGTATAAGGAATTTCAGAACTTGTGAGGCATCGTAAGAGAATACCATCAAATCCATGCTTATAGAGGAGGGCCCCCCAGAATGACGTAATGAGAGACCTTTTTAAGGAAGGTGCATTGTCCATTACGGGTGAGATCAGGAGGTAATATGGAGAGAGAAAGGTAGTCAGAGTATTTTTTATACCAAAGGTCACTGAGGTCAGGGGTAGTGGTTTTGACAGAGTAAACATTGTGAGGTACATAAGAAGGTGATTGGAGGTCATTATACGGTGACAAAGATTTTAGAATTGGTGGGTGAAGTTGGTATTTGGGAAGCTAAGCAGGTCATGGTATCTATAAACTTATTGGTTGAACATGGGATGATTTGAAGGGTGTAATGGTCAAAGGTGGTCAAAAGTATGTCTACATGATGTTTATACTTTTTAAGTATCTTGTTATGACATTGGTACATACCATTGACTTGGTTTACAACCAATTGAGAATCACCAAAGATGTTGATTGATTTGACATCTAGGGCATAGGTGGCTTGGAGACCTAGTACGAGCGCTTCGTATTCGGCAATATTGTTGGTACATTCAAAATCTAATTTGAAAGACAAAGGCATGGGTTCACCATCAAGAGGAATGAGGATAATACCAGCCCCACCCCCATGCTGACACTTGGAACCGTCAAAGAAGAGTGTCATTTGGTAAGGGGGTTCATCCAGGGAAAGGGTAGCAATTGACTCATCTGGAAAGTCAAAATTAGAGGGTTGATCCCTAGAAATAGGTGCATCAACCAATTGGTCGGTGATAGCTTGGCCCTTGATGGAATTTTGATGAATGAATTGAGGTCAAGATCAGCTAAAAGCATAAGCCATCATGCGGCACGCTGATTTTGATAAGGTTTGGCGTACATGAAGTGTAAGGGGTTAGTGTTGGTCACAACATAGGTTTTTTGGTTGAGTAGGTAATGACGGAGTTTGGTGGCAATGAAAACTAAGGCTAAGCAAAGTTTTTTAGGATGGGTGTATTGGGTTTCATAGTCCAAAAGAGTACGACTTATGTAATAAACTACCTGCTCCCTGTGTTGTTCATCGTGATGAGCGAGCATGGCTCCCAAGGAATGATCGGTAGCTGATATGTATAGGTAAAAAGGTTAATCATCTTTAGGTGGGATGAGTATGGGTGGTTGGAGAAGGTATTGTTTTAGGGCCTCAAAAGCTTTGTGATAGTCATCATCCCATTTAAAGGAGACATCCTTCTTGAGCAGATGATGAAATGGTTGACATCGATCAGATAATTGTGAAATGAAATGGTGAATAGACTGCAACTTACCTTGCAGGCTACAGAGTTGTCTAAGGTTGGTAGGTGGAGGAATTTCAAGAATGGCCTTGAATTTAGCAGGGTCAACTTCTATACCATGGAGGGAAATGATAAATCCCAGGATCTTTCCTGAGAGAACCGCGAAGACGCACTTCTTAGGCTAAAGGTGGATGCAATATTTAATGAGACGGTCAAAGATGGTTTTGAGGATGGTTAGGTGCTTGGAGCGGAATTTAGATTTGGCCAAGATATCATCCATGTAATCTTCCAATATGTGATGCATGATGTCATGGAAGATGTAAGTCATATCCCACTGATATGTGGCAGTAGCATTTTTAAGGCCAAAAGGCATGAATCGATAGCAAAAGGTCCCCCAAGGGATAATGAACAAGGTTTTGTGTTGATCTTCTAGGGCAAGTAGGATTTGGTTATAACCCAAGAAGCCATCCATGAGTGATAGCATCTCATGGCCAGTGGTAAGGTCAACCACCTGGTCAATACCAGGTAAGGGAAAGTCATCTTTTGGTCATGCTAGGTTGAGGTCATGGAATTCTTTGTAAATGCGGAGTCCCCCTATCACCTTAGTGACAGGGACAATGTTATAAATCCAATGAGGATAATCAATGGGTAAGATAAAGGAAACTGAAAAAAGGTGTTGAAGTTCCTCTTTGACAAGAAGAGCAATGCGAGGGTGCATTTTCCTCAGCTTTTGTTTAATGGGTTTGGCATCGGGAATGGTTACGATATTGTGGACCACTATGGTGGGGTCAATAGAGGGCATGTCTGCATAAGACCAAGTGAAAGCATGGTTATGATATTTGAGAAAAGAAGTGATGGCTTCCTATTAAGCAGCATCTAAAGATTGTATGATCTTTAGGATGTGTGGGTCATCCTGAGTATGAATGTTGATCTCGATAGTTGATTCATTCAACATGGTTTGTGTCTCAGAAGGTAACGATTGATGAATATATGAGTCTTTTGCACCAAGGTAGGTGAGTATAGATTCATCATCCTGACATTGAATGGCATTAATTGAAGGTGTATCGTCATCGATCATTTCAGGATATAGGAAGGGAAGAGTGGAAGGGGCCTCACCCTCGCGTTGATAAGTCAGAGGCCCCAAGGAAATGGTGTTTATGAAAAAAAAAGTTAGGAGGGATAGATTCAAGATCCATCGACTCCGTTGGTGAGGGTGGTGATGAAGGTGGAGTGGGTGAAGAAGGTGGAGAAGAGCTAGTGTCCTTAATGAGTTCAATGCGGGCCTGTTTGGTAGGTGGTTCAGGAAAGCCGATACCACTACGGTCGTTATGTTTGTAGGTGGTACATGGAATAATAGTATGGTATGGCCTTGCTCGTAAAATCCAAACCCAAAACCCTTCCATGCACATCGGTGCAAGGAAGGTGTGGGTGAAACGACGATTGGTAAGTGATTGGAAGTCAGCGGAAAAGGGGCAAGTTTGTGGCGGTGGTTCGGGTGTGTAAGTGGTAGTATCAAGTCCCCCATAGGTGAGACTGGTACGAAGATGAGGAGGACCATAGAGGAGGAATTCTCTAATGTGGTGATCATAGCGAGGGTGTTGGTGAAGGCTTCCATACTCTTGTGGAGTAAGGAATGTGTTGACACTATATAGGTGGTACTCCCCCAGAGTGAGGCATTGAAAAACACCTTCCAAGGGATCAGTGGTTGGTATGTAGGTAGCTAGAATGGATGATGTTTCGGAGGTCGATTCGGAGGTGGAGTTAATGGATTGGGAAGCTGATGGGTCAGCCATGGAGGTTATGGTAGTGGTAGGAATGGAGGAGGTATGTGTGGTAGAAGCAACGGTTATACTAGTAAGTGGAAGTGTAGGTGAAGAAGTAACGGTTGCAGAGGTAGTCAGCTTAATAGGTATGAGCACATCATTGGGTTGGTAAATCATGTTGCATGTTTTAAAAGGTGATGGGTTAGCTGGAATGGCATAGGTGTGTCCTTCATGTTCAAACTTTACACAATGATGCAAAGTGTGAAGGAACACAACCCATGACACGAATCCAGAAGTATGCCAAGCAACAAGTTATATTGGAATTCCCCTTCCAAAACATAAAACAATTCTAGAATAGTGTGGGGGCCCACGTGAATGTGGAGGATGATGTTTCCTAGTGTAGAGGTGATAGTATCATTGAATGAACGCAACATGACCGGATGTTTATGCATGTAATTGTCAGGTATGCGCATTTGAACGAATGCATGGGATGAAATGATGTTAATGCTAGCGCCCCCATCAATCATCACATGACATACCCATATGTCATCGATGTGGACAAAGATGAAGAGGTCTGGGTCTGGATCATCTTTTTGGTGTGATGTGATCTCTTCCTCTGAGAAGCTAAGGGAGGCCACTTGGTGAATAGGGTGGGGTGAAGATGGAGGTGGTAATTTGGTGAGAGAGGCTATATGATGGGGTGTGATAATGGAGGCTAACGGGTGTAGGGTCATTGGTATAAAATCTCAATAGATTGAAGAACCTCCATGAGATCCTGACGATGGGATTCTAAGGTTTGGATGAGATCATATAGGGAAATTTTTGAGGGGAGACTAGTGTAATTGTTTGAGCATGGTCCTTGATGTGTGATGCCATTAGAAAATGGGGGTACGTGGGGGCCACGAATAGTGATTTTTAGGTATAGCTGTAACCCATGGTATGTTGGGTATAGCCATTGGTTAGTGGGTATAGTTGCCTTTTCTTTTCCTTATCCAAAATGTAAGCACAATGTATGTGAATAGTGCAGGGTCCCATGTTGATCTGTGGAGGATGACTGGTAAACCTAGTGTAGAGGTGATAGCGTCAGTTGAATGAACGACAATATGGGAAAAATGTTTACTAGCATGTAGATTTTTAGGTATTCACATTTGAGAAAATGCAGTTAGGTGCAACGACATGATGTTAATGCTAGCACCCCCCATCAATTATCACACGGCGTACCCGTATGTCATTGATGTGGATAGAGATGAAGAGGGATGGATCTAGGTCATCATTTTGAGTGTGGCACGATCCCTTCCTCTGAGAAGCTAAGGGAGGCCACTGTGGTGAATAGGGTGTTGGTGCAAGGATGAAGGTGGTAATTTGGTCGAGAGAGGATACATCGTGGGGTGTGATAATGGAGGTTACTAGTAGACATAATTGGATCATAGGATGGTTTTCAAGGGCCTTGCATAGATTGAAGATCCTGCTCATGAGAGCTTGATGATGGGATTCATAAGGTTTGAATGAGGTCATCATCAGGGAACCCTTTTTGAGCTTAGGTTTGACTGGTGTCATATTGTTTGAGCATGGTGCGTAATGTGATGCCAGCCAGTCTAGAAATGGGGTAGGTGGGGCCCACGGATAGTGATATTAGGTATAGGACCCTGCAAATGGTATCGCAATGGGTATAGTGAATGTGGGTTGGTGGGTCAGCTACCTGTGGTCTGATTATTGAGGAATCCTCTTTGAGAACATGTCAGTGAGCATGTCAAGCTATGGATTTGGATGCTGAGTCATGGAGTTGGGCAAACGAATAAGTGCTTGTTTACGGTGAGTGGTAAAATGACATGGATGGGAAAAAACCTACCGGAGGAGAAAAACCTGTGTGAGGTTGATTTGGGTAACAACAATATTATGGGTGGTGGCATGGCAGTTTTGTTATCTGGATGTGAACCATGTTGATTTCAAATGCGATATGGGGGTACGAGCTATAGAAGAAAATGCTATGATTGCGGAGGTTGTGGTTGTTGAGTTGGGCAGTGTGGGATAATGGGGGTGCTGGTGAAGGTAGGATCCTTGTCGAGAAGGCCGTCATCGTTAAAGTTGGCTTGGGGTGGGGGACAAAACTGGACTAAGGACAGTTTTCAAGTGGCCTAGTGTAGTTTTCCACATCGTGCCCTATTGCACATGATGGGTAGGTGAAAGATGCTACAGGTATGGGTGTAAACCCTGTTTGGCATCTGGGTAGGTTATATGTTTGTGAGTCATAAGGAATGAGTGGTGGTAATGTGATGACAGAAGTCTTATTGGTAGGTTGGTTAAAATTTTGTTATCTTGACCCTGCTGAGTGGAAGTTGCAGATGGGAAGACGAGCATAGGGTCTGGGTGCAAGGTGTGGTTTATTGTTGAGGCGTAGTCCGGGGTAAGAGGAGGAGTGGGTTAAGCTATCTATTTGGGGTGTCAGTGTAGTTTTGAGGTGTTGGGTTGTGTTGGTTACAGGTGGGGGTAGTTAGATAGGTGAACAAGTAGGAGGGTGTGTAGTTGGTTTTGAGCTACCTTATTGTGCGGTACTGGAGGTTTTTTCAAGGTTGCACCCTCATTGGTGTAAAGGTGATGTGGGTTTAGATATAGATTGGTCTATAAGGGTAAGGTATGATGGTTTGAAAGATTACGAGTGTCACCCACGGATTTGTGATAGATGGTGGTTGTGCTATGAGGTTAGATTGACGTCGAAAATCATGCTTGGGTAGATAGTGAGAGGGTACCAACAAGTGACCTCTACATGTGTACGTTGAGGTAGTGAAGCAATAATTGAGGGTCCCCATTGGAGGTATGGGTGGTATCCACAGACATCTACAGGTGATGGGTATAAGTCATGAGAATGGTATGTCTGGGTAGGTTAGAGGTTTATGAGGAAGGAATGGAAATTGTGGTAAAATGTTGGTCTTATTGATGGGTGGAGGTTTGGGTGAGCTTCAACTGTCGTGGAAGCTAAGAGAGCTCCTAAGTACGGTTTTGTAGGATTTTGGTGTAGCGGATGGTGATTGGCACAGCCAAGAGGCAAAGGTGAGTCTCATGTGGTTCTATGATAGGTGGAGTTTATGTTTGGGTGTCGTGGGTATGGTGTTGTCTTTCGAGGATGTAGCTAAATCTAGTTTGATAGGTGGATGAGTAAGGTTGGTGGTCGGGGTGACCCCTAAAGTGGTAATAGGTTTAGTCGAGGATGATGTCATAGGTGTGGGTTTGGATTTAGATATAGATTAGGCTATGGATAAGGATGTGGTTTGAGCTATGAAAGGTGTCGTGGAAGGAGTTGTGATAGAGTTGGTTGTGTTTGGTTTGATTGGTCAAAATATTTTTGGGTTGATAGTGGAGGTATAAGCAAGTGACCTCTGCATCTGCGTTGAGACAGGAAGCAAAAGGCATCCCCATCGTAAGGCTCTATCCAAATAATCTAAGTGATCAGAAAAATGCAAGAATGGAAATTCTGTAGGTGGAGTTGATGAGGACCTAATGGCAATTCTCATAAAATGTGTCTTAGAGACGGGAAAATTTCTAGCTTCAGCTTCCGTGGGTGTGAGAGTCGAAAGTAGGTCTGTAGGATTTTGGGTCGCGTATGGAGAATGCTCACCAAGAGGCAATAATATCTCAACTGGGTCTATGATAGGTAGAGGAGATGATGGGAGCTCCTCTATGGGTGGAGGAGGTAATGGGTGCTCCTCTATGAGTGGGGGAGGTATTGTGGGTAAAAGTTCTCTAAGTGGAGAAGCCAGGGGTGAGATGGTCTCGATGTTAGCGGAAGACTCCTCTAAAATCTGACTCTAAGTGAGATGAAAGATGTTCCTCTATGGGTGAAGGATCAGGGGAGGTTGGTTCTGATGCGGAAGGAGGATTTCAAGCTATGATTTCCTCTATGGAAGGAATGTGAGGTAATTGGGAAGTGACAAGTATGTCATTAAAGATAGTGTTGACCTCACAGGTATGGGTATCATGAGTTGAGGTCTCACCGGTTTGATCAGACGAAGGGGTATGGTTCGGAAATGGTTTCTTGAAGATGTGTAGGTTTTGGTTGGCAGGTGCATTAGGATTATCCATGGTTAACTCACCTTTCTCGAGCATTTCTTGGACAATATTTTTGAAATTGATGCATTTGTTGTCACTATGACCCTTTACTCGATGATAGTTACAGAAGTCATGTTCTTTATACCGTACGGGCATGGGGCGAGTAGGGTCAAAACCAGTGTGTGGTTTTATGGGTGGAAGGGTAATGGCCTAGGATTTGATAAGTTTTTCTAAGATAGAAGAGTAAGGTTCCCCAATTGGGGTGTATTTCCATTGCTCTTGTCTAAATTGAAAATTCTAGACGGGTGAGAGATTAGATGAGGGGGTAGCCTGATTTGACGGATGAGCTGGGCCAGCGTTGAGTACCACTGCGTTAGCGGTGCCCTTAGCCTTTGAATAATTGTTTTGTGGTTTGGAAGAAGAAGAGGTATCATTTGACTTGAATGCCGAATTCTTATTGCGTAATTGGATTTTCTTCTCTTCGATAGCCCGAATCTCTAACTTTCATGCCATAGTGAATGCTTCATTGAATGTTTGAAAGGTTTATACCTGCAAGGTCAGTGAGATATGTCTAGCACAAGCCCGTGTGAAGAGCTCAATGAGTTCTGTTTATAGTAATTGGAAGGTGAGTTGGTTGATCAAGCTACGCTAGCAAGCGACAAAATTTGTGATAGATTCGTCCTCATATTGACGAGTGGAGTATAGGTCGGTCATGGTAACCTTCTTGACAATATTGATAGAGAAATGATCCAAGAAGGCTTGGGCTACCTGATTGAATGAGAATATGGAGTGTCTAGGTAACCCACTATACCAATCTAATGTAGGTCCAGTTAGAGACATGGGAAAGGTTCTCAAGAGCAAGGCATCATCGTGAGCGATTAGATAACACTCATGTTTGAACGACTGTAAATGTTGTTGCGGGTCTTCTTTGCTATTGAAACGATTGAATTTAGGCATTTCCCAATGCACGGGGTATAGGAGGATAGGAATGGATGGGTGGATGGGCTCATTGCAAATCTCGTTGTAGGTGAGAGTGTTGTGGGAGCCAGAAACTGATGCCTCTAATATCTGCATCTTATCTAACATCAATTTGATTAGGTTGTTGGTAGGCTGCGATGATTGGGTGCCTCCTGTAGTGTGAGAGGGTTGGTTTTGGGCATATAATGGGGGTGGCACTCCAGTGTATGGTGCTGCCATATAGGTTGAGTGGGAAGGAGGCAGTGAAACAGGGGGTACGTACCTTGAGTGAATAATGGAGGAAATGAGAGGTTGCTGATAGTATGTATATGGAGGTGGAAGGGTCGTGGTAACCCTAGTGGCAATGGGGGCTAATGATTGTGGAATGGAAAGGACCACATTCTGAAAAGGGGTAGGGGTCACCGACACGGGAGGTGGTAGTGTAGCTATGGGTATGTGTGAGACATTAGGGGTGGATGAGGTTGCATTTTGGATAGTTGTCGAGGGTATGGTGGATGTGGCGGGTGCTACAGAGGTGGCAGACATGGCAGCCATAGCGGGTATAGGACCTAGCTTCGAAACGACTGGGGGTAAGGTAGATGCGGGTAGCAAAGAGCCAGATGGAGCCGAGGCAGGAGTGGGAGCGAGAGTCGGGGGGATAGATACAGGCATGTCGTATATCAACTGACCCGAGGCATCTCGAGTGGATGAGTGGGAAAGATAAAACTTCAAGGTGGCAGGGTTTTGGTCAAGGAGTCATGTGAACTCCTCATCTCCGGTAGTGATAGTGATAGGTTGGATGGGATCCATGGCTGGTGATAAAATGGAAGGTGGTGAAGGACTAGCTGGGAGTGGTTGACAACTGGCATAAAACACAAGTGTGCTTGCTTGTCTTCGGTTCAGCACCATGTGAACCAGTACTGATCAGGTAGGGCTACTTCTCTGTAAATGACACAAAAAATAGCAGGAACAAGTGAATCTAATGGTAAAAAGTGGATTAGGTACCAAATGATGGTTGGAAAGTGAAACAGGCTAACCGATGTCGGTTAAGGCAAATCGATGTCGATCAGGGGTAACCGCTGCTGGTCATTGTAGAAAATGGCCAATGAGTGAAAAACCATACAAAAGGTCAAATCTGACAGGTATGCCAAATCTGATGGTGTTTTAGAATGTCAATGAGAATGATAGCAGTGACAGGGACTGTGAAAAGTGGAAGAAAATGAATAAAATGTCCTTTTGGGTAGGTTAGCAAAAGGACTTGGAACTGACGTCGGTTGGGTATAACCGACGACGATCAGTGGTAACCGACACCGGTTACTGTGAAATTGAAACAGTGATGAAAGAAAAGTGGTTGTGATTTACAATCTAATGTAGAATCAGACCCAAAATTCTGGGAATGATGATGATATGGCCCAGGCACACTTAGGTGAAGCTGGAATACACCAGCTATGATGAGGAGCGTGCAAGGATGAACAAGAAAAAATGAAGAACGTGATCTCTGACCTCAAAATGCAAGCCAAGCAGAAACACTAAGAAAAATGTGATCCTAGGAGTGCCTTTTCTATTATGTTTGTTTAGCTTATGTTATTTAAGGACTAACACATGAATTATGAAATAGAGTTTTTTGGTGAGGATGGATTCCTACAAAGAAGGGGATCTAAAAGGTGAGGTTTCAGGTATGTTATGGTGGGGGTGGGCCTCGCTCTAAAGTATGACTCGATAGAGCAGCGAGCTGGGTGCCCACTGTGTCGTGATCGTGTGATCACCTACAGCTTCTTCTAGGTAAGATTTTGTTTAAGAATGTGTGTACTTTCAATTTTTGTGAGGTTTGGTAAGACTCAGAGAGAGAGAAAGTGATTTCTACAATTCATTTGTCAACCATCACCTGGTCATGAATTTCAGCGTATAGGTTGCCCTCAATTAATGTGAGCTAATGCGATAAATCAAAATGCAATGCACTTATTTTTAAGCCCAAATCGAAGTGTGAAGTTGGATGACACAATAAGATGAAGAGGAAGAGGGATGCTCTTTCACTACAATGTAGAAAACATGAAGAAATGGTTCTTTTTAAATACACCAAAAGAAAACTTTCCTTTAGAGCAAATAGAAAGAAAAAGTGGGTTACCAAGGAAGAAAATTAATGTGTATGCTTTTCAGAAGGGAAAAAAATACACAATTTTTCCTCGGAATGAATGAAATGCAAGGAACCCTAGATGGGTCCCACCGGGTGTGCCAAAATGTTTCACTTTTTTCTAGATCATTTCTTTAAAGTATTGATGAAACAAATAGGGTAATGGGCGTAGGAGGAATACCTATTCAAATTTTGGTTAATGGGTTGTTGTGCGCGTATGACTTCTGAATCCATAGCTGATTGTGAGAGCTTCCTTTTCGCTAGGAGGAACTACCTATAATGAAAAGCAAGACCACCAGAAAAGGTTAAACAATATATGTAGTGAACTACCTAGCATGTGCTAGATCCGGGAAGTGTGATACTTCCTAGATGGTTGTCAGTCCACTGTTTTAAACAAATAAATGTAGTAAATAAGGTAAATCCTATTGTAATTTGAAATGATTTAGGTATCTCACTTAAAACACAATAAGAAAGATCTAATCTAATAGACTAGGTTAGAATAGAATCCCAAGGTCAAATAGTTGGTTTTGGGTCTCTACAGGTCTGACAAAAGTCTCAGGTAGGTCATAGGTGATTAAGGGGATGTAAAATTAGGTGGATAGGTCCATGTTCTGGGTTGTATGAGCACATATAGTAATCGATGCTGGTTAAGGCTGAGCGACGGCGGTTAGGCGTAACCGGTGTCAGTTACTGTGGAATTCTAGGAATGCCACAGAATGGGTTTTGGGTCTCCTTTGTGATTGCACAAAGGATGTGGGTTGGTCAGGATGAGGTATTGGGTGATTTAGGAGGGATTTGGTGAGTTTTTAATGGGTATATGGAGGGGGAATGTTGAAGGAGGTCAATGGGTGGCTAGGTAAACAAAAGATGATAATATAATGATGAAATGGGATAAACTAGAGAAGTATAATGTTTTCTTACTTGGATTCTGGTCTTGGATGCCTGTGAGTGAGGAATGGAGGCGTTGATGAGAGGTTGAAGGCTGCAGGTGATCACCAACTGAAGAAAAGCTTCTACATGGGCTGCATGTACATTCCTCTTTGCTTGGTTAGATCAGATCATTGTTGGGATGGCTGTGCAGGAAAAGATGCTTAATCTCCTTCCTTGCATGCATGTTCTCACTGGAATTCACTCTTAGAAGATGTGATATATCTCTAGGATGTGCTAATGTTCGCCAACTTGTCCCATCTTTTTCCAATCTTCTGCTAACCTTGAGAATAAGGTTATTTTGGGGTTAAAAGGGTAACCGACAGTGGTTCCGGCTTAACCGGTGACGGTTAGGGCTAACCGGCGTTGATCAAGGTAGGATTTCCTAGGTTTACTAAACTAGGGAGATCCTCTTGATTTCCTCGGATCTCGTGTTGTTAACCCACAGATTAAACTGGGAGCTTCTTGTAAGCATGCGGGAATGTGGTTAGAGGGAATGTAGGCATTGATTTTTAGGGTTTATGTAAGTCTTAGTTAGTTATGGCAACTTACTAAGAATAAGTTTTAGGTTGAGTTAACTTGATGAGGTGTCTAGGTGAAGTGTATGTGTGGATATTATCTAAATTAATATATTTAAATAATATATATGGTGAGGATAATTAATTAATTTAATTATATTAATTAAATTAATATTAGTGGGGTGAAGGGGGCCATAGCTAGGTTAATATGATGAAGGGTGTTTATTTGTCGAGGGACTAAAGGGGAGTGTGACCTAATTTTAGTGTCTACACCTACACCTAACCTATGTTGTGTTTCCTGACCATATCCTATACCTTGGATACCAGAATCACTTCAACCTCGTTTGGATAAACCTATCGACCTTAGACGATGTAGAGTTTGCCTGCTCTTCAACCTGGTAGCGTGCTGTAGTTTATGTGTGTCTGTGTATTTGAATGTTGTTACCTTTGACCCTGACCCATTACCTAGCTTACCCAAGTAGACATTACACCTTTTTTCCTCATGCCCACCTGTCTTTTCCTCACATTTACCTTTTATCAAACCACTCACCACTTCTACCTTCTTCCTTGTCAATTCCTGGTTTGAGGGGGATCACCTTCACCCACACATGGGACAACCACATCTTATTTTTGTTAGCGTCACTTACCGATACAAGCTACGCAACAAAAAGTGACAAAATGTAGACACTAAAATTAGGTCACACTCCCCTTTGGTCCTTCGAAAAATAAGTGCCCTTCATCACATTCACCTAGCCATGGCCCTCTTCACCTCACTAATATTAATTTAATTAATCTAATTAAATTAATTCATTATCCTCACTATATTTATTATTTAAATATCTTAATTTAAACAATATCCACACATACACTTCACTAGACACCTCATCAAGCCAAATCACCCTAAGACCTATTCTTAGTAAGTTTCCATAACTAACTAAGACTTACCCAAACCCTAAAAATCAATGCCTGCATTCTCTCTAACCACATTCCCGCATGCTCACAAGAATCTTCCAGTTTAATCCGTGGGTTAATGACACAAGATCCGAGAAAATCAAGAGGATCTCCCTAGTTTAGTAAACCTAGGAAATATCACCTTGACTGACGCCGGTTAGCCCTAACCGTCGCCGGTTAACCCAGAACCGCCATCGGTTACCCTTTTAACCCCCAAAACAACCTTATTTTGAAGGTTGGAAAATATTGGAAAAAGTTGGCAAACATTGAGATCTTCCTAAGAGATATCGCATCTTTTGAGATCAAATTCTAGCGAGAACATGCATGTAAGGAAGGAGATCAAGCATTTTCTCCTGCACAGCCACCCCAACAATGATCTGATCTAACCAAGCAAAGAGGAATGCACATGCAGCCCATGCAGAAGCTATCCTACGATTGGTGATCACCTGCAGCCTTCAACCTCTTACTAGCACCTCCATCCCTCACTCACAGGTGTCTAGGACAAGAATCCAAGTAAGTAAAATGTTATACTTGTCTGGTTCATTTTGTTTCATCATGATATTATCACCTATTGTTTACCTAGCCACCCATTGACCTCCTTCAACATTCTCCCTCCATATACCCATTAAAAACCTCACCAAATCCTACCCAAATCACCCAATACCTCATCCTGACCAACCAAAGTCCTTTGCACAATCACAAAGGAGGCCCCAAAACTCATTATGTGGCATTCCTAGTTTTCCACAATAACTGGCACCGGTTACACCTAGCCATTGTCAGTCACCCTTAACTGGCATCAGTCTCTGTATTTGCCCATACAGCTCAGAACAGTGACCTTTCCACCTAATTCCACCACACCCTTATGCACCTGTGATGTACTTTAGATTTCTGTTAGACCTACAGAGAACCAGAACCAACTATTTGACCTTTGGATCCTACTTTAGCCTAGCATGTTAGATTAGATCTTTCTTATTTTGTTTTAAGTGAGATACCTAAATCATTTCGAATTCCAATAGGATTTACTTTATTATTCACATTAAATTGTTTAAAACAGTGGACTGACAGTCATCTAGGAAGTATCACACTTCCCGGCTCTAGCACATGCTAGGCAGTTCATTGCATATATTGTTTAACTCTTTCTAGTGGTCTTGCTTTTCATTATAGGTAGTTCCTCCTAGCCAAAAGGAAGCTCTCACGATCAGCTGTGGATTCAAAAGTCATACGCTCGCAAGAACCCATCAACTAGCATTTGAACAGGTATTCCTCCTACACCCATTACCCTATCTATTTCATCAATACTTCAAAGAAACGTCTAAGAATCAGGTGAAACATGAAGATGGGGACTTAGATGACGAAAAGTGTTGACTTTAAAGAAGACAAATTCGATTTGATTTTTAAAAATGAGAAATGTGAGGGGGATTACAAGGCATGGACTTAATGGAAAACCTAAGTGCAATTAGCGATAGTTGAGAGAACCTGACCAAAATGTGAGAGTAAAAATAAAAACAAAAGAAAATTCAATGTGAGTGGGAAGATGATGAATGAATAGGCTTGTAAGTAGACCGAAATGTGGCATGGTTGAGGTACGGTAGGTGAACGAAGAAATTGGGGTTGGGAGAACTACTTGAAAGGCAAAGCGGAGTGTATAATTTTTTGGAAATGTATACGTGTTAGAGAAGTGCAAAGAAAAAATTATGATTAGACCAAGGGGCCACGTCCGATCAGTAGGTGGAGAGGATAATCTTGATCTACAGTATAATGAGGTCTTAAGGCGGTGTGGATAGGGACGGGTAAGGGGGGTTCAGGGTGGATGTGGAATGGGGGGGAGGGGATCAATGAGGGTGATGGCGGATTGGAAGTGTGTGTGAAAGTATGGAGCTCAAGAGATGGGTCGTGTTGATTCGGTGGTGTTTACAGAAAGTTCGCATCAAGTGTTTAATTTCCCACTTTGGAATCCTTTCAAGTTATGGGTGTGATGAATGGGCTCGGCGGAAGGGTGGCTGACTTGAGTGATTCTCTTAAGAGATTGATATGGGTCGAGGATGGGGAATAGAGCTCAGCTAAGGAAATGAGGCCAATTGGAGTGGGGTTGGGAGTGAATGTATGGGAGTTCGTGGTGAGGGGTAGACATGGAGGATATGATTAGATTCGGGTCGTGGTAGGAAATGGCGTGTGGCCGAGTGGCCAGAGAAGATGGGTCTGCGGAAGTCATGTGGAAGGGAAAAAGGTGAGGTGTAAGAGGTGGGTGGGGGAATCGGTCAGAGCCTAGTTGAGGAAGGGAGGTGTGTGGCAGGTTGGGAGTTAATAGAAAAGGAGATGTAGGATAGAGGTAGGCGGGGAGGTGTGGGTAGGTAGGTTAGGATATTTAAAGTTTGTTTTTTATTTAATAAATAAAAATACATGTTGATAGCATTAAAAATGAAAAGTTATAGAGATTTGAGAATTGAGATCTAAATAAATATACTCGCTAAGCGAGATAGTGTATATATATATTTATTGTTTTGAACAAAGATTTAAATGTATGCAAAAACTAAGCGATTAAAAATGTGGTTGTAAGTAAGATCTATTGTTGGTTTTTTTATTTTTTGGAAGGAGATCTATTGTTGAGAAAGGAGATCAATAAAACGTTAGATAAACTAAGATCTAGATATTTAGGGAAAACTAAAAAATTGATTAGTAAATAAGATTGATTTCCTACAAAACAATTATTTTAGCTAAAATAACTAAATAAATTCATTTTCTGGATTGGTTTCCGATGAGAGTAGGATGATAAGCTAATGACTAGTTCATTTGTTTTTGCATATTACTATTGAATAGCAAAAAGTGGTGTAAAACAATAGAAGAGACGTGTATTGATAAATACTACTAACCCAATCAAAATGATGAGATCATAGCCCACACAGAATTGACGAGAAAACTAAAATGGAAAAAAAAATTACCTTCCAAAACCAGAACCAGGAGCAATTTGAAATGTAACCTCTGTAACGACCTTAGGATTGAATATTTCCACCATGATCCACAAGTATCTAGATTAGGTGATAGATGTCCTTCTACTAAACACCAAGTGCCGAGGAGATCAAAGATAGGACGAGCATCATAGTTTCATTGTTGTTATAACCTGCAGATGCACCACAAGATACCACACAACAGAAGCACTTCCCATAGTGTGAAGGTTAACCAAATAAGGCCATAAGGCACAGAAAAGGAAATAACAATGCATAATAATAAACAAAGAATGGAGAAAACTACTAATTGGGAAATCAATGGTAACATATTAAAAGTAACTGGGTGTGCTAGAATGTAAGCTAGGAAAAATACGTTGATAAACAAGAAAGTAAAACACTAACAATAATACCTCCTCCTTCACAACTCTGTAGCAAACCTCAGAATGGGCATGGAAACATGGATGAGCCTTGATTGCATGATATGTAGGTGCTTTTCTCAAAATGGAGCAAGGCCTTCCTGCAACAAGATCTACTTACTTAGCACCAAATGGATAAAAGGATTATGGATTTGGGGTGCTTCAAGATGAGGCTATTTGGGCATTATGATGAGGTAGAGGGATGTTCCTTGCTCAAAGGATGCAAGAACTTAGACATGGCATTCAAGCTTATTCTTCATGTCCTAGAGGGGAAGGGTAAGGCTATATTTATAGCATGGGGAAGTGATTAACTTAGAATAATTTAAGTAACTGTGGTTTGAAAATGCGGGCAAAATTAGGTGAGTGGGGACCATGAAGAATGGGTGAGGATTTGAATCAGATTTATAATTCATAAGAGGAGGATTTTAGGTGAGTGGGGACCACAAAGAGTGGGTGAGGATTTGATTTTGAATTTTGAATTCAATAGTAGAAAAACATGGAGAATAATGACATGTGGTAAGGATTAGGTTATTTTTAGATTTGAAAGGGATAATTAATCAAATTATATTTGATTAATTTGAAGTGCATTTTTGTGGGAAATGAGGTAGGGGAATTAATTGATTTAAGACAAATGTGAAATTAAGGTGTCTACAGCAACATTTAATACAATTAAATGAACATTAAATCTCTCTTTTTTTAACACCATGAAGCTTCCTATGGAAGTGAACCACATGAAGTTTTTAATTGTTTGGGGTTTTGTTAAGCTCCCTATTCACCATTTGGAGTTATGCATGAAGGCTTTGCATGTAAAATAAATATTTCTTTATATTTTTGTTTTCTTGTTTTGATCCAGGGAGTGATTAATCTTCAAACACGGGACTAGTATCTATGAAGGTTATAAATAAGAAAAACATGAAGCATATGGCTCGAATGGTGCCAAAAAGAGTTCAAGGATTTTGTGAAGGGTTGTATTATCCTCTAGCATGGATTGTCCCTTTTCTCCTTTTATAGCTTATATCATTTCATATTTGCATAAAATAATATCTGCAGTATGTTTCTAGGTGTGATCTTGGAATTTAGAAATGTATGTGAGTCCTAAAGGATACTGGGTTGACCATAATTGTAGATGAATGAATGGTTGTGTGTATACTCTTATATAAAAAATTCTATGAATACATGGTTTTTATTAAGTTGGAAAAAACAGTGCGCCTTGAGTATCTATTATTACTAATATCGTGAGTTATTTGATATTGTAAATGGGTTTTCTTATGGTGATAGATAAGGAAATATGTTTTGTGTTTTGTTTCAGCCTTTTCTGGGGTTGACTTGAAGTAATTTATATTATGTTTGTGTTTTATTTTGTTGTAACCCATTCGAGTTATTCATGTCCACTTTATGGGCTGAGTGAGTTTGCATTTTATTCAAGTGTTGGGTCTCCTTATTCGTCTGACGGGATTGAGCTGACCCATTGCGTTAACAAGGGGAGACATTGTGTTAATATTAATAAAAACTTATTTATTAATACTATAGAATCAAATGGGATACTACATGCTTGGATAAGGGATCCAAATGGATGGTTTTCCCTTGAAAAGTTTAAGGATCCTTTCAAACCATTTAAATAATATCCTCGATGGTTGAAGTAAATGTGTTTTACATGGGTCTCGTCAAACCTCTGCGTATGTTGGTTTATGAGAGTTGATAAAATAAGTTGTTGTGAGTTAACTTTTATATAGGTTAAGCTTGGGCGACAAACCTTTTATTAAAACTGGGAGTAAATATCAGTCAAAGTATGACTGTGTTATTTCAGTGTATGAAGATGTACTTATTTAAAATGGATCGGTTATGAATGGAAAGATACATGCCAAGTTATATTCCTAAACTATCATTAGACAATATATAATCTACTTGACACAATAGTGACATAAACAGAGATATTTTTTGTCATTATTGATAAATGAGTGTGTGTGTGTGTGTGTGTGTATATATATATAATATTTATGTTATATCAAAATAATATGTTGTCATTGTAAGGGATTGGATTGTTATTTGATATTATGATTGTTTGAGTTGAATTATTAAGACAATATAATATCAATTCAAGGGTTAGACTACTATTAGATATTATGATTGTTTGAGTTGAATTATTAAGATAGTATAATATCAATTCAAGGGTTCGACTGTTATTAGATATTATGATTGTATGAGTTGAATTACAACTGCAAAGATATATGTTTTAATGCAATTTTATGAGAATAGTGAAAAGATATTTTAAAAGGGATGCAAACTGTATTTATTCTTGTAATGTTATTTGATCTCATGGATATTTATTTCATGTTGATATTATATTGCAGGTTTTCTTTTATTCAAATACCGAATGACATAAGACATTAAGTGGGAAAGAGGACTTCCATGCCATTTCGGTTGGAACTAACCATGTACAATGGAATCTTTTCCTTGCAGGTTATTAACATTACAGGTTGATTATAAAGGAAGACGTGACTTACACCTTTTCTCACTGTTATGTCTTTTGATGAAATCTATAAAGTTGTTCTTGTTGTGAAAAGATGAAAAAAATTACATTTTAGTATATCATGATGCTTGAAACAAGATGTGATTATTTTGATAATCAGTTGTGGACATGTATTAGTATTATTTGTTGATGATGTTGTACTTAATTGAGAAATGTAATTAATTGTATTGTATTTTACTAAGAATTGAAAGTTATAATTCGTTGTGATATTAATGACAAAAGGCAGTTTGTCGGTCATTAATAAAGCATTATCTTTGAGATTACATATTGTATTGCAATCATTATGAATAAATTGAATTACATGGCTGTGATTTTAAAAGAATAAAGTATGTAATTAAATTATGGATTGCTGCAAATATTTGGAATTAATCCTATAAGTATAATACTATACTTAACATTTTATTTGAGCAAAAGGATTAAACTAAGATATAAGTACTACTCTTGACATGATGCATTGTTAGTGTTAATAAGTAAAATATGACCAAGGGATTTAATGCATAATGCTAAATTAAATATGCAACTAGAAAGTGTAATGATCATGATGGAATGTATCTAGGCATGCCTTTGGAATGCATGAAACCTTCACTTAGATCTGTAGGTTTGAATTCCATAGTTTGCTGAAACCTGGGAATTGATATGTCGTAACTCATTAGAATAAATTTAACTTAATATGAAAATAATAAATCAACAACGGAGTACAAGGCATTGAAATGGAATCTTGCAAAAAGATATACATATTAATAGTTGATACACATGAAGGTGTAATCTGGATTACAAGTGCAAAAGCATACTTGTAGGTATTAAGTATAAAGGATGGACTTGTTGAACATGAATAAACAAGTTGGTACAAAATAAGTGAATAGGTATGAAACAAAATTGGATTCAACTATTGCACCTTTATAGCATTAGCTTACACTTTATAAAGGCTTTATATAACTGGTGATTAAGCAGGGTGATTAGAGTATCTTGAATGATGAACTTTTTTTGACAAGGATTGTTGTCATCTAAATGGAAGCATCATTTACATGGTGGAGTACCTTCGTTGAAACAACCAATTCACGATGGTAAAGTACAAAGTACTTATGCACTTTATGACGGCTTGGTTAGTACAAATGTACTTACCAGTATTAGTATACTAAATGGACCTAACAAATAGGAAAGGAATATCAATGAATGTTTAAGTTGTCAACTATGTGAAAGAGGGTTTGAAACCCGCAAGTGAGGATCACGAGGGACGACGTGCACATCAACGGGCGTGTGAACGGCAGCGTGAAGAGATCTCGGGAGGAGCGAGCATTAACTGAATGTGCATGCAAAGATTTGACAAACGGGCAGAACCTGGTTAAGCCATAAAACTCTCCTCTATCTCATAGATAAAAAGACGTGTACATATAGGAGGTGTTGAGTAACCCCCAGTGCTGCAATCATGACAACTCGAGTAGATAGGGGGAGTTACATTCCCAGAATAGAAGTGTAACTCCCAATGACGCATATGACACACTGACGCACTGACGCATAAGGGAATCTCATAATAACCACTAAATGACACATGGACCTACGATCTCACCTAAGTGAGATGACTCACCTAATGATGTGGAAAATACACACACCAACACCCCCCCTTCATCGTAACTTAGGATGAGGGGGAAAGTCAAAAATGAGAAATGGGTCCCGGCACAAAGCCTGATGAGGTACCCATGCACAAGAAAAAGGTCCCAAGCAGTGAAGGAAAACCCAGTGGGAAAAAAATCCACCACAAGAGAACAAAACACTCTTTGATCTAAGAAATATGACAAATATGGGTACCAGCTCTAGATGATCCTGAAAAGGTACCCATGTACAAAGAGGAAATCTCTCAGAAAGAAGAAGAGAGAAGAAGAGGGAGACAAGAGGAATGCAGAAGATGCTATGGATGGATCTGAACTCTGCAACTGTAGGAAGTCTCCCAGAAGAATGTCGATGACGAGATCCTCTGCCTCTGGACTGAAGAAGAGCCACCTGCATCGAACTGTGTGCCTGCCCTTGGGAAGGACAGAAACGACGTGTTGAAAGTCTGCCCACTTCACAAAGGAAACCAAAGGCAGTAGCACGAAGAACTTTGAGTCTGGTGCACAAAAGTGTGACATGGGTCTAGCGAGTGAGTGCCAAGGAACTGAAGGTAATGTCATGAGTGCAAAACTGTCAGAGTATAAAAGAGGAACACCCATGGAAAGGATGTCCAAGTGATGTGAAGGGAACAGAACATCCTCCACAACAGAAAAGGGATCCACAGCTGAGGGTGGATCAATGAAGGTCTCCGAAAAAGTGGAAGTGGTAAGAGTCTCAGAAGGGGCACTCCCAATAATGGAGATGATGAACTCCTCTAAAACACCTGTAGATGGATGAGGGACCTGTAGAGCATCACAAGTAGAATCTACGAAAAGACGACTAAGGTCAAGCAGATACTCATCCTAATGAGGGGGCTTAACAAACAGAAGAGTGATGTCAGATAAGTATGAGTCGTCCAATGAAGGTAGAGGAGTGGAATGGGCCTCACACAATGAAGGTGGAAAGGAGGCTAGTGTAGTGACAGTGTGAGACTGAGTATGAGACTTCTCAATATCTGATGAGATGTGGGGGTGACAATAATGTCTGGAATAGTGAGAGAAAGAGGAGAAGAGTCCTCTGTAGTACTCTCGACATCAGAACTGGATGCACAATCCTTGTCATTAGAAGTAGAACCAAGCGATCATGTGTCAGTGAAACTGTCATCACATGAAGAAATGGAGGAGACAACTGAATTACCAGTAGTAATAATGGCGGCAGTATCTGAAGGGTCTCCATACAAGGATTGAAGAATGCTCCAGACACGATGAGGTGGATCTGAATCTGCCACGTGAAACCAAAGAGAACGAGAGACATGCATCATCATGTGACCAAAGACATGGTCACAAGTGTCGAAGAAGTCCTCTAGATGACGATGATCAGTGGGTGTAGGAACTGGCCCAAGCAAGAAGGGTAAAAGACCCTCGTGGGCGAAGTAACGTTCCATGGAAGCACGCCAAGCTGAATAGGTCTCTCTCCTGGTGAGAAGTGGCAGAGGCTGTAAGGTGATCCTGCGACACTCACATCTAGAAAGAGCACTCTCCATGATGAAAAAATGCAAGATGCACAAAAGCAAGATGTCGGACTCGGCCGATAATGCATCTGCGTGTGTAGGCCCAAGAGTACAATCAACCCCCCCAGAATGCGGCACTTTATAAAAGTAGTACGTTTATAAAATTAGAAATGTCATCACGTAATGTGTGAGAAATCATAAAAATTTGACCAAGGAAGCACTCAAAAATGAGTAGCGAGTCAAAAGTTATAGCATAAAAATGATTCCTGCAATTGATGGAAAAATGCACTAGATGCTGCAAATGCATTAAAAAGGTGCACAAAATAGGTGCAAAGGGTATCGTGTGACTACTCGTTGGAAATGACATGGAATTTTAGTAGGGGTTTGTTTTGATTGTGAGGGGGGGTTGGCCTCCTGCCAACCCCGGACCTCGCCCTCCGTCTTTGACAAGCGTAGGAAAGTCAAATTATAAGCAAAATACAGCCAAAAAACCAATTTTTTTAAAAAAAATTACAATGCCGAATGAATGAATGTCTTGTTTTAAGCCATAAAACATTTTAAAAAGGGCTAGAAAGAGGGACCACATTGGAAGAGTGGATTGTTCAAGCTCCTGTCAAGGACCACGTGCTGGTTGTGCAACAGAAAATGTCCAAAAAGACAGTTGTACAAGTCACTGGAGGTCTACAGGCTGCGTGGGAGGTGTTGCAGCCACGTGAGGGAGCAGCTGAAACATCACGAGAATGAGCAGAAGTGTTGAGCTATTTGTGGGAGCGTTGAATGGCTATGGGAGCTCCAAAAAATGTTTTCCAACATATGACCAGCCAAAAAATGTTTTTCAACGCATGTTTGAACCAAAAGTAGGGTGTTGGAGTTACTGGTGGTTGTTGACCAAACTGGGAGGCTAGAAAATGGTGGCGTGTTGCTGGAGGAACCACGAGTAGGTGGGAGCAAGTTTCAACGCAAGAGGATTCAAAAAAATGTTTTTGGTAACTACAATGCAGCAAAAAACATTTTCCAATGTTGGTGGAAGGAACAAGCACAGTCCAAGCAGAAAACA
Source organism: Taxus chinensis (assembly GCA_019776745.2). Classification (NCBI taxonomy): domain Eukaryota; kingdom Viridiplantae; phylum Streptophyta; class Pinopsida; order Cupressales; family Taxaceae; genus Taxus; species Taxus chinensis. The sequence goes on from CM034156.1 coordinate 49,852,127, forward strand.
GGTAGCACAAACCAGCACATATGCAAAGGAGCTCATGGATGAGCGAACCCACAGAGGCAAATGAGTAACAAGGAGCAACCAACCCAAGAAGCATCCAACACAATCACCAACAAAACAATACATATGAAAAACACACCGAACCGGCGATGCATGAGCACAAGACGAGCTGCCAAACAAATAGAGTGTTGAAGGCAAGTCACAAACCAAGTAGGCTATTAAACGAGCAACCGACGAGTGTATGGTGAGATGGCTCTCCAACACAATAAACTAGCATTCTTCTTTTACCCTGCAGGAGCTGATTCTGAAGCTGCGAAACACCTCCAAAACGTCATGCAAACCCCTCAAGGTTAAAAAAACACGAACACCAAACACTCAAAAAATGAGCTACAAAACCGCTAACAACCCAAAAACCGAAGAGAGGTATAAAATCCTGAATCAATGCAAGAAGCACACAAACGGAATATCCAGTATGACACACGCTGAAAGAGATCTGAATATCATGCCGAAAGCTTAAAAACATGCACATAAACGTCAATGAGTGCATGGATCCAGAAGATCCGCTCTGATACCATGAAAGAGGGTTTGAAACCCGCAAGCGAGGATCACGAGGGATGATGGGCACATCAACAGACGTGTAAACAGCAGCGTGAAGAGATCTTGGGAGGAGCGAGCATCAACCGAATGTGCATGCAAAGATTCGACAAACGAGCAAAACCTGGTTAAGCCATAAAACTCTCCTCTATCTCATAGATCAAAAGATGTGTACATATAGGAGGTGTTGAGTAACCCCCAGTGCTGCAATCATGACAACTCAGGTAGAGAGGGGGAGTTACATTCCCAGAATAGAAGTGTAACTCCCAGTGACACATATGACGCACTGACGCACTGACACGTAAGGGAATCTCATAATGACCACTAAATGACACATGGACCTATGATCTCACCTAAGTGAGATGACTCACCTAATGATGTGGAAAATACACACACCAACACTATGAACATAATAACTTAAGACTGGAAAAGAATCTATATAACTAAACTAGGTGATGGACAAGTTCCTAACGACGAATGTGTCATCACGGAGCCGAGCATGGCATACATGTCTATAAAACTTTGATAAAAGTAGTGTAAGCTATTGATTACACTGTCCTGAAGTCACCAGGGATCTAAGTGTAGGATGTCAGACATGATTCAATTACAGATACCCATGTAGACACTTAGAATGCAATATTTGACTATCTTTGATAGATGAAAGACACCATCTGTCTACTTTTATACACGATTGTAAAGAGTAAACACACTCACAAAGAGTGTTTGAGTGGGATCGAGTAGGATCTGGAGATGCACATGATTTATGATAGTTATCGAATGGATTCAATTTTAGATTTATGTTGGAATTTAAATACTAGGTATTTAAATCAGTAAAACATGAAGTTAAAGAGAAATTTAAAAAAATCCTAGTTGAGTAGCGTAATAAAGTGGATGTTATTGTATTGATATTGTGTTGTCATTATTGCACTAAACATATCTTTAAGAAGTGTAGGGAGTAGTTATTCTTATGATTAGATCTTGGTCTTGTAATTGATTGATTTTTCCTAGATACTTCTTATTATATGGTTCTATATCAGTGTGTCATTCTTTATTCTTTAGGATCCTTGATTCATATTTCCTTAATTCTTTGGATTCTTTGACATTTGATATTATTTGTGACGATTTGACATCATCACGCTGCTTGGTTTTTCTTAAGGTTCATTTTAATTAACCTTAGTAAAACCTTTCCCATTATGCCTCTATTGGAAAGAAAAATTGTTAAGGGAAAAATGTGTGAATTCTAGCCAATGTCTCTAGGACTTCAAGTCCCTTTGCTTGGGTGGTACAACTCCACTTATTATGCATGTATGAAATCTAAATCGTTGGTGGCCTAATGGCTGGGGATCCAACAAGGGCACTCCACTGACCCTGCGGAAAAATCTTGTGGCTACCTACAAGAGAGGAATTTGATAGGAGAGCAAGAAAAGGAGTGAGAAAAAGAGAGGGGGGATTAACGTTACAGGCAGCAAATTAGATTCATATAAATGTTAACTAGAAAATCCCAACACACATATACTTAGAAGAAAAAAATTTCGCAAGTGGAAAAAAGACGAGTTAAGATTGAGAACTCAAAGTTTCTAAAACCTCCTCATAAAAAAAGGGCATGAAACTCCTTTCTTTATTGATGCTTTGAAAAAATTGTGCATAGTTAGAAGTAGAATAACATAGAGAAATGGACTAGAAGAAATAGCTATCTCCTTTGTATCTTCACAAGTAGTGATCTCTCATGAGTATACAAAATTAACAACCCTTAAGCAAGAGCATGCCATTACATTATATAGGACAAGAAACGACTCTTCATCTACCCCCCATGGTGACATTTCATTTTCTTTTCCATTGGTGACTTTTGGAATTCTTAAATAAAATTAAGTCCCCTTTTATAAAATAAGGGAAACTTATTACATTTTAGACTATATTCACTTTAATGAATAAGACGAATCTCATGATTTCTCACAACGAAGAATTAAAAAAAGGGGGGAGAGAAGATGAGAAAGAATGAATAAGGAGAGAAAGGAAGAAATGATCTAAAACATGAGTAGGGATACCTCCACCTTCAATGAATATATTTTCAATGAAGATCACAACCTCTTCATGATGCACAGACACCCTATACCATATAATGAGTGTTCAAAAACAATGTTCTAAGATTTCCTGATGCGAGCTCAAGATGAACACATGCAATTCCCATGATGACCCTCCTTGAAACTTGGTTAATGAACTCCTTGACTCATCAAACTCACTCTAACCAACCTACTTTGAATCAACTAGCTCCTTGAGTGATGAAGATGGATTCACATGTTGCACCTTGCGATGCCTTATTTTTCCTTTACATACCATTGTACTCAGGATGATGCTTTTAGGACCTCTGTGAAGTTCTCATTCCTCTGTTTGACCCATGAAACCATATCATTATCCCAAGGAGAGTCCAAAAAGTAGTAAGGTGAGTGAAAAAAAAAGCCATCTGCAACTTTCTTCTCCCAAAATGAAAACTTTCTATTTATAGAATATGAGACCATGCCCTGCTATTTTCGGACATATGACATGTCTTGCTCTAGTTTCACCTTCTGAACCTTCTACCATATTCCATCCTCCTCTATTCTTGAGATATTGTTATTTTGAACACATTTCTATTTTTAGCAGGTCACTTTTCAGGGACCTATTATTTTGGGAAAAAGTTGTTTTCTGTCTTATTTTCCATTTTACACCTTTCTTGATTGTCCCGAGTGACCGAACTTGCAATTCGGGGGGACTTACCATTTATAGCATGTGGGGAAGCATGGAATATGTTATTTTTAGTAAGTGGAAAAAATGACTTCGGTTTGTGATGGGAACAAGTTTTTTGGATTCCGCTTTTCATCGCAAACTCGTGCTCCAATTTTCATCATGATTGTTTCACCTGATTTCTTAGTTTTATGAGAAGTACTTGACGAAACAGATAAGGTAAAGGGTGGTAAGAGGAATACCTGATTTGGGACGGTTGAAGGTTGTATGCGCGCGTATCTGAATCTTGAATCGAAGTGATTATGAGACCTTCCTTTTGGCTAGGAGGAACTACCTGTATAAGAATCAAATCAAGACCACCAAAGAGAGTTAAACAATATATGCAGTGGACTGCCTAGCAAGTGCTAGATCCTGGAAGTGCGATACTTCCTAGATGGCTGTCAGTCCACTGTTTAAAACAATTAAATGCTAAAAATAAAGTAAATATTGTCCTACTGTAGTTTAATATGATTTAGGCATCTCATACAAATGTAATAGGCTAGATCTAATATAACAGGCTAGGCTAGAAGTAGATCCAGAGGTCAAGTAGGTTGGTTATAGGTGAATCTGATCTAACAGGCTAGGCTAGAAACATATTTGAATGTCAAATAGGTGTTCAGGTAGGTATATGTCAGAAACAGGTTGTAATTCTGGCAGAGATAAGGGAAAACAAAGACTGATCACGGTTTTAAGTAACCGGTGATGGTTAGGGAGAACCGACGGTAGTTAGGTCAGAGACTGGTAAAGTTACACAGTCCGGGCTTTAAAGGTTTTTAGGCAAGAATGGAGGTATAATGTTGCGAAGGTGTTGGGTGATCAGAGAGGAGGTACGTGGGTATGTTGTGAAGGTGGCTAGGTAGGGAGGGGGCTAAAACTGATAGAGGGAAGTCACGATAAATGGGATATCCTTTGGCAGGGTAATACTAGTGTTAATAAAAAAATGAAATGGATGAGAGGGAAACACTTACTTTTTTTGGTGAACTACTGATCTAAAGCCCAGTAGAAGAGTGGCTATGTTGGAAGGTGGTGGGAAGAGGCTTCACTATTGTCCCAGTGAATTTGGCTATCTTGGCTGATCACAGGTCAATCTTTGCTTTGCTGTTGCGTCTGAATAGATCAAATTAATGCTAAGGAAATCTAAAGCTGAAGGTTCAACCACGAATGACAAATAATCAACCAACAACCCCTCTTACGGAGCTATACATGGGTTTAAATAGGCATTTGGTTCATCCCGATATAACTGAAATCAGTTTAGGTTAACTGGTGTCGGTTTAGGGTTAACTGACATCGGTTTAGGTGAGATATCTCAGGTTGTTCAAACGATGCTTAGGAAGTTGTTCCGCCATTTGATAAGGATCTCTTCTTTTCTCGGGACGAAAAAATCGACCTTAAAAGGATTTTAATGAGAGGTGAGGGGATGGGTGTAATGTTAGATTTGTTTTGGGTATTGGTTTAGGGTTTAGGTTAATGGGTCAAATGATGGGGGTGGTTAGGTGAGGTGTGTTTAATTAAGGCAATTTTACTAAATAGGTGTGTGAGGGTGGTGAATTAATTTAATATGAATAATTAAATTAATGTGTGTGCGGGTGAAAGGATTATTAACTTAATTAAAATAATTAAATTAATATATATCGAGATAAATGACATAAATTTAATTAAATTAATTAAATTAACATGTGTGGGGTGCAGGAGGTAGGTATTAAGGTGTTGAGGATGAGGAAGTGATTATAGGTCGCTATGGTAGGGGACTAAGATGATTACAACACAATTTTGGTGTGTCTAAATTTTTCCTTTTCTTGTTGTGTAGCATGTATTCGTAAGCGACGTGAACAAGAATAAAGTGTGGTTGCCCCAAGTGGGAATGAGGGTGATCCCCCTCAAACCAAGAATCTGATGAGGTGACAGGGTGAATTGGTGAGTGGTTTGATTAAATTAGATGTGAAGCATAATGAGTGAAAAATGAGGAAAGGGAGTAAAGTGCAAATCAGGAATAGAGGTAAATAGGAAAAACAGGCCAAGGTCAAAGGTAGTGGCAGTTGAATGCACGCACATGCATAAACTATGGCACAATACAACAGGTTGAAGAGCATGTAAACTCTACGTTGTCTAAGGTTGATAGGTTTATCCAAACAAGGTTGAAGTGATTTTGGTATCCAAGGTATAGGATAAGGTTAGGAAGCACAACATAGGTTAAGGGCAGGAACATTTAGGTATGTTCCGGTACACCAAAGGTAGGGTCAGGATAAACGGTCACGGCAATAGCAAGGAAAGGTCATTAGGTCAAATCAACACAGGTAACAGTGCCGCAAGGTATAGTGAACACATGAGGTCAAAGGTCATAAAAAAGTTTTTGGGTCTAGGTAGATAGGTCACAGCATGGGTAAGGCCAAGGTAGTGGTAAAATAAAGAGGCTTTAATAGCAAATGAGGTATAGGTAAAGAAAGTGGAGGGCTAGAGGGGAAGGTAAAGTGGGCCAGGTAGGTGTAGGGGAGGAAAAAGAAAGAGGAGGGAAGCCAAATTAGGTATATAGGAGGGAATTGACTACGCAGGGTAACTGACATCGGTCAGGATGAACTGATGATGGTCAAGGGAAACTGATGGCGGTAAGTCAAGGGCAAAGACCGGCATCAGTCAAGGGTTAACCAACGTCGGTTGAGTCGGGCAGGGTATAAAAAGTGAAAAACCCGCATTTTGAAAATTCATTTGTGCATTGTGAAAAGGAGAAAAGGACAAGAAGAGAGAGAAGAGGAAGAGGACAAAAGAGAGCATCAGAGAGCTTGGTTGGCGAGCCATGTAGGCGGGATTGGTTGAGTGGGAGGTGGGGCCACAAGATCGGATCGAGCGAGTGGATTGGTGGAGAGAGTTGGAGGTGATTAGAGAATTGCGGAGGCTCAGTGATGGATCGAGGGGAGCGGCGTGGAGGCCGGAGGTTCCACCACGATGGTGGCAGCAGGATCAGGTAGGATTTGAACCATTTGATTTGATGATTTCGTGAGTTAATTTGGTTGAAAATGATAGAAAATGTTAAAAAATAGGGGTTTGGGGGGTAATGAAATTTAAAAATAAGGGAAAAAGAGAGGGAAAAGGGAGATCATGGGGAAGGGTAGGGTGGTAGGGTTAAAAAGGGTAGACATAGGAATAATTAGGGGTGTAAGGAGGGATTTGGGTGGGTAGACTATGGATAGGAGGGAAGAAAATAGGGTTGGGAAGTCAGGGTGGGTAGCACGATAGTGACCGACGTCGGTCGAGTTGTGACCGATGTCGGTGGGTAGTGATTGGTACCGGTCACAAGGACAGTGACCGGTGTTGGTTAAAGGGAGACGGTGGTCGGTCAGGGGATAACCGAGGTCGGGTAATCCTAAGTGTAAATTGGGATAAAAAAGGGGAGGGAGTAAGGGTAGGGTGGGAAAGAAGTTAGGTGAGAGGGGAAGGGTTGAGGATGAGAAAGGAGGGTAGGTGGGTAAGGGTTGAGGGTGGTTTCGGGTGAGGGTAGGGTAGATAGTTTTTGGTGGATGGGTTTAGGTAGGTGTGGGTGAGGGTTAGGGAGTGAGAAAGGCAGGGTAGATGGGTTTGGGTAGGTGTGGGTGAGGATTAGGGTTAGGGTAGGGAGATGGTAGGTGGGTAAGGGTGTAGGTTTGAGGAAAAGTAGGGTAGATAGTCTGGGTGGATGGGTTTAGGTAGCTTTGGGTGAGGATAGGTAGGGTAGATAGGTTTGGGTAGATGGGTTTGGGTAGGTGTCAGAGTACTCAGGATGTAGGGTTTGGGTATAGGTAGGTTTAGGTGGGTAGATGGGTTTGGGTACCGGTTTGGGTGAGGGTTAGGGTAGATAGGTTCGGGTGGATGGGTTTGGGTAGGTTTGGGTGAGGGTTATGGGAGTCAGAAAGGATATAGGTCAGGATGTAGGGTAAAAAAAATAAGGTAAGCTGGGAAGGTGGACTAATATATTGCTTTTGTGGGATGCAGGCCCGAGACGAGCTGTCGAGATGAGGGACCGAGAGCCACTTATATTGCTAGAGCTGCATGGACAGGTGACTTTCGAGGAGTGGAGTCACATTGATGATGTCGGCCTGATTGGGATCCACTGTTATGGGCAGGTTGTGAGAGAGTAGAGTTTGATGGTAGCACTCATCGAGAGATGGGATTCGGTGACCAACACCTTCCACTTGCCGACAGGGGAGATGACCATCACCCTAGAGGATATATATAGGATATTGAGGCTACCGATTAGTGGAGACCAGGTTTACTCAGTGACATCGAAGGTCATAGTGAGGTGTATAGATGAGGTGTTTGGAGAGAGAGCAAGTGAGTTGCGACTACCACAGCGCCAACCTGAGTTACCGAGAGATTTATGTTGCCCATCCTAAGGAGATGAGGTTGACAGTGTTGATGATGGAGGTGATCAGGTGCTACGCATTTCCAGATTCAGAGGGTGGGAGGTTCCCATGGTCGCTGATGGGTGTCCTTCGGGACATGATGATTGATCATACCAGTTTTGCATGGGCACCAAATTTCTTGGTGCAGTTATATAGAGAGTTGTGGGCCTATGGGTGATTGCGGAGATATAGTCTGTGTTGCATTTTTCTTCTACACTGTTGGGCCTATGAGCACATTGTGTGTGTGCGACCGATGGGCCTGCCCCGGGTAGATGCATTTGAGTGGGGAGTCATTCGAGTTGGTTGTAGGTGATGGTTGTATTGCTGAGGGTGGTGTACAGAGAGCTCAGGCTACATACGACGTAGTGTATTATAGACAGAGACTAGAGAGCCTATCCAGTGTGGATATAGTCTGGAGACCCTATGTGACCTATCCCTCTTACAAAGGGATGTATGCAGAGATGGAGGGACTACAGTTATAGAGGTGGATAGAGGGATTCCGTGCCAGGGAGCATGAGATGATACCTGTCGACTGAGTGAGGTGACAGTTTGGTTTAGTGCAGGATGTGCCCCCGCCCTTCCCACAGTATAGGAGAGATGAGGTGGAGAGACCTTTGTCTCCACCCCATCTAGTAGAGTTGACAGGGGAGGAGGAGGAGCCCATGGAGTTGTATAGATGATGTGGGGGTAACAGTGGCATATAGTCAGTGGTGGGCCGTACAGAGCCAGGGGTCATAGGTACAGGTGGAGAGGCTAGAGCCATAGATACAGGTAGAGAGGTGAGAGCCTCAGGTACAAGTATAGGAGGAGGAGCCCAAGTTGTAAATATTAGTAGATGGTGTGATGAGACCACCATGGATAGTCTCAGTGAGCCACATATAGTGCTAAGAGTGTAGAGCCCAAAGTAGAGAGTAGAGGACATCTATCAGTGCACGGGGGGTCAACATCAGATGTTGGGCCATCTAGTGGTAGATTGAGAGTAGCGAGCTAAGACCACTCAGAGTTAGAGGGGACTGTCGACACTACATATGAGGCAGATATGTTATAGCAAATGTGAGACAATATATCACCTATTTTTGTATTGTTGGATTTTGGATGTATACCGGCCTACGAGCCGAAGAGATATTGTATTTATTTTTTGTACATGATACTGGCTTGTGAGCCATAGAAGATTTTGTATAGCGATTGATTCATACTGATTATTATATATGAGATACACCATGCGATGTGATGATGACATTTTGTATTGTATACTGGCCTGTATATATGAGGAGATAGATGATATTGTATGTTGTTGTTATGATATGTTTATGGCCTGCGAGATATGAAGTTACATTTTCGTATTATGATATGCGGTTTGCGAGCCGATGATGCTTATGGATGGAAATACATGATTTATGCATGATACAGGTCAGTGTAGGCATGGATCAAGTCAATTGGTATGGTTGAGTTACACATGTATATATGAGGAGATGGTTAGGCATGGATATTCAGGTGATGTTGCATGTGACTGTGTCATGAGTTGACGTGCATGGATCAAGTCAGGTGATAGGCATGGAGAGTTAAGTTGGTTAGGCATTATGATAGGTTGGATAGGCATGGATTGAGAGGTGATTTAGGCATGAATTGAGTCAGGTCAGTTTAGGCATGGATCGAGTCAGGTCAGTTTAGGCATGGATTGAGTCAGGTTGGTTTAGGCATGGATTGAGTCAGGTTTGTTTAGGCATGGATTGAGTCAGGTTGGTTTAGGCATGGATTGAGTCAGGTTGGTTTAGGCATGGATTGAGTCAGGTTGGTTTAGGCATGGATTGAGTCAGGTTGGTTTAGGCATGGATGAGTCAAGGTCGGTTAGGCATGGATGAGTCAGGTTTGGTTTAGGCATGGCTGTTCATTTTGGTATTTTGATAACAAATGGTAATATAAATGCATGAGATGGTGTAAAATGTGGAAAATGTTGGTTATGTATGAAAATGTGAAATAATATAAGTGGTAAAAGTTATGTGGTATATGGTTTAGATGTCGAGGTTTTTGATATGAACAGGAAATCAGGTAAAGGTGGGGAAAATGGTTAGGGTAAAGAGTGGTTGAGCTAACCTTCCAGGGCCCCATGCCCTAGAAGTGCTGCCTACATAGTCCCGGTGAAAAGGGACCTCAGACCGATGTAGTTCTCCCATAAGCTAGGGAAGAATATGAGAAGATAGAAGAATAGGTAGTGAGGTTGATAGTTAGGTTGGATTCGAGGTCATAGGTATGATTAGGTCAAGGTTGATTAGGTTAGGTGGAATATAGGTAAATAGGTATGGGTGATTTTAGGTCGATAGGTAGTGTTGATTCCAGGTCATAGGTATGATTAAGTCAAGGTCGATTAGGTTAGGTGGATAGATAGGTATGGGTGATTTTAGGTGGTGTTGATTCCACACCATAGGTATGATTAGGTCAAGGTTGATTTAGGTGGAATATAGAGATTATGGGTCATAGGTATGATTAGGCCATAGGTATGATTAGGTCAAGGTCGATTAGGTTAGGTGGAATATAGGTAGATAGGTATGGGTGATTTTAGGTCGATAGGTTGTGTTGATTCCAGGTCATAGGTATGATTAGGAGGTCGATATAGGTTAGGGTAGGAGGTGGAATATAGGTAGATAGGTATGAGTGATTTTAGGTGATAGGTTTTAGGTCATAGGTATAATTATGTAATGTTTGGGTTGAGAAGAAGTAGATAGGTAAAGTTGATTTTAGGCTGATTGAGGTGTGAGAAGAAAATCCCAAAAGACAGGTATCGAGGGTCTAGTCCTATATAGGAAGATCAAAAGGTAATGAAGAAGAGAAAAGATAAGAGGGGGAAAGAAAGCCACCCGATTGGCAAGGATCAAAACATATGAAACACATCTACAGATAGGCTAGTGAATGTAAGACCCTAAAGACATTGCATGATTGATTACTCTAAAGGTGAAGAATAGTCACAGAATCACCAAATGTCATAGGTTCAGCAGGTCCCTTGAGGCAGTATGAGGTGAAAAGACAATGGGTAAGGGGGTGAAGGTAAATGGGCCATAAAATGGGAGGTAAAATGCCTTAGGCAACAGAGCCAAGATCACAATAGGCAAGTCCATGATGAAAAAGGTTACTTTTCTTTTTCTTTTTCTTTTTTTGACATTTTAGATAGACTGATCGATGCGGGAAGTCTATACGGGATGAGTATATGTCTCCTTGAGGTCTTCGTGAAGCTGATCGATGCGGGAAGCTTCTGAATTTTGATTTTTGAGAAAAATAGTCTTCTTTTTGGAAAGACTATGTAGAGAGTTGTGAGCTTTTTATAGCTGTCCTTCGAGGGAGCTCAGTCTATTTATAGCGAAAATTGAAGGCGGAAGATGTCCTTTTGAGGGATTCATCTTTTATATTGGAAGTTTGACTCAAGGAGTTAATCCCTTATATTGGAAGATGTCCTTCTGAGGGATTCATCTTTCTCTTTATTTTTGGCTTTTAAGTCATGGACGAGACTATAACGAAGCATTTGGTTCTTGTTGAGAAGGCAAGGGTGAATGACCATGGGATCTCATCTAAAAGAAGATGAAAAGTATCCATGAGAATCATGCCATGTGCGAAGCCGTGGTGCACATATTTAAGACAAGGCAAAAGGGTGACGGGTAATCACATGATTCTTGTTTAGTCGTTGGAGATGAGGGGTGAAAAAAGAAAGGTAAATGGTGCTCAAGGGACAAGCATGAACTAGATAAATAGTGATGTAGGACTAGAAGTCAACAATAGAACGGTCGAAGATGCAAGGCATTGAGGGGCTCAGGTTCGGGCTTACCATCAAGTGAAGACAAGTGATAAGCACCTGATCCATAGTCATGGGTCACGATGTATGGTCCAAGCCAATTAGGAAGCAAATTTTCCCCGTTTGACTTTTTTCTGCTTTGGTTACGTGTTGATTTTCCTTGAGGTTGAGATCACTGACCTTGAAGGTGCATTCATGGACACGTTTGTCATAGGCACGCTTGATGCATTTTTGGTAGAACTTGAAGATGGTCGAAGGGCATGAAGATGACGTTCATCTAATAACTCAAGTTGTGATAAACGGTCTTAGGGAAATTCATCATTAGTAAGCATATCTTGAAGAGAGATACAGAGAGACAGGATTTGGACTTCGAGAGGCAAAATATCCTCGGTACCCTAGACCAGAGAAAAGGGAGTGGCAGTGGTGGAGGTGTGAATACTAGTACGGTATGCCCAAAGAGAAAGAAAGGAATGTGCGTATGCCAATCCTTCCCAGTATCGTTAACCACTTTCATGAGAATTTTGTTTAGGGTTTTGTTGGTGGATTTGGCTTGGCCATTGGTTTGTGGGTAATATGGTGAGGATAAGCTAAGCTGGATACTGAAGGCATCGTAAAGTTTCTGTAGAGTTTTGTTTTTGAATTGTTTTCCATTATCAGTGATAAGGTGATGTGGAACACCGAAACGACAAATAATGTGATGATTGATGAACTCACATATTTTCTCAGCTTTAGTGGAGATGAGGGGTATGGCTTCAACCCATTTGGTGTAATATTCGGTAGTGGTGATGATCCATTGATGTCTTAGGGAGGAGTGAGGATTGATCTCTCTGACAAGATCCAAACCCCATTGAGAGAAGGGCCAAAGGTCATGAGCAACTTGTAAGGCGTGACTAGGTGTGTGATGAAGATTGGCATGTTGTTGGCATTTTACACAATGCTTAATGTAGTCACAACAATCATGATTGAGGGTTGACCAATAATAGCCGAGGTGAAGAATGCACTTAGCAACAACAAGGCCACTGAAGTGACCTCTGCATATGCCATCATGAACTTCTTTAATGGTATAGGGGATTTCAGAGCTGGTGAGGAATCGTAAGACAATACCATCAAAGCCTCATTTATAGAGAAGGCCACCCATGATGACATAATGAGAGGCCTTCTTGAGAAAGGCGCGTTGTCCATTAAATTTGAGGTCAGGAGGCAATATAGAAAGGGAAAGGTAGTTTGTAAGCTGCTTATACCATAAGTCTTGTGTATTTAGTGGGGTATATCGGACGAGGCTAACACAACAATATTTATAAGATGGTCTCGGTATGTGTTTTACAGTAGCAAAAAATTCTGAATCAGCAGGTGAAACATGTATTTGGGAAGAGAGGCAGGCCATGGTATCCGTGAATTTATTGGTGGATCGCAGAACGGTTTGAATTTTATAGCGGTCAAAGGTAGTCAACATGATGTCGACGTAATGTTTGTACTCTTGAAGTATTTCATTATGACACTGATAAACACCATTGAATTGGTTTACTACCAATTGAGAATCACCAAAGATATTAATGGACTTGACATCTAAGGCATAGGTAGTCATGAGACCCAATACGAGTGCTTCGTATTTGGTGATATTATTGGTGCATTCAAAGTTGAGTTTGAATGATAAGGGCATGGGTTCACCATCAAGAAGAATGAGAATAATTCCTGGACCACCTCCATGCTGACATTTGGAACCGTCGAAGAATAAGGTCATTTGGTAAGGGTCATCATCCAAAGAGAGGTTAACAATGGATTCATCAGGGAAATCAAAGTTTGAAGACTGATTCTCAGAAAGAGGCACATCAGCGAGCTGATCAGGAATGGCCTGGCCCTTGATAGATTTTTGGTGGATGAATTCTGAGGTCTAGGTCAGCAAGGAGCATGAGCCAACGTGCAACACGTTGATTTTGGTAAGGTTTAGGCATACATGAAGTGTAAGGGGTCAGTGTTGGTCACAACATAGGTTTTGTGGTTGAGTAGGTAATGGCAAAGTTTGGTGGCAACAAAAACTAAGGCTAAGAAAAGTTTTTTAGGATGAGTGTATCAGGATTCGTAGTCCAGAAGGGTATGGCTTATGTAATAAACCGCCTGCTCCCTATGTTGTTCGTCACGATGAGCGAGCATTGCTCCTAGAGAGTGATCGGTAGCTGAGATGTATAGGTAGAAGGGTTGGTCATCTTTAGGTGGAATAAGTACGGGTGGTTGGAGAAGGTATTGTTTTAAGGCCTCAAAAGCTTTGTGGTAGTCGTCATCCCATTTGAAAGAGACATCCTTTTTGAGAAGGTGATGAAATGGTTGACAACGATCAGATAATTGTGAAATGAAACAGCGAATGGATTGCAATTTACCTTACAGGCTACGGAGTTGTTTAAGGGTAGTGGGTGGAGGCATTTCTAGAATGACCTTGACTTAGCAGGGTCAACTTCTATACCACATAAGGAAACAATAAATTCCAGGAGCTTTCCTGAGAGAACCACGAAGATGCATTTTTTAGGTTAAAGGTGGACGTAATATTTAATGAGGTGGTCAAAGATGGTTTTGAGGACAGCGAGGTGCTCGGCGCGGTGTTTAGATTTGGCCAAGAGATCATCCACGTAATCTTCCAATATGTGATGCATGATATCATGGAAGATGTAAGTCATAGCCCGCTGATAGGTGGCACCAGCATTTTTAAGGCCAAAAGGCATGAATCGATAGCAGAAGGTCCCCCAAGGGGTAATGAATGTGGTTTTGTGTTGATCCTCTGGGGTGAGCAAGATTTGGTTATAACCTGAGAAACCATCCATAAGTGATAGCATCTCATGGCCAGCGGTAAGGTCAACCAATTGGTCAATACCAGGAAGAGGAAAATCATCTTTTGGGCAGGCAAGGTTGAGATCACGGAAATCAGTGCAAATGCGAAGTCCCCTTGTTACTTTAGTGACATGGATGATGTTAGAAATCCATTGGGGGTAGTCGATGGGTAAGATGAAGGAAACTGAGAGAAGGTGTTGAAGTTCTTCTTTGACAAGAAGAGCAATGCGAGGGTGCATTTTCCTCAACTTTTGTTTTACGGGTTTGGCATCAGGAATGGTTACAATATTGTGGACCACGATAGTGGGATCAATGTCAGGCATGTCAGCATAGGACCAAGCAAAAGCAGGGCTATGACTTTTAAGAAAAGAAGTGAGGGCTTCTTGTTCAGCAGCATCCAGAGATTGGCCAATCTTGAGAATGTGGGGGTCATCTTGAGTGTGGATGTTGACTTCGATAGTCGATTCATTCAACATTGTTTGTGTCTCAAAAGGTAACGATTGATGAATGTAAGAGTCTTCGACACCAAGGTAAGTGAGTATGGATTCATCATCCTGACATTGAACGACATTAATAGAAGGAGTATCATCCCCTATCATGTCAGGATACAAGAAAGGAAGAGAGGAAGGAGCCTCGCCATTGCGGTGATAGGTCAGAGGTCCCAAGGAAATGGTATTTATGGAAAAAAAAAGGTAGGAGGGATAGATTCAGGATCTATCGACGCCGTTGGTGAAGGTGGTGAAGGTGGGGTAGGTGAAGAAGGTGGAGAGGGGCCAATGTCTTCAATGAGTTCAATACGGGGCTTTTTGGTAGGTAGTTCGGTAAAACCAATTCCACTACGATCATTGTGTTTACGCGTGGTACATGAAATAACGATGTGACAACCTTGTTCGTAAAGGCCAAAGCCGAAACCCTTCCAAGCACAGTAGTGTAGGAAAGTGTGAGCAAAGTGGCGGTTGGTAAGTGATTGAAGGTCAGCCGAAAAAGGTTGAGTTTGTGATGGTGGTTCGGGTATGTAAGTGGAAATGTCAAGTCCCCCATAGGTAAGATGGGTATGGAGGTGGGGAGGACCATAAAGGAGATGCTCGCCTATGTGGTGATCATAGTGAGGATGTTGGTGAAGGTTTCCATACTCTTGTGGAGTAAGGAATGTATTGACATTGTACAAGCGATACTCCCCCATAGTGAGGCGTTGAAACACACCTTCCAAGGGATCAGTGGTTGATATATTGGTGGATGGAATGGAGGAAGCATTAGAAGTTAGATCGACGGAGGTGTCAGTTAGTTGGGAAGCTGATGTGTGACTGGTAGAAGTGACCGCAGCGGTGGGAATAGAAGATTTAGGTGAGGGTGAGGTTACCATGACACTGATGGATGGGGTCATGTGTGAAGATGATGTAGGCACGAAGGTAGATGCCTTAACAGGTACAAGGACATCATTGGGCTGGTAAAGCATGTTGCAGGTTTTGAAAGGTGATGGGTCAGCTAAAATGGTATAGGAATGTCCTTCATGTTTGAACTTTACACATCGGTGCAAAGTAGAAGAAACGCAACCCATGACATGAATCCAGGGTCTACTGAGCAATAAATTGTATTGAAACTCCCCTTCCAAAATGTAGAACAACTCGAGAATAGTACGGGGACCCACACGAATGTGGAGGATGATAGTACCGAGTGTAGAGGTGATAGCGTCATTGAATGAACACAACATGACTGGATGTTCATGCATGCAGTTGTTCGGTAGGCGCATTTGTTCGAATGCATGAAAGGAGATAATGTTAATGCTAGCATCCCCATTGATCATAACACGTCGGACGCGTATATTATCAATATGGATGGAGATGAAAAGTGCAGGATCTGGGTCATCAGTTTGGTGGGGGACAATTTCGTCATCCGAGAAACTAAGGATAGCAACTTGGTGAATAGGTGGAGGTGATGAGGTAGATGGAAATTTGGTGAGTGAGGCGACATGATGAGGTGTGATAATAGATGCTACAGGTGTGGGGTCATTAGGTAAAACTTCAATAGATTGAAGGACCTCCATGAGGGCTTGACGATGTGACTCTGAGGTTTGGATGAGGTCATATAAGGACATTTTGAGGGGAGATTGGTGTAGTTGTTTGAGCATGGTGTGATGTGTGACGCCATTAGAAATGGGGTATGCGGGGCCGTGGATAGTTATCTTAGGTATGGGTGCAAATGGTATGTTGGGTATAGGATTGGTTAGTGGGTCAGTTGCTTTTTCTTTGCCCCTCTGCGCACGTGTAGTGATGTGTACCATGTTGATTTGAGGGAAGTTGGAAAATGGAGAAGGTGTAAGGTAAGTGGTATAATGACACAAAGGGCAAAAACCTAGTGGAGGAGAAAATCCCTGTGAGGTGAGTTGGACGTAACGAAATTTGGGTGGTGGTGTGGCAAGTTCTCTAATGCGAACCATGTTAATTTCGAATTTTGGGGGTGGCTCTATGAGTTGTGAAGGTGGAGGTTGTGGTATAGGTGTTGGAGGAAGATGTGAAGAAGGTGGTGAGGGTGAAATAGGTTAATCATCCAGGAGGTCATCGTCATCAAAATTGGGGTTAGAAGGACATAATTGAATGAGGGCAACCTTTAGACCCTTACAGTTCTCAACATCATGTCCTGACATACAATGGTAAGTGCAAATTTTAGTATCATCAAACCCTTTTGGTTTAGGTTTAAGAGGGTCGTAAGGTCTAAGAGGAGGGAGAGTGATAGCAGAGCTTTCCAGGAGGTTAGCCAAGATGGTGGTGTATGATTCCACCAATGGATCATAATGTGAAGTAAAAGTAGGTTTGGTTGGAAGATTGGGTGGTTGTGGTGGTAGCTGAGGTAATGCAGTCTTGGGTTTGGGTTGTACTTTCTTTGGTGTAGGTGCAGTGACAGAAAGAGGGGTAGGTTTAACCACCTCTTTGGAAATTGACGGTTTTTTCAGTTTTTGGTGCTTTTTCTGAGGTAGAAGTGTAAGGGGAGCACGTGATGTAGATGGCAAGGTAGATGGTGGGAGAGGACGAGTGACCCAAGGAGGTAACTGAGGTGCAGTGGTAGGTGTTGATCAAAGTCGAGAGGGAGGTACAGGTGAGGTGGAAGAAAATGTCATAGGTAGTGAAGGAGGTATAGAAGGTAATGGTGGTATAGGAGGCAAAGAAGTTATAGATGGTGATGAAGGATGCAAGGTTTTCCTAGGAAGAGCTGTAGGCTGTGGTAAAGGGGTCAAGGGAATTTTAGGTTTACCCCTGGAGAGAGTAGATTTTGTCAAGGTAGAGGGGTGAGGTCCCAAGATGGATGGTAGGGGTGAAGGTGACAAAGGTGTAGTTTGTGAGGTCGGTGTGTGCGGATTAGAAGGTTGGGTTTTTCATTTAGGTTGAGGGATTGGTTCAATAGGTATATGGGAAGATGTGGTCAAGTGTATCCTGACAGGAGGATGTGCAAGGTTTGATGTGGGTGTGACCCCTAGGACACTAGTGGGTTTAGATATAAGAGATGGTGTTGAAATATGTCGACTAGTAGGTAGAGAGGCGGGTATAGATGAGGATGATGCAATAGAAGATGTATCAAGAGTTATGTTCATGTGTGGTTTGGGTTGTTGAAACTTCTTCGGATAAATAGTAGAGGTGTCAGTGGATTGCATTTGGGTCGAGATCGGGAGTAAGAGACACCCCCAAAGTAAAGACCTATCAACATAATCCAGACGATTGGCCAAACGTGAGAATGGCACTATGGTAGATGGGGTAGATGTGGAGCGAGTGGGTATTCCCGTAAAATGTGTCTGAGAAACAAGGAATTCATTGGCTTCAGCCTTTGTAGGTAAGAGAGCCGAAAGTAGGTCTGTATGATCTTGGGTAGTTGTTGGAGAATGGTCACCAAGAGGTAACGAAAAATCTATTGGATCCTGGATAGGTGGAGAAGATGATGGGTACTACTCTGTGGGTGGAGGAGGTACAATTGGTAGCGATTCATTGGGTAGGGAAGTTAAAGGGGAAATGATATCAGTGCTAATGAGAGACTCCGCCACAAGAGTACGGGGAGGTGAAGGGCTTTCCTCTATGGGTAGAGGAACAGATAAAGTAGGTTCTTGAGCAGGTAGAGGATTTCGGGCTAGAATTTCCTCGATGGAGGGTATAGGAGATATTTAGGAATCAAGTGATAATTCGGTAAAGATAACATGTACCTCACGTGTATTACTTTCATTGTGTGAGGCATTACCAATTTGATCATTAGATGGGGAATGGTTAGGGAATATATGAAGGTCTTGATTGGCAGGTGCATTAGGGTTATCCAGGACTAACTCACCGCTCTCGAGCATTCCCTGAACAATGTTTTTAAAGGTGATACAATTGCTATCATTATGACCGTTTACACAGTGATAGTTACAGTAGTAATTTTCCTTGTACCAACCTGGTATGGGGCGAGATGGGTCAAAACCAATATGTGGTTTGATAGGCGGAAGGGTGATGGTATTAGCTTTAATAAGATTTTCTAAAACAAATGAATATGGTTCCCCAATTGAGGTGTATTTCTTTTGTTCTCGTTTGAATTGGAAGGCTTGAACTGGTGACAAATTAGATGAAGGTTTAGCATGATTGGATGGATGGGCAGGGTCAGCCTTAAGTACCACTGCGTTGGCAGTTCCCTTGGCTTTGGAATAACTCGTTTGAGGTTTCAAGGAAGAGGAAGTATCGTGTGTTTTAAACGAGGAGTTCTTGTTTTGTAATTGTATCTTCTTCTCTTCGATGACACAAATTTCAAGCTTACGTGCCATGGTGAAAGCCTCATCAAATGTTTGAAAGGTTTGCACTTATAAGGTAGGTGAAATATGTCTAGTACATGCTCGTGTGAAGAGCTCTATGAGTTCAGTTTGCGGTAATTAGAAAGTGAGTTGGTTGATTAGGCTACGCCACCGAGTGACAAAATCTGTGATAGATTCATCATCATATTGACGCGTGGAATAGAGATCGGTCATGGTAACCTTCTTGACGACGTTAATCGAAAAGTGATTCAAGAAGGCTTGGGCTATTTGGTTGAATGAGAAGATGGAATGTCTAGGTAATCCACTATACTAGTCCAATGCTAGACCAATCAGGGACATGGGAAAGGTTTGCAAAAGCAAAGCATCATCATGGGCAATTAGATAACACCCGTGTTTGAAGGATCACAAATGTTGTTGTGGGTCTTCTTTACTGTTAAAGTGGTTAAACTTAGGCATCTCCCAGTGTATGGGATATGGGCGAATGGGAATGGATGGGTGAATAGGCTCATTACAAATCTTGTCATAGGTGAGAGAATTGCGGGAGCTGGAAACAGATGCTTCTAATGTCTGCATCTTGTCCATCATTAACTTGATAAAGTCATTGTTAGGTTGTGAAGATTGGGCACCCCCCGGAGTGAAAGGAGGTTGTTGTGGGGCATATGAAGAATAGGACATGCCAGAATATGATGGTGGGAATTGAGAGACAGACATAGAGGGTATATACCCAGACTGAATGACCAATGAAATAGGTGGCAGTTGGTAGTAGGTATGTGAGGGTGGGACACTCGTAGTGACTCTGGTAGAGATGGGAGGTAAAGATTGGGGAATAGAGAGGAAAATGTTTTGAAATGGGTTAGAGGTTATTGTACGATGGAAAAGTGACAAGCGAGCATGGGAATCTACAAGTAACTCTTCCTCGCACCCGACCTCTCAAGGTCGTGCTGAGACATCCAGTGGGGATGGAATATGTGTGGGATGCAGACAAAATAGTTAGGTAATCTTATGTCTTTGATGCGCACTAGTGGAATCTGCGAATCTAAGGCAACAAAGGCCCTCCTAACCTGAACTAGCGTGATAGATCAATCGGCGAGGATGACTGCTCGAAGGTTCTAATCAATATTGAGCTCTGGCATGATTTGATCTATGGGTTGTGGAATACGTGGAAGATAACCTATGGGTCCTTCATATATGTCTCCCGACAGGGTCATGAAAATGAATGACGGACTGATGGTGGATTCTATGGTCGATTCTCTGGTCTAGTCCATAAATCTTTAGATTTGTTAGCTGCTACATCTAACAAGGATAACTATGTGATGATGATAGGCAGAAGTGGAGTGGATCTGAATACTAATGTGTGTAAGCCAACGTCAACGTCGGATTGACCTGGGGACTTGTTAGGTTGTGGGATTTGTGAATCATAACCGTAGATTCGTGGTTGTTGTGGACCTGCTATGGTCATGTGTGGAATCATTCCCTAATCCCTAGTATCCAATAGTCATATGCCTTTTCGGCCTCTATGTTCAGAATTAACAGTTGTGCAATCTTTTCAGAATATCTTACAGGCGTTCTTGCAACCTGAATTCTTAAACTAGTATATATGTTCGTGAGAGTGTCTCTTGCGTCTGGCTATGGGACCAAAGGATCACAACCGAACGTTTTCTCTCTTTCAAGCCCTTCTACAATCATGTGGATATTTATCTAGGTTAACCTGTAGTCTGACCGGTTTGACCAAAACGTATACGCTTTGTCGTCTTCTACGTTTAATCCTCTTAACTGTGAGCTGATTTGTTGTAAGTTTGCTATTGTTTGGAAGAATTAGATTCTAAGGTTCTGATCTATATCAGTTATTGCCGTAATGAGATTGGGTTGAGGCACAATTGGCTTGAATGCATATTCTTTGGGCTCTCTAGGTCCTGTGATTTTCATGCAAGAAGGAAATGATATAAATCTAACTAATGATAGAATAAATTAACTATGCAAGATATATCTATGTATATTCCTAA
Source organism: Taxus chinensis (assembly GCA_019776745.2). Classification (NCBI taxonomy): domain Eukaryota; kingdom Viridiplantae; phylum Streptophyta; class Pinopsida; order Cupressales; family Taxaceae; genus Taxus; species Taxus chinensis. The sequence goes on from CM034156.1 coordinate 49,873,220, forward strand.
ATCTGATTTTATTGATAAGCTACTGAACAAAATTTAAAAGAGTAATTATCTACTATATCTAGCAATTGACAACTAAACTAATAACATAATTAAAACAGACAAAGCAACTGAGCATAGCTACTTGTCTGTGCAGCTTGTAGATCTACTCTAAATAAATAAATAACTGATCTATTCTATTTGAAAGACTCTCGATCCTACTTCAGAAGTGAGGAGTGAATCATAGTTTCTCAGAAACTATCAATCCCCATAGCTTCCCTGGCAATATCAAAAGTAAAATTAACTGAAATGAAATGATTGGCTAATCTATTTGATATGCTTTAACTAGAACTTTGAAAGCTTGAACCTGGATTTTGTAGAATAGTGGCGAATCTGATGATGTGTGGCCTTGTCCCCTCAATGTGATCTCCTCATTCTTTCGTGCTCACATGGATCCAGAAAAGCGTGTAATGCTAGCATCAGCAGAAGGAGATATTGGGACAATGGCAGCTTAGGATGCAAACTGAATACAATGCGAGTAGGAGAGGGATAACGCAAGAGAACAGAGCTTGGCTTATGTAATTCCTAGAGGGATTTATTGCGAGTCATGCAACATAAAACGTCCAGAACCTGAAACTATCTTATTTGACGAGCAGAACCTGCAACTTTAATGGCTTCCTACTGAAAATCAAACTATCCTACTCCAATTGATTGGATGAAATAATAACAACACTTGCACAAGGAGAATATGTGGCTTTCTAACAGCTAAACAACACTAACCATGCATACAACAAACGAAACTATGAATGATAAGCAAAATTGAAAGGCTAAGCTATTGAAATGAGAAATTCAGAGGAAAATTTGAGGGGCCATTTGCTTGAGCACAAGCCAGCTATTTATAGAATCCCATTTACCCAAAGGTGAAAACCAAATTGATCTCTTAAACCATAAACAATGCCAAAACACTATTCTAGGGAACCAGAATCATAAATACAAGCAAAGGCGGTGAAAAAAATTGGTAAACGTTGAAAACTTACATGAGTCACGTTAAAAAGAGCATTCTAGAAAATGCACGAAGGACCGCCGCCCTGAGTAGGACGGCGGTTATAGGACCGCCGCCTTGACTGGGCGGCGGTCACGAGACTGCCGCCCAGGCAGGGCGGCGATTTCATCACTGAAGACCAAAACACAAAGAAAAGGAGGGGAGAAGAGAAAATAAAGCACGCAGGGGCTAAGTGGGGCATGCAGGATGTTAACACATGCTTGGAGAGCTTTTCTGGATTCCGAACACCTTGCGAGGAGACCTGTATCATCATTGGGGCACGTGTAACGTTGTTTCGGTGGTGCAGTACCCTACAATTTTGGGTACGTATAGTTACCGACACCAAGGGTGGTAGTGTTACGACTGGTATATAAGATATAACAGGTGTGGATGATGTTATGTTTTGGGTGGTGGATGAAGGTATGGTGAAGACCGCAGGTGCTATAGACGTAGCAGATGCGGCGGTGAAAGTTGGCGTGGGACCTAGTTGTGACACAACTGGGGATAAAATGGGTGAGGTCACTGTGGTAGGAGCTGGAGCCGAGGCAGAAGTGATCATTAGGGATGAAGATAAGAATACATGTATGCAATAGATCAATTGACCTGAGGCATCTCGAGTGGAAGCATGGGTGAGGTAATGGCTCAAAGCAGTGGGATTCTGATCCAGGAGTCGTGTAAACTCCGTGTCTCTTGTAGGAATGGTAATAGGTTGATTGGGATCCATGGCTGATGAGTTGGAAGGTGGTGAAGGACCAGGTGATGAAGAGATAGGTGGTGAAGAGCTAGGTGATGAAGGGCTAGGTGGGAGCGGTAGTCGACTAGTGTGAAATACGAGGGCACTCACCTAACTACGGGTCAGCACCATGTGGATAGGAACTGATTTGGTGAGACTGTATTATGTTTGAATGGCACAGAACACAACAGAACTAGGAAAACAGTCAACAGTGAGTGAATTAGGTCGGCTGGTGAGCTGTAAAATAGCACAGGGTGACCAACGTCGGTTCGGGTAAAATCGATGCCAATTAGGATTAACCGGTGCCAGTTACTGTGAAAAACCAACAGTCTGTTAAATGATGGTCCCAGACTGACAATTTTCACACAGGATGAGATGTAAGGTGACTGTGATTGAAGTACTGACAATATGAAAGGTGATAGGAGCCTTTTACAACTCAGAAGGTGAAATATGTGTCTTTTGGATAGGTATCCAAGAAGACTTCAGACCGACACCGGTTGGGTTAAACTGATGTCGGTTAAAGATAACCATAGCCAATTACTGTGAAATTGAGACAGAGAATAAGAAAAGTGGTTGTAATTTAAATTTTTGGTGTTGAATCAAACCCAGAAGTCTAAGAATGATGTAAATGTGGTCCAGGCACACTCAGATGAAGTTAGAATACACTGACTATGATTAGGAGTGTGTAAGGAAAGAGAAAAAAGAATGATCGAAAGCTCTCACCTCAAAATGCAAATCAAGCAGAACACTAAGAAAGAATGTCCCTAGAGTGCCTATTCTATTACGTTTGTTCAGCTTATGTTATTTGTATGGACTGACTGTTATGAACAGAACAATATAATTTCTTGGTGAGGAAGGCTTCCTACGAAGAAATAATTCTAAAGGGTGAGGTTTCAGGAATGTTATGGCGGGGGCAGGGTTCGCTTTGAAGTATGACTCGACAGAGCAGCGAGCTGGGTGCCCACTGTACCATGATCGTGTGATCACCTACAGCTTCTTCTAGGTAGGATGTTGTTTAAGAATGCATGTATTTTGAATTTTTGTGTGGTTTGGTAAGACTCGGAGAAAGAGAAAAGGATATAAGTGCTTTTTCTACGATTTGTTTGTCAACCATCAGCTGGTCATGACTTCTAGTGTATAGGTTGCCCTCAATTTATGTGAGCTAATGAGCTAAATCAGAATGCAATGCAATTGTTTTAAACCCAAATCGAAAGTATGATATTTGACGACAACAATAGATGAACAGGAAGAGGGATGCTCTTTCACTAAGATGCCAAAAACAAGAATAAGAAGGTTCTTTTTAAATACACCAAAAGAAGTGTGTCTTTCGGAGCAAGTAGAAAGAAGAGAATGTTACCAAGGAGAAATTTTTAATGTGAATGCTACTATAAGGGAAACAAACACACACAAATTTTCACCTAGGAATGAAGAAAGATGCAAGGAACCCCAAATGGGTCCCATCGGGCGTGCCAAAACGTTTCACCTGATTTCTTAGTTTTCTGAGAAGTACTTGATGAAACAGATAAGGTAAAGGGTGGTAAGAGGAATACCTGATTTGGGATGGTTGTAGGTTGTATGCGCGCGTATCTGAATTTTGAATCGAAGTGATTATGAGACCTTCCTTTTGGCTAGGAGGAACTACATGTATAAGAATCAAATCAAGACCACCAAAGAGAGTTAAACAATATATGTAGTCGATTGCCTAGCATGTGCTAGATCCTAGAAGTGTGATACTTCCTAGATGGCTGTCAGTCCACTGTTTAAAACAATTCAATGCTGAAATAAAGTAAATATTGTCCTACTATAGTTTAAAATGATTTAGGCATCTCATACAAACATAATAGGCTAGATCTAATCTAACAGGCTAGGCTAGAAGGAGATCCAGAGGTCAGGTAGGTTGGTTATAGGTGAATTTGAACTAATAGGCTAGGTTAGATATTGATATGTGGGTCAAATAGGTGTTTAGGTAGGTATATGTCAGAAACAGGTTGTAATTCTGGCAGAGATTAGGGAAAACAGAGACCGGCCATGGTTTTAAGTAATCAACGACGGTTAGGGAGAACTGACAGTAGTTAGGTTAGAGACTGGTAAAGTTACACAGTCCAGGCTTTAAAGGTTTTTATGCAAGAATGGGGTTAGTAGAAAGTGTTGGGATAAGAGGGAAACACTTACTTTTGGGTAAGCTACTGATCTGAAGCCTAGGGGAAGAGTGGCTACGTTGGAAGGTGTTGGGAAGAGGCTTCACTATTTTCCCAGTGAACCTGGTTGTCTGGCTGATCACAAATTAATCCTTGCTTTGCTACTGCATCTGAAAAGATTGAATTTGCGGTAAGGAAATCAAATGCCGAAGGCTCAACCTTGAACAACCAACAATCAACCTGTATTACAAAGTCGTAGATGGGTCTATATAGGCCATTTGGTCTAGCTCGGCATAACCGGCGTCGATTTAGGGGAACCAACATTGGTTTAGGGTGAACCGACGTCGGTTTGGGCAAGATATCTTGGGTTGTTCAAAAAGTTTCCTAGGAAGTTGTTCCGCCATTTGATAAGGGTCTCTTCTTTTCTCGGGACAAAAACTGACCTTAGGAGGCTTTTAATGAGAGGTGAGGGGATGGGTGTAATGTTAGGTTTGTTTTGGGCATTGGTTTAGGGTTTTAGGTTAATGGGTCAAATGATGGGGGTGGTTAGGTGAAGTGTATTTAATAAAGGCAATTTTATTAAATAAGTGTGTGAGGGTGGTGAATTAATTTAATGTAAATAATTAAATTAATATGTGTGTGGGTAAAATGTCATTAACTTAATTAAAATAATTAAAAATTTAGTTAAAATAATTAAATTAAAATGTGTGGGGTACAAGAGGTAGGTGATTATAGGGTTGCGCTAGGGGACCAAGGTGATTACAACACGATTTCGGTGTCTACGATGATTAACTCACCGGAAAGCTCAGAAATAAAAAATCAAATTTTCACCTGGTAAGAGCTTTGAGCACAGAGCTACCAGGACATCCATTAATGGAGTTGCAGAGCTTTTTGTAGGTTTTAATTTCATCTCTGATTGCAATGAAAATAATTCCATTGGGATAGGCTTTTTATTCGAAGCTTGTGTGTAAGTTCTTAGCTTAATCCAACTGCCAGATTGATGGGAAATCTAACAAATGAGAGTTAGGGCACAAAATGAAGTTTTTATTGTAGAAAAAAAACCAAGACATGATTTTATCTTATGTGAATTTATACTTTATGTTCTCTAAAAATGAGGAAGTTTTCAAAAAGTTTCATCTCAAACTGTGCTCCAAATTGTGAGTTGTGAGCATTTCTTCGATATTACCCCTAGTGTTTCTGACAACTCATAACTATGGTTTTTTCTTAGAAATATCTCCTTTCTTCATTGTATCAACATGGAAAATTTGATAAATGATGTTGAATGTTGCATCAAGGTTCTCGAGGTGGCAGCAATATGAGGTGTGAAGAGGAACCTGGCAATTGAGCTTTCACGGGTGTGTGTGCAAGTAGCACCAAAAACAACAAAGGAGTTAATTTTTTTTGCATATTTTGATGCTTGGGAATGGGTCTCACATTTTTGCACCAAGTGATTGGTTCAATTTGTGTAAAAAATTGTGCCCTAACCCTATTGGGCCACTTTGCGGAGTGGGATTGGCAATTGGGGATGAGAGAGGGGGTTGAAAATTGTACTTTAAGCAGTTGTTGGGGGCACATGTGTGACCAAGATATTACATGGGAGGGCTGGGGAATTTTTTTCACAAAGTACACCAAGTATTTTACATACATGGGACACAAAAAATTTCCCACACCTTGGCTTGACAAGTGGCGACATGTGTTTGCATGGAGCCGGGGCTAGGAAATGAAGCCTATGGGCTTAACTTATAAGAAAGAGTTGAAACTTGGTCGTGTGGAGGGTCCAGGGGTCAAAATGAGGTAGGGATGCATTTTATTGCACCTATTCAACCAAAACTTTGGTTCACGTGGTGCAAAAAAGTGTGCCACTCTCACATTGGTTGGATTTCCAACCCAAAAAATGGCTAACTATTGGACAGTGTGCCTTGGAGAGTGACTTGTCGAGGTCAAATATGGAGCTTCTAGTGGATTTTTATGATGAATTTGTATATGATATCAACTAAAAATGGCCTTCTGAATCCAATGGTGGGACTTTTAGACTTTTATTCCACCATTTACCCCCTGAAATTTAGGTTTTTTGTTCTATCTCCAAGGTTATGCATGAGAAAAACTAGATAGGGGAATAGTTTTCCAAGGTTTTGTGAGGAATATGATTATACCATCTTGTATATATATGAATTACCTTTCTGAATATGTATTTGTTGACTCTTAAATCCTTCCGAAGCTCCTAAAATCGCTTCCCGAAGCTCAGTAGCTTTTTTGGCCCTATGCACTACTTAGGCCTCCAAGACCTACTTTTGTTGAACTTGCTTTAAAAATTGTGAATCTTCCCAAAACCTTCCAAAATTGATTGTATAATGTAGTTAACTCTCTGATATGTCTCCTTGATGAATTTAGGTCTTCTGTTTCACTTCGGGGAGTGTGCACAATCTCTGGGAAGGTCAAAAAATGGTCTTTCCCAAGCTTGCAAGAAATTTGTTATGATGGATTTTGCCCTATAAACACTTGAAGTGATTGGGTATCGCTAAATCACCTAAGGTAACATTGACTTGAGGATTTGGGTGATATGAAGGAGGGATCAGGGTGACCTCTAGGTAAAATTTTCAAATAGGATACAGTTGTCATGCTGGAAAATTGAGAATTTTCCTGTTGCACATCCGCATGACAACAACTGGCTCTAGCTTGGGGACATGTTGTGGATTAAGCATAGTGAGGACATAACATGAGAAATCCAGGATCTCCATGCATAAGATCGAAAAGTGCCTTATCTATTGGGCCTTGCAGAACATTCAACTTGCAAGAGATAGCTAGAAAGGAACAACACACACAAACACACAACTGAAAGGAAACACATCACATAAATAAGGGGAAAAACACACACAAAAGGGAAAGGGGAAACAATCCTAAATCACCTATAGTAAAAATCAGGGGATGACCCACTTTTACTGTAGCACTCTTCTCTTCTCAGAGGTTACCCCTGAGTGGGTAAAACTGAGTGATTTTGTTCCGCAAAGCTATTGACCGGTTCGAGAAAGAAGCCTCCTCTCCTTAACTGTTTATGAAATCTAAATGCTTTCATGATTTCATGTGTACTTGGTAGGAGTGAGTCTACATGAGCTTCTTGATGCTCATGCCTTTGCTTAAAAATTACATTTCCTTAATTCCCTTTGAAATCAGTTTCATAATGCCAGTTGCATTCCACGTTGATCCACATAGTTGATTCTTTATTAAGCATCCTATCATTACCCCAAGGTTGATTTTCATTCCAATTGCTTCAATATTATGAGTTCTTTTCTCTCCCATGTCTATGCTCATTGATCTCTTTTCCATGAGAAACATCGGACTTATCTTTTATCTCTACTCCACTATGAGGTGTTTGAATATTGAATGGAGGATTAGAAGCAACCTTATACTTGTCATGTATGGCCATGACACAAGATAAGAGACCAAGAATTAGCTCAGGATCTTCCACACTTTTTACTACATCCAAGATTTCTTGCATGGAGTTCTCTTTTGTTACTTCCTGCAACTCATCTTTGTATGCCTTTGAAGAATCTTCTTTTCGAAGCTCAAGGCAACTATCTGGAGGGATTCCTTCAGCATCTCGAGGCTCGCTACATATTATCACTCCTTTATCAAGAGGAGCCTCGGATTCAAGGGCCTTAAAACTCCTTGCTTAAATTTCTTCATCAAGGAATGAGTCTTCCTATTCAAATGGGAAAGAAAATACCTCCATTTTATCATTGCATTCATCAACTATTTGCTCGGGAGGGACATTAGATTTCTCCTCTTGCTTTATTTCAACATGGCCAATCTTCACACTGGTTGAGGCTTCCAAATCAGATTCATGCTTGTCTTATAGATTCATGTCTTGCATTAGGAGTTCAAGACTAAGCTCAAGGTCTTATGTTTCTTCTATAGATCTTAGCAATTCTTATACAGACTGTTCTTTCAAACCTTTTGCGGGTTCATCACAAGTTGGTATTGTCCCTCTATGGATGGCATGATTGAGACCATCTTCATCTCCAAATGGGAATGAGAATATCTCCTCATTTTTGGTAAGCGTACAAGCTGATTTCTCCATTTGAAATTCACCAAGCGTCATTTCTTCTTCTTCCTGGATCGCATCATCCAACTCAGGTCTATCCTCTTACAACTCAACATTTCTAAAAACTTCTTCAAGATCCATACCCCCTTGGGAAGGGATTTTTGGTCATATCAAAATGATAATATCCTCTTCCTCCTCATTCTTTATGAAAATATTCATCCTCTTACTATCTTGGTACAAAATGTTAGTTTTTGGATTTCTTGCTTTTTGCACCAGGTACCTCATTTTCTGCCCTGGATCAATCTTTCCATGTCTCCCTCAACTAGAATAGTTACAGAAGACCATTTCATCTAGATTTTACCTCTCAACTATTGGTAGAAACTTCTACTCAACAACATTCCAAACGAGGTTGGAACGTCTGCTACTAAAATCATCATTGGGACCTTCTTGCCTAGAAATTTAGCAAGGGCCACCTGTGCATCTTTGAATTTTTAGACAAATGGGAATTTTTTGGACTTCGTGGAGTAACAAGATCCATCGAGTGAAGTCATGGTGAGTTTAAGAGATTTTCCAACCTTCACAGGCATCACATTATCTAAGGAACCTGAATCTATTATGCAATTATTCAATACATATTCTCTAACAAGAAGGGATTCATATAATGGATCAATCTTGTCGGTCTTGGATGCACTAAAAAAAAACATGTTTTAAGATGGATGTGTAGGTGGGTTTGGTAGTATTCCTTCAAAACTGGGAGTTATAACATTGGGTGTTAAACTACCACTCTTGATATACTAGACAAATCTCTCAAATTGCTCAGGATGGGTCCACAAATATTCAGTTTTGGTAATCTACACTTTGGTTCTATTTGCATATTCTACGAAGTCGAGGGGAGAAAATACAGACAAGGGGGGTGAAGGGACTGATTTTGGATCTGGAATAGATTTGGAAGTAGGGTTAGATGTTTAGGAAATAAAGGCTAATTTAAAAGGTACATTAAAAACCTTTGAAGCACTAGATTTTACAGGAGCAGATTTAGATTTAGAAATGGAATAAACACGGGAAGACTTACTTGGAATAATGGGTGACCTCGTGCTTGTTATAGGATCAGTTTTCTCAAATGTGGAATCCATACAAGACAGAAGAGGAGACCCTCGACTGATTATTTTGTTTTGTGGAATCACCACAGGAGGATCTTCAGTCTTATTTTTCTTTACAACAGTAGCGGAAGATGCTACCTTTTCAAACCGAGAATGAGTGAATATCGTGCATGAGAAACTGAATGTATCTTCTTCATCATCTTCGTCACCTCTAGAATACTCACATAATCTAATTTGTGTAGTGTTCTCAATTTCATCAACTTCTATGAAATCACCACCTTCACTTTCTTGTTTGAACTCTTATTCATTTTCTTGAGTCCTACAATTTACATTGACAGGTGGTGCCTCCAAGGCAAGCCTCTTGGGTGTTCCTGTAATATGATTTATGTTGTTGCTTCGAGGAGATACTCATTCAAAAATTTCCCTCTTTAGTGAAGACATTTCATTTTCCATTTTCTACAAAAATGGATCTATCCTCTCGTCTCCAAGAAGTTGGGCCTTGCCCTTTCAGGGATTCTTAATCTTTCTAGATAGGACGAGATCATCTTCAAGTTTAACAACCATTCTTTGCGCTTTTGTTAGATTCCTTGGTTAAAAAATTTATAGGAAAAATCCTACCTCTGGTGATTGAGCATTAATGAAGAATCTCTTAACATTATTTTTAGATGGTGAATCGTCTTCCAGTATCTTGTGAAGAAACTGGTTGAAATGAGCCACAAAGCCTCTCATGGTTTCATTTTCTCCTTTTTTCATTTATGCCAGCTGCATCAGGAGGTCTTGACAATCCTTAGTAGATATGAATCTCTCCTCAAAATTTCTTTTGATGTCATTCCAACAAGTGATTGATCGGGCAGGAAGCAGGTAGAACCATTCTGTTGCTTTTTCCTAGAGAGACTCCATGAACAATCAGGGAGCTGTGTGCCATCACCTTTGAACTTGGGAAAGTTCTTGTGATAATTTTTTGGTAGATTGTGGAGAGGGGGTTCAAGAGAAAGTGGGATTGTATTTCTTCCCCATGGAACAATGAGTTAAGGTATTTCTTCTTCATCTGTCATTATTTCTCCTACTTTAGATTCTACTTCGACAAATTCTTCTTCAAATTCTTCTTCTGGTCTTTCTTCTTCCTTTGGGAACTCAATGCTCAACGGTGGTTGAAAAATGGGAAAATTTGAAGGGGGGTATCAACAGATTTTGGATGGTATTTCCAAGTGAACTTCTTGAAGATCCAGATGGGGATGAGGCTTGAGAAAAATAGTAGGGATTATCTATGATTCATTTTTTGTTGATTTTGCAAAGCCTCGAAATTAGAATCAACAACACCTCTTGACCTGCTCAGCTTGGTATACTTTCTTTTAGCTATCTCTAAGAAAAAATTGCAATGGGAATATGAAAAAACATTGTGGAATATGAAAGTTCACGTGAAAAAATCAACAGTGTGTCTTTTGGCAATGGATTTCCATGAACTTTTTTTTGTTTTTTTTAACCTTGTGGTCATATTTTGGGTGTAGGTTGTTACCAAGTCTACCCCACGGTGGGTGCCAAAAATTTTTGGTGAGAAAATTTATTGAGGGGAAATTTTTTAAATTATAGCCAACGTCTTTGGGACTCTAGGTCCCTCTGTTTGGGTGGTGCAGCTCCACTTATTATGTGTGTATTAAATCAAAATCATTGGTGGCTTGGTGGCTAGGGATCCAACAATGACACTCCACTGACCCTGCGGAAAAATCTTAAGGCTACCTGTAAGAGAGGAATTTTCTAGGAGAGTGGGAAAGGGAGTGAGAAAAAGAGAGCGGAATTAAAGTTGCAGGTAGAAAATCATATTCCTACAACTGTTAACTAGAAAATTCCAACACACATATACTTAGAAGAAAAAAAATTCACAAGTGGCAACAAGACGAGTTAAGATTGATAACTCAAAGTTTCTAAAACCTCCTCATCTAAAAAAGGCATGAAACTCCTTTCTTTATTGATGCTTTGACAAAATTGTGCATATTTAGAAGTAGAAGAACATAGAGAAAAGTACTAGAAGAAATAGTTATCTCCTTTGTTTCTTCACAAGTAGTGATCTCTTATGAGTATACAAAATTAACAACCCTTAAGCAAGAGTATGCCATTACATTATATAGGAAAAGAAACGACTCTTCATCTACCCCCCATGGTGACCTTTCATTTTTCTTTTCCATTGGTGACTTTTGGCATTCTTAAAGAACATTAAGTCCCCTTTTATAAAATAAGGGAAACTTATTACATTTTATACTATAGTCACTTTAATGAATAAGATGAATGTCATAATTGCTCACAATGAAGAATTAGAAATAAAGGGGAGAGAAGAGGATAAAGAATGAAGAAGGAGAGAAAGGAAGAAATGCTCCGAAGAATGAGTAAGGATACCTCTGCCTTCAATGAAGATCTTGTCAATGACGATCACAACCTCTACATGATGCATGGACACCCTGGACCATATAATGAGTCTGTAGAAACATTTTTATGAGATTTCCTGATGTGAGCTCAGGATGAACACATACAATGCCCATGATGACCCTCCTTGAAACTTGGTTGATGAAATCCTTGACTCATCAAACTTGCTCTGACCAACCCATTTTGAATCACCCAACTCCTTGAGTGGCGAAGATGGATTAACGTGTTGCGCTTTGTGATGCCCTATTTTTCCTCTACATACCATTGCACTCAGGATGATGCTTCCAAGACCTCTCTTAAGTTCTCATTCCTTTTTTTACCCATAAAATCATCTCATTATCTGAAGGAGAGTCCAAAAAGCAGTAAGGTGAGTGAAAACAAAGCCATCTGTAACTTTCTGCTCCCAAAATGAAAAAAATATATTTTTAGAATATGAGACCATGCCCTGTTATTTTGGGACATATCACATGTCTTGCTCCAGTTTCACCTTCTGAACCTTATTCCATATTCTATCCTCCTCTATTCTTGAGATATTGCTATTTTTAGCACATTTTATATTTTTAACAGGTTGCTTTTTGAGGACCTATTATTTTGGGAAAAAGTTGTTTTCTATCTTACTTTCCATTTTACATCTTTTCTTATTGTCTCGAGTGATCGAATTTGCAATTTGGGGGTTACCATTTATAGCATGCGGGGAAGCATAGAATATGATATTTTTAGGAAGTGGCGAATATGGCCTCGGTTTGCAACAGGAACAACTTTTTTGGATTCCACTTTTTGTCATGAACTCGTATTGTAATTTTCATCATGATTCGCTCACTGGAAAGCTTAGAAATAAAAAATCAAATTTTCACTTGGTAAGAGCTTCAAGCACGGAGCTACCATGGTAGCCATTAATGGAGTTGCAAAGATTTTTTGTAGGTTTTAATTTCATCTCTGATTGTAATGAAAACAATTCCATTGGGAGAGGTTTTTTATTTGGAGCTTGTGTGCAAGTTCCTAGCTCAATCCAACTGTCAGATTGATGGGAAATTTGAGAAATGAGAGTTAGGGAAAAAAATGAATTTTTTATTGTAGAAAATAAACCATGGCATCATTTTATCTTCTATGAATTGGTTCTTGATGTCCTCTAAAAATTAGGAAGTTTGCAAAAAGTTTCATCTCAATCTATGCTCTGGATTGTGAGTTATGAGCATTTCTTCAATATTGCCCCTAGTGTTTTTGATAGCTCATAACTATGGTTTTTTCTTGGAAATCTCTCCTTTCTTTGCTGTAGCAACATGGAACAGTTGATAAATGATCTTGGATGTTGCATCAAGGTTCTATATGTGGCAGTAATGGAGGTGTGAAGAGGAACCGAACAGTTGAGCTTTCACGGGCATGTGTGTAGGTAACACCAGAAGAAACAAAGGAGTTAGATTTTTTTGCATATTTTGATACTTGGGAATGGGTCGCATTTTTGCACCAATTTTTTGGTGTAATTGGTGCAAAAAATTACGCCCTAACCCTATTGGGCCATTTGGCGGAGCGGGATTGGCAGTTGGGGATGAGATAGGGAGCTAAAAATTACACTTTAAGCAGTTGTCGGAAGCACATGTGTGACCAAGAGACTACATGGGAGGGTTGGGTAGGTTTTTACACCAATTGCACCAAGGATTTGGTGCACATGGGACACAAAAATGTTCCCTCACCCTGGCTTGACAAGTGGCGGCACACGATTACACGGAGTGAGGGCTGAGAAATGAAGCCTGGGGGCTTAACTTGCAAGAAAGAGTTGAAACTTGGTTGTGTGGAGGGTGTAGGGGTCCAAATGAGGTAGGGTCACATTTTATTACACCTCTTGCACTAAATATTTTATGCATTTGGTGAAAAAAATTGCGGCGCTCTCCCATTGGCTGGATTTCCAACCCAAAAAATGGCTAACTACTAGAGAGTGTGCCTTGGAGAACGACTTGTCGGGGTCATATCTAGAGCTTTTGGTGGAGTTTTCTGATTCAACCCTTTACCCTTGAAATTTAGGTTTTTTGTTCTGGCTCCAAGGTTATGCATGAGAAAACTTGGATGTGGGTATAGTTCTTCAAGGTGTTGTGAGAAATTGGATTCTACCATCTTGTAGAGATCTAAATCACCTTTCCGACAATGTCTTGTTTGACTCTTAACTCCTTCCGGAGCTCCCAGAATCGCTTCCCAAAGCTTAGTAGTTTTTTTGGCCCTATGCACTGCTTAGGCCTCCAAGACCTACTTTTGCTGAACTTGCTCTAAAAATTGTGAATCTTCCCAAAAACTTCCAAAATTGATTGTATAATGTAGTTAAATCTCTGATATGTCTCCTCAATGAATTTAGGTCTTTTGTTCTAATCCGGGGGGTGTGCACCAGCTCCGAGAAGGTGAGAAAATGGTCTTTCCCAATCTTGCCAGAAACTTGTTATGATGAATCTTACCCTGGAAACACTTTAAGTGACTTGCTATCCTTGAATAACCTATGGTAACACTGACTCAAGGATTAGGGTGATATGAAGGAGGGCTCAAGGTGACCTTTGGGTAAAATTTTCAAATAGGATATGGTTGTCATGCTTGAAATTTGAGAATTTTCCTGTTGCACATTCACATGATAACAACCTCCTATCACAAGGATGGGGCATAGAAGATTAGGGTCAAACCCTTTCGTTAATGACAAGTTAAACCCTCTTTATGAAGACAACAATATGGTTGACCATAGTGGTGATGAGGGGGACTCTCCTTAGAATGACTTCGAATTTAATCCCGCCCACATGGATAACTTCCTATTTCAAAACAGGAATGAAGTCCTTGTTTGTGTCATAGATTTAGGGGCTAAATTCCCACCTACATTTGATCACACTCTCCTTGTGAACATGGTTCACAGAGAGGAAGAAGTAGAGTGTCCTCCTCACAATATTGATTACATCCTAAACCCATGACATGCTTCTACTTCTAGTCAACAAAATGAAGAAGAAGTGCCTTCTCAAAATAATGGTGGTTATTGCACCCCCATTGTTAAAATTCAATGCGAGGATCATGAGGAGCATGCCAATCATGAACAACCTCATCCTCGTGAGAATCACGAAGAGACACAAAACCAAGAGGTTATAATAGAACAACAAATACAAGCTCTTACTTGTCAATTAACGAGTTTAGCTTCACATGTCAACAAAGAGCCTACGAAGACTCCAAGAAAAAAAAAACCTAGAGCTTCATATCATGAGTTTTATACCAAAACTCCTCTTCAAGAAAAACATAAAGAGGTGTATCAATAATTATACATAGATAATAGAGGTGGCGAAACATCTAGACTTAACCATGTATATATGCCTGCTTCGCCTTCATGTGGGAAAATCTTTGACCAAGAATGGCTATCTATGAAGAACGCCTTCACTTTTTTACAAGAAGGCAATGTGGGACATAACAAGAAATACCAATTTGAGTAGCTATGACCATATCTATTTGAAAAAGCTTTGTTGAGAACATCTTTCCCTCGTCACTTTGACTGTCCCAAGTTCGATAAATATAAAGGAAAAGGTGATCCACGAAACCATGTCAAAGACTTCTTTATGGCATGTCAAGAGGTTGCTTATAGTGATAATTATCTTATTCACCTTTTCCCATGGATTTTTTTTGAAAAAGAGAACATCATGATCACACTACAAAAATTTACTTCACCTTTCAAGAAATGGTGGAAAACACACACCATTGTGAATGTTGGTGTAAACACATTCACACTAGACCATGCAAACTAGTTGTGAACTTTGCCACCTGCTACTAAAGGAATCAAATTTGAAACACATGACTTATTTTTAAAGGAATACCACTTGGAATATCATTACTTACATTATTACTTCTGATTGTATTGATGATTCTAACCGCACTCATTTATTGAACACACATCCCTCATCATGCCCACCTATTGACATTTCCATTGCACACTTATGATGTAATTGCTAGTTTTTAATAATTATTTGATTGAGAGATTTCAATTTATTTATTTATTTCTTATTTATTATTTTTGTGTAAGTAAGAGGCAAGTGAGATTTTAGGTCGGTAATTTTTAAAGTAAGAAAAAGAAAGAGGAATCTTCCTAAAAGACCTCACACACCTTGACATACATAAAAAAAAAATACATAATAAAACAAGAGCCGCGAAGCGGCCAGTTCTTGCCATTCATGCTGCAAAGATGTAATTGTATTTTAGCAATTGCTTAAGTGATATGTTGACCAAGGGTTGAAAGAAAGATGTATGCGTGGAGTTGCAACATTTTGAAGTTGTTTAGCACAAAAAGGTATAAGTTAAATTTCTAAATGTTCTTGGAGTTGTGCAGTTTTGGGAAATTGTACATGCGAAGCACTTTTCTAGTTTAGTCGGTTTTGTGTGACAGTTAGAATGCTATTAAAACACATTTGTAGGTTGAACTACATTGAAACTAGCAACACAAACTTTGGAATTAAAGGAAGGTTTTTCTTGGAAGACAGGTTTATCAATCATGTCGTTCATATGGAGCTGGACTTGGAGATGGAATTTAAATGTGCAAACAATTTTTTAAGCACTGAGCATCTTATGGAAGCTTTTAGCTTGCTCGAGGAAGTTTATATTTATTTTAGAGTGGCCCCTTTTACTGCTCAAATCACTGTTTCAAGTCATATAAGATCATTTGAAAACTTCCACAAACTATATAATTACCAGTGTTTTAGTGATTAGACCAGTGACTTCCACAAATAGAACCCAAAAAATATTATAATTGATCAATAGAACGAATTGATTGATCAAGAATATGTCTTACATTTTCCCGTCTCTACAGTTCTCTTACAATACATATTATGCACTTTCCAACAGTTGGGAACAAAGAGATGGGATACAAGAGGTGCTCCAGGGATCCTGCATTCACGACCCATGAGACCAGCTTTCACTGAGATATTTTGTCAAGTAGTTCACATGACTCAGTTATGCTCCCAAATTTAACATATGTGTCTACCCGGCAGTTGCAACTTCATCTAACGCATTTCCTCTATCCTTTATGATCTAATGGATGTCCATACATTGTTCCAAATCCCTGAATTTGAAACAGGTAGGTACGATGCTCGTAAGGCTTGAGGAATTTGCCTCTAAAACTGCGAATTGCATTTGCTTGAATGTTTCAAAAAAATCCATTCTCTGCATATACAACAATCATTATTATCCATGGGAAGACATTGTTTTGAGGCATTTTGTTAATCAGTTTGTGTGCCTTGTCTAAAATTTTTATACAGGCCTACGAGGAACTTGTAACTGCATAAACTGCCAAAAAAATCATGTTCATAATGCTTTTAAGGGTGTCCATACTTGCCAAAACTCTTACATCGATCCAAATAGAGAGTATGCTGGAAAATGTGAATTGATAGGAATTGGACAACAATTCCTTGTTGTTTGGAAACAGAGCTAATGTCTTATGAGGATACCCATATCTTCAAAATGTTACCCTGTCAAAAGCACTTTGGAGAGGAATCAAACCTAAAACAAAGATCCCGATTTATGCATTTGGGTGTTTTGAATAAGATTGGAAAGGTGTAAGTTGTATTTGGCAGAAGGTCTCCAAGGCGCTTCCATCAAACCACCTACGCTACCCAAAATTTGAGAAAACAAAAGAGAGCACGTTTCATTGAGGCATTTAAATACATAGATCCACAATATACGTGCTTCTTGAAAACTATAAAATATGTGGTGAAATTTCAAAAATCCGCAACCAAGGCAAACTTGGGAGCCCAAAAAAATGGGATTTGTGCCAAAACAACAGCTTGGAAAAGACACCCATAGTCAAACCTTGCATATGCCCGGTGCATAACTCACCATTATATATTAAGGATTCCATTTTGGTAGGGGTAGCAGAAAAGTCGGAAAAGTCTGTGTAGTAAAAAATACACCTGTCAATAGCAATTTCTTGAAAACTTGTGCCTTGGTTTTCAAGGATTCCATTTTGGATTTCGTCACAAGCATGGTTTTCTTCCCAACTCAAAGCATTGATCAGAGGTACAAGATAAGTGCAAGAGAGTATTGAATGGTCGACTGCCATTGACAAAGTTTAAATTAATTAGGATACTCACGAAATTAATCAAACAAACTCTTAATGTATAGGATTCCTCTATTCCTTGTAGTGTCTAGGATCAGTGCATTTCTCAGAAGGCTCGTTCATATAGATTTAATTAAGCACCAGGTAGTTTCAAAAAGTGCATATGACTAAAGTGACTGGGGTGCTTCGCCTGAAACAAAAATATTTGGTGTAGAATTCAGCATTCGAATTTACATAAGATATGATGCATTTCAGTTTCTACAGTACGGGAATTATATCCACCATAACAAGCAAATATCTACGACATTTGCAATTACCTATTAAAACAAAAGGATTAAATCCATGGATCCCTGGAAAATTAAGTGAATGCCCTTAAAAATGACATACAAAACAACATGAAATGGTGAGGTGAATTCACCTGTTGAACAGATTTCTGGTGGCCTTTTGGGTTTACATATTCAGTTACTTGGCACCCTACTTGTTGCTTCGTGCCCAAAGATGCGGGGGAAAGAGGAGTTTGGCCCTGCAGAAGAAGAAGAACAGAAGAACAATATGGAACAGTCAAACCCATAAAAGACACATGGCTTCTCCCAATTTTTTGTATGTAGAAAATAAGAAAAAATTGTACTGGAATAAGGGTTAAAATATGTCTTTTCAAAATTAAACACCAATAAAAATTCAAGAAAATTAAATTTAATAGATTTTATGCCTATTTAAAAAATGATTTAAATGTTATTTAAAATTGATAACTATTGAAAGTGAAAAAATTCTCAACCATGATTGGTTGCATGGAGAAAATTGTTGTGTTTGGGAGAAACTAATAAATAAAATTTGCCACATTTAAGAAATGTTACAGATTTGACATTTAATAAATAAGAGCAATGATTGAAAATATAAATAAATGCTATTACTGTTTCAATGGGACACATGGAATTAAAGGATTTAGCATGTCATATCCATCATTAAAACCTGTACACATGTCAATTTATAAATTTAAGTGTTTATTTTTTTAAATAAATCATTGCTCCAATAAGGCCTCAAATTTGTCAAATCATCCCTAACTAACCAATGAAAAAATAGTTAAATTTTTTTCTATTAAATTGTTAAACTGTCAAATTGTTTAAATTGAATAAAAACATTATAAGTTTTAATGATAGGCAAAAAATTATCATTTGTGATTAGTCCATTGACAAAAATTATTTTATTGAACTGAAAAGTATAGTATTACTGCCATAAACAGGAACTAATAATAAGAAGAATAAATTTTAACATCCAAAAGGCTACCAAAGACGGCCTATAGAACAAGTAAACTACCGAACTACCAAAAAAACAAATAGACGGTCCATGTAACAAAACGCAATATTCTCGTAAGTATAACTAATCAAAACGTTTTAAATTGGGAGAATTTGTTGTGTGAATCCTTGGCATCGCAGGGGAGCGCTCGGAGTAACTACCTAATGTCTGCCCTTTTTCGCAAAACAGGAAAAAATTTCCACAAGCCATGCTGTTAAATTCAAAGCCCCTGATCAAGTCTATGTACTCTTGTTTTGCAATGATAACTGTATTATTTATGCTTCTTGTTTTATTCGGCTATGTACAGTTACCCATTTCATATTCCTTGGAACGCGCAAGAATCCAAGGAGACCATGATGATTTTACCTCAGGGCCTGAAGAACCATTTACAGAGATATACAGTGCCTTCAAAAAATGGGATGCCCAAGTGGGCTGCAAGGATTACAGCGAAAAAATGATGAGAGTGTCGCCAACACGTAACAACAACACCAGCTTGCAAGATCCAGATGGGCTCCCCTGCAATGCTTTGAAGATGAAGCATGTTTCTATATTGGTTGAGGGCTGGACTTGGATTCCCGACAGTTTGAACAATCTTTATTCCTGCAGATGTGGTCTTAGCTGTCTCTGGACAAAATCTAAGGTACTTGCAGATCAACCCGAGGCCAGGCTTTTTGAGACAACTACTCCTCCTCTGATGGTAATTTTCTTTCAATCCAAATGTGTTTTTTGATTTTGTTTTTTTTTTGGGTATCTCATGGTTGTATATTAAGTTTTGAGAATTCCATGATCTGCGAGATCAATTTAACTACTACTCCTCCTGTCATGGTAGTTTGCATTAATGAAAATAGGGTTTTCTTTCTTTTGTGTGCTATATGATAAGTTTTAGAGAATCCCATGTTTGCCCAGACCAAATCAACTGCTCCTTCTCCTCTTATGGTAGTATACTTTGGATATAAATAGGTCTTTTGATTTAAGTTTTCTGGGTGTTTTATGTTATGTGATAAGTTTTGAGAATTTTATGTTTTCTGAGGCCAAATTAGGCATCAATTTCAAATCCCTCACTACAATAAGGCAGCTCATAACTCTAGCAGACACGTTGTGTAACGGCCTTCCGTACATTTGAGTATGACTCATGTTTACAAATCTCTAGAATGTAGTCCAACATTCTACATTGCCTTAAAGGCGATCTGTAACACCACCTGAGAATCTGATATTTTCCATGGAAAAAAACTTACCATATGCCTCAAATGTTCACTTATCAGAAATAGCGAGTATTGGTTTTATTTGCAGATATTCATAGCGAGTATTGGTTTTATTCGCAGATATTCAAGTGAAATAGTGAGTATTGGTTTTATTCGCAGATATTCATAGCGAGTATTGGTTTTATTCTTAGATACTCATTTTTCAATTATTCATCGCTGCCTTTTCCGATTGACACAAACCCCTAAGATGTATTATCTTCGGGTGGGTACGGAATTCTGGTGTACAAATTGCACCTAAATCACTGCATTAATGGGAGCATAAACCAATTGGGTTTTGAATGGGTCATTGTGTCAAAGTCAATATGCACTCGAACTTATTATTCTACCAGAGCACGGTGGCCTTCCATTGAGGATAAGTTGCAGAGTCACACCTTATTATAATGGCTTTGATAATCTTGCCCTGTTGTATGGGATCTATGCTATCAACAACATCTCAATCCAGCTGGACTATCTGGTGCAAATGATCTGTACATCCAATTAGTGTTAACCCTTAGCATTTAGAAGACCAATAACACACAGAAAAGAACTAAATGCAGCTTACATAAAACAGAAAAAATTAATCATGAAATGAGAACAATAGAGCAGGAGACAAAAATCATTCTCTGTATTCAATTTCATTATAAAACTCTTGGAGTTACATACTTTACAGTCCTGTATGCATTTTAAGTCTTCAACAGCAGTAGGCTCACAAACAATCCACATGCAGAGGTCCGTGTTGCACTCTGCCAACAGGTTTTTCTGTATCTCCTTTGCTCTACCTCCGAGCTATAGAGGCTCTAAAAGAAGAAACACAAAAGAAAAATAAATGTCCAAAAAGTAACTAACTAGCAAAGATATCCCCCCTTGGCTGTCTCCACTTCTTGTGTCAACATGGCAACAAGGTCTATATGCTGGCTTTGTCGTCAAGGCTTGAGCTGCGTCTATAATGCTAATCATATTTTAGGTACAATCAAGAATTTCATACCCACAAGATTCTTCATAATGAGCTAATCTTACTGCATTGCGCCCAATGTTTAGAAGTCATTCCACATGTTAGGATTTCTTACAGTCTTTCATTGTTTTCCATTCTGGTTGCATTACTGCTTCTTCCCTTTATCTCAACGTACATTGCCTTTTTAAAATCCTAGGCTAGAGGCTGAATTTCAGAAAAGTCCAGTTCTTGTTGTACATGGGAATGTAATCCTCCTTAGTATATTAAAAGATAGTTGTTTTTTTTCCCTCAAATACCTGTACTAAAGTATGATGCCTGTGAAACTCAGTAGTATATTCATTCACATCCTACTGTTATTTCTACCGCACATTTCTCGCTCATATCTTGTTGAGTAGAATCTTTTACAAGAAGAATTCTTTGAATTCTCCCCAATCTGTTACTGGCCTCTGTCCTTTCCTCTGTTGGCATTCACAAAAGGTTTCCCACCATAACAAGACATGGCTACACAGTTACAGTTGAGAAAATGAATTTTTTGAGTGTTAGAAATGTTTTGGTAAACGAAGTATACGACTTCCTGCCTTGAGCAGTCTTCCAATTTTTCAGGATCCTTAACATAATCAACCTCATATATTTTAATCTCGACTTCTACCTTAATTGTGTTTTACAATAAAATACTTGTATTTTGCCTGCATTAGAAGATTTTCCTTTCTGAAGGTTTGGCTTCTGTTCTCAACCCTTTTTCCTTTATTTTGTTGCATCATGATAAAGGGTACGGGATGAGACATCATTTACTGCAGGGAATGTTTGCCTCACGGTTGGTAAATCTCATGATAAAGGGTACGGGATGAGACATCATTTGCTGCAGGAACTCTATGTTTGCCTCAGGGTTGGTAAATCTAGTTTGGGAGTCCTCTTCTTCATGTTTGATTGTTTCCATCTTCTGAGGCTGAGCCTGTTTTTCCTCAGCCTGATAATATTAGAATCTAGTCTTCACCATTGACAGGCTTCTCCCAAATTGATCTGTTCCTCCCGGGAGTCGTAGCTTTCAGCATTCAAAAGAACAACAAGACAGAGAAGAGACTTAGACGCAGCTGTTATAAAAAGAAAAGAAATTAAACATGAAATGAGGGCAGTGAAGCTGGGGACTTTCTTCCAGCTCCTGTAAAACTTTCTTGGAGTTTGCATATATTACTGGCCATACACCAACAACAGCAGTCTCACAGACAAATCACATACAAAGGCCTGTGTTGCACTCTGACTAGAGGTTTCTGCTATCTATTCCCTCTACCTCACAGCTACAGAGGTTCCAAAAGAACAATTATTTAAAAAACAAACAACCCAAATAAAAGTCGCTAAGAAAAATTCCCAAAAAATATCTGACCTCAACCATCTCCTTTTCTTCTATCAATGTGGCAACAGCTGTGAGTATGCCCAGACACATCATCAAATAGTCGCTCACACGTAAACTGTCATTGACTGGCTTGAACTTGAAGTGAACATGGTTAGGACTGTAATTGTCTTTTAGCAGTGATACATTGCCAATGGAGCAGGATGCAGCTTGTCAGAATAGTTTAAAAACTGGTTTACATAATTATATATGCCCCAATCTGGAGTCTGGACAGTGCGCATCATCGATATCATTTTTGGGAAGTTAGTTTCGGTTACAGATTTAAGCTTTATAGGCAGTGTTATGATGGCTAGGCCATGAAATTTTTTCTTTATCATTGGTGCATTTATTGTTATCGTTATTATAACATAAATTTGTTATTTGGCTACGTTGCCAGGATACGGATACGATACGCGGATATGTCAATTTTAAAAAACCCTCGGATACGATACGTCTTGGATACGTCCGTACATATATATTAAAATAAAAAATAAAAAAATAAATATATATATATATATTTTATGTACGTGTACTCATTTTACTCATTTTTTAGTCCATAAAAAACTGAAATAGTAATACAAAACTTGAATCAATGTTCAAAACATTCAATATACTTAAGACTTTGCATTTTTATTGATCATGTGGCTGCCATACATATGATATATGAATATCATGTTAACATGAATACAAGCAAAACTTGAAATTTGAAAAATATACTAGTAACTAGATCCATGTTCAAATTTTCAAACAAACAATATACTTAAGATTTTACATTTCATTGTTCATGTGGCTGCCATACATATGATATAGGAATACAAACAAATCTAGAATACTGGATACACCCCTGATACAAACAAATCTCGGAAGTCAAACATTAAAAAAAAATGAAATAGAACTAAAAAAAAACGTATTTAACACTGGATACGCCCCTGATACGTACGGGTAAGTCAGGGTACGTGACGGATATGTATAGGCGTATCCGTCACGTACCCTGGCGTACCCTGTACGTATCAGGGGCATATCCGGGGAGTATACGTATTGGATACGTATCCAACAGGATTTGGGGGGGGTTTTTCAGGTATCCGTGCAACGTAGTTATTTGGCAATTTAAATTAGCTTTAGTTTTAAACCCTGAGGTAAACAAACATAAAAAGAAAAAACTGCTTTGTACTCAAGGTCCAAATATGGGATTTTTTTGCAGGTCATATGTTTAAGAAATAGGAGATTGTTCCTCTTTAGCATTCGTCCACGGATCACTTGGTTATACTTTTTGAAAATGATCACTTGATAATGCCTTCTCTTTTTAAAATAATTCTTAAGACTTCTGAATCAAGAACATTTTAATTTTAAGAAAATTCCAGCTTTTATAGCGCGAAAAAGGAATTTGTTCTTCAAATGCAAAACGAACACTATGTCATACGTTCAAACCTTCCATTAAAATTTAGATGTAAGACTTCATATAATTCCATACCACATTCTGTCATTCAACTTGCAACTGTTATTTTGTCTGTTAGGAGCCTCCTTACCAATTAACTATCTTCCCCATGCCTTATACTCCGCTATTCAGTACGTGTATACTTTTTCCAGTCATTGTTCAGCATTTTACTGGAAATTGGCTTCCTTGACAAAGAATCAGTAGCCATATTATTTTTCCCTTACCATAACTGATATAAAATTTATAGATCTGCCAATTGCAACTTATGTATATCTGTTTTTGTATGATTAAAAATCTTAAGTTCAAGAAATTTTGGATTGTTATGGTTGGGATTTTACCTTGAATCCTGTTCCAAGAATATATTGCTTAAACTTATGCAGTGCAATAAGCATCCCTTGAGACCGGGCAATAGGCATGGTCATAAAGAGACAAAAAGTGTATCCACATTTGTCATCTCTCAGATGCAACAAACATGCCTGCCTTTATAAGTACCACTCCAATACTCACTCTTGGAGGATCATACTCCAAAATAAATGGTTTAAACTTCAGAAAAATCAGGCAAAGTTAAGATAGGGCAACTTTAAAGATCCTTTTCCTTTTTTATTTATTTCAAATTTATTTTTCTTCAATAAATTGATGAATGGGACCGATAAAAAGGAAAACAAAGATAGGAGGAAAACTCAGATGGAGAGAAAGGTTTGCCATACTGTTCTTCATGCAAATCAGAAATGAAATGATTGAATATATAAAGTGAGTGAGATGACCAACAAAATGACAACTAGCTTTAAATGCAAATTTCATTAACGACTTTTCTTTATATTTTCTTTATTGCACCCGTGCATTGGGATTGGTTTTCCTTGATCCTTCTTGGATGTGCCCTTGTCTCTGTGTAGCTTGTTTCTGTTCGTTTTGGTGGCTCTCTCCCAAAGCATCTTATGTTGCACGGAAGTAACCTTTGGTGGCCTATATGCTTGTAGGCATTAGAGTGGAATCTTTTAGATTATGATTGGATCGGACGTTGCCTAGGGTCCTCCATCGATGTTATGGAAGCGTTTTGTAAGATGCCACAGAGGAGGGGGTCGAGGAAGCGCAAAGAATCCCGCTTGTCTAGGGGCTGAGTGGTTGTGTCTGTGCATTGGGATTGGATTTCTTTAGTCCTTCTCGGATGTGCCCTCATCTCCGTGTAGCCTGATTCTGTTCGTTTTGGTGGTTTTCTCCTATAAACATTTTGTGGCGCAGAAGTAACCTTTGGTGGCCCATATGCACCTAGGCAATAGAGTGGAATGTTTCAGATTTTAATTGGATTGGACATTGCTTAGGGTCCTCCATCGATGTTATGGAAGTGTTTTGTAAGATGCCAAAGAGGAGGGGAAAGCGCTCGAAATCCCGCTCGTCTAGGGGCCGAGTGGTTGTGCCTATGCGTTGGGACTGGTTTTCCTCGTTCCTTCCCAGATGTGCCCTTGTCTCCATTTAGCTTATTTCTGTTTGTTTTGGCGGTTCGTTTTGGTGCTTGCAAAGAGTCTATGGGCTTGATGGCTTTCTTGAGTCTTAGCCTTGGGCTAGAGTTAGGGGGATCATAACTCTTGTACACACCCAGTAACAAGCGTATCATGTTTCAAGCCATGCCTCGCGTTCTTGGAGATCCCTTAGGGATGACTGGAATTGGCCTCTCTAGGTCTATCATAGTGAGCTTTATGCATTCCAGATGGTAATTTGCATTAACATTAAGATGGGGGCTGCCCCTATAGAAGTAATGCACGTTGGCTAAGGCACCACCTGGACTTTGAAAAACATGGGAGCCTTGACGTGTAGCCTACCTGAAGGGGCTCCTTAGAGACGCGTTTGAAGGAGCACAAGGGGTGATTGGACCATGGCAGGTTATGACATTGGAAAGAATGGTGGGCGGTGGCCGTAAAACAAATCGAAATGAACGGGTAAGCTCTAGAGATGCGTATGGAGGAGCACAAGGGGGGATTGGACCGTGGCGGGTTATGACATTGGAAAGAATGGTGGGCGGTGACACAAACAAATCAAAATGAACGGGCAAGCTCATAGTTGTCAAGGCTTTTAGATGGGGTGGTTTCTTTACAAAAATCAGGTGATCCAAACTTACAAGCACAGGGCAATAAGACTAATCCAAGTCTGGATTTAGGATTATTGTTAACATTAAAAAAATTCAACTGCTCTAGCAAATGGACAAATCAAAAGTCACCTTCGAATTTAAACATAAAAAAAGATCTCGAAAGTCAGAATTTGCACAAGGGGGTGACTAATAACCAAAGTGTAGCCGCGATGGAGGGACTCCCCTTAACCCGAGGGGCTCCTATGAGATATATGGAGGATACTAGGTATGTCCTCGATCCCCTGAACAAGGAGAGCTCTGGAGGCCAAGTCCCACTAGGAAGGATAAACCTGGCTTACCTCGAGAATGGTGCCGACCGTCCTTGGGGGCATCGATTTGTGCCCAACTAGATGACCTCGTGTGGGCCTTACACTTCCATAAGAGTGAGGGGGAGGGTAGTGGGCATTCGGGGCGGGGGGGAATATATGGGGGTGAAACCTTGTTCTCTTCTAGTTTTAACCCATTGAATACCCCAATTGGTAAAGGAAGGTCCCTGTTCCTTACGATTGGCGGGACTCTCGGTGAACCAGGGTGTGGGGGGCGCACAATTGTCACTCGAGACGCGTCTAGGATGCATGCCCATTCAAAACACCCAACGAGAACCCAATGTGGGTGGGTGCGAAGAATGGGTAACGATAACAATGGTTGTCCCCTTGGGCTCTCAGGCCTCCATTGGGCTCGAGGAAGAGAGGCAAAATTTTGCTCTCTCGCACCATCGTGATATGGTCCCTCATCAATTACCATCGTGTTTAGGTCCGCATTTGGTTTTGAGCTCAAAGTGTGTTTAGGGCCCCTCTCGTCTTCTGTTGTTAAGTGGTCTCGAGTTAAGGATGGGTGGTGTGGTGGGTTTGTTAGATTTGATATCCTAGTTTCTTTGAGCTCGGTGTCTTGTATCATCTCTCAGCTTAAAATATGGTACTCATTTTGGGTAGTTAGGTTGCATAAGTCTTTTTGCGAGTGGGTGAGAAATAGGAGTCATGCGTGCCTCCCCTCCAAGCTAGCCCCAATCTAGGGACAGGTAGCAAAGGGATCATGCTTTGCCACTTGGAACGCGAATGGGTTCACATCTAAAAAGCATGAGATCTTTCAATGCATCAAGTTGAAGGGGTAGGGTATTCTTGGGGTTCAGGATTTTGGTTAATGGGCTAATAGGTGGCTAATCTCGATTCTTGGGGTGGTGGTCTTTCAAGTTAGGGGGTAGTTAGAGAGATTGGCCAGCAGGGGGTGGCTTTGGCGGTTAATAGGTAGTTTCGGTCCTTTCAGATTGGTGCCGTGGATCCGTATCAGGTGTGGGCTCAGGTCTCGCATGAAAAGTTGAGAAATGCTGCCTGGGTCTTCGGTAGTGTCTATGTCCCTCAACGCGGTCATGGAAATTGCAGGAGGCAAGTGTTTCGAAAGATTAAAGAAGCGGTGTGCAATTTTTAGAGGTCTTACAACCAGTCCTTCATGGCCAGTTTGGGGGATTGGAACACCCCCTGATAAATTGGATAAATGGGTCTGTAAAGTTGGCTTGCTAGTTCTCCCAGTGGCCAGCAACCGTCGGACCTTCCACTCACGCCTAGGTTGTGGAATCAGTGCATCGAATCACATCATTATGAACTAGAGGGCTCTTGAACTTGTGACCCATGGTAAGGTGCATCGTGTGGATGGTTTCGACCATTGGACCTTGCAAGCGAAGTTTATGGACCTTAAGTTTGTAGGGGGGTCACCCTGTTGGTGGAGAAGGTGGTAGAAGACTGCTCAAGGATAGAATCACCATCAAAAGGGACGATATAAGGTTGTCCAATAGATGGGCTGCTCTAAAAGGTGAAGGCCCTGAGGTGGATGTTGTGAAGGTTGTGGAGGATAAAGTTAGTAGCTTCAAGAAGATCTCTTGGCAGGTGGCACAGGACGTGGGCGCGGTGGGGGGGTGCAGGCCTCCCCAAGTTTGCGGTGTGGCTTTTGGATAAAGCCCAAAATCAAGGAACTTATTGGGAAGTGGAGAAGGTGCTATAATAAGATATAGGAGAGGAGTAGAGGCTCATAACTTCACCAGGAAGCTATGAGAGCTTGGAAGGAAGCTGGAGAGACAGTTAAAAGGGCTTGCAACAGGGAGAATTTTGTGGCTTTCCAAAAGAATTTGGAGGGGAAAAAAGCTTATGGTGGAGAAGAGGCAAAAAGAACTTTGGAATTGGTTGAAGGCGCTCATGGGAAAATGGGATATTGTTAAGTGTAATGCCCAACTGATGAGGAATAAAGATGGTGATCTCATCACAAACCCCTCTGAGGTCTTGGAAAGATAGAAGGCTCATTACACTAAGCTTCTTTGCGACCCCTTAGCTAAAGATAAGCGCTGCTAGGACGACATTCCTCTAGAGGAACACCCCTCCTTGGCGTCTATCATTGGCCCCATTGAATGGAAGGAACTCAAAGTTGTTGTGAGGAGCTTGGAATATCATAAGGTTCAAAGTAGTGCTTGGGAGGAGGAAGCGTGGGCAGCAGGGGAGGAAGCAGAGGAGTAAGGGTGAATCAGAGCCCCTTGGTAGTGGCTTGCCTAAAGGTAATGAATTACATTTGGGAGAATGGGGTGATTTCTAAAGATTTTAATGCGGCTGTCCTGGTCTCCATCCCTAATAAGGGGGACTTGACACTTCATGACAATTATAGGGGAATTTCCCTTATAAATGTGACGCTTAAAATCCTCACCAATGTGATCATCAAGAGAATCAATAAAGAACTGGAGGAGAGAAAATTCTTCTCAAAAATCTAGGTTGGGTTCAGAAAAGATGAGTATATTGGGTAGTTTGCCGCACTCCATGAAATTACCATGAGATGTATGGCCAAGTTCAAGAAACCTACGTAAACGGTGTTGATAGACTTTAAGAAAGCCTATGACATGGTACCACACGAGGCATTATTTAGGAATCTGCGGGTGGCAGGAGTGGGGGGAAGGCTGTCATGTCCCTTTTTGGAGATTAGCGGAATTGAAGACCTTAACCCATTTTTCCTCCCCGTGGGTTTAAGGAAAGAAGCAAGGGGAAGACTTGGATGACATTCTCTAAGTAGATATTTTCATTATTATCATGTATTCCTATTGGGAAGCCAAGCGCTCCGATAGAAGAACTTATTTAATTAGAATATAAATTATTTTGAGCATGTAGGCTCCAAATACAAATTAGATAATTAAAAGGTACTTATTATAAGGTCGGCCATAAGTTGTGATGTAGCACCCCTTATGTTATAAAAGGAGGATGCTTGGCCATTATGGATATGTTGAATCTTATTATTTCTTTTGGGTAAAGGTTGTACCTTTTCTCTCTCTCATCAAGGACGAAAACCCTTGTTTGAGACCAAGGACAAAAACCCTTGATAGTGGAACTTGTCTTGGGGACGAAAACCCTCAAGCAAGGATATTTGGAATTATTGAATATCTCAAGGAATTTGGAGTTGATATCTTTCTATCTAGCCCTAGACGACTTGTATCATGAGCATGTTGGATATGTTTTGATGGATGTATGGTATGATTTCTTGCATGGATGGACTTATACTAATTATTAAAGGTGAAAGCAATCATTTCCTTGCATGTTTGAACCACTAATTCATTATTTCCAAGAGGGGCGAATTGCTTGTAGGTCAGATTTGGCATGTTTGAGTGGATGTTTGGGCAAGTTGATTTGATATTTGCATTCTTCATATTTTTAAACCTCAAGATCCCAAGTTTCATAAATTTTGGAGCTTCTTAGGTAAATTTATGAATTTTTAAAGTAACTCCGCAGATAAGGGTTTATAGAAATTCATATCTTCAATTCTAGGGCACTAAAAATCCGTTTTCCTTCATATTTTGATTGCTGGTAAATTAATCAAAATTTTTGAGCTTGATTGGGCATATTTTTCAACGAGTTTAGGGCATCCAAAAGTGAGTGGGAGTTCCCAAAACAGGTTGCTGCTCTAGATGGGAAAATATTAGGTTTCCGTGTGCATTTTCAGTCATATCCAGCCCTTGGAAGTCTGGTTATAGACATCTTAAAATTTAATTTCAATCATCTCTCATTCAAACTAGCTATTTTTCGGAAGTCCCCCCAAAAGGGACATTACAGTGGTATCAGAGCATCATCCTCCCAGCCTGTGAAGCATGGAGAACAAGTCAGAAAGGATCGTGAGAACACAAGGAAGGATAGTGGATGCACTAGATAGGCTTACCCTAGCCATCCAAAATATGTAAG
The DNA here is from genome assembly GCA_019776745.2 of Taxus chinensis. Taxonomy (NCBI): domain Eukaryota; kingdom Viridiplantae; phylum Streptophyta; class Pinopsida; order Cupressales; family Taxaceae; genus Taxus; species Taxus chinensis. Next base: position 49,903,356 of record CM034156.1, read on the forward strand.
GTGGTGGTTTGCTCAAGGAGAAAAGGGTTTCAAGGGTTGACAAATTGACAGAAGAGTACCAAGCCCTTCCAAAAAGGATGTGTGATGCCCTTTCCTTTGAGGAATTCGTGGAATTAGAGAACAAGAGAGTGGGCATTGGCACAAGGCCTAAGAACCGAACCACACCAAGGAGCCACTCAACCCTAGAAGGGAAAAACCTTCCCTCATGAAGAAACAAGTAAAAGAGCATGTGGCGGATCAACTACATGATGGAGAGGATGGCCATCCTTCTAAGGCGAAGAAGGAAGAAGATATATCGCAGCGGTTGGTTACCAAGATGGAGCAGCCCTTGGGAGTCCAAAAAACCCCCAACACTCTTGCCCAAGTGGAACTCTTGACGGATTCTCTGGGCAACACCACGAAGACACAAGGGTTTGAAGAAAAATCAGATTTGCAAGGTGTTGAAGAAGCTCAATTGCCAAAGGGTAAGGAGAAGACTACAACAATTTCTCATGAAGACCACCAAAGGTATGAGGATAATTCAGATTTGTTGCTTTCTATCATGCCATTTCAGATTTACGCTCATGGGCAATTTGTTGGAAAAGATGACCTTGGGGCAAGTTTGATGCTCCATAGCAAATCATGGCAAAGGGGCAATCCTCATGGTGCTAAGAATGAAGGAAAATTAGGATTGCATGGGGTTAATGAAGCTAGCATTCTAGGTGACCTTGTTGGGAGACATGCCCATGTATGAGGGCCTCTTTTGATGCTCATGTTAATCTTCAACTCGCTGGAAATTTCAGGACAATGACCTATGGTAAGCCATTTCAACATCTTCTTAGCAAGGATTTGCTACATTCTATGTCTTTACAATGTTTTGGTCATCATAAAGAATACCCTAACCACTTTGTGAAGATGAAGGGTACCATGTGGGAAGAGAAAGAGCTTGGTTTACAAAAATTGGGAAGTGAAATTAATAATATTCAGCTTGCTGGACTATCCCAAACAACATCCACCAAGGAGCCAATCAATGGGGATATCAACAAAGAACAATCCCAATTTTGTCATCATCCAAAGAAAGGTAAAAGTCCTTTGATGTTCTATGATAATTTATTGGATTTTAATGGTTACACAGGACAGTCACATAATGGAGTCGAATCAGATTTACTAAGGGCCTATGAGGATGATATTATGCATGAGATAAGGGCACCATTAGATTATTTTTTGAGTATTGTTCCTAACTCAGAAATTCTGAGTCAAAAGAGGGTTATAGGCAGCTCATGGTATAAGAATATTTCAGTTTTGTTGCTTGCCAATATGTCGTTTCAGATTTGTTGTGGACAACTGGGTTCATGCATGTTGTATTCTCCTATGTCACCGCTGATTGGACATCATTATGCATCTCATGCTCCAAGAAATAATGAGTTAAGAAGTACTTGTTGCATGGATTATTGGGCTCAATTTCAAAATTGTTTCCGTATGTGGAATATAGGTGCAGTGTTGGGAAAATATCTGTCTGAGGCATCAAGGGCATGATGATAAGTCTGATTTTCCATTCCATGGATTCCATGAATATGGAAGAGCTAATGAGAGAATATGAGTGGAAGTTGGCATTTTAACCACATGGTGAAGGATCAATGTTTCTTCATAACCAAGGAGACAAGGTCACTAGGCTTGTAGAGAGTGGAACCATCATACAATTTGCTCATGGAAAATAGTACAACTGTCAATTCTATTTTCAAGGAAATCAATGAGATATGGTATGAATTTTTTGTGATCCAGAACTAGCTAATGATGAAATTATTCTTGGGGTTCAATGGTTGCAAACATTGGAGGTAATTCACCCTGAAACTATCATGATAAAGAACTGAAATTTGGGGTGATAAAGTTGAAGAAATCATGAATTCAAGATATAAGGAAAATGGATGGTCCATGTTTTTTGAAGAATGCACTTGTCCATAAAAGATTATATTCCAGTTGCTTCCTCATAGAAAGGTATGAAGTATGTCATGAGTTTTCTTTAATTAAGCCAATTGAAGAAGATGATTATTCTTGAGATACATTGGTTGCAATCATTGGGGGAATTCACCCTTCAACTACCATAATACAAGACTGAAATTCTTGATTAACCAATTTAAAAATTCAAACTTCAAGGCATAGAAATGAAGGGTACATGGTAGCTAGGAAGAAGGAATGTTGTTTTGGTTCCCAATTTCATATATCAGTTCATTGGGTGCACATGTTGAAGGGCAAAAAACAATAAATCTCCCCATACATAATCCAAGTTGTTTGTACATGAAGATGGGGAATCCGGTTGGTCTTTGGAGGTTCACTCATTGGATCAATTTCAGAACCAATGTTCTCACACTTGAATACAGTGGTAGAAGGATAGTCACCATTACCAGGGCAGACGATGCTTGATATGGAAAGTGGGTAAGCCATATGATCTTTTTGTACTTACATACAAGTAGTCTCAATCATTGGAGTTAGTAAATCCGAGTTCTTGGATATTTTGGGACACACTCCATCATTGTTGGGTTGTTTCCAGCCCCCATCTCATGGATAGTGTGGGAATTTTTGAAGAGATCATCATGCTTACAATTGTTGTAATTTTGTTTCATTCTGCTGTTCACAACTTTTCCAGCTCCCTACGCTCCTACTTATAAGACAACTAGAGAAAGAGCTTCCAATCATATGGTTGAAGGGTTTGCAAGCTTCTACAAACATTGGCATGTTTTCATGGCTGATTTAAGGTGGTTTCCAGCCACTAACATTCTGATTTTTTGAAGAGAAGAAACAAGATTACATTGGTGTTTGGGACAACATGAGGAAAATTGGGAACAACCAATGTTTGGATAGTATTTATGAGGCCTTGGCAAGCAAAGAAGAAGAACTGATCATCATATCCACAAAGCAAGAGTGGATGAAGAAGGGGACACATTTTTTCTTTAATGAGTTTGCTTCATGTGCAGGTATATCAAAGGAGGAGCAACTGAGATTTATTTGGGATCCGGGTACTTGTAATTGCTTGGGGACAAGCAATCTTGGGAAGGGGGGACTGTCATGTCCCTTTTTGGAGACTAGCAGAATTGAATACCTTAACCCATTCTTCCTCCCTGTGGGTTTAAGGAAAGAAACAAGGAGAAGACTTGGATGACATTTTCTAAATAGATATTTTCATTATTATCATGTATTCCTATTGGGAAGCCAAGCGCTCCAATAGAAGAACTTATTTAATTAGAATATAAAGTATTTTGAGCATGTAGGCTCCAAATACAAATTAGATAATTAAAAGGTACTTATTATAAGGTCGGCCATAAGTTGTGATGTAGCACCCCTTATGTTATAAAAGGAGGATGTTTGGCGATTTGATGGATATGTTGAATCTTATTATTTCTTTTGGGTAAAGGTTGTACCTTTCCTCTTTCTCATCAAGGACGAAAAACCCTTGTTTGAGACCACTTCAAGGACGAAAACCCTTGATAGTGGAACTTGTCTTGGGGACGAAAACCCTCAAGCAAGGATATTTGGAATTATTGAATATCTCAAGGAATTTGGAGCTGATATCTTTCTATCTAGCCCTAGGCGACTTGTATCATGAGCATGTTGGATATGTTTTGATGGATGTATGGTATGATTTCTTGCATGGATGGACTTATACTAATTATTAAAGGTGAAAGCAATCATTTCCTTGCATGTTTGAGCCACTAATTCATTATTTCCAAGAGGGGCAAATTGCTTGTAGGTCAGATTTGGCATGTTTGAGTGGATGTTTGGGCAAGTTGAGTTGATATTTGCATTCTTCATATTTTTAAACCCCAAGATCCCAAGTTTCATGAATTTTGGAGCTTCCTAGGTAAAGTTATGAATTTTTAAAGTAACTTTACAGACCAGGGTTTATAAAAAATTCATATCTTCATTTCTGGGGCACTAAAAATCAGTTTTCCTTCATATTTTGATCACGGGTAATTAATCAGAATCTTTGAGCTTGATTGGGCACATTTTTAGCGAGTTTAGGGCATCCAAAAGTGAGTGGGAGTTCTCAAAACAGGTCGTTGCCCTAGGAATGGGAATAATTGCAGGTTTCCGTGTGCATTTTCAGTCATATCCAGCCCATAGAAGTCTAATTACAACCATCAAAAAATTAATTTCAGTCATTATCTCATTAAGCCCTTGCATAGTTTCCGGTGAGTTCCCCAAAAAGGGAATCTCCCATCTCGATTAAAAGAGGTTTAAGGCAGTGATGCTTGGCCTCACCCACCCACTTTAATATCTTCATAAATGTCATAATGACAGATCTTGAGGGGATGGGTGTGGCTGTCCTTGGTCTTTCTAAAGCTATTACTGGGCTGCTGTTTGCGGATGACCTGGTGGCTATGGCAGAGTCATTAAAAGACCACAAGGAAGTGTTGTAGAAGATCCAAATCTGGAGCGATAAGTCGGAGATGGAGTGTCGCATTGACAAGTGCAAGGTAATGAATTTTTTTGGCAATCAAGAAGAGCTCGAGCAACATGAGTTTTTGATTGGGAGCTAGGAGATCGGGGTTTGTGATAGCTATATGTACTTGGGGATAGAGATCGATCCACAGTGATGTATAGAACTTGAATCATCAAGGAAAGAGCAGCGTTAGGAAGTAGAACCCGACATGGGATTAACCACTTCCTAGCCTCTCGAAGAATCCCCACATGGTCTAAAATCCTTACCTTCAAGGCGTTGGTTTATCCAGTGCTCACATTTGGCGCAAGGGTGATCGGGATGTTCGATGTGGCCAAGCAAAATTCCATGCAGAAGTTGGTAGTGGAAAGGATGAAGTGGATTTTTGGGAAATTCTCCATTTCTAATCTTATAGGGCAAGCAGTCATGCACTAGGAACTCAATATTTTCCCTGTTTCTGTTTTCAATGTTGGTCAGCGGGTCTAGGCCCTGGAGAAGTATGGTGTACTTAAGATAGTCATTGCTGATATTGTTAATCACAACTCACCCATAATGACCAAGCGGCTCAAAAAGAATGTGCTTAGGGCTAGCATTAACTTTCTGATGCGTGAAGAGGCTTGGGTGGCTTGGGAGAATAAGTTCGGGCTTTAGGATTCTCTAAGATTCTTCAAGCAGGCCCAAGTTGGAAGAAATTCAAAGCTACATCAAGCGGGCTTAGCGTTACGAGAATGTGTCGACAAAAGCTGTTTGCTAGCTCCTCAATGCTAGGGTGGGAGGATTTGTCCTCAGTAATCATGCAATTAGGATTGGGTTAGTGGATTCTGCCTTGGGGGGTAAGAGCTTGTTGTGTGAGGATGTTGGAGGGGACTCTCTCCTGCATCTCATCCTTAAGTGCAAGGTTGCAGGTTGGTTTTCAAAATGTATTGCAAGAGTTATGGTGCGTTTCCCCAACATATGCCAGTGAGAAGGGCTTGCTCTCTATACTCCTTGGTGGGGAGTGGGACGAATGTCGTCCATCGTATTGGTTAGGCGATCGCTTGCATCGGAAGGGAACTGCAAGCTTTGCGCTTGTGGCGAACTTCTTAGCTGTGGCGCTACCCCTCTATCAAAATGCCTTGTAGGGTTGGACGATGGAGGGGGACGCGCCGCAGTCGACGACAACCCATAGATCTTTGTCTATCAAGATATCTTCCATCTGAGTTTCAATAATTCGAAATGTTGACCATTAAACTTGTTGATTTCTTTTCTAATGCTTCTTGTCATTGTTTAACTCACAAAATTCTTTAGCATATAGCTCCCACTCAAACCAACCGCTTATTGTAGACAAATCCAACTCACGCTGAGCCACAACCAGCTCTGATACTAGATTTTAGGATTTGGCATTTGCCCAATAAGCTAAAACAGATCCAAGCTATGCTAAACAAGAATCTAGCCAATGTGCAAGGAAATTGTACATAGAATAGACACAATATTTCACGTGGGAAATCTTGTTTGGATAAAAAAACCCAGCACAATAACCTTTGTTATATTGTATTAACTAAAACAAGTTTCCAATACAAAGATTCTCTTCAAGGTTATCTAACTATCATACAGTCCATACACTACACTGTGCAACTGTATAAAACCACGTTCCCTATAGAGCTAGACTGTTTCGGTACGGGTACGGGAATGGATATGGGTATGGGTACGGTACTCTGAAACGGAAATTTTTTAAAAACCTCGGGTATGGTACGTTGTGGGTACGTTCGTACAATATATTTTTAAAAAGTAAAAAATATAAATATATATAAAAATTTAAAGAAAACAACAAGCTTATAGTCTCAAAAACCAATAAAATATTAGAAGCCAACAACAAGCTTATTATGAATCAGAAGCCATCTAAAGCAAGATTTCTTTGACCGAATACAAGAAGACCACAAAACATTAAATCTATGAGTCCATCTGCTAATTGGCTCACAAACATTCCACTTATTGTTAAGGCCCAGGGAAAGGTTTGGGGAGATGGCAATCTTTTCATAGAGTTGTTTGGAGGTAGCCTCTTGGAGAAGGGGCCCCTTTGAGCCACCTCACAGTATCCCAAAATTCATTCTCATCCTGCATAATTAGTTCACTAGAGGGAGCTATGAAAGCATTTCTGAGCATTGTATACATTCTGAACTGAGATTGAGGAAGCTTATAGAAAGCTTTAAGGTCTGTACATTCCATCCACTTCCCAAATCTGTACAAGTCCTGAAATATTTTAATTCCTTTCTCAAACCAAAGGAGGGCAGAGCAGCCTCTTGTCAAGGCAAGGATCTTGTCATTATATTTCAGATTCGACAAAATTGATTTGTAGGCTTGGCACCTAGTGTCAAAGGAAGAGAAGATAGGCTGCCCAACCACGAAGTGCTTCGCTTGTTCCCATGCCTTCCAAATTGACTGAAGAATAAAGGACCCATGAGGAGCAAAAAGAAAGCACCCAAATATTAAGTCAACCAAATGAAGTCGTTTTCATCTCTCTTGAATCTCACACAAACTTTCCAATGTTCAATTCCAGTCAAAGCCCTCAAGTTTTATTTATATTTTTGCACTTTAAAAAAAAACATGTGGGTACGCTGTGGGTACGTACGTTAAGAATAAATATGTCAATGTAGAGGAGAGTTGAGACAGATAATTCGAGCATATAAGAGAATCTAAACACCTGTTGTATAATATGTGGCAATACAAAAATGACACTAAATAAATCTCTTAGAGGTGCATCTTATTTTATCGAGAAATAAAAATTGACTATGTTGATTGTGATTGGAAGTTTTCACAACTTTTTTTTAGCACATCAATGCTTAAATGTTGGGGTTAAAGATAAAATCTCTTAATAAATTTCAAGTCCAAATAGCCAAGTATTCTATAGTGGAGTGTGTTGGGAATGTTTAAACTTTGCATGGTTCTGCACGGGAAGTCTTTTAGCAGATGATACGTTGTGCAGGGAATAGTTCACAGTAGCAATGCGTAGAAGTGTGCAATGCAGAGTTTACAACCTTGCGCGTGACTGTATACTAACGGCCTGTGCACAGGTGTGGTATGTAGTGGGAGTCACGCAACATGTTAATGCAACATATGTTGAAGAAAGACATTACCATACACTTATCAGACTGTGTCTGTCAGCTAGTGGTTTGCAAGCTACGTCTTGATAATATTATGACACAGCTAGTGTTGGAGCGTTATGTAAGCTCAATCATTATTACATAACATTCCAACACTAGCTGTGTCACAATATTATCAAGATGTAGCTTGCACACCACTTGCTGACAGATAGTCTGATAAGTATATGGTAACGACTTTCTTCAACCACCCACACAGGTTCTAATCCCCCAGGCCCTAGGGGACCGGTTACCCTTGCATTTACACAGCCGGTTGGGAGGACTCGCCCTGCATTAGCGCGCCATGAAGTGTGTCATTAATTCCTGTAGTATTAGAAAAAACGTCTTTTTTCAACATATGTTGCATTAACATGTTGCGTAACTCCCACTACACACCACACCTGTGCACAGGCCTTTAGGATACAGTCCCACGCTCGGTTTTAAACTCTGCATTGCTCACTTCTACGCATTGCTACTGTGCACTATTCCCTGCCAACGTATCATCTGCTAAAAGACTTCTTGTGTAGAACCATGCAAAGTTTAAACATTCCCAACACACTCCACTATAGAATACTTGGCTATTTGGACTTGAAATTTATTAAGGGATTTTATCTTTAACCCCAACATTTTAGCATTGATGTGCTAAAAAAAGTTGTGAAAACTTTCAATCACAATCAACATAGTCAATTTTTGTTTCTCGATAAAATAAGATGCACCTCTAAGAGATTTATTTAGCATCATTCTTATACTGCCACATATTATACAGGTGTTTAGATTCTCTTATATGCTTGAATTATCTGTCTCAACTCTCCTCTACATTGACATATTTATTCTTAACATCATCTATTAGTTTAGGTCTTTTTTCATGTGCTTGGGATTCCTATGACTGTATTCCCATCTCTATTTAACCCCAAAGTACAAGTCTTTGCTTCTAAGATCGCCCAGTAGGTGGTTATTTGGTTCAACCCTCCCATCCAGGTTTTTCTTCTCTCAACTAGTGTTTTGGCCTAAGATGTAGAGACTTTTTGATTGCCCTTCTGATATTGTTGGTTAGACTATAATGATTTATTCTATGAATGCATTTTTGCATATGGTTCACCATTATTTTCGACAAGGTGAACAACCTCACATGCTTTTCCTGTTCATCAATAAATTTCAACATTAAATCTCCGTTGCAAGGTCTTAATCTGCAGTGGTATATCTGTGTATGGGGAAAATGAGAAAAGCAATCACCACTTTGTTTCTATGTTATTCGTTGAGCTGCCTACCTCTCCAAACACTCGGTATCAATGTGCCCTTAATTGTTGGTAACTTGGTTGAGCTATGATCATTATGCAGTTGGGTTATTCTCCTCAAACATAGCATATAATCATACATGCATTGGATAACCACTTAACAAGTCTATTTTCATCTATAAATATAAAATTCATCATACCTATGAATTGCAACTTGCAATGTTCATTTTCTGTTTTCCTAAGGCAAAGGACTATTAAGCCATGTGAAGGCTGAAAAGATGCAATAGCGCAGCTCTATCAGTAAAATAAAACAAAACAAAAGAAGGGTGAAACTGAGGATACTCAGCACTTGGAGAAATCAACCTTACAGCCCATTCCCAGGGGTCAGCAACATTAAGTAAATGAGCTACTGTGAAAATAGCCAGGAATCAAGTTTGATACTTTGGGAAAATATGCACGGTAACATAAGCAAATATTCTACTTCTAGCGATGATTATTAATATTAATACCATCTGAAACCCAATGGTGTTACTTGATGGTTTGTGTAGAAGCATATTGCTAAGATTTTGTCGATAGGTCGAAAACTAGTAGCACACATTTAATAGTGGCCATTCTTAAGGTTAGGCTGGAAACCTCATAGCACTAATTTAGTCTATAGGATAATCATATATTCTTAGTTTAAACAATTTAGGGCAACCAATGAACGATTGAGCTTCTATTGAAGAGAGTTATAAACAATTCAAATGAAAATCCAAACACACTGCAGCACTAAACTTCCGGAGTTAAATTTGCATCTATCACCCACTTTCCATGATAGCTCTACTGTTGCAAAAAGGTAAATCAAGTGGATGGTGCAAGTTTTCTACATATATATACATAGATAATGATCTATAAGTTTTATGTGGATTGGTTTTATTGGTCACTAATCTAAGGTTAATTGCCACTAAAACTGTGTGGGAAATTTTCAGCCTTGCATGTTATTTACGTGGTGAATGGCATATAAAAGAGTAACATAATAAAGTGTGTTCATGGTATAAGTTTATTCTCTATTTTACAAAAAAGGAACAACGCACATTCTTGAACCCAGCTCCTTTTTCTTTAACACCCACTTTCTGTCATTTTGAATCAACAATGTCAGCAATCTGCCTTACCTTTCATAGCCACTCAGAGTCGAGTAAAATGAATGTTCCAAAAACACATCTCAACATTGTTTGTTGGGTGAGGTGTCAAATTTGTCTATGAGTATGGACTTCAAAATTACCCATCTGAAGCAAGCAATAAAAAATTATCAATTCGTTTATGTTTTTCTGCTGCCAGGGGTCATAAAAACTGCTCTAAAATGTATTAGAATGGATGTATAGATCGTTTTTTTTTCAGGAAACCTTGTTTCCTGACTGGTGCAATTTTTTATATCTTACATTCCCCGTTGATTTTTTTGTCATGGGAACACTGCAATTTTACCTTCACTACTTCTGTGTTTTTTTTGCCAGGTGAGCGTGTGCAATTTTTCATTCGTTTTCTTTATTTTGAATCAGTGCCGTCTAAAGCTAGAGAAAGCTTCTTAGGATTTTATGCAGGAGTAACTAAAATTAGATATAATGAAAACCATCTTTCATGTCTGTCATACATTGCTTCAGGTGTAGGATTTCCGAATGTGTAATGAAAATTAGATGTAATGAATAGCCTTTAAATCCTTAAAACAAAAGATTACAATTGTCTAACCAACAAAAGTGGGTATAATCCATCTCCAGCATGTTCATCTGAATTTCTGGACATGAAGCTTGCATAGTAGAGACATCAGTCCATCAAAAATCATACTTCAAAGCTTCAAATCCTTTTAGCACAAAATATTTTCTCTTTATAACAATTGCATATAAATTTGTTGGCTTGTCAAAATAAAGCATGCATGAGGTGTTATTTTTTGTCTAAAGTGGTAATGGGCCATTGCCCATTAGATAGGTCAGAGATGTTATTATAGGCCACAAAAGGTGGCTCGTCAACCGCTGGGTATCTTTGTGCACAGGCAACTTTGTTTTCTATTTCAGGCCCCTCTTTCACTTTTGTTAGCATAGTCAGAGCTGCAGGGGAATATCACGAGTTCTCTATTAGCACTAAATGAGTCTCATTGTAAAAATTGTACTTATATACCATTTTTTTTGTTGAGAAAATGCGTCTTATATTACTTCAAGGAGCAAAAGTTTACATCAGATGGGCACACTACTAACTAGAAGAATATCACCCTACATAAGCAAGGAAAGAAAGTATCTGATCTTATGCTCCAATGGGCAAAGAGTACACATCTTTGCGAAACCAGAAAATTAGATTGTACAAGGAGAGCCAACTCTTGTCAAGAGTTTAACTGTCCCAAACTTAGGGGGGAAGTAGCCTCCAGAAGGACAGCCTGGCATCTTGTCCTCTAAAGAAAATAATTGCTGCCAACCGAGTTGTATGCCATAAACTCTTGCAACTTTCCCTAACCATCCAAGTATTCCCTAAAAGAGGCCCTTTCCAAGAGAGAGGTGCAATAAAAAGGAAAGTGAATTTAGCGTGCAACCATCTCCATAAACCTCGTGCTAGTGGGCATTTCCAGAAAATATGGTCAACCGTTTCATCTTTCCCACATGCAATACAAAAAGAATATGTGAAACCAGGCTTACTCACTCGTGTTTTGACCGCTGCTAGATCCTGATGCAACACTAACCAGCCCAGGACTGTATTTGAAGGATGTTTGTGTCTGTTGTTGCTATCTAACTTCAAGGTCATTGAACCACCTGCCATTGCTTATTCAATCGTGTGGCAATAGGATCACAGTGGTGTACTTGATGATACAAGTCCTTTGAATTATAATTGAGAAGATTTTTCCCAGTGTTCCACTTCTAATCCTTCAATATGGGCCCACACTCGTGAAGCTGCATTTTGAAAAGACAACTTTTGGGAATCATACTACATATATAGTTTTTGTTTGAATAAATAGAGTGCAAAATGTTATTCAAAGTAATGGCTGGCAGATTGGTAAGTGATAATGTGCTGTTAGATCAGTGGGCGGTGTAATTAGAGGTCGCAAAAAGTTGTCTGCCAACCATTGTGTATCTCTGCATGCAGGACACCAATTTGTCTATTTTAGGCCCCTCTTTATTTTGCCAGCATAACACAGTGGCAGAGGAATTCAGACATTATCCTGAAAACCATCCAGAAAGCTCTTCTTGTGGAAGTCAGTCTCACATTGTGATCCTTTTATATATATTCCTTTATTTAGTAATATAAAGACATTACAAGTATATTGTTTTATGTGGAATAGCAGTGTTGTGTGTGTGTTAAGTGAACAGTGTGTTAAAAATGTGATTGCACATTCATGCTCATCTTTATTTCACCCATTGACGGTAAAACTAAAAAACACTAGATATTTTGTAATATCCTTGATAAATAATTTCTAACAAATTTGGATATTTTAACAAACCCTAGGGCAGCAATATAAAAAATTGAACTTTTATGACAGCTATTATAAACTGATTTTTTATAATAACAGCAAACCTCAATTCCAAACAAAATAGAATTTATTTATTTATTTTCAAATCAGCTTCAGGGTAAATACCAACTTATTTGCATACAATTACCGGCTCAATTTTGATGATCCAGATACGTAGAAGGATGCAAGAAATAAATATGCAAGTTGAAACCAATGTTTTAAAAATCGGAACCGGACTTGGAACCGGTCGAGGGTTGGACTGGACCGGAACCGGACCGGTTCAAACTCTATGAACCGGTTTACTAAAAAACACATAAAAATTACATTTTTAAAGAAAACAATATATTTGAAAAATTAGAAACCATGATTCCAACAATTACACACAAATTATGCAAAGTTTGCTCATGTATATAGTGATAGTTGGAATGCTTGCACTCGGCAAAAACTCAGCAGACCCCAAAAAAAAAAACTTGGCAATATTTGGCCAGAATACTCGCCGAGTTTTGGAAAGCTATCCAGTATTTTTAATTACTAATTTGTCTACAGGCAATCAAAGCTCATGATTCTTTCAGAAGATTGCAAGAAGTTGCTTGGTCGAAAAAGGTGCAAAAATGGATTTTATGAAAATAAGAAAAATATTGCCATCAATGCGTAGAGCTCGAGAAAATATACACTTTTAAAGAGAACGGCACCTGAAACCGAGTCACAGAATGAAAGTTATGGCACGTGCAAGTTTTTGCTGCTACATCTTCCCGGACCCTTTCCAAAAATGGCAAATTTTATTCCTGTCCTTGTGTTTTTTTCACCAAAAATCCAAAAAAGGAAAGAAATTGCCAAAAAAGGAAAAAAACGCGAATTAAATCGGCCGATTTTCAATGTGCTGTTAAAATTCGGACCGAATTTCGAATTTTTTCCTTGAAGTTCGCGCAATGCGGTCAACCGATCCGGTTGATTAAGTACTGAGTTCAGAAAGGTTTTAAGGAAAATGTTAAGACCGATCACTAACTTGCCGGTTCCGGTTCCGGTTAAATGATGGGATGAAATCCAACAAGAATGAGTCACTCGTACATTACCCATGCAAAACCTTCTATGGAAATCGATAGTTTGTGGGCAAGGCCTAACATAGAAAGAAAAGTCAAAGAAAGGGCGGGTTGTCCAAGCTTATTGGCAAGCAAATTGGTGTCTTTGCAAGGTTTTTGCTAGATGTTATAGTGACTGCAATGCATCAGTCCTTAAACAATACTTCAAACATGTAATCTGGACAGCAAAAGTAACTGCAATAAATCAGAATATCGATGCCTTAGACGAGATCGATGCAATATTAACTCACTAGCCCAAATAGATCAAACAATCGTGCATGCAAAAATACTGCAAAGAATTGCCAGATGCAATCTTGAAAAGAGGGTTTTTGCACACAAGCAGATATAGGTGTGAAACAATGCTACCTGATTTCGTTCTGTAATATCCCTCAGATCTTGAAGTAGAACTCTTATTCCAACTGCAGACTGAGACCTCCGAAGTAGTTGAATCGGGGTTCTTCAGAAATAGAACTCCAATGGAAAGTGAAAGTGGTTGTGAAATCTGATTGTGGTCATAATTTCCAAGGCCTCCAAGAGAAGACGAGGAATGGATGAAGGGAAAAGTATCCTCAGCCAATAGGTGGTCAAAAGTACTTTATCCTGGGGTTCAAGATAAGTAACGGACACCTCCATTCCAAATGAGATAGGACTTCCACAACTATGAGCTGGCTCACATTCATAACATCATGGATGCCAACCTGAGCTGGAAGATCTAAGCAAAAAGTGTTGGGGCTCACACAGCCCATTGGAGAGTACAGTATGGCATAGCTCTGAAGAATTTCAGCTTGTGATGCTTTGTTGTGAAATAATTATTCCTATCTTCGAGCGATGCCATAATATAAGTTTATCATTCAACTTGGATTAGAATGAGGTACTCGATTGCATTTAGGGAACGCCTTGAATTTTTCAAGAGTCGTATCGGAGCCCTGAATACGAATTTCAATACTGTAGTTTGACCAAATGTCTGCACGATAGGAAAAGGTTTTGTCCTACTTCCTTCTAATACATGAGAATTTCTAGTAGCTGGAAAAGCAATCGGAATCTCATAAGGTGCAAAGGTTGGAAGTTGTAACAATCTTTGGACAGGAGAACGCCTTGAAAATATTTAGTTACCCAGTTCAAGTTGTAATTGCAAATGAAATTTGAGAACTTGTCCCACTCCTTATTCCACCCATATAATTGATACCTTGGAAAGCATTGAATGAGGTGAAATTAACAATTGAAGTGTAAATGCCAACTAGGCTGGAGAAGCACGGTTAACAACCAAGAAGCTGCTACAAGGATCACCATTTGGTTGACTTGGGATGTGAGTCGTGCTTTCTTGAAATGATAGTAAGTGGCAGTCGCAAAATTGCTCCAGTCAATGTATGGAAGAAATCGGCAGCCTAAAGGGAATCAATTGGTGGTTGGGCAATACCTAGCTTGAAGATCGCTTTGAAATTTGGATGACCAAAAGCACAACCACAACAATGTAATCATGTTGATGCCGAATTGTGGATAAACAACTAATGAAATCCATAGAAATGGATTCCCTGCAGTTGTAAACTTACCAGTAATAGTTGTTACAATGCCAAACTTATAAAAGGCTTAGACTAACTACACAGAGAGCATCAACAAGTGCAATCTTCACCGAGCTACCCCGTTAAAGACTAATAAAAGATGCCCTGAAAATGTTGCATGGAATGGACAAACCTTCAAGCTTTCTATAAGCTTCCTCAATCTCAGATCAGAATGTATACAATGCTCAGAAATGCTTTCACAACTCCCTCTACTGGACTAATTATGGAGGATGAGAATGACTTTTGGGATACTATGAGGTGGCTAAATGTAATGCCCCCTTTCCCACGCCAAAGGCCCAAGGGCCAATTCGAGTCCAAGCCTTGGTCATACCCAAGGGGCTTTGGACGTTGGGAGCTATTGGTATGAATATCTAGTCCATTTTGTTATAATTCTTCATTGATATATGCAAAACGGTGTTTTGGAAGGACTAGATGCTACGTTTTGTCGTTAGGAAGGGGCCACATGGTACTAATGTTCAAATTTTGCGTTGGGGGGTCACTTTTGGACCATGGTGACTTAAAAATGGAAAAGTAACTTAAGTTACTTTTATTTTATTGGCCCTTCCAAGGGAAAAATGCGACTAGGGTTTGTTGGGGCTCTTTTGCCTTGGAGAAGTTATATAAGGAATTGGGGGAGAAAGGAAGGCATTCTTGCATACCTAATTATCTCCTTTCATGTGCAACTGTTATTTGCAAATCTATAGCTTGTGGAGTGAAATCCTGCAGGAACCCTAGCTTCGGTGGTGAGAGATCCATCCCTAGCTTGTAGGGCATTCTTCGGTAGTAAAAGATCTACCCTAACTTGTCATTTTGGAGCTGTTTTCAGGGCTGATTTACAGAGATATTTTTAGAGGTTTTTAGAGATAGGGTTTTGAGGGTTTTTGAGATAATTTGTGAAGAAAATCAGTGGGTTTTCAGATTAGACTTACGGCAGCAATACAGAAAGGGTTGACATCATTTCTTGAGGATTTCTAAGGGGTTTTGACCATCTACCAAAAAAGGGTGACTTGTTTTGGAGATTGCAGCCTTTATTTGGAGGGTTTCCAGCTGGCCATTTTCAGATTTGAGGGTTGGAATATCTTCTATATTAGCAAATGTCATTTCCAAAGTTTCATTGTTTTTGCACTTGTATTCGGGAATATATGAAATTTTGAAGTTTTCCAGCTGTTTAGGGCACGCTGTAATTTTCTAGCAGTGTTATATTGTCTGAAAAATTTCAAAAATAGTTTTTTTATGTTCTTTATAATATGAGCAAACTCTCTTTAAATTTTCAAGTGATTTGAGTGGATATTTTGGGAGTTATTAATTTTCTTCAGTTCGCGGCCCTAACTGGTAAAAATCTGCAAAAATCAGTATTTTATTTGGCTGCAAATTTTCAATATTTTGTGTTATTTAAGTGGTATCCCACAAGGGATATCTCACTAAAAGGGCCCCTTCTCCAAGATGCTACTTCCAAACAACTCTATGAAAAGATTGCCTTCTCCCCAAACCTTTCCTTAGCCCTTGACAATAAGTGGAATATTTGTGAGCCCATTAGTAGCTGGACTCATAGATTTAATGTTTTGTGGTCTTCTTGTATTCAGTCAAAGAAATCTTGCTTTAGATGGCTTCTGATTCATAATAAGCTTCTTGTTGACTTGTAATATTTTATAGGTTGTTGAGACTATAAGCTTGTTGTTTTCTTTAAATTTATATATCTATTTATATTTTTTACTTTTTAAAAATATATTGTATGAACATACCCACAATGTACCGTACCCGAGGTTTTTAAAAATTTGCCGTTTTAGCGTACCATACCCGTACCGAAACAATCTAGATTTTATTCAATTTCTGCTTTTTTGGATTTATAATATAATTTAAGTGTCCTTTTTCCAATTAAAATATAAAAGTACCCTTGGACAACTTAAATTAATTTATTTCCCTCTTTAATTTCCTCTTAGCCTAGGGAAAATAATAAGAATAGACTTTGGGTATCTAGAATTAATCAATTCTGAAAAAGGACATTACACATTCCCTATATACATGTGTGTATGCGTGTGTCATGGGTGTGTATGTGTATGTATGAATGAAGGTTTATGACTTTCTCTGGACTATCTGTATCATGTGAAGGAAAAAAATCAGCTGTTATGTAATTGAAAATTTTGGTATATATTTATGAATTGTATTAAACTCAAATTGTTACAAGCATCTGGACTGAAGTTCTGATGTGGATGATTTTCCAGAGGAAAAAAGGAGAACCATTAAGAGTGTACATGGACCTAGAGGCTGGAAGGAAATCTACGTCTTCCGCAGATGTTTTTGTTAGTTATCATGCTGGGGATGATATACAGGCAACATATGCAGGTGCCCTTTTTCACAGCAGTCGCAACTATTATGTGTCTCCTTATAAGAATAATGTAAGTGCTCTTGACATCCTCTGCTATTGGTTTCCTTATGCACCTGATAGTAAAGCTATCTGCAGTATCTTGAATATTTTTATTGATCACAATTGGTAGTCCCTTGTAAATTAGAATTTCATTAAAGCTCTAGTTTTATTTAGAATACAGTTATATTATTTACTTGTAATATCTTTGTTGATCCACTTTGTCGTGCTTATCATTTGGGTGTGCTGTCATTCTGATAGGGTGTGTAATGATATGAGCAGTGAAACTCAATATTTTCATGGGACTCTTTTTCCTGATATTAATTATTTATTATGTCATCAGGATACTCTTATATATTGGTCTTCCTCGAGATGCTTGAAAGACAGGAATCAACTTGCAAAAAGATTGCTTTCTTTGCTTCCTCACCATTCATTTGGAAAATGCTTAAACAATGTTGGTGGGCAAGACACGGCATTAAAAATGTATCCAGAATGTCGTTCAAGTGGTAGTGAAGGCCATAGTTGGTCTGACCATCTTCACTGTGCAATGTCACATTACAAATTTGTCTTAGCAATTGAGAACACTATGACTGAAAGCTATGTTACTGAGAAATTGTTTTATGCTTTGGATGCTGGTGCGGTGCCAATTTATTTTGGTGCTCCAAATGTTCTCGATTTTGTCCCTCCAAGGTCAATAATTGATGGGACCAAATTTAGTTCCTTAGAAAGTTTGGCTTCATATGTAAAACGGGTTGCAAACGACCCTCTAGCTTACAGTGAATATCATGCATGGCGTCGTTGCGGTGTTATGGGGAACTATCACAAGACTCGGGCAGTCAGCCTTGATTCTTTTCCCTGTCGATTATGTGGCTTAATAAGCAAACTTGGAGGGAAATATGCAACTACTAGTTGAAAGATCTGGTCCAGCGTCATTTTTTAAAACATGCATTTCTTTAATGTCCCTGGTTTCACTTTGTACCTTTGTCACCAATCATCTCAGATCATGTTTTAGCTGTTTGATTGTGGCCGATGTTCGGAAACAAAAGCTATTCTAAATATTATGCTGTGAATAGCAGTTGCAGAGCGCAACACTTGAAAAGAGGCTATTGGGAGAAAATTGAACCAAGGGAGCTCCAAGGGTGATTAGGGTCCCAGTTGTACAGACTCTGCACTTCTGGTATTGGTAATGCCTTTAGTGTTGTATTTGATATGGTTCAGGCAATGCACAATCATGAAAGCAAACAAGAATCATAAAGTTTTTTTGAACGGCATACAATGTATTATAGTTGAGACTTATTCATTGATCTTTACAAGGCATCAAATGTTATTAGACCTGTATTCTTTCAATTTGAATTTTGCATAAAACAAGTTGGGCACTTATGTTTATTCTCTGATGCACTAAGAAAAGGTTTTAAAAAGAATTGTAAGTGCCCCAGTTGCAACTTCTACTCCAGGCAATTTATAGACATAATGCCACGCAAAAATATAAGCAATTTACCATCTGATTCTACAGGTCACCAACCGTTTATTTAGATAGGCATATCATTTTTTATGGGACTGTTTTCAAGGAGCCTTTGGCTTATTGATGTTATTAAGAAAGAGGTTATGCACCTGTACTTTAGCTGCCGGATAATATCTTTTCCAAGAATGCATGGGGAAAAAAGAGGTTGACAGAGTGAGATCATACAGTTGAGAACCCAGTACATTTTCGAAATAGACACTTCTTTCTGATCACGATGAAAAATTAGATACTATTTTTTGTTGTTCCTTTTTCCTTCAATGATGACCTATCATGGGTTCTGGATTTGTTACATTGCATACAAACCATGAGCGGGAAGTGTTGGATTGAATTCAAGTCTAATCTGCTCACTGAGAAGGTTGGTTGAGTGGCAAATACTACATCACTAGTTTCATGTATCGTGGACCATGTAAAAGAATGTTTAGTTATATGTTTTTTTGTTATTGTATGGTTACAGTAAAGTACTAGTAATGATTCACAAGTTGTAGAAAAGCAATCCAGATGTTCTTCTAGTCAACAACCAACCAAAACGTATCAAATTCTAATAATACTCCACAGGTTATCATATGATTATGCTTTCTAGGACATGCTCCATACAATTATAATAGTATTAACTAGCAGGTTTTTGCACAATCCATACTTAACTGATTGAGAAGTGAAGCAGCAGCCAATGCGAGTATACTTTCGAATCAAGATTTTACAATTTGTCCTGGTGCATTGACTTATTGAAACTATAGCAGTTCTTATAAGTGACTATGTCGTGTGCTGTAAAGTGAAAAAGACCTACACAACTTAGTTCAACTCAATTATTTTTTGGCCTTTTGTAACAAGATGCCTATAGCTGAAAGTAAGTAGCAGAATTGTTAAAAATGCGTTGGCATGCCAATCAAAGTTGCACAAAACGAAAATGAAACAAATAGTACAAGATAACATACTCTGCATATCATATAAAATTTAATGCATATGAGAGCAAGTTGGAAAAGGGTTGTACGTCAATCATAAATGATATAATTTTTCTAATCTAATATAAACCAAACAAATCAATCTGTTGTGGACGTTGATTGTGGGGTGGTACTTTATAAACAAGAGCTTGAACTTTACAAAAGCCCAAAGGTGGGGAGGATTAAAAAAAGGGATGAACATATAATGTGGTGTGTGGGCCTTTTACAATGTTTGATTATTATACACAGTAAAGTGTCTATTAGGATTTGAATTTGGATCTAGATTTTGTGATCTTTCGATCAAAAAAATATTTCAAAGAACATAGACTCAAACATGGTTATATAGAGATGTGTTAATTGGTAGATTCTAAAATCTCGAATCCATAAATATTATCGAAAACAACTTTCATACTTTTAACAAAAATCCATTATAATATTTAGCTTGGCAAGGTCAAAAGTAGTAAAAAAAACATTTAATTGGGAAAGCATAATTTGTAAACATGACACATCAACTTATTAATCATCATAGATAACCTAAAACAATCCATATGCATATATAAAAATATCTTTAGCTATTTGACAAGATACATCACAATAAACAAGTTGTATTGTAAATATATAATGTTTCTAATATCTATTTGCTTGAACAATATTATTCTAGATTTGTCTTTGTCAAAACCTAAAACAATCCATTTGTATGTATAAAAATATCTTTAGCTATTTGACCACATACATCACAATAAACGAATTGTATTGTAAATATATAATATTTCCAATATCTATTCACTTGAACAATATTATTCTAGATTTGTCTTTGTCAAAATGTTTTTGTCAGGTATTTTGAGTCTTACTAATGGATCCATATTCAATAAGAGAAGCATATTGATGAATACTCTGAAAAAAATTCATATCGTGTTACATATCAAGCTTATATACTAACTTAAGTAAGCTAATGAATTTCAAGTTTCTCTTAGTATCAGTACCAAAATGTGAATAACACAACACAACAACCACTCAATGCACTTACAACAAATATTAAATGACAACATAAAACATGCACTTTAACATTCTACAACAGAAATATGATTAAAGTTCCGCGATGACATTCAATTTGTTTTGTTCACAAGCATACTCGTGATCACAACATTGTCATCCATTCAGTACCATCAAAAGTCCAACCTCTAGATACATATAGGAGGAAGAACACTATTGCTATTAATTGAATTCTACAAATGATGAGAAATCTTCTTGAGAACATTAAGAATTATATAATTGAATTCCATTGCAAGTGTAAAAACGTCGATATTTAATGGAATCAAAACCTCCAACATATGATATAGCTATCAATCAATTAGATCGAAATACTTTTTTGTTCATGGCAATCATAATAAGCAGGTCATGAAGTGGAATCAATGGCTTCTACATATGATATCACTACCAATCAATTGGATAGAAATATATAGATTATTGTGGAAATCATAATAAATAGGTCATCTAATGCCCTCAAAACTAGAATTTTCTAACAAACGTGTTAATGCAAAGATGAAAAAATTATATAAATGGCATCCTAAAACCAGCTACTTGTTTAGGACTGAATTCTATTATAAAAAACAACATTCTCAAACCTAACTTCCAGTGAAATAAGTTGTACAAATTATTGGAATTGTAAAAACTATTTGGGAATTTCTTTCCCGCAAATATATGGTGCAATATACACCTGAATACTGACAATGCCCAAGTTTGCAGAATACCATACAACAGAGGCAACAAAGCATGCTGCTATTCAACAATCATTTCCACAACACTGTTTTGGGCATTTTAAATCCTAAAATACCACAATAAATTGGTATATTTTCTTCGATTCATGAGCCAAAAGCTCGGAGATTTCCCCTACTACACTTTGTACACTAACCCTTATATCATATACAATAGATTGCAAATTGATTAGTAATACATAATACACATATCTATGCACAAGATCATCAGTCTAATCCTCTCAACTTGTGAATTATCCTTTAAATATCCCTATCATGGTGTTCATTTTTGAGCTTGTTAGGAGTGACAATATTGTAACATGGAGGACCTAATATATAACTTTTTTTTTGATATGGTAAGATGGAGGGGCCATATGGGGAGTCGGACCGTGATTCGCACCTGGGCTAGCTGTTTGGTAGGCCCCAAGCCCTACTGTTGCACCCAGCCCTTAGCCCTTGATATATAACATTTTTAACTTGTAAGAATATCACACAAGGGAAAACTCTTGCATTCACGAAGCTGGCTATTCTGGTGATAAAATCGCACGACCACATAAACCATGCATCCATACATTGGTGTGGTATACACAATTTCCATGCCTTAGATTTTTTTTCGGTTTGTGGTATACACAATTGTTGGATTTAGACCCATGACCTCCAAAATACAAGCATACATGCCTACGACTCCGCCCAACACTTGCTACAAGCTACACTTCTTTTTCAAACACATATATTAAAAAAAAACTAAGCCTACGACACCTCAGCCAGCGTGGGTGTAATGTCCCCCTTTTCGGGACATTATTAATATTTATTTTTCACTTGCATTTGTACCCCTTGGCATGCCTAGCACTACAAGTGGGAGTCTCTTTAATTAGTTTAATGTGCACATAGGTTAGTTACTTTTATTTATTTAATTAAAAAATAAATAAAATGCACATAGTCTTAGTATTAAATATTTTAATGAGAGTTTATGTTTTCCCTCCAAAAAGGAAAGGTCGGTCTTTATTGGATATTGCACCCCTTAGTTCTATAAAAAGGGAGGTCGAATTTCCTTAGAGGGTATGTTGATTGATCATTTGATGTTCACTCCATGCTTGGAGTTGGGATGCATGCCCATTAACGTTCTCTCTCTTGTGTGGGAGTTATTGTGTTGGTTTGATATTCAATTGAAGTAATTTCATGAGATTTGCAAATTTACTTGTTGGTGATTCTCTTTCTAGCTTTGGCGCCTTTTATTGAGAGTAAAATCTGCATGTTATTGAATATTATGAAGGGTTTTATGGTGTTTTAGATCTGCTGGTTATTGTTGGTTTTATTCTAACTATGATGACTTGATTAAGGTATCTTTTAGCATGCTTGAAGGATTATTAAGTGCTGGAAATTAGTTGTGCAATTTATTCTAACCCTAGCGACTGAGTTTGGGATTTCGGGGGCTGTTTTGAAGGGGTTTCAGTTATCATAAAATTCAGATCTTAATATCTTTGGAAAAATCTTGAATTATAGATTAATCTGCACTTTATTTCATGGCAAAAGATGAAGTATTGAGCAAGTTATGAATTTTCCAAGTTTCAGTTGTTTGTGCCAGGGTTTTATCTACACAGTTTCAGATTTTGTGGGTTGATTTGCATGCCTTCTACTTATCCAAAAATTGTGATCTATAGCTTGTTGGAAAGCTAAAAATATTAAGAATATTTTGGCATGAGTTTGATAGAAAATAATGGATGGTGAAGGAGTTATTAATTTTTGAAGTTTGCAACAGTTTAGTGCATTTATAAATTAATTACTGTTGTAATTAATTTCAGATTTGAAGTGATTAATTTCCTAATTGGTTCTCCCATCTAATCCACCACCTTGGCTCACTCTAACCCTTTTAGGGTTGTATTGAAGCTAACATCGGATTATTTGAGATCGAACTAGGAGGGTTTAATTTTTCTAGAGTTGATTCAGTAAAGTAATTTTGCATATTTGGATAATATTCCAAAAGAGGATATTACAGTGGTATCAGAGCTTCTTTCTTCTACTGTTGTGGGGGTTTGTATGGCAAAAACAAGGAGGAATAAGGATAAGTTAATTTCATAAATTTTGGAGTTGAATTGGTGCCCTAAATGTGTTGGGCGACCTATTTTTAGGGAAAAAATTAGGCTTTGGTGTTGGCTATGCAAAATATGGTTTTGTGATTATTCCTCATATTTTTGTGGCCCAAGATCTAAAATTTCAGCTCTTTTGGACCACCCTTGCCAAAGATGGAGATTGTTGAAGTTGCTATATTTTTTTGCAGTATTTCAGGTTTTAAAAACCAGATTTCAATTATTTTCAAAAAATTCATTTTGGAAAAGTTGCTCCATAATATTATCTATCATTCCCCAAAGTTTCATGCAATTCTGAGGTGTTTTGAGCAAGTTATGCAATTTTTCTAAATTCAACTATGGATAGTGACGAACTTACTATTTATAGTAAGTCTCCCTTTTCCAGATTTAGAAAAATTTCTGTTTTGGCATATTCAAATTGGAAAAAATATTTCAGACTTATTGCAAGTTGTTTGAGGTAAATCAGAGTACTTTTATTCTTTTCCGGCGGGTATTGTTTTGCAGATCATGGAGATTGCCAGTGACAGGGGTTTGAAAACTAAGCTCTATAAGCTTGGGAAAAGGCTCAAGAAGCTTTCATTTGAGAAAAATGTATTGCTCCACACTCTTGAAGAGATAGTGAGTTGTTTATGTTTGATAGAGCAATCTGATTATAGCTCTATGTTTTAAGTTGTAGCTCCTTTGGTAACACACTTAGCTAGAACTAATTTGTTGAGACATAAGGAGGTGGATGTGAGACTTTTGGTGATTGCATGCATCAGTGAGATCACACGGATAACAACCCCAAGTTCACCATATGATGATACTACTATGGATGAGGTATATGAGCTCATGATTGGAAGCTTTCAAAAGCTTTGGGACATCACAAACCCTCACTTTGATAAGAGGGTTAAGATCTTGAAGAACATGGCTCAGGTAAGGTCTTGCATTCTAATGTTAGATCTTGATTGTAATGACCTCATTTTGCACATGTTTGAGGTTTTCTTTGATGTTATATATGAGGAACATTCACATGAAGTAATGGATGCTATGGAAACAATAATGTCCATAATGTTAAATGAGTATGAAGAACCTCCACAACTTTTGCTATTCATACTTGTGGAAGGATTGGAAAAAAAGGAGTCATGTCTTGCTCACTCCTTAGCAAGAAGAGTTGTAAATCAATGTGCTGATGAAGCAAAGTGCAAGGAGAAAAGACATGCATTCAAGGTATGAGCACTTTTGTTTTTGATGATGGATTTTTGGCATCTAATGATTGCACAAGTTTGAATGGGTGCAAGGAGAAATCAAATTTGGTTGATGGGCATGAAGAGGACTATGAAGATGGGCTTGTGAAGAGGTATGCTTATGAAGGAAGGACATCATTGAATGTTTTATGGTAATTTGCAATTCGCTGTAATTTTCCGAACAACAGGCCCTAATGGGCAATTGAATGAGGTTTGTCACCCAAGCATGAGTCTCATGGATGTCCCAAGTCATTACCCACCAAGTATGAATGCTTGTGGGGAAGACAAAAGGGTTTTAGACAAGGAAAGTAATGAGGAACTAAGTGCTGTTCCAAACTCAGAAATTTCAAGTTTTGTAGATGTTGGGGGCAGCCCAAGGTATGATCTTTCTTGTTTTATTTATCCTCATATGTTAAGTTTTGATGGGTATGATTTTGAGCATGATAGGGAGATGGATATGAGGTGCAACATGGAGTATATTGGTTGCATTTTTGTTGGTACTCTTGCTCTTAACATTTGGGTGCATATGAAGTATGATGGAAAAGGAGAAAGAGTGATTATCACTCTTCCTAAAGATGAAAACCATACCAATAAGCTTGCTGGTCCATATGAGGAATTCATCATTAGAAGGCACAAAGGTATGATGATTTCATGTGTTTTGCCCCCTATCATAAGGGAAAGTCATTGGCACAAAGTAAGGTACAAGGCTCATTGGTTTTCCTATGATAATATTCATAAATGCATGCATTATATTTCAGCTCTATCCTTTATTTTTGAGTATAGAAGAAGAGGAAATTTGTGGTGTTATCTTGCACATATTGCTTCATGTGGTGAGGGGATAAAAGGATTTGGGTTTTACAAGTTTGGTTTGGATACAAGAATATCATTTCATTTCCTTTGTCAAATGATGCTAACTCCTATCTCTTTGGAAGACGTGAAAGAAGGATGGATCACATGGACTACACTTTACATGGTAAGAAGTTCATTTTCAAATTTTGAGCTACAATTATGTCTTCCATTTGGGTGTTTGATTGAGATGCTTCCAAGGGTAAAATCAACTAAGGATAGGTATTGGGAATGTATGTTTGATGTTGTTTGCATGACCACCATCTTTTAGGCTTCAATGAAAATTATGAGAAGTTTGAAGGGACATGGTATGAACTTTTCTCAAGATACTTCATTTTTCAGCTGTGTTTTTGAATAATTTTCAATTTTTCATGGTTGAGGATGAAGTTTTAGTTACATGAGAGCCATTTTTGTTCACTAGCTTGATGATCATTCATGTGGGGAATTTTTTTTTGAATTATGTTAGTTGTCCTCTCATTTTTATCAATAATACCATTAGAACCAACTCCACTATCACCTCCAAAAT
Source organism: Taxus chinensis (assembly GCA_019776745.2). NCBI lineage: Eukaryota > Viridiplantae > Streptophyta > Pinopsida > Cupressales > Taxaceae > Taxus > Taxus chinensis. The sequence goes on from CM034156.1 coordinate 49,929,486, forward strand.
TCAGATTTTTTACATACATTTGGTGACATGGTTGGTGGTATGATTTTGGCTCAAGGGTGACTATTTAAGGGTGGAGACCAGCGATCCTAATTCTGATTTTTGAAGGAATAATGCATGATTACAGCAGTGTTGGGAGCCACATAACAGATTTTGGGGACAACCCATGCATGAAGAAGATTTGGGAGCTCTCCATGCCTTGGAGACATGAAGAAGAAACGGGAAAAGTGTTTCTCAACATTTTTTTTTTCTAATGAGTTTGCTTCATGTGTAGGATCGAAGACATGTGATGGAAGACTATTGTCCTATTCATTTCATGAGGGCATTTTTGAGTGGGCATCCTTGGATCTTAGCAAAGCTCATCCTTTTGATGACTCTCTATGCCATGTTAAGGACACCATCTCTTGGAGCACATGTTATGGAGCTGATGACCCATTTTTTTGGGTTGACATGAGGGAAATAAATTTTTTCTTTCCAACTCTTCGCCACTTGACAAGCACCGGATTGAGGGTTTGGATGCACCACCCCACATCTTCTCTTTGGGCATGATGCATGGACCTATGAGCTTTCTATTGCTTGAGGGCAAACAATTTCCTAGAGGGGAGGACTGTAATGTCTCCCTTTTCGGGACATTATTAATATTTATTTTTCATTTGCATTTGTACCCCTTGGCATGCCTAGCACTACAAGTGGAAGTCTCTTTAGTTAGTCTAATGTGCACATAGGTTAGTTACTTTTATTTATTTAATTAAAAAATATATAAAATGCACATAGTCTTAGTATTAAATATTTTAATGAGAGTTTATGTTTTCCCTCCAAAAGGGAAAGGCCGGTCTTTATTGGATATTGCACCCCTTAGTTCTATAAAAGGGAGGTCACATTTCCTTAGAGGGTATGTTGATTGATCATTTGATGTTCACTCCATGTTTGGAGTTGGGATGCATGCCCATTAATGTTCTCTCTCGCTTGCGTGGGAGTTATTGTGTTGGTTTGATATTCAATTGAAGTATTTTCATGAGATTTGCAAATTTACTTGTTGGTGATTCTCTTTCTAGCTTTAGCACCTTTTATTGAGAGTAAAATCTGCATATTATTGAATATTATGAAGGGTTCTATGGTGTTTTAGATCTGCTGGTTATTGTTGGTTTTATTCTAGCTATGGTGACTTGATTAGGGTATCTTTTAGCATGCTCGAAGGATTATTAAGTGCTGGAAATTAGTTGTGCAATTTTTTCTAACCCTAGCGACTGGGTTTGGGATTTCGGGGGCTGTTTTGAAGGGGTTTCAGTTATCATAAAATTTACATTTTGATATCTTTGGAAAGCTCTTGAATTATAGATTAATCTGCACTTTATTTCATGGCAAAAGATGAAGTATTGAGCAAGTTATGAATTTTCCAAGTTTTAGCTGTTTGTGCCAGGGTTTTATCTACACAGTTTCAGATTTCGTGGGTTGATTTGCATGCCTTCTACTTATCCAAAAATTGTGATCTATAGCTTGTTGGAAAGCTAAAAATATTAAGAATATTTTGGCATGAGTTTGATAGAAAAATAATGAATGGTGAAGGAGTTATTAATTTTTTGAAGTTTGCTGCAGTTTAGTGCATTTATAAATTAATTACTGTTGTAATTAATTTTAGATTTGAAGTGATTAATTTCCTAACTGGTTCTCCCATCTAATCCACCACCTTGACTCACTTTAACCCTTTTAAGGTTGTATTGAAGTTAACATTGGATTATTTGAGGTCGAACTAGGAGGGTTTAGTCCTTCTAGAGTCGATTCAGTAAAGTAATTTTGCATATTTGGATAATATCCCAAAAGGGGATATTACAACGCGGGTCCCACCTCGCGCATGTATGCATGCATCTAGTATGAGGTATATAAATGCGTGCACATTATTCTGTCGTTAGGATAGCCTTATGTTGCATTCACTATTTGTGGTTTGTGTAATAAACTAGAAAGGATTGTATAGCTACAAAGGGGATGGCTCGGTACCTGTGCTTTTTGAATTGTAATGGTAGCATGGTATTTTGAGAGTATGTTTTTTAAATTTAATCCGTGTGCATTATTGACATTGAGGGTGTCAAATGTGAATGTTGATATTTTTTTGATTGAAAAGCTATCTATTTATATTAATAAAATATTAATGTTTAAGCTAATCATAAAAAAGGTGGTATGGTAGCACACTCTATAATCATGAGGTTATATGACCGACATAAAAATCAGGGCAGAAAGCACATGCAAGATCTCTTGAACTTTTCAATAAAAAAAACTACAATAGAACTAGAGAAAAATTAAGCAACATCTGCCAACATGGCAGCGAATGAGGGAGGAGGTGGAGGTGGGCTATTAGGCTTGTCCCACCCACCCAGAACCACCATCAGGCTTCAGTGAGACACATCCGTCCACCCATCATGTTCTTCAATATTTTCTTTCCTTTGCGGGGAAATGCCCATAGAAAATTGTGGAAACTTATCAGGGGTTCCTCAAGTAACTGGAGAATCACCACTGACACTGCCACTAGAAAGATTTCGACCATCATTGGCGGCGGGAAGATTCTAGCCATCAATCCCTCCAAGATTTAAAGTTGATATTTTTGGTTGTGGAGATTCTTTAGAATATAATTCTGCAATGATTTATTTTACTAAAAAACAATAAGACTAATAAAAATGGTAGCATTAGAAAGAAAAGAATAGTATTTTAATGGTAATATATTACACATTTAATACCAGAAAGATCACTTTTAAATGGCACTCAAAGTCTTCAAATTAGATCTTTGATTGAAAGGCGTATGACTACATATTTTTGGAGTAACCTATTCTCTGTTTAAAAAAAAAAAAATGTCCAGAAGTGACCAACAATAATGATTATTTATGCACTTTAATTTGCTTTCTACATGACACTAAATTGTGTTGTGTTATGCAAACATTTAGAATCTATTTCATGGTTGATTTAACACATGTTTAATATATAGATTTTTCTTTATGAAAATAATAAATTTTATTTACATTTAAAAATTTAATGTTATATATATATATATATATATATATATATATATTTTGATAATTATAGATATGATGTGTTGCAATGTAATTGACTACTTTAAATCATTATTCAATAAAGTTGTATAATAATATATAAATAATATTACTATTATATATATTAATCCCTACACAAATATTAATTTTTTTTTTTAATTAAATGTTCTTAAGAATTTTGGAACTGTCAATATTAATTGACTGTTTTATTAAACTATTTCAAATTAACTAGTTAAAAGTACTGGTAAATTATTTTGAGTAAGAAATTGATTTATCTGCAACAAGTGGTACACAACAATTTTTAAAATTTGTAAATATGTTTGAAAATTTAAATTTTGGGTTATAATTTTTTTACTTTATAATTGTTTATAACTGATTTTTAAAATCAATTATATAAGATCAAATTTGTTAAAAAATAACTTATCAGAGACAGTCTTGATTGTAAGCATTATACTTTTATGTAAAACTATCTTTTTCTTCCACATATCATTGAGGTGTTATATTTATTTATCTTTTCAATGTACAATAGGCAGTACATGGATAAGTTAAAATATAAATGGATTTCGTAAAATATAAATGAAATTTAAATTGGCTTGTTTAAAAGTTAAAACTTTTGGTATAGGAGTGAAGAGGATATTAATATGAAAAAGGGTTATATAAATTTTTTTTATTAGTTTTATTTTTCAATAATAAATTGTAATATGGTGTATTATTAATAATATTTAAATTAACTATATAATATGATCCATTTAAGAAATACTTCACAATTCTATCATATTTATATATAACAATAATTTAAAATTATCTTATAATACTTAAAACAGAGCATCTAACATATAAGTTATAAAACTAATTGGTATTATATAATGATACCAATACTTGTCGTGACGAGACTATAAAACATAGAGGAGCTAGGATAATACCATTTCATGATATAGTGGCGACAACACCATAGATTAATTAGAAGCCAACCTCAACTTACAAAATTGTGAAGTGATACATCATAACTTTTGGAGACTAATATAGTCTTAACATATTAAAATATAGTTAAAATTAGGCAAGTAATTGGAATATAAATTATATTATAAAAATAAAATAATACAATTATTTACAAAAATAAATAAATTGACACGTATAAACACCCCACAAAATCCAAACCAACCTGAAGGCTTGAGCATTCGAAGTATTGCACGCGTCTGTGTAGAAGCAAGCAACCATCAATTGAGAAATATTAACAAGGACAGCTAAAATACATGGATTCTCGAATAAAAATTCTAGAGCTCTCTCTCACAAATGACAGTTAAGTATTCTAATTAACAATTCCAAAGTTCATGGTTCGTTTCATGTGGATTATTTTATGAGCATGTACGCCAAAATTAAAACTGAACGAGAAATACACTGGCAGATTCAATTATATGAAATAATAACTACGACTAATCTCCAATAAGTTAATATCGCTAATGATACATTGATTGACTTGCATTCTTATTCACAGATGTATGTACAATGTAGGCTGACGAATGATAACCAGCAACCTCAAGTAGCTTTAACAACAAAAACATTGCACGGTTCATTTCTGCTTTTCAAAAGTCATCTCTGCAAAAATGGATTCATTCAGTGATTTTGATGCCTATGACAGAAACTAGTCTCTGTCTCTTAGCCTTTATACTCCATCTCTCTGTGGCAATGCACACCAATGATCTCATCCAGCTCCAAATTTTTAAGGTCTGGATTCTTTTTTCTCAACATGGATGTCAGATACTTGAAAGCAACTTCCTCACAAGGAATGGTGATTCCCATTTGGTGATCAAAGCCATACTCTTCCTCAGATTTCTGCAGCAATGCCTTGAACAGGGAATGATTCAAATAATCTGTGGGGATGATAAACCTACTTCGCTCATGCCCAACATATACTGCAAAATGTCCCTTGGGAACATCTGTTGGAAAAGCATTGCATGATGATTTTCCAGGGACCTCATCTTCCAATGTGAAATATTGTCTCCTCTTCGGAGAAAGGACACGCCCAACTGTCTTATGGGCATTGGCGAAATTGCAGAACTCTCTGATTATCTGCTTCAAAAACACACCTTGAGGATTTCGCTTTGTTCTTGCCATTGAAGTGAGAACAAAAGCAAAACGAAGTTAAACTACAAGCTATTGCTCAATACTTAAAAGTGTGGAAAAAAACCTTGTAGTCAGATTAATGGACTTGATCTCTATATATAGGAATTCAAAATAAATATGCTCAGGCACCCGATAAAGGAAAATTAAAAATTTCTCTGTAGTAGTCATGAATGGACAAGTCTAGTACAAAATCGTGGTAGTCCGTGAAAAATTTGTATTCAAGGTTCATTATGGAGGACAATGCATGTGAGCCATCTTATTCGTTCACTGTTGAAGACGGTGGGTATTCGTTTATTTTAGCAGAAAAGATAATGCAGTCACATGGGTGTTGGCACTGTGCTCGTTGTTTATGTTTAGTGGATCCACAACAAAGTTTTGTGTCTTTTTATTCAAAATTGATGTTCATGGAATGTTGAGAGTGACTAAATCTATATTTTAGTAGATAATTTCGGCTTTTCAGAATTTCGAGATTGACTGAATCTATACTTTAGTAGATAATTTAGGCTTTATAGAGACGAATATTATTAGTAACTATGTTCCACCTTTTTTTTTTTGAGATTGTTACAACAGCAGTCACATCTGTTTATTTGCACTTAAAAAGAAGTAGACACCATTCTGCATAGTGAAAGTTTGGGCTACACTGATTTAACTATTTTTTATCAGTCGAAAAAAGTAAAATGTTGTGTTGATTGTTTAATCAATTAAAAATGTTTGCTGTGAGATTCAAAGTGGTCGACGTCAAGTTGTCAACTCAACAGTACAATACATGTCTAAAGCATTTTTTTTTCAGAAAATGTTGAATACTATAATACTCCAATTTAAATTTAGCAGCTGGGCTGAAATGGAAAGCTACAATAATATATATTTTTTTTGATGAAATAAAATTATATTATCTCAAATAATAATGGAAAAACAAAAAAAGGATGCCCAGTGTTACCACATGGACCTATCCAATCCCAGGCACATGCTCTACCACTACTCTATCTTATACATAATGTAGAAATTTCCCATTACCATATATATAATGCACCCAACCATATATAAAATGTAAGGAACCAGAGGAAGTAGTGTTCAGTTTTAACATTATTAAACTTTTTAAGCTACGTCCATTGTGATTGCATGATCCCCGACCCTAAAAAGGAAAACTTACGTAACAAAGTGTGGCATAGCTATACACAAACTGATGTGGAAAACACAAACCAGTGTTCACAGATACAAAGAAAATATCACGTAACACTCCCTACCACTTGAGCTAATATGGAGGACAATATAGTTACTATAGAACCTAGTTGTTGTTGGGTAAAACTATTAATTTCTTTAATGGAGGAGACATATTAGAGGGTGGTAAATGCTGCAAAAGCTACCCTGTAGTCCTTCCTTGCCCAGGTATGGTGGACCTTAAAGGATCTTTCCTATACTTTCCTATCCTCTAGTCTAATCACAGATATGGTGGACCTTAAAAGGATCTTTTCTGTCTTTTCTTTTGATCAGTATATTGGTTGGTTTTCTGTCTACTTAAGTTGGCAATCTCCAGTCAATTTCTTTTTGGCTGGCAACTGCTCAGATTCTGACCTCAACATGCAGTATTTTGTCTATTCTGTTACTGTATTATTAACTCTTTAATATGACAGAACATTTTGAAATCTCGATTTCTAATATAAATCTTATACTATAACATTACTCGTTTATGATTGATTAATAATGTTATATGTGAGGGGAAGTTTGAGGTTAAGTAGACATAATATTCTATGTAAGTATAACTTCAATTGTCATGTGGTTGGCTTTATTAGTATATAATTAAATACTCCTCAAAGGTAAAGATAAGATTGTTAAATACATAAGGTGCAAGGGAAATCATGAATGTTGTGTGTCTTAGTTAAAGGGGAGAACAACTCGTGATTTTTGTGTCTGGATGACAATGACCTTGTTTCGATCAAATCCCTTGACCTAATGTTGATCGAGAAATTTTTCGTCGCTCATGCACTTCACTCCCCATCTCTAGGGTTGAGGAATTGCGGTCATTGGTAGGATGCATTTGGTTCAAGTTTTCCCTCTACTATTGGTTGAGGGAATTTACTTATTTATTCTCTCCTAAAAGTTCTAAAGCTAGGCCATTTTTGCATGTGCTCAATTGCTCACCTCTACAATTGGTGGTTAGAGGGATGTGATGAGGGGAGTAGGGGGTTGTGAGGTTCAGTTAATTTGAGGATGGATGAGATATGGGGATACTTCACATAATTGGCCCTAATTTTAGATAATTAGATACTCTTAAAACTTAGAAAAGTATATTATTTAATTTTCTTTATAAAAAAGTCAAAATCCTATAAAAGAAATAAATACTAGCTATGTCAAAGACATTTTCTCTACGGGAAAGGATCTTCTCTTTTCATCCTTAAGCCCATATAATTTTAAAACATGAATTGATAAAATCATCTCTTCAACATAAATTTCATTTTCCTTACAACATTAATGTTTGGATCGATTTTATCTAATTCAAATATGAATAGCTATGATGTGATTCAAATCTTAGAAATGTGAAATGGTGCAGGTAAAGCTTCTAATCATTGTCCTTATTTCAACCTGCATTAAATCTAGGTGGGTGATACATAATGTTTTTTATTGTTATAATTTCATCATTGTCCTCTATTTCAACCTTAATCTCATGAGAGAAGTGTCCTCTATTTCCTTTCCAAATATTATAAGAATTATGAAAGACATTACCGAAATTTCCTTGATCATATTCTTAAAGATGGATTCGCTATGAGATAAAAACTTATGATGGTATGTATTTTACTATAGGGTACTTTTAGAGTAAGGAATTCAAATTGCATCAAATCATGTGCATCTTGAAAAAGCTCGAGGAAAGCCATCAAAAAGATATATTTTGGGTTACATCAATTGGAACAAAATTTAATCCACATGAAGTCATTTTTAACCTCCTTCTATCACTAATATAAATATGGAGATCCTATATATCACATATATTTGCAAGGTTGAATGTTCAACCAACCAATGAGCCATTTACCATTTTTTGTGGGTGATATTTCATTAGTTGGTTGACTAATTCAACCTACAAATATATGTGATATTTAGTTGAGCGCACGAATACAAGATTAGATATGGAAAATTAAAATTCCAATTTTTTTTAATTCTTTGTACATCATTTAATAGCCACATATAGAATGTTATATGTGGATGCAAAAGTCTCAAAAAAATGTAAATTCTTGAACAAGGATAAATTGTTAGTTTATGAATCAAATATCAGGGTTGTAAAATATGTATTGACATTTATGTTCTCAAACTAGTTAAACTAATGAAACACATTGGAACATACCTAGATTATTTAAGCTTCATTTATGTTTTATTGGTATGTTGTCATGTCAATTTAATGGCTTTAAATGCTCAATAACTCAATGTCTCATTACAATTAAACCATGATTTTTGTATGATTTTTAATGTTATAACATGTCAAATAATCAAGGTTTGATTATCAACATTCATGAAACAACAACATGAGGGTTCACTATCTTTCTAGTGCCACTGACAACTTTTATTCACATGCAAGCTAAGTATACATAGATGAGATGAATAGTTGAACCCCATTAATTACATATTTGAGATAAGGGTGTGACTAATAAGTTGAGTGTAATTTTTCAGTATGTTTTGTACTAGAAATTTTAAAAATATTTGAAATTGCAACATTTCATTTGCAAGAATATAAGCATGCCAACTATTTTTATACATGTGCAAGTGATAAATATGAATTTTGATTGTACATATTTTGACTTACTTTGAGATTCATGAAAAGGGGAACATGCCAACAAGATAAACTCTTTTTTACTAATATCTATTTTTTTCGATTTTCAACATAACGCGGTCACATTATGACTTGGTCACCTTATAACGTGACCATGTTATAAAATAAACTCATTATAACACACCCGTGTTATTGCTTGGAATTTCTGAGCCATAACATGAGCATGTTATGACTATGAAAAATACATAAAACATGCCCGACCAAAATCGAGCCAGTTCATTTATTTTTGAAAAAAAATGTGATTCAACAAATAATCTAGGAAGGAAATAGCTTGAGCGGGTTATGTTTAGCTGAATCCTAACAATCGGCATAGATTCCACTAGAAGGTAAGTTTTGGCTGAATTTAGGGTAGTTTTAGTGATTAAACTTGTTTTTCTTGCATTCTTTTTAATGCATTTAATTTTTTATTTTCATTAGATCTAATCTCTTCACCTAAAAATTGTTCTTCTCCTAGAGACCAGGGTGAACAAAACCTACGTCAAACACCTCCTTCAATTCCTATACATCCTCATAATACCCAAGAAAACCTTTTAGGGTAGATTCAGAATAATAAAGCTCAAATTCAAGGTTTAATAGAAATCATAAGAAACCCTAATTCCACAAGTGCCCATCGTCAAACTCTTATATTGTTAGTGGAGTCATTAATATCTGATATTGATAATGTGATGGCTCAAATAAACATGTGGGAGGACTACAAAAACCATTTTTCGCAATTTTTATGTAGAAAATTTGTCTTGCGATGTAGTGAAGAAAAATTATCACCAAAGACAAGTTGTGTGCTTTGTTCATTGACCCCAAATATGATGCACCCTTACTATTAAACTGCATAAGATTCCTGATCCATTGGTGTAACTATGAGGAGATCATAAAATTAGGATATATGTGGATGGTTTTTAACCAACTGCCTTACAACAATTTTGAGGTTTCACGATATTTCTTGAGGAAATTAGATTGTGAGTTCATCCTCAATGAAATATTAAACTATTTTGATATTAGAGAGTTTTAGGGAAAATGAAAAGGCTCTGCACATGATAGATTAGGGGCACAATGTTTATAAAAAATACCACTTAGACCCCTTGCTCACCAATATATTCAGCATGTTTCAGTCCCTTCAGTTGTGAAGGAGACTATAGAGGTTAAGACACTTCAGTATATTAATTCTTTAACAAATTCTCTAGTTCAACATGGCGTCCATCTCTCTCAACATGATGAGGTTGGGATTTTAAGGCATCATACATCATATAACATAGTTTTTCATACTTGTGGGATTATAAGCACTTATGTGGTTAATAAGGATGCTACACAACTTACTTAGGATGTTAATAGCCTAGTCAGGATTCTCTATGGCCTAGTCAAGCTTCTCCACATGTTGAGCAATCGATCGAAGGAGACACATTTTGATTTTGTTTTGTAAAATATCATAATCAAATATGTTCTACTAGATTCAACCTTTGGTATTGACCAACAAGTAATTTTACATGAATTTAAATGCAATTTAACATATGTTTTTGTACTAAATTTTATAATTAATAATATTAATTCATTGTGAATGAAAATTAATGAGTAATGTGTATTTTTTATTAAATTTTAGGGTCAAATAACACATCTGGTATCACATTTTACTTCTTCAAAAAAAATTGTGGGCATGAAAACCCCTCAGGTCATAAAATTTGTAATAAATTAGTAAATGTCTTATGTGTTAATTTATTTTTCATATAGATATGTTATCCTAAAAAATTACAATTTGATGTCGAACAATCAGATGTTAGACCTGTATGCATTGAGGGATGTTGGTATGAGAGTGCACGTCAAGGAATTCATTGATGTGAGTTTTAGCATTTTTAATCATCATATTTATGAAGGGTAATGAACTATAGTTAACGTATGAAGATAATGTCATATAATTTGTATGTGCATTACCTTTTTCCTTTTTTTAGTTGATGATGCCATTATAGTCTCCTATCGAGATTCGACGATCATTAGATATTGGAGTTCTATGGGCATATCTTTTGTCACGCCTCTTACACATGTATGCACTAGTAAAGTAATTTTCATAATGAATTAATTGTATTAAATAACATCATGTAGTATAATTAAATGAAATTCATGTGTATTCTAATTTTTGTCATCATGGTTGCCACAAGAGGAGTTGAAAACCCCAGTTCGTGCACCTCCTACTAATGTTGTTGATGATCTTGAGAGGCAGAGGATGATTTCGAGTGATCATAAAATCGCAGTAAGTATCTATTTTTAAGTAGTATCATTTTATATGTAATTAATTGTATACTAATGGGTATATTGTTTATTTGTATTAATAGACAGAGCTATAATCATCATTTGAGTGTAGGAGGTTTGATATGCATAAGTGACATTCCACTAATGTGCTTGAGTCATCTTCCCAATGGCCAAAGAGAACCATATTATTTGATGATATCCCATGGTTTAGATTTATACATATTTTATTGTTTGCCTTTGTGGCATATTAGCATTGAGTTATATTTATAATCATTCAACGTCATCAATTATAATAATATAATGTCAATGTCAATGCAATCCACTTCATGGAATCTTAACAATTCAAATGAAACATATGTAACAAGACAATATAATATTACATTAATTCTAATAATTAAAATGTAACTAGAGAGAGAGAGAGAGAGAGAGAGAGAGAGAGAGAGAGAGAGAGAGAGAGAGAGAGAGAGAGAGAGCTGTTAGATGCTATCAATGGTGTCATTCCGCTGCCAAATAGTTAGTGTAAGGAATTCCAATGTTAAATATATAGAATGAATCAGTACGGTTCTAAGCAGTTGAGGAGGTTGTAACCAACAACCAAATGTAACTACTCCTATAATAAATTGAATATTCTTGGGTCATTCAATGCAGTGTAGTTTTGTGTAGTTTCATCTTCTTGCTATTTTTCTCTATGCTTCTAATACTAACAGTGGAATTAGAGCCAATTAGTCACCATGGAAGGAAGTACTCATGAGAGGAGAGGTTGATGATATGGTTGATGTAGGGGAAAAAGATAAAACTTGGTTTGAGTGCTTGAAAACATGGCTCGTGTATGTGGCCCTAAAAGGAGGGAAAACGTCCAATGTGAAGGAAAAATGTAGTGAAGGAAAAAATGTGGCTACCATGGTTATCTAGTTGCAAATCTTGAGAACCTATGGGCACAATCATGTGGGCAGAGAGCCCTGTCGTAAATCCAATGGGCCAAAAAAGTCATGGCAGAAAGACGTGTGGGAAAAATAGTCAAGGAAAAATGTGACCCGCAAAAGTCATGGCTGCTCAGAAAAATGTGACTAGAAGAAAAATCCTTGAGGAAAAGTTACAAATAATCAGTCATTATTCCTAAATCCTAATTCGTGTGGGCAGAAGAGAGGAAAAAGTGAAGTCGTGTGGGTAGAACAAAGGAAAATGTTGATTTTTCTAGACTATGTATACATTTTCCTTCCTTGCCATGTATTTGAATATTCGACTTATGATTTTTATTAGAGTGGGAAAAATACGTTATGATGTCCATTACTTTGGCATAATAAAATGGAAAATATATCAAACCTAATTTTTCTGGAATCCCAAAAATTAATGGGCACTAAGATTTTAATGTTTACACAATTTCATGATTTTGATAAGATAATATCGGGTAGCGAAAACATACTGGCTAAATTTTTTGTAGATTATGAAAAACATCATAAGGAAGCATTATTGCTTCTCAAGTTTTCGGTGTTGAATGATATGATACAAGAAGTACGAAATGCCACTGTGGCAAACATGTTATGGGGCAATTTGAGGGATAAATCTCAAATGTCAAAGAAAGGATGGGTTTTGTACCTCAAAAATACATTGTTTGCTTTGAAGCTATAAGAAGGTGGATCACTGTATGAGCACCTAATTCGGATGAAAGACCTCCAACACCAGTTATCTTCCATAAATAAAAAGGTGGACGATGATGATATTGTGGCTTTGGTTCTAAATAATTTTCCTTCTTCATATGAGTCATTTATAAAGGCACTTCATTTAATGGTTGAGAATCAAATCGTTATGTTTGATAAGGCGAGTTCCTACTTGTTACAAAATTACTTGAATGAAGACAAACATAGGCTCAAAAGTCTAGTTCTGGAAAATCTGAGAGAACTTTTATTGCTTAGTCTAAAGGAAAGTGGAAACAACAGGCTGAGACATCCTCTTCCTCTCCTAAACATCAACTGAAATGTTACTATTGTCACAAACTTGGTCATGTGAAGGACTGTCGAAAAAGACTCAATTCCCTAAAGAAGTATAAGGGCATGATCATGTGGCTATAGTTGAACATGAGTCAGAAGATGAGTATGCTCTCATGGCATCTTGCACGGCTAATGATAACCCTACTCGATGTTGGTTCTTTGATTCCAGAGCATTACGAAATTTCACATGTCAAAAATATTGGTATGTCAATTTTCATTCTTATTCTTCTAATTCAATTACTTTAAGGGATGGAAGATCACTTGCCATAGACAATATTGGGGATGTTCGTATTATGCTAAATGATAATACCTAACATCTTGTAAAAAATGTTAGATATGTGTCTAAAGTGAATAAAAATTTGTTATCTATCAGTTAACTAACTGATAATCCAAATATCTTTACTAAATTTTATGGAAAACAATGTATTGTGTATGCCATCAAGTAAAATAAGGTTGTTTCCTTGGGGAGTAGGCATGGTGGTCTATACAGACTTATTGATCCTACCACGGTTAACTTACATGCCTTAGTTGTGGAAGGCAATGCCAATGTTTTATGACATGAAAGATATGGCCATCTCAACCTTCAATATTTAGCCTGCCTTCATAGAGCCAACATGGTTGTTAGTTTTCCTCCTATTCAGGAGAAACATGACATGTGTGCTGGTTATTTTACAGGAAAACAAAAATGGAAGTCTTTTCTCTCTGAAGGTGCTTGGCGTGCAAAGGGGATCTTGGATGTTGTACATGTAGATCTATGTGAGACATCGTGGAGGACTCCCATAGTCCTTGGTGCATGTTATTTTCTCTTGCTAGTGGATGATCATTCTCGGAAGATGTGGGTCTATTTTTTGAAGAAGAAGTGTGATTGTTTTGCTTCTTTTTTCAAGTTCAAGGCCTAAGTGGAGAATCATATCAACCGACGGATCAATATTTTGAGATCTGATAATGGGGGTGAGTTTACCTCTAAATAATTCACATATTTATGCATTAAAGAAGGGATTCAATGCTAGTTGATAGCCCCTTATACCTTGTTGGTACCAAGATTTACTCTTCTTCACAAACTGAGCAACACCATGGATTTGACATGACACTCAAAAGTAGATAAATGATTATGTATGTTGTTTTGTAGTCGGGGAAGTAATTTATCTAAATTTTTAGCACTCAGGCTTTGAAGAAGTGGGTAGCACCTTAAAAGGATGTGATTTTATCCTAAATATTTTAAGTTGTGCCTTTCAACCAAGGTAAGAGAACCTATTTTGTAACCTTTGTTATTGAAGAATACTGGTAAATCCTTCTTTTGCATAAATTTTATAGAGAATGCCTTGGGAAAATATGATCAACACAACAAATCTAACTCTCATGAGTTGTCACTTCAAGATTATGGAGATATTTTCAATACAAGGAAAAGGTTACTAAAGACATTAAGGAATCCTGATTGTTCTACATATTTTTGCAAGTAGATTTTGTTCCTTTGTTGATACAAAGGAAAAACAGTGGTAGTTCAGGGTGGATCAATGGTTTTTTAAATGATTTTGGTGGGATATGAAGCAAGATAAATTTGATTATACTTGATCTTTGGAGGGAATTAACAATAATGAACAACTTCACAATAGAAAACTTCAGAACAATCAAGATGTTCCTTCAACCAAAAGGTGTACTTCAATGGAGGCCTAAATCAACAAATTTTCACATAATATTTGAGACTCCAACATCAAGGCATGAATTGGAAGACTCAATTAAACACTAAAGTTTCTGATTAATCACGCCTAAGGTACACCTAAAGACTTACAGACAATATTTATCAACAAATGACAGTGAATTGATTTTAAATTTGTTCATCTCATCCAAGATGAAGGCTCTTCTTGAAATGAAATTGCAAATACCATTAGACTATCACAGGGATGAGATCTTGTGTGATTTCACAAAAAATTCATTATAAGATTACAATAGGAACAAAAGAAACTATTTGCAGACATTCTAAAAATAAAGTAGACGCAAAATTGTTAGAGGTCAGACATAAATTAATTCCAAAATTGCTTGGATTCATCAGCAGGGGAAAGCTTCCAGAGAAATCTCAGTGCTTGTTCAATGGCTATACATCTGCAACCAACTTGACATGACAGAAAATCTAACACAAAAGAAAATAACAGGTAATCTCGGCTTTGGTCTCTCAGGAAGACAACTTTCTCAAATTTCTTCTCAAGAATTCAGACCATTTGCAAGAGTATTCTCATTGCATTTATACATTTTTTCCCACTCAAATTTTGTCCCCCAAAAGAGAAGAATATTCAAGGGACCTTTGCTTGTTACCAATTTTTTACAGATAAGTGACGTTTAACAAATTCAGATCCGAAATCTGCCAGGTGGACCAATTGTGAACTGATCACGTTTCTTGGGCCCTCGACTAATGATTAGGATGTCATACCACAATTGCTTTAGGGAGTCCCTTTAATCATTCTAATTCTGTCATGTGAGAAATCCCCTTTTTAATAATTTTTCAAAGCCTCTTCATAGTTGGACTTGATAGGTCATCCCTTTTTGCTCTCGAGGCAACACCTTTTTCACCTTTTATGCCTGCACCTTCATCATTTCATCCCTTTTCCCTCCTTTTCCTCTGAAATTTATATTCTACAACTTCTAAATCTAGCATTTTGTGTTTTTACACGAGCCCGAGCAAAAATCCACTTCAAAAGTACTTCAGATTTACAAATTGAGCTCCCAAATTGATTCAATTAAACTTTGCAAACCAAAACGACACAAATTTGCCAAAAAATTGATGAAGAATGATGCAAAAAATGCATCTCCAAACATCCTGGAGCTTCAATGGTGGAAAAATCAAATGAAATACACAACTACTGTTGATATTGCCTTTCAACTTTTAATCTGAGCCTTCCACATGGAAAAATGTTATTGGAAATGGATCTAGGAGCACCTTTTGACATTTTATAACTTTTGGAAAAAAGTAAATTTTGACATTTTTCTCTGCCCCTCTGCCTTTAGAAAAGGGGCTTGACACATGTCCCAATGTGGGTCCCAGAGGAACCTGTCATCACCAATCCGGCACTATGATAATTCTTCACCAAGAACTCCTCGTGCTATGATTATTTACTAATGCACAGCCTTTAGTTTGGTGGATGTAATCTGGAAACACAACAACAACCATAACACAAGAATACCATCGACTATGATAAGAAGGAATGATGATAAATCTGAAATATCAGAGTAAATTATAATATTAACATGAAATTGTTACAATCTCACCCATGAGGTACTTCAAGTGTTATTGACTTCACTTGCCTTTCACCAAGACTATGGGAGAAAACTTTACAATTACACCTCTTAATGGCTTCTTCAACACACCTTTAAACTGATGGCTTCCTTTACACACTTCATACAATATTTCTAACTACTTCCTTCTATGCTAAATGAGGGGGGTGGCCTCTTTATTTATAGAACTTTTAGGCTTATCCATCTTATCTCTAAGATAGGATAAGAAATCCACTCTAACGAATCATATTCCATACCTTAACTCTTCTCTGTACATGTAAGCTTATCTTTTAAGATAAGATAAACCTTATCATTTCACATGGGTTCCACATTTTTAGACTTTTTACAAATAAAATACACAAAATATTTATGACCTCACTCCTTGTCTTTATTACCAATATAATATTTCTAATTCCTAATCATGTAGACCCTACTTCTCTACTTACCCAAACTTTGACATTTTAACATTACCGGACCACTTACGACAAATATTTACTTTTTACAACATTCCTATTGTACTTTGACTGTTACCGTACTCTACATTATTGGCGGCACCGTACTGACGTGCACCGTTATCTTCTATCGGACGCTACTACTAATTATACTTAACAACATCCTATTCCTAATACATACATTAATGAAATAGAAATTACAGAGGAAAATTTTAGTGTCGACATCTTCCCCCTTCCTAGCTTCTACTCCGTCCTCGGAGTAGACTATTCTGGTGCTTGGAAAATCTTCAACTTGTCGTGGTTGACCCATTTCGTAATGGGAGTGCCATCCAATTCCTCCAGTCGGTACGTACCATTTTCATGCACAACTGCTATTTTGTAGGGCCCCATCCATTTTGGAAGAAATTTTCTCTATCTTCTTTTTTTGTATCTGGAATCATATACTAGAACCAAGTCATTCACATGAAATGGAGACCAACAGATCTTTTGATCAAAGTATTCCTTCTGCTTCATTTTCTTCTTATAGCTTGTATCCTTTAGCTATTTCCCTCATTTCCTCTAGCAAATGAAGATGTACCAACCTTTCTTTTACTGAATCACTTTCATCCATCCTTTCATTTTTCATAACTCTCACAGTGGGAATATCAAACTCAATAGGAAGAACTGGATCAATGCCATAGGCCAACTAAAATGGGGAGTATCCTGTTGCTGACTTTGATGTTGCCCTATATGCCCACAATGCTGCATGAATCCTTTTATCCCATTTATGTACCTGCAAGGCTGCATCTTTTGCTAGAATTTGACACAACACAAAATTTGTTCGTTCCACCTGTCCATTTGTGCTTGGCTTGTATGTTGTTGCCTTCCTGTGCTTAATAGAAAACTTATTGACTAGGGCTTCTACCACCTCATTAATGAAGTGGCTTCCTTGATCTGTTACAATTTCTAATGGGCAACCAAATCTGGTGACAATGCGTTCATATATGAACCTTGCCACTTCATCCATGGAAGCTGTTTTCAATGGCCTAGCTTCAACCCACTTGGTTAAATAATCTGTGGCAACTACAATATACTTATTTTGGCGTGAGGTAGTTGGAAGTGGACCTACAATGTCTATTCCCCACTTTTCAAAGGGACCAAGTGGAAGAATAGGGCATAATGGAGCTGATGAAGTCTTACGGTTACCATGTGTTTGACAAATATCACATGTCTTACAATAATTATAACAATCTTTAAAAAGAGTGGGCCAGTGATAACCTGCATCCAAGATCCTTCTTGCTGTAAGTTGTCGAGAGAAGTGCCCTCCACATGTACCATTGTGGAATTCTTCTAGCAGCTCATTCCCTTGATCACATCCAACTGCCCTCTTGTACTGTCCATCAGGTCCTATTCGAAATAATACTCCATGCAGAATAGAATATGGACGACTGGCTTGAGTAATCTTTCTCTTAGTCTTTGCATTGGCACCATCAGGAAACTTGAATTCATTCAGATAATTCCAAATATCTATGTATTCACTAGGGATTGTGTCAAGGGATAACAATGCTGCATCGGGGAAATCATCATCATCACAAGATGATCCTAAACCATCATAGGCTCGAGAGAGTGCATCTGCATTGACATGCTTCTTTCCTGGCCTATCTATAATATCAAATTCAAATTCTTGTAGAAAAATTATCCATCTTGCTATCCTCCCTGATGGGTTAGGCTTATTTACAATATATTTTAGAGCCTAATGATCTGTTACAACTAGAAATTTTTTCCCTAGCAAGTAATTTCTAAACTTCTTTACAGCAAAAATGATAGCCAGAGCCTCTTTTTCAGTTACAGTATAATTTACCTCAGCACTGCTCATTTGTCTGCTCCCAAAGTAAACTGGATGTTCATTCCCATTTTCATCCTTTTGGCTCAAAGTACTTCCTAGTGCTGCATCTGAGGCATCAGTGTACACAATGAATGGCTTGCTCCAATCTGGATTCTTTAAAATAGGTGAAGACACCAGGGCTTCCTTCAGTTGTCCAAAAGCTTCATGCGCCTTATTTCCTGGTTCATAAGTAACATCCTTCTTCAAGAACTGGGTTAGTGGCTGTGCAATCTTTGAGAAATTCTTGATGAACCTTCTATAGTAACCCACATGGCCTAAAAATGATCTCAACTTACTTCTATTCATAGGAAATGGTAAATATTTGATTTTTGAAACTTTATCAGGATCAGTACCAATACCATCTCTGGATACAACATGCCCTAACAAAACACCTTTAGAACATCCAAAGACACACTTTGTAGGGTTTAGTGAGGCTTGTGCTTCATCTAACCTTTGAAATGCTGTCTCCATCTGGTGCAGGTGGTCCATCTTGCTCCCATAGATGTAAAAATCATCCAGAAATACTCTGATGAAGTTCCCAATGTAGGGTTCGAACACCCTATTCATCAAACGCTGGAATGTTGCTGGAGCATTACACAACCCAAAAGGCATAACTCTATAAGCAAACGTTCCCCAAGGAGTGGTGAACATGGTCTTCAGCTGATCTTTCTCTACTATACAGAACTTGGTTGTAGCCGCTATATCCATCAGCAAAACTATAACACTCCTGGCCAGCTACTTCGTCCAAGATCTGATCTGAGAATGGAAGAGGGTAATGATCCTTCTTTGTTGCCTTATTGAGCTTCCTGTAATCAACACAAATGCGTAGCTTCCCATTCTTTTTTATTGAGATCACAATGGGAGAAACCCATTCTGAATTCTCCACAGCAAATATGAATCCTGCATCAAACAACTTATCTATTTATTCTTTTACAGTCTTAGAAAAATTAGGATTCATTCTATATGGCATTTGATTTATGGGCTTAGCACCATCTACCAGCTCAATAGAATGTTCTACCAAACTTACTTGACGGAGTTCCTTGTAATCAAAAGTGAATATGTGTATGTACCTTCGAAAGAGCTGGAGGTAGGATTCCTTCTTACTCTCCATCACATCATCACCAATCTTTATTTGTTGGAGACGATCATCAATTTCTTCTTCAGATAATTTTATGGAGTCATGAGTCGGTGTGACTGGAAGGATATCCATGACCGAAACATCAACCTCACTTTCTTCATCTTCTGTGTCCACTTCACTCGTACTAGAGTGATAAGAGGATGTCCAATCATCAGTTTCATCACTTGAATCGACATGTTCTGCCTTATGATGCTGAGGGATCACGTTTATTTTCACCCTCTCTCTACCACGTCCAAGTGTCATGAAGCCTTCATTCCAGTAGTTTCTTGCATGAACGCTCCTTAGCCATGGTCTTCCCAACAACATTGGGTACGCAACAGTACCATTTTTCATCACTTGAAAGTCTACCACACATACAAAACTCGTGACAACTATTGCCATATTTGAAACAACACCTTATGGTTTAGTTTTTTCCTTATTTAATGACCTTAGCTTAACTATTGAGGGTCGATCAATTTTTAAACCCATCATATTCATTACAGACTCGGTCATTACATTAACTGCAGCATCTCCATTAACTAAGACATCATGAATTGAAATACCATTACATAGTACCTCATCTTGTGGAGCATAGGGATCCGCCTCTGCCTCCAAAACAGGGGCCTCAACTTCCTTCCTTCGTCGAGCATTGAGTCCACTTCGCAGCTCCCGCCTCTTCTCAGAAGACATAGCCAAGAGTTGACCATATGTAATATTTGCAGGCCTTTTGGACAAATCGTCTAAGATGGAGTATGGTCCTTGTCCCTGTGAAATCAGAAAATCCTGCACACCCAACTTTCTTCTCCTATGTTTCTTATTAACTTTTCTCCTTTCATCTTCTTAGGATCATTTCCATCTTGGTTATCTTTTTCTTTCTTTCTTTTTGTTACAAACACATCTACTTAATTATTTATGCTCTTATCTACTACATCAAAAGAATTCACAGGTGCTTTTCCTTTATCATTATCTCTTGTACCAGATGTAGAAGATCTATCTGGATAATTATACTTATAATGACCCTTTTTATAACAACCATAACATACAACTTCAGAAATATTTCTTTTTGGACCTCTATCTCCTCCTTGAGAACTAAATTCCTTTCCTTGAAGAAGATTAATAGTTAACTGACCCATCTTCTTGAGCAGATCTTCATACTCAGTAGATTTACTAGGAAAAATATTTGTGCTCACCGAGAGTGTTTGTGGATTCTGGACCAGAGGTGTTGGTGTAGGCTCTACCTTAGCAACAATTTCTTTGGGCTCCTCTTCCATGCTTTCTTCTTGCCTTCTTGCAATCTCCTTTGCTTGTTCAATGGTAGCTGGGCGGTCATACTTCACTCGTTGTCTGATCTCTGGCTTCATCCCAAGAATGAAGTGCTTACAGAGGAGATTATCCACGCCATTCATCAACCCATCCGCTAATCCTTCCTTCCGGATCTAGGCATCGAGCTTCCTCCTTAGCTCTAGAACACGAACATGATAGTCTCTTATCTTCTCCTTCTCTCTTTCGGCTAGCTTTGTGATCTCGATCATGAGATCTGTATATTTCTGCTGCTCACCAAATTCTTCAAGAAAACTTTCAGTTAATAAATCCCATGAGTTTTTACATTTTCACCTAGTGTTTCAAACCACCTAAGTGCTGAACCATCCAAAAAGGTAGGAAAAAATTCAGTCCATTATTCCCTTCTTATAAGGCCATTACAAATACAAGATCGTTTAAACTCTTGAATGAAAGAGGAAGCATCTTCATTAGATTGAGCTGAAAAAATAGGAATCTTCCCCATTTTCAAAAGTAACCACAGTGAAATACCAACCCACAAGTACAATCAACAAGACTTATGTGCACAAATAATTGGAATCACTATAATAGAAAGTGACTTTACACTTTTCTATAGTAAAATAGAAATGACCCACGGTAAACTATGGTAAAAATTGACTTACTGCGGTAAAAACTGACTTTACTGTGGTAAACACTATTCACGGTAAAAAGTGAAGTTACTGCGGTAAATACTTTTCACGGTAAAAAGTGAAGTTACTGCGGTAAATACTATTCATGGTAAAAAGTGACTTTACCATGATAACTACTATGCACAGTAAAAACAAGGTTACTCTCCAAATGATTTCTGACTAAGTGGGAATATCTCTCCAGAAAATCCACCAACGAGGAATGGTCCCAGCAACGGAACCAAAATGTCATCACCAATTCGACACTATGATAATTCTTCACCGGGAACTCCTCATGCTATGATTATTTACTAATGCACAGCTTTTAGTTTGGTGGATGGAATCTGGAAACACAACAACAACCATAACACAAGAATACCATAGACTATGATAAGAAGGAATGACGATAAATCTGAAATATAAGTGTAAATTATAATATCAACATGAAATTGTTACAATCTCACCCATGAGGTACTTCAAGTGCTACTGACTTCACTTGCCTTCCAATAATAACTATGGGAGAAACTTCACAATTACACTTCTTAATGGCTTCTTTAACACACCTTCAAAATGATGGCTTCCTTTACACACTTACTCATACAATATTTCTCACTACTTCCTTCTATATCCTAAATGAGGGGGGTGGCCTCTTTATTTATAGGAATTTAGGCTTATCCATCTTATCTCTAAGATAGGATAGGAAATCTCTTCTGGCCAATCATATTTCATGCCTAAACTCTTGCCATTACATGTAGGCTTATCTTCTAAGATAAGATAAACCTTATCATCTCACACGGGTTCCACCTTTTTAGAATTTTCCACAAATAAAATACACAAAAAATTTATGACATCACTCTTTGTCCTTATTACAAATATAATATTTCTAATTCCTAATCATATAGACCCTACTTCTCTACTTATCCCAACTTTGACATTTTAACATTACCGGACCACTTACAACAAATATTTACTTTTTACAACATTCCTATTGTACTTTGACTGTTACCCGCACTCTACATTATTGACAGCACCGTACTGAGGACGTCGTTATCTTCTATCAGACGCTACTACTAATTACACTTAACATCCTATTCCTAATACATACATTAATGAAATAGAAATTACGGAGGAAAATTTTAGTGTCGACAGAACCGCGGCTCGATTTTACTATTTTATCTCATTTTTGGAAAAAGGAAAATTTGGACCGTAGCTTTGCCCTTCTACCTTTAGCTTTTGATGTGGGTTCCAGCGGACCTGTGCTTCATTTTTTCACTTTATACTTATTTTCCAAAAAGGAAAAAATTCCACATTTTCCCCGCGTGCCTGCACCTCCATTTTTGACTATTCAACGCTGGCATTACTTTCTTGTCAGGGCTGCTCTTCAACTTACAATTTTATCCCTTTTTACAAAAGGCAAAAAACCTTAAATAACCTTGAAGCTCCGCTTTTCCATCTCCCCGCCTGTCACGTGTCTCAATGGTGCATTTTGAGATGGTCTTGAAAAGTAGAGACTCCAAACATGCATGGTCCCTCCACATGCCTCAGGCTTCAAAAAATTTCTTTGAAAAGTTTTAAGTACAAATCGGAGCCGGTGGAAGCCTCTGTCCCTTTGTCACAATTGTTAAGGTGGGACCTTGAGGGGATCCTAAAATGAGTGCCAACCCACCACGTGTCCAAGTTTTGGGTTGAAGTGAGCCTTAGAGTTTTTAGAGTGCTCCGATGAGCCGCATCCAACAAAAAAGGGTCATGTTTCCACTGATGTAGAGATGTAAATTTGATAGGGAAAAATACACCCGACAAACCGTAAAATGCAGGAAAATCACCATTTGAGCCTAGAAATGAATCTTTCTTCAAGGAAAGAGAACTTGGAAATGTTAAAAGGCCCAAATGTGATCGTCCAAGTCGCATCCAATCATGTTTCCATAGATATTTGGGACAAAAAATACAGGGATAACAAAACGTGGCTGTGGAAAATGCAGGGAAAGGAACAACCCGAGTTTTACGACCAAGTTACAGACTCTTTCAGATGGACAGAGGAACAAAAAAAAAATTCTGGACCTTTAAGTAATATTTGACCAAGGAAGGGACTGATCATGGCAACCAAATGGAGGATAGAGTTTTCAAGCACCAATATGGGAAGATAGAAAACATGACAGAGGCCGCAAACTGAGGAATATCAATGACAAATGGGGCGAGACTAATTTGAGCACCAACATACCCCACATTAGAATGGGGTGGTAGAACGATGAAACAAAACCATCATGGAGATGGAAAAATACATGATGCACAGTGGAGGAGTGCCATACCATATAAGTACTGGGGAGAAGATATTGAAAAATTTGTACATATTCTTAATCAGGGTCCTCGTAAAGCTTTGCAGGACATCACACCAAAAGAGGCTTGGTCCACCAACAAACCAGAGGTATCAACATTTCATGTTTTTGGTTTAGTTGCTTATACTTTGGTTCCTACAAATTAGAGGAGTAAGTTAGATTCCAAATGTTCTAGATATTTTTGTTGCTGGTTATATTGATCAATCTAAAGCCTATAGATTGATTGATACTTCCGCTAATAAGATCATTATTGGTTGGGATGTTAATGTAAAAGAAAAAAAGTTTTTCTTTGTTTGTAATCAGCAAGGGTACCATTAAAGGGGCAATGATTAAAAAGGTTCATAACATATTTTGGTACTCTTTCCTTGCCTAATCATGAATCCAGCCCTCCATAAACTTCAGGATAGTCTGTACAATCTCCCACTGAGATTTTGAGTCTTTAGGAAATCAAATTACATTAGTTTCTCCTCTGGAACTTCCGTTGGTTTCTCTTATAGAAGCACCACAACAAGATACAAAATCCTTAGTTCAATGGAGGCCTAAGTGGTTTTACTCCACTATTCAAGATTTGAGGAAGGAAGAATTGTCTTCTTTCTTAGATGGAAGGTATTGATGAACTGGTAAGAAAATTTATTTTTCTGAGCATGCTTAATTTGATCTTGCTTCTGATCTTATTCATATTAATGAGACACATAAATACTTTGAAGCACGAGGCATACTAGAATGGGAAATTTCCATGTAACTAGAGTATGATTCCTTGATTAAAAATAATACCTAGAAGTTGGTGCCTTTACCTCTAGGGAAACATCCCATTGGTTGTAAATGAGTGTATAAAATCAAGTGTAAAATAGATGGTACTTTGGATATGTACAAGGCTCGACTTGTTGCAAAAGGATTTTTGCAACATGAGGGGATAGACTATGAAGAAACATTTACTCTTATTGCAAAGATAGTCACCTTTTGGCTTCTTCTTTCTTTTATAGATCAGTTTGGTTATAAAGTGTATTAGATGAACATCAAAAGTGCTTTCCTCAATAGGGATTTAGAGGAAGAAGTGTATATGAAACATCCTGAGGCTTTATGGATTCATGGTCATGAGCATCTGGTATGTAAATTGATTAAGTCCCTATACGGACTTAAGCAGGCTCCTCGAGCCTAGCACATCAAAATAGATAAACATCTCATCAATTCATGCTTTAAACTTAGTCATTCTGATCTAAGTCTCTATGTCAAAAGCAATGATGATGACATTGAGATTCTTATTGTATATGTTGATGAAATTTCCATCATAGGTAGTGGAGATATTGTGATTCATAAGGTAAAATCAAATTTATGTGCTGATTTTGACATGACTGATTTGGGGCTCCTTCACTATTATCTTGGTGTAAAATTTTGGCAACATGATCACTTGATTTTCATTTCTCAAGTTAAGTATGCCATGAACCTGCTATAAAAATTTTATATGTATGATTGTAATTCTTCTTCTACACCTATGGAGGTCAAGCTGAAACTCTCAGCTCATGATGACTCACCATCGGTCAATGAGCCATTATATAGACAATTGGTGGGTACTTTGATCTATCTAACAATTACATGATTGGATTTTTGTTTTGTTGTCAGATATCTCTCTCGGTTTTTATCTAAACCAAAAATCATTCACTAGAGAGTAGAAAAACACGTTCTAGGATATGTCAAAGGAAATCTTGAATTTGGCATTCTATATCAGAGAGTTGCATATTTCATATTGATTAGCTATACCAATTCGGATTGGGGAGGATCTGTAGATACTTGATGATCTACCACATGGTATATCTTCTCTTTTGGTTAAGGAGTTGTTTCTTGGAAAAGTAAACTTCAACCTACTGTTGACATCTCTTCTATTGAAGCAAAATACAAGGTTGCTGTTAGTGCTAGTTGTGAAGCAATATGGCTTCGTTGGATTTTGACTCATTTTTAGTTTCCCCAGGTTATTGCTACACCTCTTTCACTCTTTTATGATAATCAAGGTGTTCTAAAGACAGTGAAGAATCCTGTCTATTATGCTCGCACTAAACATATCGAGATTCATCATCATTATGTTTTCTAGTTGGTTGATTCTGGTGAAATATCTCTTCAATTTTTTCCTTTTGTAGATCAGCCTACTGATGTAATGACTAAATCTCTTGGTCCTTTGTTGTTTGTCAAGTTTAGAGATAAACTTGGTGTTGTTTTAAGGTTATTCATTTTTTGAATATATAGAATGAACCGATATGGTTATAGGCAATTGAGGATATTATAACTAACAACCAGATATAACCAAATGTAACTACTTCTATGATAAATTGAATCTTCCTAGGTCATTCGATGCAGTGTAGTTTTGTGCAGTTTCATCTTCTTGCTATTTTTATTCGTGCTTCTAATACTAACATCAAATGTAATATTTTGGAAATAGAATATTGTGGCACCAAACTCACTATGCCCATGCATTAGGGTGGTCTAGTAAACAATGGGTGAGGCTTCGTTTCGGTGCTCAACGATGATGCTGCTTTCTGGCTACATCAACTGGGTGTAGTTCCTTAAGAGCCCTGAGAGAAAAAAGGCTATATGTTTTCCAGGTGATTTATCAGTCTCCGATGAACCTTAAAAGGTATCATCTGATGCGAAACCTTTACATTGGGACCCTATACAAAATCCTGTCTTAGATTTATCCATCTCAATTTGGTCCTCTCGTTATCCTATTGTTTATAACTATGTCAAATTGTCTAGTTCGAGTCAGTCTAACGATGTCCAATGCAATATTTTACAAACAAAAGCTTATGGCACCAAATCGACTGTGCCAACGTGTTAGGGTGCTCTATTAAATGCTTGGGGAGAATTTTTTTTGGTGTCCAACGATGTCAATGCTTTCAGTCTACGTCGACCGGGTCTAGTCCCTTAAGATTCATGAGAGTAAAATAGGCTATAAGTTCGTCGGGTGATTTCTCAGTCTCTGAGGCACCTTGAAAGGTATCATCTAATCCTAAACCTCTGTGTTGGAACCTTCCACAAAATTATATCTCAGACTTATCCATATCAATTTGGTCCTCTCGATGTTCTATTATTTGCAATCCTGCTGAATAGTTCATTCTAATTCTGTTTAAGGTTGTTCAATGCAATATTTTGTAAATAGAAGCTCCTGACACTAAAAGGAATGTGTACACACATTGAGGTGGCTTCATAAATGCTTGGGGAGGCTTAATTTTTGTGCCCAATGATGGCAGCGCTTCCGGGCTATGTCGGCCGAGTGTAGTCCCTTAAGAGCCTTGATAACAAAATAGGCTATAAGTTCAATGAGTGATTTATCAGTCTCTGAGGCACCTTGAAATATATCATTTGATCCCACACCTCTGCATTAGGGCTCTATACAAAATCTCATCTTGGTTTTCTCCATCTCAATTCGGTCCTCTCGTTGTCATATTATTTGCAACCAAACCAAATAGTTCAGTATGAGTTAGTCTAAGGTTGTCTAATGTAATATTTTACAAATAAAAGGTCCTGGCACCAAATTGACTTCAGATACACTTTGGGATGGCTTGTTAAATTCTTGTGGAGGATTCATTTTGGTGCCCAATGATGGCAGCGCTTCCGGGCTATGTCGGCCGAGTGTAGTCCCTTAAGAGCCTTAAGAGGTAAATACACTATAAGTTCACAGGATGATTTCTCAATCTTCGAGGAACCTTGAAAGGTTTCATATGATCCTACAAAATCCTCTACGAAATCCTTTCTTAGTTTCCTCCATCTCAATTTGGTCCTTTCATAGTCCTATTTTTTTTCAACTATGTCGAATAGTCCAGTCTGAGTCAGTATAAGGATGTCCAATGCAATATTTTACAAATGGAAGCTCCTAGCATAAAACCGAATGTGCACATGCTTCAGGGTGGTCTGTTAAATGCTTGGGGAGGATTCCTTTGGATTCCAAATGTTACCGGTGCTTTTGGACTATGTTGGCCGAGTGTAGTCGCTTAAGAGTCCTGAGAGCAAAATAGGCTATAAGTTTGCTTGGCGATTTCTCAGTCTCCGAGGTACCTTGAAAGGTATTTTATAATCCTACACCTCCACATTGACAACTTCTATGGATTTTTGTCTTGATTTTCTCCATCTCAATTCGGTCCTCTCGTAGTCCTATTGTTTGTAACTGTGCCAAATAGTTCAGTCCGAGTTAGTCTAAGGCTATCTAATGTAATATTTTGCAAACATAAGCTCCCATCAATGAAAAGACTATGAAAACATATCAGGGTGGCCTAGAAAATGATTGGGGAGGCTTCCTTTCGATGCCTAATGATTCCAGTGCTTCTGGGATATGTCGGTCATACATAGTCCCTTAAGATTCTTGAGAGTAAAATAGACTATAATGTTTCCAGGTGATTTCTTGATTTCTGAGGCACCTTGAAAGGTATCGTCTGATCCTACACCTCCATGATGGGACCCTCTACAAAATCCTTTCTCATTTTTCTCCATCTCAATTCGTCCTCTTGTTAAACATCTTATTATTTGTAACAGTGCCAAATAGTCCAGTTTGAGTTAGTTTAAGGATGTCCAATCTAATATTTTGAAAATGGAAGCTCTTGACACTTAGCTAACCACTCCCATACGTTAGGGTGGCATGTTAAATTATTGTGGAGGATTCATTTTGGTGCTCAATGATGCTAGTGCTTCCGGGCTATGTCGGCCGGATGTAGTCCCTTAAGAGCCACAAGAGCAAAAATGACTATAAGTTCACTAGGTGATTTCTCAGTCTCCATGGCACCTTGAAAGGTATCGTATGATATTACAACTTTGAATTAAGACCCTCTATGAAATACTGTCTTGGTTTTTACCATATCAATTCAGTCCTCTTATTGTCTTATTATTTGCAATCGTGTCAAATAGTCTAGCCTGAGTCAGTCTAAGGTTGTCTAATGTAATATTTTGCAAACAAAATTTCCTGGCACCAAATCAGATGCTTACAAACATCACGGTGGCTTGGTAAATTATTGGGGAGGATTAGTTTTAGTGCTTAATGATGCTAGTGATTCTGGGCTAGGTCGATCGGGCATAGTCTTTTAAGATCCCTGATAGTAAAAAAAGCTATAAGTTTTCCGGGTGATTTCTTGGTGTTTGTGGCACCTTGAAAGGTATCTTATGATCCTACACCTATGCATTGGGAACCTCTACCAAATCCTATATCAGTTTTCCCCATCTCAATTTTTTCCTCTCACTGTCCTATTGTTTGCAACCATGTCGAATACTATAGTGTGAGTTAGTCTAAGGATGTCTAGTGCAATATTTTGCAAATGAAAGTTCTTAACACCTAACCGAATGCTCCCCCGCATTGGGGTGGCTTGGTAAATGCTAGGTGAGGCTTATTTTGGTGCCTAATGATGCCGGTGCTTCCCAGATATGTTGGTCAGGTGTAATCCCTTAAGAGCCCTAAGAGTAAAAAAGGCTACAAGTTCGCCGAGTGATTTCTTAGTCTCTGTGGCACCATGAAAGGTCTCATATGATCCTAGATCTCCATGTTGGGACCCTCTAAAAAATATTGTATCAATTTTCTCTATCTCAATTTATTCTCTCATTGTCCTATTGTTTGCAACAATTCCCATACTATAGTGCGATTTAGTGTAAGTTTGTCCAATGCAATACTTTGCAAACGAAATCTCCTGACACCAAACCGACTGTGCGCACGCATCGGGGTGGCCTAGTAAATGGTGATCGAGGATTCATTTCGGTGACCAAAATCCTTCAATGTGAAACAAGTACTAGGAAACATATTACGAAGAGATTATTCATACAATATAGATGGTGAAATGAGAATTATAAGAAGAGTTTTTTCATACAATATAGGTGGTGAAATGATAATTTCCCCTTGTTGTTTGTTTCTAATATTTAATTTTCCTTAGCTTCTCTTAGTTTTGAGAATAATAATTTCTCTACTTACAATGCCAACCATGTGAAGGTAGAAGCTTTTTTGGCACCAATAAACTACGTAAATATGTTAGTAAGCAATTAAATAGAATTTTAAAACTGATTTTTTAAAAACAAAATCATTAAAGTAAATATTCAAATTAAATTCATGTAGATGTATATCTAATATTAAGTGAACATACCTTTGGACAATCAATCTAATGAACATCAAGGATCAACTCTAATCTTGACAGTAGTAAGAATTGCTTCATGATCTAATTCACAAACCTTCCATAGATTCTCGTTTAATGGCCTACCTCGATATTTGATTAACTGAATATTTTTTACAAGAACCAAATGTGAACAGTGAAATATCTTTCTATGTATTTCATAGTCTTCAAACAACCAAGCATTTGATTTTTTGATAGGATATCGTTGAAGCCAAGTTCTAGTGACTACCACTGACCCAATGTGATACTCAAGGTTTTCACCATCAATGACTATGGAAGTCAATTTTTTTCCCTCTACACAATGAGACAATAAGTATTATATTCCCTCTTCGTTAAATTTTGTCACAATAACTACAACAAAATCCCATGTATCACAAAATAAAACTTAAGTGAAATTTAAAATAGATTAAGATATTATCATTTAATACTTTACTAGTTTATAACATGACATGTATGTACCTTGTTGCACTAAATCAAATACTTAGTCAAATTCAGGTGATGTTGTCATATGATCTAAAGACATTATAAGTTGTAATGCTCATGGAACTTGATATGTATTGAGTGGAATTAGATGTCTACAAGTCCATTCATCCATCCACTGTTGTGACTCACATTCATTCCATACAAAATCAATGCATGATATACAAAATTATGCCATGTACCTAGTATGAATAATGTAAGAAATTGCATTTAAACTATGAAATGAGTGCATATCACTTGATCCTGTAAATGTAGTACAATCTTCATAGCTTGCCAAATGTTGTTCCTCTATCAACCAAAATTATCTATGAACCGTTGAACTCTCTTAAGATTCATGGCCCATGTTCTTGTGACACCAATCATCAATACTTTATGCACCTGAAAATTTAACACCATCTTTGAACTTTAATTCTTCTCTTGCAAGGGATATTTTCACACATGCTTCTTTCCCATGTCTTGCCTCAGTAAAACTCTGGATTTGTTATAAACCTATTGTTATGTGCATACTACTTAGATGATAAAACATCCATGCATTCTTGAATTTTGATGTGTAATTGTTTGACCAAATTTAATCTTGATTGAAAATAATGTTCCTTTCAGCCAAGTTTTCATAAAACAACTAGAAACAACCTTGCACATATTATGTAAAATGTGTCCGATCATCAAAGATGTAGAAATGATACTCTCTTAATATTTTTTGATATTTCTCAGTGCTTTTCAAAGAGTGCATGAATGTTATATGCATGAAAATAAAAATTTGCATTGAGCTATAGTATTGTGACTGAACCTCCATTTGTGGCTACAATGAGTAATTATCTATAAAGTCAACTATTGAAACAATAATTCCAAGTGGGAATATGTCTTTTCTTAACTTGAATTGTTCATCCAATCATCGATCTTTATGTGTGTGCCTTGCATACTCATAAACAATTTCCTCTCTGAATTTGACCATATATTTTGATACAAGTAATTGTTTTGTAACAAGTTCACCTCTTTTATTATTTTCCATATTTTAATTGATATGCCATAGATTTATATCTACTGAAACCAACTAATTATTTTCCTATTGAATGTGTACTCTCCTCATGGATACAAATTTTCAATTTCGGAAAGCCACCATATACGTTGCACGTTCCATCCAAACATGCTTTGTTATATAAAAATTATCCAATTGATATTTCACAAAATATCATAAGGATATATTACCTTGAATATTTTGGTGGTACATTTAATCCACACTCCTGCAACATGATGTCAGTATGCAAAACACAACATACTTGAAGAAAAACATCATAATACATTGAAAATTCAACATGATGCCTACAAAAACAAGTGGTACATGAGTGATTTATTTTCATATAAAAAGGTTTTCTCATTTCAAAAAATATTTAGCTAATGTTAATTTCTATATTTTAATTCTTAAACTCAGAGGACAATTGTGTTTGAGTCATATCCAAGAAATGTTTTGTATGTGCTTCACGATTACAAAAATCTATTCTTCTTTTTATTGTATCTCTTCTATTTGGTGACAACCTTGTGTTCTCCTTCCAAAAATTTACGAGTAATTAGTTTAGAATATTATATGTATCCTTGTCTTTCTGCGGGAGTCTATTAGAGAATGCACAATAGTCAGTGTTATTGGATGACTCAAGAATTTTGCATCTCCCTATTACTTTCATTAGTGTTTTTTGTTTAGCTTCAAAGCTCTACTTGTTTTTATAATCAAGTGTTTATTAAATATTTTATCACTTACTATACAATTACTAAGTGCACGTCATGTAACATTACTATCTTTGGTGCATTTGTTGACACCTATAACATGGTATGTTTTATGTATATTTTCAAAAATTGTCACATTTTGATAATCAACATTAGATGTTATTAACTCTAGGGTCTTCATTGTAGGTCTCATTTTAATAAATTTCATCAATGTAACAAATAATTGACATCTTTGTGTATCATTTAATTTCTCAAAGTAATTATCCCAAATTCCCATAGCTTTTCTTCTCACATATCTTTCAGACATTTTGTTAGGCATTGCTTTTATAATGTTTTCATCAATTTAAATTGAGTGAATGAGTTTTCTATGAAAAATGGAAGGAGGCGTTCTTAGATGTAAATATTCATTAACAACGTTAATTTCTTCATTCAGTGTTTCCATGTAAATTTTAGGATTAAAATTTGGATTCTCAGGTAAAGGTTCAACATTTGGATTCATACCAAATTCTTTATTCATAAAAACATTATCATTCAATTCAATATCAATATTCATTGCAAAATCATTATTCTACTCATTTTCATTATGTATTTCATCCTTATTTTCTAAAACATTAGGTACATTTGATATAGAAGATGTACCTTTCCCTCCATGAATTTTTTACATCTGCTTCACTTTCTTTATTCTAATCTCTTCCAATTGCTCGAGTGTCTTGTTCTTGACATTCTTCATGTTCTTATGTCATTTTTATCCCCCATGAATATAAAAAATATAGATAATGGGGTAGGGGACAACCTCATCTACTCAAAATTCGTGCAAGAATGTACAAGAATGTGCAAAAAAGACAGAGTGGGAAAAAAAATTGTTGGGCTGATGAATTATAGCCTAAGTATTAAAGGCACATAAGGTTAGGGCACGTAGATATTGGTTACATGCAGAGATATTGCTTAGTCTCCAAGTATTCATACCTTTGCGTGTTCCACACTCAACGTCTATATTTAACCCATTGTAACCAAAATAGCTAAGTCTCGAAGTCATACTATAAGGTTTCCATACTAATTATTTTATATGTATTTTATAGCTATTTTTTTTGAATTTATACACGTCTATCTTTCATTATGTATCTTATTTTCAACTCCTTGAAATTGAATAAAAATTATACAGTCCCAAACTAGGACTATTTTATACATATTAAATGAAAAATAATTTTCGATATTTTTTTAGGTAGTTGGGGGGGGGGGGCATAGTCGGCTATCCTTTATTGTTTAAAATTTAAAATATTTGTACTTGAAAAATCATAAAAAGAAATACTCCGTAAAAAAAAAAAAAAGAATCCATCCCAAACTAGATGCTCTTATCAATCTTTCTACCAAAGTGTTTTCAAACATACTAAATAGTGCTAAAAAAATAGGGGGCACGACTGACTGTCTACTATGTTTTTTTACGAAAATAGGAGGACCTATTGGAATTTTAGATCTTTATCCCACTTACACTTAACCATTTAAAAAAAAATTACTAGTTTAGAAACTAGACTTGAAATGCTAAAATTTAATGTTCTTATAAAATTTTCACGTTTTGAGTATAACTATCTCAAGTAACTCATACAAGTTGAAGATTTTTATTTTTTAGAAAAAGTGTCCACCTAAGACCCCCCTTTAGCCCCCCATTTGCATACACTTACCCAGTGGTAGATCTCAACAACATACAATCAACTAACAATTGCCAACCCTTTGGAATGGAGAAGTCATTTCAATTTACAAAAATGTCCTTTCATCTCCTCACACATGAATTTTTACCTTCACTCATCACCTGTGACCTACCAAACTCCTAGGAATGGAAAATGAGTCTTTTTCTTATCAGTGAAAAAGGACTCTTACAATATTGAATTGAGGGTCACTTAAGTGAATAAGAAAAAATAGGGGGAAAAGTTCATTCTTAGTGAAGAATTAGAATATGGGGAGAGAGGAAGAGGGAGAGAGATAGAGTTGACAAAATTGATGAAGATGAAGCCTTCTGATGGGCCTTCATGAATGAGAATTTTGACCTCTGGTCACATGTTGAACTGAAACATTGTGATTGCATATGATTTCTCCTTCTTCGAGAGGCAAGAACACTCTAGAGTATTGAAAGAGTGTTTAAGAACACTACTAAATGAATGGCATCAAGTGAAATTGAGATGATTGTTCATTCTTACATTCATGATGCTCCACACGAAGACCATCCTCTTACCCATTCTGGCTCCAAAACCCTCTTTGAATGGAATCATCCTTAGAATGCTCATACACTTTCTTGCTCAAATGCTTCTTATGAGAATAAGTGATTTCTTGATCCTTCACACATGAAAGTATTGGATGTTGTGGTATCCTGACTAGCTCATCATGAATTTTTATTTGAAGAGATTTTGACAGGATGGTATGTTCAATATATGACATGATCATCAAATTAATCCATGAGCTTCCCATTTCAATTTTGAACATGATGAATCCTTCAAAATTCACTTAAACCATATGTCACATGAATGGAAGCCTACTTACAATTTATGCACACATTTTTTACTTCAATCACTTCTCATGGGAATATGATTTCCTTCACAAGATATGAGGATTGATTCCTAAATGGAACTTGAAGGATATGTATTGAGGATTGATTTCCATTTGGTTGACCTCCAAACTGGCATTAAAGTGATGTAAATTCCACCTTCTCTGACTTGTCTATATGTGAGAACATTATCAAGCATGGATCAAGTGTTTAAAAACACTTCAAGAGGTATGTATTGATTTAGATGACTACCATCATCACTCATAGTGACATTATCTCATCATGATCATGACGATCATCCTCTTAGTGGCTTGAACTCAAATGAATCTCTCGATTCTTTTCAAAATCTTCACAAAACTTATGATTTTCTTGATTACACTTGTTATCCAAGTGAACACTTTGATCTTGTTCCTTATCATAGTGTCATCTACATGATTTTCCTTTCATGAACTAATTCAATCAAAGTGACTTCCTTATGTCATAATTTAAGTGAGTTAGATCATCTAGTTCCTTTCATCAAACTATGTTGTTCAATGATCTCCTCATAATTGATGCTTTGAGAGGTTCCAGAGGGTTTTCTTTCCTATTTAAGCCATGAGACACCTTCATGGCCTTGTGATAGTTGAAAAATGTAGTGATATAAGTAGAATGGGAGTTTTTGCAACTTTATGGGCTCAATTCCAAGACTTACTATTTTTAACAAGTCCTATCCAGGATTGTTATTTCTAGTAAGTTTTCATAATTTTAATCTTTTGATGTTTCTTTCCTGCCTAAGAGGCTACATATGCTAAGAATTCACCTCTTTTGAAAAAATATTATTTTTAGACATGCCCCACCATGAGTACATCCTATTTTTATTAATTTCACCTACATGTGGTACATTGCAACGAAAATAATCTTGAAATTTTGGGTTTCATTCCAAGATTCCCTGCTCCAATTTTCGGATGATTCCCTCATCCAGATGAGTGGGAAAATGATATTTTTATCAAAGGGGGTAGAATACTGAGGAAAAATCAGTTCTTCATATCTCAAAAAAACATCCACCTCATCGTGCAAGAAATGGCTCAGACGAAAGTATATTTTTTTAGGATCATTAGCTCCAAGTTTCAAATGATTTCTCTTGTCGGATCTTCGTAGAAATGAAATCGTGGCTTCCTGACATTTTACTATTGTGTTATGGAAGGAATTAATGGATGTTGGGGTATTTTTCAACAAAAAAATTCATGGAAATGATGACCTTTGTGGTGAGAATGAGTTTTAAATGACTTTTAGGGAGGTTTTAACTCACCCTACTAATTGTAACCTTCAACCCAGATTACAATGGAGTTTGAATATGGTGAAATTGGGAAAATAGTGGTAGATAATTAAAACTTATAAAAATATCATGACAAGTTACAACATGTGGTGTGAGGATAATGTGATGAGGGGTTGAGAATGAAGTCTGTGGGCTAGTAAAATACACATATAGAGTTTTGTGAGGTCATATGGGTGTCCAGAAGCTTCAAGACTGCATGGGTCGCACTTTTTTGTACATATTTTCCCATTGGAGACATTGGGGACACTAGGTACACAAAAATTTGACTTGTATGAGGGATTGAGGTCACACTTTTGTGCAACTCTTGTCCCCCTTGCACCATGGGGGTGAAAGGGACAATTAGGACACCTAGGGCACAAAATTGTGACTTGGGAAGGAGGTTGAGGTCAAAAAAAATTGTCATTAACTTCACCCTTTTCCCTTAGGGTAAAAAAGGGGGCACATGAGTGTAAAAAGTGTGGCTTGGCCAAAAATGGAAGCCATATTTGTTGTGGATGTCCAAAAATAGACATAGAACTTGCTTATTTCACAATGGAGACTTATAATAACGTTTTTGGGTCAAATATTATATTAATTTGACTCAAAAACATAAAATAAGATCAATGGAACAACTTTAGGAACTTTAATATTCATTAAATTAAAAATTTAGGCCCATTTTTGTCCTGAACAGGGAGGGCAGTTGCATTATTTTGAAATGCTTCATGAAACCTTCAAGCCTAAGAAACAATTGATGTTACCACCTTATAGATGATTCAAATAGATTTAAAATTCCAATTTTATTTCCCCATAAATCCTTACAGAGCTCCTAGAATCATCCAGAGAATTTAGGTTTCATAATTAGGGTGTTTGTTCCTTGCACCTAGAAAACCCGTTGTTGAGCATATTATCCGTGAATGAGAAATCCTTTCCTAAATATTCATAAATTTCCTCAAGAACCTTAGAGAATCCCAAAAACCAATTTTAGATGTTTTAGATATTTCTATGAACTCTCCTAGAGGATTATTACTAGCTTCAGAATGGCCACAAATAGCCTTTTTAGGCCTCCCGATGAAGTAGTCTTTCGTTGAATCTGACTGAATTCACATATCACCTTGACTAATCTTTCCTACACATGGAAACATACTTAATTAGATTATTAATACTTTCATTTAATCTTGGATGGCAGTGAAATTGAATGCAGGTTGGCCATAGGAAGGATGCACAGTGTCTAAGAGGTAGGATTTCACTTAGGGACTTAGTTTTCATGCTTTAAAAAAATTCAACTTATTGGGTTAGTCATTCTCTATGAAAAAAGTTGGACCTTACTTGGGGACATTTTACTATACTTGGTAATAGAGAAATCCATATATCACATGGGTAGTAGACCAGTGCTTTGTACATTAGGCAACAAAGTTCTTACACTGAACAACAAGAAAAGCTATAAACACAACTAACACACAATAGGGAAGGAAAACACAAGACAAAAGGGAAACCACATAAAAATATCCTAAATCACTTATGTTACATGTGAGGATAACCCACTTTTACTATATCACCAATTCTCACTGAATTCTTACCCGTACACAGGTATCATCGAATGTATTTCTTCCACAAATCCATTGATGTACTCACTAAAATATTACCCATTTCTCAATTTCTTCATAAATTTTGCATGATTGTCTTTGTAATTGAGGATCGAATGAGTCAGTTCTTTCTCTTTGTTGATTTTATATCTTTCTTCCTTATGTTCATCCCATTTCCAAATTCTTTCCATTCACAGATTTTCCTTCAATGCTACAAGAACGAGTCTTGATCACATTAGGCCCATTATTTTTACACTGAGACCTATGATATTTGATAGGTATTTGTTATTCATTTTCCATCCGCTTCATGAGCATTTTGTTCATGAGTTTATTCTTGGCTAATTTTTTAGGATCTTTGACACTATCACAAGTCTTTTAATGCTCCATGTTTCTCAAATGCTATAAGCAATATTATTTCATGCACTCTGGCTCTTTCTTGACATACTTATTATTATTATGTGACTTACAAAGTGCTTTATCTTCATGAAATGAAAATGGGTGTAAGGTTAGAATTGAAGGATGAAAATCATCACCTTATTTATCACTGTCATTTTGAGCTTTAGAATCTGGCTTCATGGTGAAAGCACATTTTCCTTGTCTGGATTTGACCTTGAAGAATACAAGTATGCTCTTATTCATATATTCCTTGTTGAGAAGTTTTTCATCTTCGTGAAAGGGGAATTAGCACAAGTTTGGGGTTCAAATATATAGATTCCTTTTTTTCCAATATTGAATGACATGAACTAGGGAGTCCATTTCAATAATGAATTCATCCTCATCCTGTGTAGGTTCAGCTTCAAGAGGCCTAAGCATATTGTTATTCATAATTTCTTGTTTTAAAGAGTCATCCTCTCCCAATGAGAAAGAGAAGTCTTGGTATTCACAATCATACTCATTGAACAAATTTTCCTGATGATTCTTAAGAAATTGATCAGAAACATTATACCTACCTAACAAGAAGTTGTTTGATATCATTTTACATTCATGACCCATAGCACTTATCACCTTGAGATTTCTTTGTTGTAAGTCAAAACTTCATTTCCATCATCACCACTCAGTAGATAAACTATTTTCATGATCACATCTAATGAGAAGTACATGTTTTCAAATAATGATTCAATCAAGTCATCATGATG
Organism: Taxus chinensis; assembly: GCA_019776745.2. Classification (NCBI taxonomy): domain Eukaryota; kingdom Viridiplantae; phylum Streptophyta; class Pinopsida; order Cupressales; family Taxaceae; genus Taxus; species Taxus chinensis. The sequence goes on from CM034156.1 coordinate 49,968,540, forward strand.
CTCTCTGACTAGCTCCATGACACTTAGATACTCTTCCATCAACATGGGCAGCTCAACATCTTCTTTTGAAGTTATGAAAAAAGTTATAAGACCTTGAATCTTGAAACAATATATCCAATCTTGGGTCATCCATCTTTTAGATTGTGTATTTCATTTTCATGATGGGAAGGATCTTCCTCATCTCACCATTGACAAGAATGGTGGCATGCGACCAATCCATCTATATGTCTATGCCCACATCCATATAGAAGCTTTGGATTAACAACATACCATATGAAGCTGACATGTCTACTATGAGTATCTTCATCGTGATCTTTTTGTCACAAAAATCTGTAAATGATACTTGAGCATTTCTTACTTGGTCAACAAGAGGTGCTTCTTTTGTTTCCATGGAATAACAATGGCCATTAGTAGGAGTGAGAAAGATACATAGAGCTTTAGTGAATTTTTCAGGAATGACATTATCGGAGGTGCTAAAGTCAATAATGCAATTATTCAGTTTATATCCATTAACCAACAAGGCTAAAAAGAAAGGTTCTAATTTACCATAGGTGGAGGGTGTAGAAGCAAGAAGATTATGAGGAGTGGTATGAGGGGATGTGAGGTAGTTATTCAACAGTAGCATTTTTGGAACATGAAATCGAATTACTTCCTTTGATAAACTTGTTAGTTTAGGTTATTATTATTATTTTTAATTTGTTTATTAGGATAATTCTTACACTTGGGTTATCCCTACACTTGTTGGGTTATCTTACTTAGGTGTACTAGTTGTGTGGAATTAACTTACTAGTTATGTTGAGTTAGCTTACTAGTTATGTGGCATTAGCTTACTAGTCTTTTGGAGTCAACTTAACTGCCAGTATTAGTTAATGGGAGTTATTCACCACTAATTTAGGTAGTAGTCACACTTCCATCCTTCTATATGCACATTTTGATTATAGATTTAATTCAATGACATTATGATGGATTTACATATATCGTATTTTAGCTATTTTTTTGTAAATCCTTTTGTAAGGTTATTCTGGTGAACTACTTTCAACTTATCAAATGTGGTGTGTTATTATCATCTGATATTTTCACTGTTTGGAACAATATTATTATTGTTATTTTTATCGTATCAGAGTGGTAGATGATTTATACATTCATCTATAACTTTTTTTTGCAAGCACGATTTAATTATTTTCATATATTTGGAATTTGTTAGCACTTTGTTGTAGCGTACATTTTTTTATGTAAAATGGAGGGCTATGTTAGATTTAGAAGGAAAAAAATCCTAGAAATGACCATTGAAGGAGACAATTTATTTTTTGAGTTTATTTTGGTTTTGTAGAGGTGGAAACATATACATACATATCTGCTTAGAAATCCATGTTGGGGAGGCAAAAAGTCTAGAAAAATAGTTTCTGGGTTTTTCACGTTCGGTAATAGTTTTTTTTCTTTATTTTTATAGAGTTCATGTGTGGCGAGGATATGAAGATTTGGGTATCTATTTAGAAATCCATACCGACGAGGAAGAATGTCTAGAAAAATGATTTATGTCTTTTTAGCGTTTGGTACTGGGTTTTTTCTTCCACTATGTAGAGTTTGTTGACCTTAAGCCTCAACAATAGTGTGAGGGTTAAGAAGTTCACTCTTTTGTTAAGGATGTGTTAGGAAAATATGAATTAAATTCAAATAGATGAATAGAAAGAATTTAATATAAGATAACATATTTCACACAGACTCAACCATCATTCTTTATTTATATCTAAAAATAAGTTACATTAGTCTCTTACACACACTTTTATATACTTTCATATTCTATTTTCACATATCTCTCTTCTTGTCTACTACACACATATACCACACACACTTCTCTATATTATTCCACATATATATTATTATGATTAATTCCAAAAATATAATTTTTTACAAAATTAGCCAAAAGACACTTCTTTTGGTCATGCCTTTGTCGGCTCAAGCCGCACTCTGTTATGATTTTCTTTGTGTTACAAATCTAGATAGAATTATGTGGATTTACACTGTGTTTGGAGGCTTCTTCCAGTCTTCTATAGATTTCTTCAGTCTTCAAAAAATTTCCCTTCTATCTGTGACTTCTCCTATGTCTCACGGGTTTTCCTTTACTTCACGAATTGTTCTCAAAATTGATGAAGAACCTTGTCAACATCATCCTCGGACTTCAAATGTTTTCTTTTCCTCAAGACAACCAAAAGATGAAGAACCCTATCTTCATTTTCAAAATTGTGAAGCATCTCTATTCATTGGAAATCCTTTTTCTTCCTAGTTGTGCTTTTTTGAAAACCAAAGCATCAACTTACTATAACTTAGAGGTACGATGCAAGGAAGTGTTCCCTCGCTTGACTCACCCAAATGGATTTACAGGACACGATGGTTCTCCAACATATGCTTTCCTTTAAGTGGTAGTTTAAGGGATGTATTTGGTATACTTAGTGGTGATATTATTCTCAAATGTGTATTATTTCTCTAAAGTCTCTTTAATTTCTTGCATCCATACTTGCATTGGTTTATTTTCTTGAGTAAGGAGAATAATATATGTAGGGGGTTGATTTGAATGAAGTTGGTTGTATATTTTCCTTACAGTTGCCAAATCTTTTTGCATTCTTATGATGGCTCTATCCATTATTGTATTGTATTCTTGCACATCCACAATTTTCTCATCCTGATGTTTTTTTTTTTGCTATGATACTGTTCAATGAGTTCTACAATATTCCTTTGTTGAGTACCATCAACATATGTGGTATATCATATTCTGTGGATTCCTTATTGAGCTGTTGTTCTACCTTTTCCAATTCAACCTTATCTTCCTGAGTTAAGCTTGGCTAACCCATAACATAGGAATAGTATGCCATGGCATTTATATAACCTATGTCTCTACCTTTGTAACGAATGTTTACATATATTTTCACCACCTTTGATTTTCTATGGCTTCACGTTGTAGGATATTTTCCTTATACTCTTTTATTGCCTTAGCTTTAATCTTCTGCTTTTCATTTTCCATATGATTCTAAAAGTATTTCCTCCATATCTATTTGAGCCTGTATTTATTTTAATAATTCATGTGGGAGGAGATGGATGATATCTTCTATCACTAATGAGAATATTTTCAAGTAATGAATAATAGATTTTGTTATGGATACTTGTTCTGTACCTATGCCCATGTCATACTGATGGGCCACTTGGCATAAACAAGTCTAATAAAAATTATATGCAGTGTAGGATAATTTTTATTCTTTCCAAGATTTAATGTCTTTAGTATATTGGGGACCTGGTTCTTCTTATCCCTGTGATGTTTATAGAGGAGTGAGTGGTGTAGTGGGGGTTTCTTCTTCCTCTGAATATGATATTTGCATAGGATATGCATTTGACTCTTCTCCTTCTTCACTTATTTTTGGTTCATTTAGTACTTTCCTTGTGGCCATTGTCTTTTGTCTTTTAGCGGCTGGTTGTGGAGAAGATTTTTCCTTTTTATCTCTTCTCTTATATGTTTTAGGCATTGATTTAATTGCTTCTCCTTGGTCATGTTTTTCTAGATATTCATTTTCAAACTCCTCATATGTTTCTGCAATCACATCATCAATGTTGGGAGGTATTGGTTTACTAGGGTCCACCGGAAGGTTTCTAATTGCCTACATTGTTGTATCTACCAGATCCTTAGATGATTCATTGGGTAGTGGAGCTACATGTGCAACCCATGGAATGAAGGGTCTTATGAAAATATAGTCGATGTCCACAATGAAGACCACCTCATTTTCAAACATGGCTACTATTTGTTATGAAATTCTTGATCTATTGGCCACTATATTTATTATGTTTTTTTTCCATCCTATTAAGGATGTGATTTTTTGCACCTAATTTATAGTGTTCATGTGATTCATTTTTTTTCCTGCAATTTGTATGTTTTGGATCCATTGTACTTGCTTTATTTTGGTTGGGAGGGTATTTGTAAAATACATTTCTAGGAAAAGTAGGATGGACCCATAACAAAATGTGTGTTTTCCCTCCTTAATATTCCTAATGTTTTCATGGAGTTTGAAGGCTAACATTTCACATAAGTTATACTCAGAATGGGAGGTCACCATATATAGGGAAATTTATGCACTTAGCCTATGAGAACTATCTTCTCTATTATTGTGATAAATTTTAAGCAAATGGCCTTAGCGATATACCTTAGAGCATGATTTTTAATTTCGCTAATTCGTACGCCTCTTTTAGACATCATTACATCCATTAACCGCACTATTTTTTTCATCGATGTCTTCTTCTTTATAAGTGCCAAATATCTTTTTTCTAGCAATCACGCGACTCTTTCTAGTACTACCACATTAATTTGATATGGTTAATTGATGTAGAGAATTTAGTTATGTAAGTGGCTGAGAAGAACCATAATCACATTATCTACCCTAGAAAAGTAGGGAATTCTGTTCTACACATCCAAATTTAATTCGACTATTACCTTTACATTATTATTGTATTCCATGGCCTTTGTTGTTTGATTTAGGTGGAGAAGTAGTTGTTTATCAATATCTATAGTCACTTATTTATACCCAATTACCTAGGTGTGCTGGTACATCATCCAGATAGATTTGAATGCTCACCTGAAGCACACAAATCTACCAGGAAAATATTAATTATTGGATTGACAAGATGTTAACATACTTAACCAAAAATATAACTAGATAGATCCATGTTCAACCATGACAGTTCATTGTACACATTCAATTGGAAACCCACATACTAAGGAAACATAACAAATCAAATAAGAACGAAGATCAACTGCACTAATGTTTCACCATACTCAGATACCTTAATTACCAGAATCCATCCATAATTATCCATTTATAACATAAATATTACATCACAGTAGCTGGATACATAATACTAAACACTAGAGAGTCATGCACGCTGATATACCAGTACAACATAGCTCTATTACATCACACGAGGTCTAATACATGGTACTCAAAACTATGTAGATAAACTTATATATATATATATATATATATATATATATATATATATATATATATATATATATATATATAGGGGTGGGGAATTTCCCTCACCACCCATGCACTGTCATCACCAATCCAGCACTATGATAATTCTTCACCGGGAACTCCTCGTGCTATGATTATTTACTAATGCACAGCGTTTAGTTTGGTGGATGTAATCTGGAAACAAAACAACAACATAACACAAGAATACCATCAACCATGATAAGACGAAATGATGACAAATCTGAAATATCAAAGTAAATGATAATATTAACATGAAATTGTTACAATCTCACCCATGAGGTACTTCAAGTGTTATTGACTTCACTTGCCTTTCACCAAGATTATGGGACAAACTTTACAATTACACCTCTTAATGACTTCTTCAACACACCTTTAAACTGATGGCTTCCTTCGCACACTTCCTACAATATTTCTCAGTACTTCCTTCTATGCTAAATGAGGGGGGGTGGCTTCTCTATTTATAGAACTTCCAGGCTTATCCATCTTATCTCTAAGATAGGATAAGAAATCCACTCTGACGAATCATATTCCATACCTTAACTCTTATCTGTACATGTAAGCTTATCTTTTAAGATAAGATAAACCTTATCATTTTACATGGGTTCCACATTTGTAGACTTTTTACAAATAAAATACACAAAATATTTATGACCTCACTCCTTGTCCTTATTACCAATATAATATTTCTAAATCCTAATCATGTAGACCCTACTTCTCTACTTACCCAAACTTTGAAATTTTAACATTACCGGCCCACTTACGACAAATATTTACTTTTTACCACAAAATTCCTATTGTACTTTGACTATTACCGTACTATACATTATTGGCGGCGTCATACTGGAAATGCCGTTATCTTCTATCGGACGCTACTACTAATTATACTCAACAACATCCTATTCCTAATACATACATTAATGAAATAGAAATTACAGAGGAAAATTTTAGTGTCGACAGCACCTCAAAATAGATTGCATGCTAAAAAATAGCCATGCGCTAGTAGCTGCACGCTTTTACAAAAAGGTTAATAATAGATTAATATATAAATATACTCTACTTTAATCCTATTATTAGCATGGTCTATGCATGACCTTTGATCTCCACTTTAGTCCCAAAATAGCTCTTTCTTAGCCACGAAGTCTTCTATAAAAGTGACAAGCGAGCGTGGGAATCTACAAGTAACTCTTCCGCGTACCCGACCTCCCGAGGTCGTGCCGAGACAGCCGGTGGGGATGGAATATGCGTGGGATGCAGACAAACTAGTTAGGCAGTCTAATGTCTTCGACACGCACTAATGGAATTTGTGAATCTAAGGCGAAGAAAGCCCTTCTAACTTGGACTGGTGTGATAGATCGATCAGCAAGGATGACTGCTCGAAGGCTCCAATCAATATCGAGCTCTGGCGTGATTCGATCTATGGGTTGTGGAATACGTGGAAAATGACCTGGGATAGTTTCGTGTACGTCCCCAGACAAGGTCATATGGTGGATGGTGGAAACAATTGACTCTACGGATGATTCTCTGGCCTAGTCCAGAATTCTCTAGCTTCGTTAGCCGCTATATCTAGTAAGGACAATTGTTCGATGATGATGGGTGGAAGTGGAGTGGATTGGAATACTAGTGTGCGTAGGCCAATGTTTATATCTGATTGACTTATGGATTCGTTAGGCTGTGGGACTTGTGGGTCACAACCGTAGACTCTTGGTTGTTGCGGTTCTGTTATGGTCATATACGAAATCAAGTCCTGATTCCTAGTATCCAGTAATCATATGCTTTCTCAGCTTCTATGTTTAGGACCAACAACTGCGTGATTTTCTCAGAATATCTCACAGGCGTTCGTGCAACCTGGATCCTTAGACTAGTATCTATGTCTGTGAGAGTGTCTCCTGCACCTGGCTGTGGGACCAAAGGATCACAACCAAAGGTTTGTTCTCTTTCGAACCCTTCTACAGTCATGTGAATGTTTATCTAGGGTAATCTGTAATTCGGTTGATTTGACCAAAACGTGTATGCTTGGTCGTCTTCTATGTTTAACCCTCTCAACTGAGAACTGATCAGTTGTAAATCTGTTGTTGTTTGGAATACTTGTATTCTGAGGTTTTGGTCTATGTCAACTATTGCTGTGACGAGGTTTGGTTGAGGCACGATTGGCTCAAATATGTATTCCCTGGGCTCCTGAGGTCCCGTGATTGTCATACAAAGTGAAATTTAAAATCTAACTGTAATAAAGCAAATTCTAACTACGTGGAATAAAACTAAAACATATATAACTTCTATTTTTGCATTTAACTTTTTAAGAGTTTAAGGAAAGCAGCTATTTTAAACGTATCTAGAAATAACAACTAAATAACAACTTAAAACAAACAAAATAACCGAGTGTAGTTATTTGTCTGTGCAATTTGTAGATTTATTCTAAATAATGCAATAACTTTCCTAATCTATTTGCAAGATTCTCGATCCTACCTCAGAAGTGAGGAGTGAATCATAGTTTCTCAGAAACTATCAATCCTCACAGCTTCCCTGGCAATATCGAGAATAGAAATTACTGAAATGAAACAATTAACTACCTTATTTGATATGATTCTAACTAGAACTTTGAAAGTTAAAACCTGGATTACGCAGAACAGTGGCGAATCCGATGGTGTGTGTGATCTTGTCCCCTCAGTGTGATCTCCTTGTTATTTCGTGTTCACGTGGATCCAGAAAAGCGTGTAATGCCAGCATCGACAGAAATAGATATTGGGACAAGGACAGCTCAGAATACAGACTGAAAATGCGAGTAGGAGAGGGATAGCACAAGAGTACAGAGCTTGGCTTATGCAATTCCTAGCGGGATTTTATTGCGAGTCATGCAACATAAAGCGACCAGAACCTGAAACTACCCTGTTTGAAGAGCAAAACCTGCAACTTTAATGGCTTCCTAAGCTATTCTACTCCAATGGAATGGATAAAACAACAACACTGTTTGCACAAGCTGGATATGTGGCTTACCAACAGCTGGATAATGCTAAATAAGCATGCAAAGAATTAAAACTATGGCTCTAAACAGAACAAAAGACTGAACTATGAAAATGAGAGCTTGAAAGTGAATGAGGGGCAGACCTGGCAGACAGCACTTGCACAAGGTGGATATGTGGCTTACCAACAGCTGCACAATACTAACTAAGCCTGCAAATGAACTGAAACTATGGCCTCTAAGCAAAATGATAAACTGAACTATGGAAAATGAGAGGATGAGAGCAAAAGATCAGACCATTTGCTTGTGCACAAACCATTTATTTATAGCTTTCATTCACCCAAAGATCAAAACCAAACTGAACTCTAAAAACCATAAACAATGGCCAAACACTATTCCAGGGGACCAAAAACATAAATGCATGCCCAAGTCGGCAAGGAAAGCTGGTGAAACGTTGATCTTTTACATGAGTCGCGTCAAAACGCTTTCTGGAAAACGCGTGCAGGACCGCCGCTCTGAGCAGGGCGGCGGTTACAGGACCGCCCTGATCAGGGCGGCGGTCACGAGACCGCCGCCCTGCAGGGCGGCGGTTTCGTCACTGAAGATCAAAAGGCCAAGAAAAGAGGGAAAGAGGGGAAAACAAAGGACGAAAGGGCTAAGCGGGGCATGCGGGATGTTAACGCATACTCCGAGGGCTTTTCCGGATCCCGAACACCTTGCGAGGAGACCTGTATCATCATTGGGGAACTTGTCACGTTGTTCTGGTAGTACAGTACCTTACAATTTTGGGTACGTACATATTGCCCCCTCGGAGAAGCGTTTTAGCCATGAAGAGGTGTAAAACGGTGGGTCCGAGTATGGCAGTCCCGAAATGGGAAGTTTAGAAGTTATACCTTACACGTCCGTGTGTTGAAATGACGCCATCCAAAATTCCCGCTACCTGCAAAATAAAAGAGAACTCAAGTGCAGATAGATACAATAATTTGGAAAATAAACGCTAAAATAATAGGGAATGAGAACGTACCATTCGTGCGGGGATAGGAACTTACCTCCATCAGCGCTCCAAACCTGCGAAAAAGTCTTTTAAAACGAATCAGGGCGCTATATATATGAAAGTGGGCCCATTTTCCTATTCATTTGCGCGAGTTGATTTGATTGTTTTTGAGCTCTGGGACCCACGGTGACGGTTTCTTGCGTGAGTAGAGTCAAAACGTCCGCAGCGAGATCGTGATCATGCCTCCACGTGCGGAACACCGCCCCGCTAGATCACAGGTTGGTTTTCTTTAATTTTGTGTTTTTCCCCCCTTAAATTTGAAATGCTAAATTTGTTGTAATGGGGGGGTCATTTTTGAAAATGCTAGTGTTAAAAGGTCCATCTAGGGGGGGCGCCTACTGGGTAGGCTCCATTTTTAGGTTAAATGGTCATTTTTTGCTTGTTTTAGGCCTTTTTAGATTAAAAACCCGCGTGGGTTTTCGGACCACGACCGCCGCCCTGGCCAGGGCGGCGGTTACATGACCGCCGCCCTGTTCAGGGCGGCGGTTACACGACCGCCGCCTTTAAGGCGGCGGTTACAAAACCACCTCCCTGCTCAGGGCGGCGGTTTTGCACAGATTGCAAAAGGAACTAATATTTGAGGTTGCACTTATATTTTTAGCCTTTCTACATGTTTTTATGACTCTCTCGGTATTGTTCGGATATTAACTTGCTCTGTTTTGTGTGTTTTTGGGTGTATGCAGGCGAGAGAGGAGTACATTAGATGGAGCAGAGAGAGAGAGTGTGATTGGCTCTCAGGGGTACTGGATGCCCTCTCACAGGACGAGGAGGACACACTACAGAGGGCCGGCATATTGCGCATATCGCGCGTGCCCCACGTTGCACCATCTAGTCACATCCTTTGTGACCTATTTTCTTACTGGGATGCAGATCGGAACACCTTCCGACTGCCAGGGGTCCGTGGTGAGTGGACCATCACATTAGAGGATGTCTACCGCATTCTGGGGGTCCCGATCATCGGGAGGTGACTTACACTAGAGACAGCAGGCTCACGGGCACAGATTGCACAGTGGGCAGCTTATATGGGAGATGCAGCCATCTCCACGGGGTCGAAGAAGGGGGTGAGAGTTCGATCCATTCCTTCTTTTCCTATCCCTGTATTTCGACAGGCCATCATGGGGATCCTTGCCTCGAGATTGATCGGGGACAAGGGAGGGGACACATTGTTATATTGCTGGGCTCCCATCATTGCACAGATAGAGGGGCATGGCCGGATATACGCCTGGGGTGCAGATATTCTGGGGACCACCTACCATGATCTATATAGGGTGGTCCGTTTACAGGGAAAATCATTGAGCCACCCAACTCTAGTCATGAGTTGGGTGTATGAGCATTTTATCCCTTATGGCAGGGGTGTGGAGGTGGCAGATCCTGGGGCTGTGAGGGCAGCCAGATGGACGGACATGTCGGTGCTCAGAGCACCTCATCAGCCAGTTGCCTCCCTTACTACTGCAGACATGGAGGTGACACCGTACCGGCTTATGGCCGGCATATGGGGCGAGGAGACTCTTACCCTGATCTCCTGCTCCACCACAGGGCAGCTTATCGATCGAGTGGGATGAGTGGAGGTACATCCTTTTGGCCGGGTTCCTCAGCAGTTTGGCCTTCCATATACGGGCATGCTTCCCCCAGTGGCACCAGTTTACAGATCAGTTCGCGAGGCCAGAGGGGGGCCTAGAGGCCGAGGTTGGACAGTGATTACTCCTGGCATTCCCATTGCAGCCAGGAGGATAGTTCGCGCTAGAGGGAGAGCCGGTGCGCCTCGGGCACCTTTGCTTCAGATTGCTGCGGGTCCTGCTCATAGTAGCGATGACCCCATAGATATTGACTCCGACTCTGAGGAGCTCACAGAGGGAGGGTCAGAGGAGGAGACTGATGACAGTGATCCTGAGTGGCATGACACTCAGGACATTATGCAGGCAGAGAGGGATGAGCAGAGCGCAGAGAGGGTGACTCTAGTTTCAGAGGAGCCACTCTCCCAGGGCCATGGTGGAGAGGATGAGTCCGTTGCAGGGTGACACACGTTGCTCCTGCCACAGGAGCAGCCCCTCAGTCGGCAGCGGCATCCGCGGCGGGTGCTGGTCCCAGCGACCCATCTTGGAGGCCTGGTGATCCGAGTAAGTTACCCTTTCTCCCTTTTAATGTTTATATGTAGGCTCTCCTTAGTTGCTATTGTTGTATCTTTTAGCCTCTTGCTTGGTTTCTAATTCATTTTTCTCCTTTGTTTGCAGAGACTGTTGACGAGTGGCGGGATTTGATCCGCAGGGTATGTACCGTTTCCCTGATGATCCCCATGGATAGGACCCGCGCGGAGCTATCCGTAGATGCCGGGGAGCCCTCAGCAGCCGGTAGACATACCGATGTCTTCGCTCCCATTTGGCATGTGGCCAGGATGGTGTCGACCCTCCGCACAGAGTTAGTGGGCTACAGGACGGCTGAGCGCCTCATGAGGAGCCATTCTCGTGGTGAGACCGCGGCTGCCCCTCGGGACCCTGAGCCCTCCGTACATTCAGAGCGCCGGCGTAGCCGGAGTCCTAGGCGTGGGCGTGCACCTTCGGAGGGGTCTCGCAGGGATTGAGAAGCCATTTGGCTCTCGTGTATTTTGTATTATATATTCTTTGTATATCACGGGCTCTTTGAGCGTTTTGACCATGCTTAGAGCATGATGGCATTGTACATAAACATTGATTATTTATATATATGCATTCGTTTTGGATTAAAAGCTTGGCACTCATGTTTTCCTTTCTATTTCCAGTTTCCTTGTGTATACTACGATGTATGTTTATATGCTTTTTAGAATGTATGCAATGGAGAACAGATGATGCAAATGTTTGCTTTCTTTTTGTGTTTCATGATGCTGATACACGATAATGTAGATATATTGTGATTTTGAATCTTAGCTTCTGTGAGCAATTTGGATACCTCATGTTTGTTTTGCAGAGTGATGAATATAACCAGTATGATGAACAGATTAATTTGCCCCATTCCTAACTCCACGCAACTAGTAAGATGCGAGGGCTCATCACCGAGAGTCAAGAAGGGCGCAAGTTGTGAAATGTGGTGAAACGATAGTGATGAAAGATAGACAAAGCTTTGGTGGAACCAAATTGGAAGCTACAAGCTTACTCTACCCGAATGACTTCATAGTTTAGAGTGCACCTGCTTTGCGGTTTATCCAGACTTAGACCCGTAGATGGCCACATAGTAGACAAGATCTGGGTTTTTAGGATTTTAATTCTTTTGGGATTTTGCACAGCTGATTCATTTGTTTTTGACTCAAAGTTTCAGAGTTTGAATTGTTTGCGTATGATTGTTTGTACTTATTTGTCAAGAAGACCCCCTACACTTTGCCCCATGCTACTAGTAAGAAGCGTGGGTTTATCACCGTGGGCAAGGCATAGGTGAGTAAGGGCATTTCCATCCTTTCCCAACCCTACGTCACTAGTAAGAGACGCAAGCTCATCACCGAAGGTTGGTGGGGCAAGGAAATGTGTAAAATTAAAATTTTCTGTTTAATCTCTTGTTGACTTGTTTTCTTGAGTAAAATGTCAGTATGTGCTTATTTCCAAAGAGATGCATATATGGGATAGATGTGACACCATGAAGCTTCTAGAACAGACCATAGGCAAGACACCTATCCTAAGAAGAAATCAAAGTGAGAATAAACTTGCAGATCTTGGTATGGTTACCGTTAAGACTTTGTCATGTTTGACTTTATTTGATAAAAGATTCCGAGATGATTCGATGATATATGAAGATGGAGAGGTATGATTAAAGAGATTTATGCCAACAACATCATGAGTTTGTAGTGAATTGCTTTGAGAATAGATTCCTTGATCACAATTTATGTAAGAAACAAGTGGACAAAATGATCTTAATCTGTATGAAGATGCAATGTAGATAATTATACAAGTAGTGCTAGTTGCTTATGCGTAGAACCGCTTGAGGTGCAGGGAATTGACTGTTTCGCCAAATTCCTCACCTTCTAGCGTACATAAGAGGTAAGCACCATTTCCGTAGTCCTTCATGACTCGGTATGGGCCCAACCATTTGGGCCGGAATTTCCTTCCTTCACCGGTCTTCTTGTCGATCCGGCTGTCTAGCCTTAGAACTAGATCACCTTCGTATATGTCGCGTTCATAGACCTTCTTGTTATACTGCCGGCACATTCGGTCAGCATAAGCTCTATGCCGCTGTTCAGCATCTAACCTAGTTTCATCTAGGCTTTCTAGTTGGGAAAGACGTGCTTCTCTGTAAGCGTCTTCATCCAGAATCCCTTGTAGTGAAATGCGGAGACTGGGTATTTCGACCTCAAGCGGGAGAACTGCTTCTGCCCCAAATACCAGTGAGAAAGGAGTTGCTCCCGTTGGTGTTCTTATTGAGGTTCGGTGGGCCCACAAGGCCGGATATAACTTCAAATGCCAATCTCGTTTGTTTTCTTTCACCATTTTAAGGAGAATGGCTTTCAGTGTCTTGTTTGTCGCTTCAGCCTGTCCGTTGGCCTGGGGGTAATACAAGGAAGCCGTATGATGGCTTATCTTAAATTTATTGCATAGTTCGCGAACCTCTTCATTCTTAAAAGAAGTTCCATTATCAGAGATAATGATTTGCGGGATACCGTACCTGCAAATGATTTGGTTCAAAATGAACTTGGCGATCACAGAACCAGGTACAGTAGTAAGAGGCATGGCCTCCACCCATTTGGTAAAATATTCAGTGGCCGTGATTATAAAATTATGGCCGTCTGTGGATGAGGGAGAGAATTTCCCTATTAAGTCTAGACCCCATGTAGAAAAGGGCCATGGAGTAGCGATTGGTTGTAGAGCTTGTGCTGGCATGTGGATCTCATGGGAGAATTCTTGGCACTTATGACACCTGCGTACAAACTCTATCGCGTCGTGTTCTAGAGTGGGCCAGAAATAGCCCATTCGGTGTATTTTTCGAGCAGTGGCGTGGCCACCGAAGTGGCCTCCACATATTCCGCTATGAGATTCATGGAGAATCTTCTTGGATTCCTCCGTGTCGACACATCTTAGGAGCATTCCATCGAATGCTTTTCGATAGAGCACCTGCTCTATAATGACGTATTTAGCTACGATTATGCGTAACCGCCTTCTTTGTTGTGGTGTAACTCCTTCTGGGTACGTATGGTCCATGATATAATTAATGATATCAGTGTACCAAAGACACTCAGAGATAGAGGGTCGGGCTTCGATGTAGTATACGCACTCATCTGGAAAGTCTAAATCTACTAAATCACCTCCGTCTAATGGGTTGTCAGCTAACCAATCCACGATGATTTGTCCCTTTAACTGACTTCTTATTTACAAACGTTAATTCGAATTCTCCCATTAAGGTTATAAAACGTCCAGCCTTTTTAGATAATGACCCTTGTGTGAGGAAAGTCCGTAAATGGTCCGTTTTTACCATGACCCTTGTTTCTTGATTCAGCATATAATGTCTTAGGCGTTTAGTAGCAAAGACTATGGCAAGGCATTCTCATTCTGCCTGTGTATAGCGTGTTTCATAGTCGAGCAGCGTTCGGCTGATGAAATAAATCACGCGTTCTCTCTTGTTATCGTCTTCTTGGGCCAACATACAGGCCAGCGAGACATTGGTAGCTCGTGAATATAGAATCAATGGGTGATCTAGCTTAGGTGGCATTAGCGTAGGTGGTGATAATAGGAAACGCTTAACTGCTTCAAAGGCTTCATTACAGTCTTTGGTCCAATCAATGCTATAGTCTTTCTTGAGTAAATTGTTGATTGGATGAATGGCGAAGCTTAAGTCCGGGATGAATCTTCGGATTGCACCCAGCTTTCCGAGGAATGACCTGACTCCAGATTCATTTGAAGGTGGAACCATTTCGAGGACAGCCCGGATTTTGGTCGGGTCGACATCTATCCCTCGTGACGATATGATATAACCTAGGAGCTTCCCTCCCGTTACACCAAAGATGCATTTCTCTGGGTTTAGTGTGACTCCGTATTCTATTAGACGTGAAAGAATGACGCGGAGTACTTCGGGATGGTCACAACGCTTCTTGGCTTTAGCCAATAAGTCATCTACGTAAGATTCCATGATTTTATGAATTAGATCGTGAAATATGTATGTCATAGCCCGCTGGTACGTAGCACCGGCGTTCTTGAGACCGAATGGCATAACAGCGTAGCAATAGGTTCCCCAAGGAGTTATAAACGTGGTTTTAGCTTGATCTTGCTCAGATATTCTGATTTGATTGTATCCCGAGAATCCATCCATGAGAGACAAAAGCTCAAACCCAGCTGTTGCATCAACAATGACATCAATAGATGGCAACGGGAAGTCATCCTTAGGACATGCTTTGTTGATGTCTCGAAAATCTATGCAGATACGTATCTTTCCATTCTTCTTGAGAACGGGAACGATGTTAGATACCCATTGGGAATAGTCGACTGGCTTGATGAATCCTACCTGAAGGAGTTTTATTACCTCCTCCTTTACCATGAGAGCTACTTTAGGTTTCATAGGTCTTGATTTTTGCTTAACTGGCTTTGCATCTGATTTAGTGACGAGGTTGTGCACCGCAATGTGGGGTGCAACTCCTGTCATTTCCTTATAATTAAATGCAAATGCCTTCTGATGTTCTTTGAGGATCCGCGTATGTATTTCCACTTCTTCTGGGGTTAAGGATGATCCTAATTTCAAGATTTTTGGTTCGTCATCTGTCCCGATGTTGACATCGATTGTCTCTTCGATCAAAGAGGCGTTACCCTCTTCGAACTCAGGTGGTGCTGGAGGTAAATCCAAATCATCCCCATTTTCTACTGCGTATATGCTAGGTTCCATTTGTGAGGGGAGATCCATCATGGGATTTCCGAAATAGGAAGACGAATGTGGAATTAAGGACAAATCTAGCATATGATAGGAGAGATGTAATGCCGCATAGGCGTTTAAGTAATCCAAGGTAGCCACATCACTATCAATACGGTCTAGGATGGTAGATTTACTTTCGCTTGAAAGAGGATTTGTCATTATTTTTATCAATGGTTCATCACGAATGGACACCGTGAACTGGGTATCTTCTAACTCATTGCTTGGAGTAAAACGTGATGCTGAAGTTGCTATTGAATCGGCGAGAAGATTTTTCTCTCGCGGGATTGTTTCAATGGATATGAAGTTAAATGCCTTGCTTAAATTTAATACAGCATTTTTGTAAAGCTGCAAGTGTTCGGCTTTGGTTTCGTATACCTCAGAAACTTGGTTTGCCACTAATTGCGAGTCTCCTAAGACTTTGATGTTATCAACACCAATTCTCTTGGCTAAAGTGAGGCCAAGGAGGAGGGCTTCGTACTCAGCGCCGTTGTTTGTGCATTCAAAGTTTAACTTAAAGGCGAATGGGAGGACTTTCTCCTCGGGTGAAGTAAGAATTATACCTGCCCCCGCTCCATAATGACATTTAGCTCCGTCGAAATGGAGAGTCCAATACTTAGTCGGGAGTATAGATGTTGGGGCATCTGCTGCGTTTGCACACTCTACTTCTACCATACAGAGGTCCTCTGCTGGAAGGGAACCAACACCTAGGGAATATCCTATGCCTACCGAATCAAATGGTAAGAACATTGGTGAATCTTGTTCTATTAACTCAATGATTTTTGCAGTAGTCCCTAATGATACCGTTTCTTTAGCTTTATCGTTAGGGGTTGGGGTTGTTTTGGCTATGCTGATAGTTTCAAGATCCGTTGTAGGTACCAACTTCTCCTCTGGTTTTGGGTCAGTGGGTTTATTAAGTTGGTTTGTTGGAAGTTCAAATTCTGAGTGTACACCTGGTCTTTTCTTTAAATCAGCTAGGTGCAAATCGAAAGGTTTTGGATCGCCTTTGGCTACAAATACCTTTCCTAGATGCAAAAATCTTACTTCTTGAAATAACGTAGAAGGGATTGCCTTCATTCGGTGTATCCATGGTCGGCCGAGTATCATATTATAATTAGTTTCCCGATCTATAATATAAAACTCAGTCAGGATTGTTTTGGGTCCTAAGGTGACCGGAAGTATTATAGTTCCTATCGAAGTGGCTTTAAGGCTATCATAGCCTCTCAATGTATTTCGAGTGGTGGAATAGTTTGTTTCCCCATATCCTAGTTTTTGGAGGAAAGAGAAAGGGACTATGTTAACTGCGGCCCCATCATCAACCATTGCCCATTTTACATAGTTATTATAAATCCATACTTGTAAGTGTAAGGCTGGATCACCTCGGTGTGCGATCTCAGCATCTGTGGGCATTTTACTTATTTCAAATATGAATTCGACATCCTTTTCCGGCTGGCCCAGAGGGTGGATATCAAAATCTACGTGATTTACTTGTGTTTCAAGAGGTGGAGTGATGTTAATTAGATGACCTGGACCTAATGCTTCTAAAAGAGCAGCTCTGTGAGGAGGAGAGTTCTTTAGTAAATCTAAAAATGAAATGTGTGAGAAGGTCTTTGTTAGGTCACTAATTAAATCATAGGCACCGATGGGTTTTTCTACTATCTGCTGACTCTTATCTGTTTCTGGCAGATGACTTGGGCTTGGTTGAGAGAAATACTCTCGTGTTCTTGTTATAGCTTTGATAGGTAGCTCAGTGTCTAGCTCTACCAAACTGACTATCTTGGGTCTCGGTTGACTTCCCAACTGTGGCGCAACTGATGGATTTAGTGAAGTCGAGGCTTCGTGATCATTGTTTCCCGGTATTGCACCCTTGTTCGTCCCAGTTGGATTTAGTCTGTTATTATCATGATTTGGGAGTGGATCGTTAAAGATCTTGAGGGGAGCATTCTGAGGGGAAACTGCTCCTACTAGCGTGTTTGGTGGTGATGACACGGGATCTGCCAAAAACAAATCTGTGAAGAACTGTCTTTGTTCTTCTGGTAAACGTTGCATGAATTTATTGTAGTCACGACACGTTCTAGTATCATGACCCCGAATTTTGTGGAAACCACAATAAGAATTGGGATTTTAATTCCTGTTTTGTTGGTTTGGTGTATATTGTGGCCTAAAATTCTGATCAAACTATTGCCTATTAGGATTAAAATTTTGCATTTGTTGTTTCTAGCTTTGGTTTTGATAACCAAATGAGTTTTGTTTTGGCCCTTGTATAGGATTTCACCATTGTTGTTGTTGTTGTGGATGGTTAAAATCCACTATATTGATTGTCAGGGTAAAGTTGTTGTTTCGTTGGTTGTTTGTTTGTGATGGAGTATTGACAACATTTACCTTCTTGGGCTGGTCGGTTACTCCATCCATTGTTACACCCCGATTTTTGTTAAGGATTTTGGGTCCTTGATTAACGTTTGTGGTAGTGGGATAATTTGTAGTGTTCTGATTGGGGGTGATTAACCTCCCATTTGCACCATATGTTTTACGGCCACTATCTATCGCTGCTTGGTCTATTCGAAGAGCGCTCTCAAGTACTTCATCGTAAGTTCTTAGTGGGAACTTCTGGACTTCTTCCTTCACCTCTTTACTGAGAGAATGAAGGAATAAATCACATAGTTCCATCTGATCCATGTTTGGAGCACTTACTGAAGAATAAAGAACTGTACGCCACCTCTGGATGAAATGGGCGACAGATTCGTTGTGTTCTTGTTTGATGTGCAAGAATTCCCTGATTCCTATTTTCAATAGTTTGTTCATGTCGAACGCCTTAATGAACTCTGATACGAGCTGTTTAAATGAATGGATGGAGGCTTCAGGTATTCTATAATACCAGTCGAGAGCAATGCCTTCCAAGGTTTTGGGGAATATTTTAGCAACAACCCCATCCCAAGGGAGTAATTCACGTATGGCTGTAGCTTAAGCTTTGATATGCGCATTTGGATCTCCCTCACCTTTGTACTTGGGTAAATCGGGAAGGGGTCTTGGAAGCATGACGCTTCGTATGGTGAAGTCTAAGGGTTCCTTTAGATATTCTGAATAAGTCCCTATCGCATAGTTTTCGACCATTGATGGTGGTCGCTGAGGGAGTGGTGGTGGGATGGGTTGTTGGTATGGCACAGCGTATGCATTGGCAGGGGCATAGGGAAGTCCCTGCGTTTGAGCAAAAGGGGCTGGAGAGGAGAACATATCTCCCTGTGGTGATTTGGAGTACATGTTTAAGTATGACGGGATATTGTCTAGTAATGGGTTGTTTGATACTAGACCGGGAGAAATAATGTTAGAGATGATAGGCCTTGTTGGCGTTTGTTGTGGATACTGAGGAGGCATGCCTAACGTGCCTACTCCTGTGAGGAGATCTACTTGGCCAGAGTGATATGGAGGATTGGAACTTCCTGCTTGCATGAACTGAGGATTTTGACTTGCTTGAGCAAGTTCTAACCCTCTCACTTTTTCTACTAATGTTGAAATGACTTCATTTGGTGAAGTCACGGTGCTTTTCCTGAGCGGCGTTTGTTGTATACCATGGTGTTGTATAGGCATGTGATATCCTGCTATAAACTGATCGCTATCTTGCCAAGTTTCTCCGAGAGTATTTCCTATATGTAGTGGCATAGAGATATTTTCTTGAAAAGAGATTTTGGATTGTATTTGTAAACCTCCTATAGATGGGTACATACCCCAAGAGTGTTGTTCACTTCTAGGATAATGTATTGAATTTTCATCATCTAAGACCAGGTATGGGTCAGATTGTCTACTAATTTGTGGTCTAAGTAGCATTTGAGGAGACGAACCAGATTCTCCGGTAAGCGTCACATTGTTCAAGCCTGAAGGCTTTGTTTGTTGCGTTTGAGGGGGTTGATCTAACTCCCCTGTTTGAAAAGACGAGTTATATCTGTTTCTTGTTGACAACTAATTAGTTGAATAGTTGTCACCCCATACTGAGAGCGAGGGTGATGATTGTCCATGTTCTGTTGGGTGTAGTATGCCTCAAGACCCAAGAGGGGCCTACCATACGCATTGAATCCCGACATATTCGGGGGGTATATGAATACCTGCAGAATAATGGGAAGGAGCGAAGGTGATTTGCAAAAGAACACATGATACTATGACTCCGAACGAGAAAGTAGGAAGTTTACATATCAGCTTCACTAATTTTTTTTGTTTCACATCGGCTTCACCAATTTTGTACGCCAGAAAAGCGACAAGCGAGCATGGGAATCTACAAGTAACTCTTCCGTGTACCCAACCTCCCGAGGTCATGCCAAGACAGCTAGTGGGGATGGAAGATGCGTGGGATGCAAAACAAAATAGTTAGGCAGTCTAATGTCTTCGACACGCAAAAATGGAATTTACAAATCTAAGGCGAAGAAAGCCCTTCTAACTTGGACTGGTGTGATAGATCGATCAACAAGGATGACTGCTCAAAGGCTCTAATCAATATCAAGCTTTGGCATGATTCGATCTATGGGTTGTGGAATACGTGGAAAAATGGCCCTGGGATAGTTTCGTGTACGTCCCCAGACAAGGTCATATGGTGGATGGTGGAAACAATTGACTCCACGAATGATTCTCTGGCCTACTCCAGAATTCTCTAGCTTCGTTAGCCGCCATATCTAGTAAGGACAATTGCTCGATGATGATGGGTGGAAGTGGAGTGGATTGGAATACTAGTATGCGTAGGCCAATGTTTATATCTGATTGACTTATGGATTCGTTACGCTGTGGTACTTATGGGTCATAACCGTTAGACCCTTGGTTGTTGCGGTTCTGTTATGGTCATATACGAAATCAAGTCCTGATTCCTAGTATCCAGTAATCATATGCTTTCTCAGCTTCTATGTTTAGGACCAACAACTGCGTGATTTTCTCAGAATATCTCATAGGCGTTCATGCAACCTGGATCCTTAGACTAGTGTCTATGTCTGTGAGAGTGTCTCCTGCACCTGGATGTGGGACCAAAGGATCACAACCAAAGGTTTGTTCTCTTTTGAACCCTTCTATAATCATGTGAATGTTTATCTAGGGTAATCTTTAATTCAGTTCATTTGACCAAAACATGTATGCTTGGTCGTCTTCTATATTTAACCCTCTCAATTGGGAACTGATCAATTATAAATTTGTTGTTGTTTGGAAGACTTGTATTCTAAGATTTTGGTGTATGTCGACTATTACTATGACGAGGTTTGGTTGAGGCACGATTGGCTAAAATATGTATTCCCTAGGCTCCCGGGGTCCCGTGATTGTCATACAAAGTGAAATTTAAAATCTAACTGTAATAAAGAAAATTCTAACTACGTGGAAATAAAACTAAAACATATATAACTTCTATTTTTTCATTTAACTTTTTAAGAGTTTAAGGAAAGAAGCTATTTTAAAATGTATCTAGAAATAACAACTAAATAACAATTTAAAACAAACAAAATAACCGAGTGTAGTTATTTGTCTGTGCAATTTGTAGATTTATTCTAAATAATGCAATAACTTTCCTAATCTATTTGCAAGATTCTCGATCCTACCTCAGAAGTGAGGAGTGAATCATAGTTTCTTAGAAACTATCAATCCTCATAGCTTCCCTAGCAATATCGAGAATAGAAATTACTGAAATGAAACAATTAACTACCTTATTTGATATGATTCTAACTAGAACTTTGAAAGTTAAAACCTGGATTATGCATAACAGTGACGAATCCAATGGTGTGTGTGATCTTGTCCCCTCAGTGTGATCTCCTTGTTCTTTGATGTTCACATGGATCCAGAAAAGTGTGTAATGCGAGCATCAACAGAAATAGATATCGGGACAAGGACAACTCAGAATACAGACTGAAAAATGTGAGTAGGAGAGGGATAGCAGAAAAGTACAGAGCTTGGCTTATGCAATTGCTAGCGGGATTTTATTGCAAGTCATGCAACATAAAGTGACCAGAACCTGAAACTAACCTGTTTGAAGAGTAAAACCTGCAACTTTAATGGCTTCCTAATCTATTCTACTCTAATGGAATGGATAAAACAACAACACTGTTTGCACAAGCTAGAGATGTGGCTTACCAACAGATGGATAATGCTAAATAAGCATGCAAGGAATTAAAACTATGGCTCTAAACAGAACAAAAGACTGAACTATGAAAATGAGAGCTTGAAAGTGAATGAGTGGCAAACCATTGGCTTGTGCACAAACCATTTATTTATAGCTTTCATTCAACCAAAGATCAAAACCAAACTAAACTCTAAAAACCATAAACAATGGCCAAACACTATTCCAGGGGACCAAAAACATAAATGCATTCCCAAGTCGGCAAGGAAGGCTGGTGAAACGTTGATCTTTTACGTGAGTCACGTCAAAACACTTTTTGGAAAATGCGTGCAGGACCGCCGCTCTAAGCAGGGCGGCGGTTACAGGACCACCGCCCTGATTAGGGCGGTGGTCACGAGACCACCGCCCTGCAGGGTGGCGGTTTCGTCACTGAAGATCAAAAGGTCAAGAAAAGAGGGAAAGAGGGAAAAACAAAGGACGCGGGGGCTAAGCGGGGCATGTGGGATGTTAATGCATACTCCGAGGGCTTTTCTGGATCCCGAACACCTTGCGAGGAGACCTGTATCATCATTGGGGCACTTGTCATGTTGTTCTGGTAGTAAAGTACCTTACAATTTTGGGTACGTACAATCACCCCACACTAATGTCATTTCCACCCTTAGCAATGGAGTTTCTTAACTTATCTCTCCAAGTACAATGAATAAGGAATGCAAAATGAAAGAATGAATATGTAAGGAAATACAAGGAATGAAAAATATTTCAAGGCGTGCCAAATCCTTTCTCCTCTATTCGCACTAAAATCTTAGGATACTCCTTATGATATCAGCTTCTAGCTCATTCCACTCTCCTATCCCCCTCTTAGCCTTATCTAGGACGTCACCAAGTACCTTTCCCATTTCATCTAGAGTCATATATTTCCCTTTATTTTTAAACTCTCTTATAAATCTTGCTAAACCTGAGATCATGCCTTCCATATAATCCATTATTTTCGTGACCAACACCCTTAGTTCCTTTATCTGCACTCATGAGGGTCTTTGGTGGTCTTAAGCGCTTTGCGCTTCTTTGCTACAGTGGCCAACGTTTTTTCTCTACTTAGGGTCTCATCCTTCTTTACAGCTACAACATCATTCTCCTATCGCACTATATATACTTTAAGGATTTATTCAGTATCCTCAAAATTTCCTAGTGCCTAGCATGCCTTCTTCAGTTCATCCTTTAGAGTTTGGAGTATGAAATCATACTTTATAATTCTACGCACTATGGTGTTCTTATTCCTATCTTTCTTGGCCTTCACTTGTTCCTCAATATTTCCTTACATGGCTAGTTTTTTGTTTAGTAGGAGATGAACACAATCTTGCAGAAAATGCAAGGCTAAAGGGTAAGTATTATTCATCTGCACTTTAAATTATGGATGCGCTTCTAAAATCTCACCTCCAATCTCTGCAGAAAAATTCCAGAATATCCTTCTTTCACATCTCATCCCTTCTATGTGCCTCGGTAAGTTTCTCAATTTTTTTTGTCTTGTTATGAATATCTTCAAGAAATGTTCTGAGCATGGATGCCTTGTCCAAGTTTCTTCATGCCACCTTTGGAGCCATCTTTTTCAAGGCATTAGTTGCATAGTCATCTATAAACTTGGTCGAATTTATTGTCATGTGTGCTACTTGAGGTGATTTCTTCATCTTACGCCTAATGTAAGCTTCCTCTTTCACATCGAACTTAGGTTTGTCTATATGTGTTTACATACTCTAGGAAAGTTGCTTCCTAGTGTGCATATTCACACCCTTGGGATCTATCAACTCCTATCCATATAATTCTTTATTGGAAAGGGTGATTTGAAACCTCATTTGGATGATCTTTGAGGGATCAGTAGCATATCCAAAGTTAGGGGTAATCAAAATTTATTCCCCCTTATTCCTACTAGATCACCTGCCCTTGGGGATATGTGTTTCTACTCCCAAAATTGGGCCCTCACCTGTTGCACCCCCATGCTTTCCTGATGGTTCACCTGCACTCTTCTCTTTTTCCTCCTCTTCACTTGTGGGGCCTCTCTCCTCTTTGCGCTCACTATGTGCCCTAGTATCATGTTGGGTTTCTTCCTCTCGAAGATCCTCCTCTCCTTCCACATCTATAATTGTTGTGGACTCTGTGTTCTACATGGTCTCTTCAAATACCTCTTCTTCACTATCGCCCCTAGCAACATACTTATGTATTCCCTTTGTCTTTTTCAATGGGCTTGGTTTAACCAGAGATAACATGGGCAATCTCCTTAGGGGTTCTGCACTACTACCCCGAGGTTTGGTTATTTTTAACTTCCTTCTTCCACACTAATCATCTACACCGCATTTCTCTTTCTCTATCTCCTTGGCCTCCGTCTCTATTCTCACTTCTTCTTTCCTTGATAGAGTGCTCTCACGCAACCTCTTGACTCATGAAGTTGGCTATATTCTAGTGCCATGATAAAGCGCACCAACATTCTCTAACTCCTCCTCATCCCTAATATTTTCTTCTATTTTTGAAGGAGAGGGGTCATTCTCCTACATGGTGCCAAATGTGTGTCTTCCTTTAAGAAGTTCAGGGAGTTTGAATTCATTTTCAATGTACTTCCCATTTACCAATTTGGGCTTAAGTTGGAGGTACACGTTAACCACACCTAACTTTATGATTACCGAAGTCAAATAATTGATAACAATGTCATCAAATATCATTGTCTCTATGTATGCAGACTTACTAGGATAACCATAGGTCTTCTAGAGAGTATGGTACTCACAGTTAAATTTATCTACATCAAATATCATCTTGTGCATGTCTGAAAATATGTTGACAGAGGCCTAGAAGTAGCAAGATGTAAACGCATAATGAAGCTTACACCACGGGCTTCATTTACCATCCTTCATCCAAAATATTTTAACATAGTAGTGATGGAACAATGCAAAATCTACCTCTCCATCAATCATCAGAGGAAAATATTTCAGTATGTGCCACTCATATTCAAAAGCCTCACACATCCTCCTATACCACATTTCTATCCTATTTTTATAGGCGCCGCTCATTGTTCCATCACATGTATATTTTGCAAACCTCTCAGCAAGTGACTTCTTTTCTTTAGGGAACTGCCATATTTTATCCTTAGGGCCATTCGGGACCCCAGTCCATATGAACACAATAGATAGAAGGATAGTGCCCTAGCCGATCTTATCTCATTTATGTGCTTCCTCAATTATAATTTCTACTATAAATGTATAAATGTTGTGTATAACACCTTCTGACATCTTTTTTACAATATGGAGCCATTTCTTACTCACC
Source organism: Taxus chinensis (assembly GCA_019776745.2). Taxonomy (NCBI): domain Eukaryota; kingdom Viridiplantae; phylum Streptophyta; class Pinopsida; order Cupressales; family Taxaceae; genus Taxus; species Taxus chinensis. The sequence goes on from CM034156.1 coordinate 49,993,823, forward strand.
AAGCCTCGATGCTCCTGGCCGTTGAACTTTTTAAAAAGATGTACAAAAATCTTAACCACTATATTTATTACTTTAGATACATGCATCGCGTGGCCTTCTTTCTGGTAAGACATGTCTACAGTAGTAGCTTCCACACATACTTTTTCATCCAAATCACTTGCAATATCAGTTCTCGAACTCCTTAATCCTGTAACTCACTTGATGAATGGAGCAGTGAGTCATACTCTTCTTCCTGCAAAGTAAAATAAGTCCTCATAGATCATTGACCTCAGAAACTAGTAGAGCCCTTCTATTTTTCCAAAGTACGGGAGCTCATAGATCTGAAAGACCCCAAATTTCTCCATAGTCTTCTTCCCTTCATCATCATTAATGGGCTTATCATCTGTAGTGCACAAACTAGTCTTCTTTACCAACTCCTTCTCTATCTAGTTTGAGTTTGCACTAGTGCGATGGTTATAGTCGTTTACTTTGCTTTTCCTGACATGGGATTCCCAGTCATGTCCCATGATCACTCCCTTGGGATACTATATCTCAGAAAACCTTCCTTCAGGTGCATCTAAAACCTCTATCTTGGGCTCATTCTTCTTCTTTCAGCTTGAAGTTACTACAAGTGCTATTTCAAATTTTCACCTCCTTACCATTTCCCTTTTTTTGCTTCTATAATCTTGAGCTCACGTTCCCTAGCCATGATTCAAACTCTAGCTTCTCGAACCCTACTCCTTGCATGCCTTCATGTCGCTCAAACAATTCTCTCAATGGATCTCTATTATGGTTGTGAACAATTCTCAACTGGTTCGATGATATGTAATCACACTTCAACTTGATCTTACAAGGCTTGAAAAATAAAATATGTAAGGTAAGAATAAATTTGCATGCACCTCTTTTATAGATTTTACAAAAAATACTACATTAATTTCCCTCCACCTACCACCATACTTTAGATTTAATGACACTTTTATGCTTTTTCCATGCTTTTTTCTTCTTTCTTTCTTTCCCCAGTTGTAACCTTCTGGTGCACCCAATACTTCTCAGTTGCAAACCTCCTTCCGTGCACTTCCTTGCACCGAAGTACATAACCCTTTGCGCCTCATACCAAGTAGTTTCCCATATTGTTGCCTACGTCATGTTACACTGTGCAAACCTTTCTCTTACTTGTGGTATTACTCCTAAGAAATTCTCTTCAAATATTTTTTTATCACTATCCTTCTCATTATTTGTAGCACCTTTCTTTTAGTTCTTAGTCTGCCTTCAACACCAACATGGTTTCTCTTTTGCGCGCACTTACAATCCACCCCACACTAAAAGCATGCATAGTCCTCTGTGCATGAACTCAAAATAAAGTAATCATCTTGCTACACATAAGTTTTCTTATTACAACAAAACACAAAACTAAATTGACAAAACATAACAACAATGAAAATAAACACATAAAAAGAAAATATAGTCTAAGTGGAAATACCGCCTTCTTACAAACATCAATAATGCTTATTTATAGTAGGGCTTCAATATAATCCCATTGAAGTAACCAGGAAATAAAGTGTCATCTAACGCTTGCAACTGAAAAGTGTCTGATTCAAGTATCTTTGTTACTACAAATGGTCCCAACCAATGCACTTTCAATTTCCCTTGGTGGCACACAAACTTGGAATCATATAGAAGAACTATATTTCTAACCTCAAATGTATCAATCCTTATGTGCCTATCATGTCATGCCTTCTACCTTGATTTATTTGTCTTCTGGCTCCATCGAGAAATGGCACGCCACTCATCTAACCACATAAATTTGTTAATGCACTCTTCAATAGATTTCTCATTAGCAAGTCCACTTGCATGTGCAAATGTAGGGAAGGTAACATGAATTCAATAGGTAGTACAAACTCTATGTCAAACACCAACTAAAAAAGGTGTGGCCTTGTTCAACCTTTTATACGTGGTCCTATATGCCCATAGTACAACTAACACTTTATCATCTCAATATTTTCTTGGAACATCACAAATTTTTGTAAATGTTTTTCCCAAAATCTTGTTAAATGACTATGGAGTACCATTAGCATGTGGGTGATAAGGAGTAGTATTATGGTGTGCCACCATAAAATCTGCCAAAAGGATTATGATTGTCTTGTTTAATAAATGAGTCCCTATAACACTTGTCAAGCTTAATGGATAACCATACTTGCTAATAATATTTTCCCACAAAAATCTTGTTGCAGTAGGTGCTGTGTAATCCTTTATAGGCAATGCATCTACCCACCTTATCAGATAATCTATAAAGATCATGATTTAGTGCGTGACGGTCCTATGCATGGGTGGGGATATAGGACCCATAAAGTCAATAGCCCACTTTTCCAAAGGCTCAACGCTTGCAATAGGCTGCAATGACATGTCGTCTCTATGTCTAATATTTATAAGGTGTTGATAATGATCACACAACTTTACACATTCCTTAGTATATTTGTATAAATTTTCCCACCAAATTCCAACCATTAGAATATTTTATGTGGTAGCATCCCTAGCGTAATGACCTCCTACAATTCCACCATGAGCTTCTTCCATAATAGCCTCGCGCTCATGATCCAAAACACACCAAAACAAAACTTCATCATGACTTAGCTTGTATAAATATCCACCAATCAACTAGTACGGTGTCGTGAGTATTGCAAGATGCTTCTTCTCTAAAGTCTTTATTCCCTCAGGTGCCTGCTCAGTGCACAAGAACACTACAATGTCCTCTAGTTCTGTGGGCACACAATTTAATCTAAATAACTATTTATATATAATTATATCCTCAATTCTCTGTGCATTCTCACCATAATTGATCCATGAAAAATTATCAGACCCTGAGTTACTCTTTCCTAGTTTCACAACAAATGTGAAATAAAATTATTGAAAAATAAGGATCCATCTGTACACGCGCCCTTGCAAAACAAGCTTATTGACCAAATACTTGAGTGCCATATGATATGTATAGAAAATGAACGTGGTCATCAAAAAGTAATTTTTGAACTTATGCAACGCGTAGATTATGAATAAAGCCTCACGCTCAATAGTAGTATAATTCTGCTCCATGAGTGTTAACTTCTTACTTGCAAAGTAGATGAGATGATAAAAAATTCCTTCCCTTGGTTGCGCTAACATTGTGCCAATTTCCATGCTAGAGGCATCAACATGAACATGAAAGGGTTTTTCCCATGACGGAAAGCATAAAATAGGTGCAGTATTTAGCCTTTCCTTCAATGTTTCAAATGCTTCCTGCCTCGCGCCACCCTTATAAATTTTCCATTTCTCCTTCAAAAATTCTTCTAAGGGTGTGAAAATATTTGCATACCCATTAATAAATTTCTTATAATATCCTGTATGCCCGAAGAATATGCGCACCTCACTTTAATTGTTAGGTTCTTCCAAACCCAAGATCACAACTACCTTGGCTAGATCTACCAAAAATCCTTCCTTGAAAATTATGTGTCCGAGTAAAGTGCCAAAGGGTGTTGCAAAGATGCATTTCTTAATGTTGAGAGAGATTCTCAACTTCCTGCACCTCTCAAACATGAGCCTTATATTATTACAATGGTCGTTGACTAATCCATATACTATCTAATAATCCAAATACACCTGCAAAAACTTATGAATAAATTCCTAAAATGCTTACAAAAAAATACACGATAGCATTGCTGGCACATTTTTCAATCCAAAGAGCATAACTGTATATGTAAAATTTCCCTATTCAGTGGTGAAATTTGTCTTTTCTTTATCTTCCTTCACAATGTTTACCTAGTGATAACTTAAAAATACATTTATGAAATAGTATATTTCGCACCTAGTAACTCCCTTAAGGATATCTTCTATGAATGGAGTGGGAAAAGGATCTATGACACATGAAGCATTGAGTTACCTATAATCTACACAAATAATTATCCTTCTATCCTTCTTGATGCTTATATCCATGGGGATAACCCATTTAGATTCTTCAATGGGCTCAATTATAGCAAACTTGATCATCTTGTCAATTTCTTCCTTTACCTTCATGCATACATTATGATTCATCCTATAAGGCCTCTTCCTAACTAAGCGTGTGCCTTATTTCATCTTGATTTTCATCTCACCTAGAGAAGGATGTACTCCTTTCAAATCATGATATCCCTGCAGGAATAAGTCCTCAAATTCATGCAAGAGTTCAATAATATTAGATACTTCTTTCTTGGACCAGTAATCCCTAATAATGGCCTCTTTAGGATCTGCATCTATACCAATGTTAACCTTCTTTTTATTCATAGAAGTATGATACAAACACTCCTTTTCATCTATAATATCAATTTAATCTCGCATACATTCAGTGTGATTAACCTACAGGTTATCAACTTTATCATCATTTATCATATATACTAGTTTACCCTTTTCTTTTATCTTCCACACACAGACCATTTATTCCTCATTTGTTTCTTCAAGATGAAGGTTCCCTTTAAGATCAGGTTCCCCAAACAGATCTAGCATAAAGCTCTTCAACCATCGCACTATCTCCCGAAGTGACAAGATTCATTATCTGCAATACTTCATGGACTAGAGGCTTAGTAGAAAAGTAATCAAAGGTTTGGATCATACTTGAAGTCATATTTTTACAATTTTTTGTTTCTCTTTTAAAATTTTCATGGAAATACCACATGTGCACAAATTTGTGTAAGGTGGAGTAGAAATTATGCACCCAGAGTGATGGTGGTAACACCTCCTTGCCCTACGACCAAGATATCTCACACTCCTGACCATGATGAGAGGCTGGAGACTTCCCATGAAATTCACATGTCGGTGTAGGTACATTATTTCGAGTGAACCTAGTAGAAAAGGTGATTCTCACTTCTCACCACTCCAAAAGTCCATCTCTATGTGTTGTCCACCAACATAGTGTTGTTCCATGCAAAGTATAGACCAACACGTTTCTCTATAACCTTCATTCTACCACTGAATCTCTATGATGTGAATAAATGTATTAGGGTTCCATTCACTAGTATAATGTGGTACATGGTTACATCCTAACCACCTCACCATGTGACCTAATCATTCTGGAGAATCTTTCATTGAAATCACACCCCACCATTTCATACATTCCATGTGCTCAATTATCACAAGCAACATTGGCAGTCTTGTTGACAGACTATGCGTCTTCTCAATGAAGCACACCCTCCTTGGATGGTTCTAAATTATTTGAATTATGCACCGAGTGTGCATATATTCTATTAAGCTCTTCGAAGCTCAATGGTTCAACATAGGGCCCAACCTTCTTTTCAAATAAAGGTATAATCACACATACCTCATCATTCTCAAAACTAATGTACCTCTTATTAAAGCAAAAATATTATTTGTTTGCATAGCACCAAGGTCATCCAAGTAATGCCAATTTTTTGTTTGCTTAAGTGAGCTCCAACACCTCAAAGTATCCAGTAAACTTGCCCCCCTAAATAGTAATAGATGCATCCTTAAGTAACCCAATAGGTATGCCCTATTCTTATTCGCCATATATAACACATTCAAGGATGACTACAATTGTGGTCTACCCATCTGATTCCAAACATCCAGAGTTAACACATTCACTTCTATACCAATATTAATCAAAATGTTGCGCAATAACCAACTATCAATGATTGCATCAAGTGTAATATCTTTTTTAAATTCATGATTATGAGGTGGTATATTTTCATGAAGTATCTATCATTTGTGCTCAAATCAAATGTGTTGTACCTTCTCATAGCCATTCCCCTAGTAGAGGAATAATATTTTCTTAGCGCAACATCCTACATACTTCCTTCAAGTCATTTACATCCTTCTGTGGGAGATCAAATTTCCTTGCTCTCTCTCTCTCTCTCTCTCCCGTGCTTACTCTTTCAATCATGGTATCTCACTCTGTAAGTCTCTAATGAATCCCATAGTCTCATGGTAGAGCATTATTTAGATATTTAATATGTACTACTTATTCCCTTGTAATAAGTGGCTTATCCTTTAGAGTCTTTCAAGCACATGACCAAAATGTGAGTAGTAACAATTAATATATGTAACTAAAGATTAGGTGTATTATTAGGAATCCATTGGTCAAAAGCAACATGCTCCACTTTAATCATTCCTATGCCCTTTTCCTTCTATTGAGTATTACACACATGCTCATACAGCTATGGAAAATCTTCTTGTTTGTGCTACTTTCTGCACCATGAACAAGTAATATATGAGCGCACTCACACTGATAATGATCAGGAGATCCAAAAGTATAACAAGTTCCTCTAGAAAATCCTCCTTGTCTACCATCATGATATTTTCCTCTATATCCTCCACGGAAGCCCCTATTCCTATTATCTCCATGGTTGTACCCTTCATGAGTGTGGCATTATTTCTCCTTTGATCCACTAGCTACACTAGTCTAGTACACTCTTGTCTCAATAGATTCATGGATGTGATCAATTAATTTGCAATCAGTGGTGTCATGAGTGTGGGACTTATAAAATTTTCAATACATAGACACCTTCTTTGTGAGCGCACATTGCAACAATAGACAATATAGAACATCATGATTCTTGTGAAAATTTTTATAGTTTAAAAGTAATGCGTGCACTAACTTGCATGGGAAATTATATTTAGTGTGTCCCTCTACTTCACAATATGTGCACCATTTCCACTGTGTATCTCATGTGCTAATTTGGAAGAAATATTCTCCAATTATTTTGCCACTTCTGCAATATGTGCTTCCAAAAATGGGCTTACTCTAGTGTCAATGCTCCCAACCACTTCAGTGTATAGATTTGTTTCCAGAGCCTCACATAGGTCCACATAAGTCTTATGAGAAAGAAATTTACAGAAAGGAGTTAGAAATCCTCCAAAAAACCATCATGAATGCTGAATGGGATGGATGTCATAAGATAACTTGGGCAACAGAGTTTTGAAACGTGCATCATACTCTCTTAAACTTTCAGCTAAACCTTGCTTGATGTCCTTGAGAGAATTAATGCTATGTTTCTTAAAATATGGATTGTGAAAATCTTCCTGAAATGTCATGTAAAAAGCATTATAATCCACCACATTATGATGTGGGTCATAATTCTGATACCAGATATGCATGCACCCTTAAAGAGTAATAGAAAATTGACTTACTTTCCTATATGAGGCTATAATTCCTTTAGTGCACCATAGTAGCTCACACTTTTACACATGATCTGTTGCATCTTCAATGCCCCTATATTATGGGAAATGGAGTGAAATATCATACTAAACATGCTAAGGTCTATGTGGGGGTTACTAGGGATGCGGGCCTTGCCCATCAGATCTAGAACTAGAACCTCCACTAGTATTTCCTCCAGCTCCAGAACCACCTGACACACTTGATCCAAATAATCCTGATCCTTCAAATCCACTGGACCCTCCTATAATAGGCACCAGACCAGTGATGCACTTCCTTACATCCCAATGGTAGTGATAAATAGAACTCTTATAGTATGTGAAGTTGCAGTACTTCTAGACGTATTCCCAATATTCTACGTGCCCACACTCTGTCCTGATGATGCACTAGAGAATATTCCTCCAATCAGACCTCCAAACAATGATGCTGACTATGTCTTCATAGGTGCACTATTATATTTATCTCCTGAATTCAAAACAATGCAATATCTACTTGTCTCTACTTTCTTACTTGCACTTGCCCATTTCTCAATGAATACTGGATTTGAAACACCAAGTGCAAGGGTTGGGTGGCTAGGTGGGATCAGACACTCACCTACAGTCCTCATGCTCTCCTACGATGTGCTATCATCTGAGGCTGAAGGGGATTCTATGTTGCACTTTCCCAATATTTGGGAAACTTGATGCTATGGCTCCTCGTCTTCCATGAGAGCTCTAAATCTCTGATGAGCCATCTCTTCCCTCAAAGCCATTGACTATGTAACTTCTCTTACTATCTCCCTTTCCTGTGACCACAAAGGTAGCACAGAAATTTTCACACCCACCAAGGATGGTTTACTTTTCTATTTGACAAAACAACATAAGAAACCACCACATAACACACCTACAGATAGGGCAAGCCACAATGAGGAAATTATTGATGGTTATTTATTTTTATGTAACCTCTTTCGATCCTTAACTTCAGTTTGCTAAGACTCTAGATATGATTTGTACAATGCTTCTTACAATGTTAAGTTCTTACTTTTACTTTGAAGAGAAATTTGTTCTAATTCTTCTCTATTATGGCCTTTATTTGCTTAATTCATTTATCAAAAAAAATGAGTATTTAAATTTCACAAGGCCATCTGCTCACCACTAACGCTACTAAGACTCGTTCTTGCCCACAAGACAACATGGTTTTAAGTTCAACACACTTAAGAGAAGAAATACAAGGTGCCTTGGAAAAAGGTTAGAGGGAGAAGGTCGAGACGAAAACATCTTTAGGGCCTCATTAGTTATTGCCAGTATTTAATTGAAGCTAGAGCTCTTAACCAGAATTATCAATGATTTTACTTAGGCTTCGCTAAAAGAATATTACCAAAGAGAACAATTTACTTTCCAAATGGCGGTGAGAAAGATTGAGAGATCTCCAATTTGTTTTCTCTGGCTTATTAAATCTTTCATCTTCTAACAACTAACAGTTCATTTCACCTTAGGGTCATTTTACAAATTTCACCAAAAAAGGAATAATGTTCACTAGAGGAGCTAGGGTTATCATGTTATATAATTTTACTTACAAAGATAATCTCGCCTATGATTTCTTTAAAGAATTCCTTGCTCTCAAGTTGGTAACCTCTGCGTTAATTTATTTAAATATAACTTTTAGTTCAAATTTTATAAGTATTAAACAACCCATGTTATTTTACTTATGTCACATTATTAATAAGTCATAGCAAGATTTACTCAACATTTATTTTCAAGGGTAGAGTTTAATAACACTCATTCACTAGAACAAAACAAGGTTACATCCACACTTAAAATACCAATAATCCAATAAGGTCACTCAACAAGCAGTAACCAATATTTTAATATTTTCAATGATGGTTAAACAAGCCAAGGTGTCCAAAGTTAAGATGACAAAGTCCACAAATACATTATACTAAGACCATGATCCTCTCTTACATTTTCCACTGTATGTTATCAATATTTGAACAATATAAAAAGGATTCATGTAAGAACTGTTATCCAAAATTCACCCCCCTAGGGTAATTTTTGATAACATGCATCAGAATATTCAAGTCCCAGGAAAATTGATTGATTCGGGGCCAAAAATCATGTTGCTAGAGTCCCCTCAAATATTTTCTAAGTCCCCTGTCTGAGAGGAAAAGAGCAAGCTCTGAGAAAATGCAAGAAAGTTACAGAGAACAAGTTTGGGCCAAGAAAAATTGTGAAAATCAGCTAAGTCCTAGTCCAGAACAAAGTGGGACAAATGGGACAAAAGGTGCGAACCGGCCGAACTGGGCGAAATGAGTCAAGTCAGTCCAAATCAAATGGGACAATCGGGCAAGAAGTACGCAAACCGGCCGGATTGGCCGAAATTGTCCCAAGGGGTCCAAAATCAAATGGGACGTCTGGGACAAATGGACGCGAAATGCCTGAACTAGCCGAAAGAGGAAGAAAATCGACTAAGCAAGACAGTTCGGGACATATGGGACAAGCGGGCCACGAGTACGCGAACTGGCCGAACCGGGCGAAAAAGGTCGAGGCAGTCCAAAGCAAAGTGAAACATTTGGGACAAATGGACGCGAACCGGCCGGTTCGTGCGAAATCAGCACAAGGAGCACTAAACATTTGGGACATCCGGGACGAAAAGATGCGAAGGGCGCGAAAGAGCCGGCAGGGCCGAGGACCAACCAGATCACGCCACGTGTCACAAGGGGGAAAGGACCAGAAAAGTCAAAGGGCGAGTTTTCGAGCACCGATCCGAACCAATGGGATAATGCCACGTGTCCCAGCTAGGGCCCACAAGGAAATTTCAAAAGACAGCCCACCGAAAGGTAGAGGAGAGAGAATTTCTCGTCCAATCAGAGCGTGCCACGTGTCATCTAGGTGGCGAAGCGCGGGAAATATTTCAAAATCCGTTTTGGTCTGTTCCGCGCCCTAAATCTTCAGATCATCATATCTTTTGATCCAGAGCTCGGATTTGCACGTTCTTGATATCAACGGAAAGCTCATGAAATTCTCTACATGATTCTGGGATCAATCTTGCATTTTGGTGCAGTCTGAAAGGAGAAAATCAAGAAACATCTCTGGTGCATGGTAATGGCAGAACTGACGTTTCAGCGACCAACTTTAATGCAAAAGACAGTCCGCCGCTCTTGCCAGGATTCTCACCTGCCGCCATAATGAGATAAACTAAATGCAACATAGAAGTGGTGGGGGTAGATCTAAATTCCCTCTCTTTTCCCTCTCTCATTCTTCCTATATATTGTAAAGAGGGGCAAAGAGATAAAAAAGTTGTTCATCTTTTCTGCTCTGCCTTCCCTTCTTTTCTTCTCTAGGGTTGAAAATGGAGTTTGAGCCTCCTCCCTTGCTCTGTAATGGCGTTTTTGCCTTTTACTATTGAAATGATGTTCTGTGCAAACTTCTGGAGCAACAAAACGTGTTCTGTGATGCATCTGCCCATCCTCTCTCGTTTTTGCTTGTTCTCTCCTTGCCTCTCTTCATTTGCAGGTATCTGTGCATGTTTGAACGTTCATTGCAGATCTGGAGCTGTGTTCATGGAGTTTTGGGACATTTTCTGTGTGAAATCTATCCTTGGGCCTGTGATGCATCTTTCCATCCTTCCCATTGTTCACTTCTCTTTGTCCCATGGTAGTTTTGATAGATGTCCAACATTCTCCTTCTCTGGTGTATCACCGTTTTAGTGTAGGCTTTTGCTGTTTTTCCCTTCTCTCTCTCTCTCTCTCTGTCTCCTTGGCATGGTTAGATTAGGATTAGATTAGCTTGCCTGCACTGGAATAGCTTGTGGCAGGTAGTTTAGGAGCAGGAACCAGCCTTCTCTGGAGATTCCTCTCTCGGTTTCACAAGTCCCACTCTTGGAGAGAGGTTTCCATGTTGTGCAATCACACTGGATGCCTGAACATTAACCTAGAAGCCTGATGTGCATCCAGGGGTGCTGTGATTTTGCACTAACAGTTTTGGCACGCCCGGTGGGACCTTAGAGGTCTTTCACTTCATCTTTTGCAGGTTGGTGTGTTCCTGTGAAGATTTCAGCCTTTGGAGGCACTTGCAAACACATCTGGCGACTCCATCTGATCAGCAACCCATTTCTCTGAGCTTGCAGAACCGTTTCCATACATTTTCATCCATCTTTATTTCCATCCCTTTCATTCTTTTACATTCCATGAAGTTGTGCAATCATGACTTCATTTCCATCATGGATTTCACATCAACAACAGCAGTATATTCCACCTCCAACACGTTTTACAAATCCTCCAGATCAGCATGCATACTCATATGAACAGCAGTGCCAAAGTCAGTTTGGCAATGGAGCTTTCCAAGAGCAAGAGTGTGCATACAATGAAGACCATCAGATCCAAGATGCTGGTCTGTTGGAGAAAATCCAAAAGATGGAGGTGGGGATGGTGCAGTCTAGGGCTCAAGCACAAATGAAAGCTTTTGGAATCGGTTATGGAGCACCCTGTCCATGGGTGGGACCTTTTCCAAGGCACTATAGCCCTCAGGAGAAGCTGGACTTCATGATAAAGATGCTTCCCCAACTTGCACAATGGACAACAGAGATAGAGGCCTACAGACTTGTTGTTGAACAACCTTGTCAATGGGTAAGTTCTACACCATCATCTGGTTTTTCTCTTTCCATTACTCAAGCAGCACCATCTCATTCAAACTCCCCATCTGCTGTCCCATGTGTTGAATCCATCCCTCCATCCCCTAGTCTTCCACCCCATCTTGATTCTTCTTTCCTTTTCCCTTCCAAACAGTCATCCCCTCCACAAGAGCTAACAGAAATACCCCCTCCTCCAAAGAAACAAGAGGTCTCACCGCCTCCACCACCACACAAAATTGTCAAATCTGTTGAGTTTCAACCTATCCCTCCTCTTGCATCCCCAATTCCATGTGGGGAAGAAGAAATTGAAAAAATCAGTCATTAAGGACAACAAGAGGAAGAGCCAAAAAGAAAAGAAGTGACAGACAGTCTGAAGAGTTGGGCTCTTAGATTTGGGATGACAAAGATCCCCTTGATGGTTAAGCCTATAGAAGAGGTTGAGGTTGAACAGATGGTGGTGAGGACTGATTTTGTTGGAGAAGAAGATCTTGCAGTCCCAACTTGTCCTCTAGAGCAACAAATTGAAGAGTTTGACTTGACAAACTTCATGCTGGAGGAGGAGTTCAATCAAGAGAAAGATTCTCTTCAAACATTGGAGGAAGGAGAAGCTGCTCCAAATCCAAAAGAAGAGGAGCACATTCTAGCTGTGGAGGAGAAAAGTGCAGATCCAAGGGCTTTGAGCACAAAGCAGGCTACAGGAGAACCTTCAGTTCTTCTTTCTACTTCACCTCTCTTGAGTTCTAGTACTGAAAAGGAGTTTGATCTCTCAAACTCGATATTGGAGAGTGAAGGAAACCATGGTGATCAAGTTGCAGATCAAGAGGACACCATGGAGGAAGTTGAACATGAACAGCAGGACAGCAATGAGGTAGTTTGCCTGTCACATTTGGAGGACTGCTTTGATGGAGAAGAACCGGTTGAGTTTTCACCATTCTCTCTTTCATCATCCACATTCCAAACACAAGAGCCTGCTGTCATGGAGGAGATTATTCATTTGCAGCAGCCTGCATCTTATAAAAGCTCTTCGGAATCAAGATTGGAAGATTTAAATCTTTCATGTTCTTCATTGGAGGAAGAGAAAGGACAGAAGAATCCCACCATTTCTTCCACATCATCCATTCAGGTGGGTCTATAAGAAAACTCCATTCTTGGAGTTGAAAATCAGAGCTATGGGCATATCAAACTGATCAGACCTTGCCCAATCAGGTATTTGGCTTCATTGGAGCCAAAGGAGAAGCCACAACCAGTCATGCTTGCTTCTGAGCATGAGGATGAGCTACAAAGTACCAAGGATCAGCTGCCATACCTCTCCAATCCAAATGCAGAGCAACTAAAAGAGGTACTGGATTTTTCAGTTGATACCTTGATGATTTGGATAGAAGACCAGCTTCTTGTTGATTTTCCATCCATCCAAACAGCCATGATCAGTGCCAAATCAATGGCATGGCTGCCAATTTTGAAGAAAGGAAGTTATTTCTCACAACCAGTTGCAGGGTTTGTTTAGCTTGCCTTTGCTCCAGCTACGAAGAGAGGAGAGTAGAGTAGGTAGATTTGCTTCAGTAGAAGAAGTGCTTGTGCACACTCTGCATGTTCCATTTTGGGACATGTATGATTTTCAGTTTTGTACATAGTTTTTGGTGTTGCTGGTGTTGCTCTTGCAACAGTTCTTTTCAGTGGCATTTTGGTGAGAACAACTCCAGTTCGGTGGGTTTCCAATGGCTCAGAGGGAAATTTTCAAAGTTCAGATCAGTTGCAGGTTACAACTCATGACTCCATGCCCAATGGATTGCTTCAGGCTACTGATCATTCATCTAGCAGGCAGATGACCCCGCTGAGTCGCCAAAAATGTTATCCAAAATTCACCCCCCTAGGGTAATTTTTGATAACATGCATCAGAATATTCAAGTCCCAGGAAAATTGATTGATTCGGGGCCAAAAATCATGTTGCTAGAGTCCCCTCAAATATTTTCTAAGTCCCTTGTCTGAGAGGAAAGAGCAAGCTCTGAGAAAATGCAAAAAGTTACAGAGAACAAGTTTGGGCCAAGGAAAAATTGTGAAAATCAGCTAAGTCCTAGTCCAGAACAAAGGGGACAATGGGACAAAAGGTGGCGAACCGGCTGAAACCGGCGCGAAATGAGTCAAGTCAGTCCAAATCAAATGGGACAATCGGGCCAAGAAGTACGCGAACCGGCCGGATCGGCCGAAATGAAAAAGGATCCCAAGGGGTCCAAAAAATCAAATGGGACGTCTAGGACAAATGGACGCGAAATGCCTGAACTGGCTGAAAGAGGAAGAAAATCGACTAAGAAAGACAGTTCGGGACATATGGGACAAGCGGGTCGCGAGTACGTGAACTGGCCGAATCGGGCGAAAAAGGTCGAGGCAGTCCAAAGCAAAGAAACATTTGGGACAAAATGGACGCGAACCGGCCGGTTCGTGCAAAATCATCAAAGGGAGCACTAAACATGTTTGGGACATCTGGGAATGGAAAAGACGCGAAGGACGCGAAGGAAAGAGCCACCAGGGCCGGAGGACCAACCAGAATCACGCCACATGTCACAAAGGGGGAAAGGAAAAAGAAAAAGTCAAAGGGCGAGTTTTTTCGAGCACTGATCCGAAAAAACCAATGGGATAATGCCACGTGTCCCCAGCTAAGGGCCCACAAGGAAATTTCAAAAGCAAGCCCGCCGAAAGGTAGAGGAGGAGAGAATTGCTCGTCCAATCAGAGACCAATGCCACGTGTCATCCAGGTGGCGAGAGCGCGGGAAAATATTTCAAAATCTGTTTGGTCTGTTCCGCGCCCTAAATCTTCAGATCATCATATCTTTTGATCCAGAGCTCGGATTTGCACGTTTTTGATATCAACGGAAAGCTCATGAATTCTCTACATGATTCTAGGGTCATCATCTTCATTTTGGTGCAGTCTAAGAGAGAGAGAAAATCAAAGAAACGTCTCTAGTGCGTGGTAATGGCAAAAGCTGACGTTTTTCAGCGACCAAGTTTTAATGCATGGGTCAGAGTCCTTCCGCTATTGCCAGGATTCTCACCACCTGCTGGGTCACCATAATGAGATAAAATAAATGCAACCATTCGTTGAGTGGAAGTGGTGGTCAATGGGTAAGGTTCTAACATTCCCTCTCTTTTCCTCTCTCATTCCCAAAGGGGGGCTCTACCATATTGTAAAGCCAGGGCTCAAAAGATAAAAAGTTGTTCATCGTTTTTGCTCGGCTTCCCTTCTTTTCTTCTCTAGGGTTGAAAATGGAGTTCGAGCCTCCTCCCTTGCTCTGTAATGGAGTTTTTTTTTGCAGTTTTACTATTGAAATGATGTTCTGTGCAAACTTCTGGACACAACAAACATGTGTTCTGTGATGCATCTGCCCATCCTCTCTCGTTTGCTTGTTCTCTCCTTTACCTCTCTTCATTGTAGGTATTGTGCATGTTTGAATGTTCATTGCAGATCTGGAGCTATGTTCATGGAGTTTTGGGACATTTTCTGTGTGAAAATCTATCCTTGGGCCTGTGACGCATCTTTCCATCCTTCCCATTGCTCACCTCTCTTTGTCCCATGGCAGTTTTGATAGATGTCAACATTCTCCTTCTTGGTGTATCACCGTTTTAGTGTAGGCTTTTGCTGTTTTTCCCCTTCTCTCTCTCTCTCTCTCTGTCTCCTTGGCATGGTTAGATTAGGATTAGATTAGCTTGCTTGCAATGGAATAGCTTATGGCAGGTAGTTTAGGAGCAGGAACCAGCCTTCTCTAGAGATTCCTCTCTCGGTTTCACAAGTCCCACGCTTGGAGAGAGGTTTCCATGTTGTGGAATCACACTGGATGCCTGAACATCAACCTAGAAGCTTGATGTGCGTCCAGGGGTGCTGTGATTTTGCACTAACAAAAACTTCTTAGTTGAGGTTGATGCACAAGTTTACAAGTCTATCCCTCATCTACTTGCTAAAATTCCATCTGCAGCAAATATTTACTAGAGTCAGTTCGCTAGAACTGAGCATGATAAGATATAAACCTCACCTAATAACTTATGCCATCTAGCAATGTATTAAAAAATACTCCCTATCAAATAATTCCTAATCATGTATCAAATCTTAACTGCACATCTCATGATAATACATTTCATACCCATCATTGATCACTTCCTTAAAATCTGCTTACATAGGAACAAAAATTCCAAGTGGCTAGAAGATATGCAACCTTAACCTTGCATTTAATCATAATTAAATTACAGTAGTAATAATAACGCTCACCTAATACCCTCAACCTACTTCACATATATAAGTGTCCAACAATATTAGATCTTTTCAATTAAATAAAGCACCAACGACATTAAGCTTCTATAATAAATACAGTGTCAATCTTATGATAATCATCATATTACCCAAGTATCAAACCTTTATAGAAAATCAAGGATATGTAAGTATACTTTTGATATTTATCTCACAATTTTAAGAATATACTATGTAAATAAGGTTCCACAAATCAGTAAGTTCATATATTATTTAGATCTCCTATCGGTTGTTTATTATCATGTCTCTATATGCCTCTATAGTATCTAAGAGTCCAACTCAGTAGGAATGAATTACAAACAACAATACCGTCATACTTTGTTAATGAGTAGAAGGTACATTTGGCTAGCTAAAATATGTAAGCGTGGTCCAAGCCACTATAAATACAAGTATCAACATTATCTCAACTCCCAATTGAGATGCAAGTATCACTTTTTAGCTAACATATAATAATCATCGTAAATGCCAGAAAATATTCCACGCATCAACCAAGTATTGAAATAACATATTATCCTTACGGTGGTTACCTGATAAATAATATATCATATTATATAGTTCAACCTCCACTTGCATATCTCAATTTATGGGGTTAATCATTGTTCTATATAATAAAGTTAAATAATTTCAGGTCCCAACTTCTATCCCTAAAGTCATATTGGTATGGTACAGTCCCATTATGGTAGTTGTCACCTTTACTTAAGGCTGTGTGAATTGAATCCATTTTAGGGTAGTTCTCATAACTTCACTATTCATCTGTTTTTCCTACCAAAAAAGCATTTCAACAAGCTTTGAAGTCAAAGTATAGGGATAAATTTAAACTCTAATATTTCAAGCATGTCTGAATTCATATGCCTAAGGGCCATCACATGCCAATCAAACTTGAAGAATGTACACATTCATGAGAGTTCGATGTATCCAATATTACTTTAACTGATTCGAAAATCTAAGTAGTGCCTCAAACTTAAGCCATATAGTTATCCACACAAAAAACTAACGTCTTGAGTGCTTATCGTATTCAAAAAAGGTCACAAAAATAGAAAACCCCATTAACACATGCTTCAGGAGCGTTCCAAACTAAAAATAAGCTCATAGTAATAATAATAGTAGAGGGCCTGGTGAGGGGTTTTCAATAATCCCCAAAGTAAATGATAATCAAAGGAGTCAGATAGTATCTAGAAAGGACCAGTAAAACCAGTACGACTCTCCCCAAATAGAAGCCTCCAATCCTATTGGGGGGGGGTTTATATTATTATCAATCCACATTAAAAGACAAACACCGTCTTCCGAGAAAAATTCTTGTTTTCAAGCCATGTTCTACATAATAAAACAAGACAAGAAATATTCTGAAAATCTCATTCACACACCACAATATTTTCTACAAAAACCACTGTTCACAGGAATAATCATGGCAAAATGATAAACCAACTTTATAAGATCGATAAGTGAGAATCACTGGAGGGAGATCAGCTCAT
Source organism: Taxus chinensis (assembly GCA_019776745.2). Classification (NCBI taxonomy): domain Eukaryota; kingdom Viridiplantae; phylum Streptophyta; class Pinopsida; order Cupressales; family Taxaceae; genus Taxus; species Taxus chinensis. Next base: position 50,011,347 of record CM034156.1, read on the forward strand.
GCAATTATGATTAAAAGTCATTTGAAAACCCATTTCTTTTTGGGCATCTCTTTTCAAGAAAGAGTCAACATATATATGTAAATAATTATTAAAAAATATCAAGAGTCCGAACGTTATTTACTTAGTAAAAGAATAACGCAGCAACAATCCAAAAGAAACTCACATCTATAGAATTCAAACAAAATTACAGAGATTGATTTATCTAAATGCTAAAGGAAATAAATCATCAATAGAGAGGGTTAGGGCTTATCATGCCTTTAATGCACTTCCCAAGACAAGGGCACGCTGAAACAGGCCCTGCAACAGCAAATTGTGCTTCATGAATATTCTGATATGAAACAGATCCACCTCTATGAGATTCTCTTCCATGAGCTGCATTGTAAAACAAGTAAGGTCTCAATAGAGAATCTTTGTAATAATTTTCATCAGGTCTCTTGGTAACACTCTTACTATCACTTAATCGATTTTGATAAAAATATCTTGAAGGAGAATCCCGAATTGAGGATGCATTCGATACTGAATAGATAACAACATAGTTGGACAACCTGCTTGTTGGAAGCGCTCAAAGATGCTTCTACTGTACTGCAACATGCCTGCTACCTGGCTAAATACTGTTGCAGGCTGTTGCTGTGGATCCCTGACAAGAACACACCTCGCAGCGCAGGCACCAAGAAAGTGGAGGTAACACCTTCTTCACTAGCTTGTAGCTTCATCTAAAACCACCATAACAGACCCACGCGGCCAGCAGGGAAGAGCGCCCCAAAGTCCCGCGCACTCAGCAATCTTCCCACCCCATCTTCCAAATGTCCATCCAACATTAGGCGTGAGAAGGATTCAATGTGGCCAGGGAAGGTGAAGAGAAAACAAGGGAAAAAGGGACAGGTGCGCAGCAAGCGAAAGACACACTTTTCTCACGTTTTTCACCATTCTACAGTAAATCCGCCCAAGAAGTTCCCGCGCCGCCAGAGAAGGAAGTTGTAGGTAAAAGACAAAAATAAAAAAATGGAAGATATAATAATGAATTCCATTTGCAGGGTAAGCGGCCAGTATGGAGGGAAAAGGCGCCCCAATCCAGCAAAGGTCAATTTCATCATTAATTTTACAGCCGACTAGGGCAGAAAACAGGCGGCCCAATAATAATCTCCCACTTCTCACCAACTTGTCAGGCAAAAAATTACTTATCCAAAAAATGAAATAAATCTAATTAATCACAATTCATTTTAAAAATTTCATTAGTTCGATGACCTGACGGCAGTAAACAACTGCGAAGTATAACGGATATCCGTTCTTTTATTATTCATTTTTATTATGTTTTAAAAAATGTCGCGACACCCAAAACGGGGTTCAAAAGAATCGTTTAGGACTTAGCACAAAAGTGAAAACAATTAAATATAATAATAATAATTTAATTGAGAGGTCGAGCACGAGAGTGACCAAAACTACGGCAAAATAACTTGTAGGTAATTAAACAACAATCAACAGGAGGTTCGATATAGCACGAACAAGGTTTTCTTTTAATAGGATAATCGCGAGGGACGCTACGGGCCAGCAACCAAAACATCGACACTGACGCAAGCAGGCAAGCTCAACAAGACGATGACACCAACGTTTCAAAGGGAACACAACGACATTCAGCCCTTAGAAGCACGGTCGCCACATAATAACAGAGCAATGATGAATGGGGGAATTACAGATTCATTATATATGAGATGTCTTTCCTCTCTCGCCATTACTGCCGTCACGTCTGACATCTTCACCACACCTAATCTTACCCTGCATGTGGTGAGAGTTTAGCTAGCCATAGGTAAATGCTCTAAATCTAGTTCTACCATCAAAATCTTGATCGATACAGGTACAATGCACACATAAGATCCTCTGGGCTTGCACAAGAACTGAAACTCAACTTCTTCAGGACACATATACGTAGAAATAACATGCTAAAAAATATAAGTTAGCAATATGCTAGCCCACCAACGATCTACAACTCTTGTCCACTCCACATCAACATCTATAAGCGTTTGGTAATCCTTCTACGACCAAGGTCTCGGCCTATAAATCCAACACTTCCCTATCACATATTCTGACATCCACATATAGAAATCTACTAGAAAGAAGCCAAAAAACATGTCATAGAGCGCATCATACAGATTGTCCTCCACCCATTTGCGTGTATTCAAATAAAATCTAGTGTTATATCTCTAAGTAAAATTGTCTTGTCCATTGTTTATCCATCCTTAAATACTCTCTAGAGCCAATCGATACGCCATCTGCATGCAACATCTTGACACATAGTTTGAAAAGAGGTCCCGACAATGGAACCAAGACGTAGTCACTTATTTATACCCAATTTCTTAGGCAAGATGGCACTTCATCCAGATAGATCTGAACGCTCACCCGAGGTGCGCATAGCTACCAGGTCCCTCTTTATTAATGACTTGACAAGATGTTAACATACTTAACCAAAAAGATAACTAGATAGATCCATGTTCAACCATGACATTTCATTGTGTGCATTCAATTGGAAACACACATAATAAGGAAACATAACAGATCAAATAAGAACTAAGATCAACTTCACTAAGTTGCCACCATACTCAAATACCTTAATTACCATAATCCATCCATAATTATCCATTTATAACATAAATATGACATCACAATAGATGAATACATTATACTAATCACCAGAGAGTCATGCACGCCAATATACCAGTGCAACATAGATATATTACATCACACGGGGTCTAATACACGGTACTCCAAACTATGCAAATCAACTAATATATATAGGGTTGGGGACTTCACTACACATGCACCTCAAAATAGACTACATGTTCAAAAATAACCATGTGCTAGCAGCTGCATGCTTTTACAAAGAGGATAATAATAGATTAATCTATAAATAAACTCTACTTTAATCCTATTATTAGCGTGGTCTATGTATGACCTTTGATCTCCACTTTAGTCCCAAAATACCTCTTACTTAGCTGTAAATTCTTCTAGCTTTTATCTTTACTTGGGCTGCACTCCAACTGCTTTTCCTATTTTTATCCTGTAACATGAAAAATCAGCTAAGTCATGGAACTTCTCTCTCTTGGGTGTGATCCTTCCACGTGACACTTTTCTATACCTTGCACGCATTCATGCACCCCACTTGCACACCCCAACCTTCCCCATACTCTTCTGAAACTTAGTAAATTTTTTCAACCCAATGATATCTAGATGGAGTATGAATTACTGAACGTATATACTTTTGTATATCTCGATAATGCATGAATTTAAATGGAATGTGTGAAAAAGATGAGAGCTCCCATTGGCTCATGCTTCTTTTATTTGAGTGTCTTTTTTTTGAATTTTGGTTTTGGGAGGTCTTTTTGTTCAACAATAGTGGGAGCTTCCATTTTTCTATATATTTTGTTATACCTTCACATGCCCTAGATCTCTTTTCTCTTCTTGTTTTTCACTTCACTTCTTCGCCCTTAATTATTTTTTGTTTGCGAATCGTTGCTTCTTGGGTTTGTGCTTTTATACCTTTATGTTGTTACCTACTGCATTTATTATTTTTGAGGTGGGAATATATATTCTTTATTATGTAGGTTTTTCTTATCCTTTGTTTTGTGATTGTATTCTCTTTTTGGAGGTTTTATTCCATCTTTTACGACTTTCGTCAATGTTTTGCCACTTTTTTTCTTCTATTTTTACTCTACAGTTTATTTCCTTTTTTCTGCGGCCTTTACTTTTTTCTTCTGATGTTGTCTTCTTTATGTAGTATTTTATTTGTTGCACGGGTATTTTCTTCCCTCCATGGATTTTTCTTTGTTGTGCGGGTATCTTCTTTCCTCTGTGGATTTTCTTTGATGTGTAGGTACCTTCTTTCCTCAGCGGATTTTTCTTTGTTTCATGGGTGTTTTCTTCCGTCCACAAATTTTTCTTTGTTGCATGGCTATCTTCTTCCCTCCACAAATTTTTCTTTGTTTTGCGGATTATTTGTTCCTTCTGTAGTTTTTTCCTCTTGCCTTATTTTGCATATTTGTATTTTTGTTCTTACTTTACCTTGTTTTTTTGAGGTTATTCTTGGTTTTATTTTCTTTCCTTTCTCTTCAACTACTTACTTATTTTCTTCCTTGTTGATTTATGGTAGAGAGAGTGCCCTCATGAATTTTCACCCTCCTCATCCAATCCTCCGAATTTCTAGTTATTAGATAAGATAGATTTTTTTTTTTCATATTTTGTCCATAGTATGATATTTCTTCAAACGCGATCCATTCAAATTACTTGACAGGTATTTATTTTGTAAATTTTGGAGTTTGGTGGCTCATAATAATAATATGTCCTTAATAAGTTATGGGCCTAGCCATCGAACTTTTAACTTCCTAAGTGTTTTCCATTTACTGTCATATAGTAGGACTTGATCCCCTATATCAAACTCATTTTTATTTATATGTCTATCATGTCGTGCTTTCTACTTACATTTTTCTTGTGTTTGGTTATACGTGGATATGAATCTTTTATCATATAATTTTTATAACTCAATGATCCTTTAATTCATTGAGGTATATATATTCATCTCAAAGGATATGACCACCCTAAGACTTGGGCTTATGAACTCCTTAGGTACTGCGGATTCTAGTCTATATACCAATTAAAATGGATAATATTTTGCAAGTATTTTTTGTGCCCATAACGTTGCTGGTATTTTTAGGTCCCAATCTACTTTTTGCAATGAACATATATTTGTAAGTACTTTATCCAATACCTTGTTAAAATCTTCCACTGTTTCATTTGCTTGAGGATGGTATAGTGTACTTTTATTATGATTGATCATAAAATGTTCTAGCAGCACTTTGATTGTAGCATTAACAAAGTGTTTTCCTTGATCTCTTGTAATGCTTAAGGGGCATCCAAATATGGTGATAATATTTTCATAAATAAATTTGGCCACTATTCTTGTAGTGTAGTCTTTGGTAGGCATGGATTTTTCCCACCGTGTGAGGTATTCTATCCTTGTGATGATGAATTTTTCTTGATAATGTCTTACAGAAGGTTTTGTTGGTCCAATGAAATCTATGGCCCATTTCTCAAATGGGGCTAATGCTAGTATTGGCCTTAGGGGAATTTCATCTCTAGCATTTGGTTTTCCTACCCGCTGACAAATATCACAAGATTTGACATGTTTGCTATGAATAATGTGGGCAACCATAATCCTGCCATCATTATTTTCCTTATTGTTTCTTCTCCTCTATTGTGACCTCCTACTACCCCTTCATGGGTTTCTATTAGGATATTTTTAATTTCATGTCTTAGGAACATCCTCATAAGGAATTCATATGGTCCCTTATTGTATAATTTCTCTTGAATCAAAGTAAAGCGAAAGGTCATGCTTAGAATTTTTTTATTTTGTTATTTTGTGTATTCGACGAGGAATTCTCAAATTGTTAATAATTGTGTCATCTCATCAAATTCCTTAGGAATAGCCTCAATTCTAAATAGATGTGCTCTTAGAAAGTCATCATCAATTGCTCCTACATATTCCCTTGTCTCAATTCTAGATAGATAATTAGGTCCATTATTTAATTTCCATAGTTTGACTGAGATAGTGAAATCAAATTCTTAGAACGACATCAACTACCGACATATTCTTCCTTGTAATACTGGTCTATTCAATAGGTATTTGAGGGGCTCATGACATGTATAAAATAAAAATGGTGTTGCTAATAAGTAATGTTTGAATTTATGTAGAGCATACACCATGTTTAAGGCTTCTCTTTCTATTGTTGAGTAATTATTCTTAGCTTTGGCCAATTTGCGGATTGAAAATGCTATGGGGTGATCCATTTTTACCCTTGGTAGTGGCAATACTTCCCCAATAACAATGCTCGATGCATCTACATGCACATGGAAGGGGACTTTTCAACATGGGAAGATTAATATAGGTGCATCTAGAATTTTGTCTTTAAGTATCTCAAAAGCATCCGCACATGCTTTAAACCATTCCATTTATTTATTTTTCCTTTTATTTAGGAGTTCTTCCAATGGTGCACTAATTCCCACATAATTATTATGAATTTCCTATGGTTGCTAGTGTATCCCAAGATTAGTATTACCTCTTTTTGTGTTTTTAGAGCAGGGAGTGTTGCAAGTGTGGGAGTTTTAACTGGATATATCAATAATCCTTTGCAAATTATATGGCCCAATAATGTACCAAATGGTTTCAAGAAAATACATTTCTTTAAATCCAATGATATTTGTAGTTATCTGCATCTTTGGAACATAATTCTTAGGACTTGTATGTGATTTTTCAATATTCCATATTGATTTAACAAATATGGAATTTGTGAAATCCCTATATTACAGAGTCACGTATGATAAATGAATACTAAAGTAAAAACTTGACACAAGTAATAAGCTAAAGAAATACAAAACCATAAGTGCAAGAGGAAGAGTAAAAGACTCAGCTGATTTCACAAGTAATCCCAAAGTGTTTTGGAATGAAAGATTGGTGAACAGGAGCAGAATGTCGTAATCGAACACATAAAATATTAGAACTGTCAGATGAGCCTAGAATAGGGTTTCTAGAACAGGAATGGAACGCCTAGGTGTTATATACCTCTGGCTGGGTGCCTGTGACCGTGCAGGGGATCAAAAACTGATTTTTGCTATTTCACACAAATTTTAAAAAGATTGGTGTGTAGAATGTGAGAAAACAAAAAAAATGATTCCCTAATCTAATTATTCTCAACAATACCTCAGATCGAGAAAAGGATGGAAAAAATGAGAGACGTAATACATGCACTTAATACAAGTTGTACAATTCCTTATGTGATGTGTTGGATGGCTCGTGAATTGCTTCATATTGGGTGGAAAATTGGACAAACATTTCCCCTTGATTTTTTGAGATTGATTTGATTGAATATGATGATTATATAATGGTAGAGGAATATGGACTGATTTAAGTGTTAAGGAAGATAAAAAGGATGATGGATGGAAAATAAATAGCAAATCTTTTGTTATGATGAGATGAAACTTCTCCAACTAGCTCCCTGGAGGAGAGAGCTCAATTTATCGTTTGAGGAGTGTAGAATTTCAATGGCTATGATGAAGTAATGTGGATTTTTCTTGTTGTAGGGTATCTTCTTTCATCTGTGGATTTTCTTTGATGTGTAGGTTACCTTCTTTCATCAGCGGATTTTTCTTTGTTCCTGGGTTGTTTCGTCGTCCACAAAATTTTTCTTTGTTGCATGGCTATCTTCTTCCCTCCACAAATTTTTCTTTGTTTTGCGGATTATTTGTTCCTTCTGTAGTTTTTTCCTCTTGCCTTATTTTGGCATATTTGTATTTTTGTTCTTACTTTACCGTGTTTTTTTGAGGTTATTCTTGGTTTTATTTTCTTTCCTTTCTCTTCAACTACTTACTTATTTTCTTCCTGTTGATTTATGGTAGAGAGAGTGCCCTCATGAATTTCACCCTCCTCATCCAATCCTCCGAATTTCTAGTTATAGATAAGATAGATTTTTTTTTTTTTCATATTTTGTCCATAGTATGATATTTCTTCAAACGCGATCCATTCAAATTACTTGACAGGTATTTATTTGTAAATTTTGGAGTTTGGTGGCTCATAATAATAATATGTCCTTAATAAGTTATGGGCCTAGCCATCGAACTTTTAACTTCCTAAGGTGTTTCCATTTACTGTCATATAGTAGGACTTGATCCCCTATATCAAACTCATTTTTATTTATATGTCTTATCATGTCGTGCTTTCTACTTACATTTTTCTTGTGTTTGGTTATACGTGGATATGAATCTTTTATCATATAATTTTTATAACTCAATGATCCTTTAATTCATTGAGGTATATATATTCATCTCAAAGGATATGACCACCCTAAGACTTGGGCTTATGAACTCCTTATGGTACTGCGGATTCTAGTCTATATACCAATTAAAATGGCTAATATTTTGCCAAGTATTTTTGTGCCCATAACGTTGATGGTATTTTAGGTCCCAATCTACTTTTTGCAATGAACATATATGTGTAAGTACTTTATCCAATTACCTTGTTAAAATCTTCCACTGTTTCATTTGCTTGAGGATGGTTTTATAGTGTACTTTTATTATGATTGATCATAAAATGTTCTAGCAGCACTTTGATTGTAGCATTAACAAAGTGTTTTCCTTGATCTCTTGTAATGCTTAAGGGGCATCCAAATATGGTGATAATATTTTCATAAATAAATTTGGCCACTATTCTTGTAGTGTAGTCTTGGTAGGCATGGATTTTTCCCACCGTGTGAGGTATTCTATCCTTGTGATGATTGAATTTTTCTTGATAATGTCTTACAGAGGTTTTGTTGGTCCAATGAAATCTATGGCCATTCTCAAATGGGGCTAATGCTAGTATTGGCCTTAGCGGGAATTTCATCTCTAGCATTTGGTTTCCTACCCGCTGACCAAATATCACAAGATTTGACATGTTTGCTATGAATAATGTGGGCAAACATAATCCTGCCATCATATTTTCCTTATTGTTTCTTCTCTCTATTGTGACCTCCTACTACCCCTTCATGGGTTTCTATGTAGGATATTTTTCATTTCCATGTCTTAGGAACATCCTCATAAGGAATTCATATGGTCCCTTATTGTATAATTCTCTTGAATCAAAGTAAAGCGAAAGGTCATGCTTAGAATTTTTTTATTTTGTTATTTTGTGTATTCGACGAGGAATTCTCAAATTGTTAATAATTGTTTTCATCTCATCAAATTCCTTAGGAATAGCATCAATTCTAAATAATGTGCTCTTAGAAAAGTCATCATCAATTTGCTCCTACATATTCCCCTTGTCTCAATTCTAGATAGATAATTAGGTCCATTTATTTAATTTCCATAGTTGACTGAGATAGTGAAATCAAATTCCTTAGAACGACATCAACTACCGACATATTCTCCTTGTAATACTGGTCTATTCAATAGGTATTTGAGGGGCTCATGACATGTTATAAAATAAAAATGGTGTTGCTAATAAGTAATGTTTGAATTTATGTAGAGCATACACCATGTTTAAGGCTTCTCTTTTCTATTGTTGAGTAATTATTCTTAGCTTTGGCAATTTGCGGATTGAAATGCTATGGGGTGATCCATTTTTACCTCTGGTAGTGGCAAATACTTCCCCAATAACAATGCCGATGCATCTACATGCACATGGAAGGGGACTTTTTCAACATGGGAAGATTAATATAGGTTGCATCTAGAATTTTGTCTTTAAGTATCTCAAAAGCATCCGCAACATGCTTTTAAACCATTCCATTTATTTATTTTTCCTTTTATTTAGGAGTTCTTCCAATGGTGCACTAATTCCCACATAATTATTATGAATTTCCTATGGTTGCTAGTGTATCCCAAGATTAGTATACCTCTTTTTGTGTTTTAGAGCAGGGAGTGTTGCAAGTGTGGGAGTTTTAACTGGATATATCAATAATCCTTTGCAAATTATATGGCCCAATAATTGTACCCAAATGGTTTCAAGAAAATACATTTCTTTAAATCCAATGATATTTGTAGTTATCTGCATCTTTGGAACATAATCTTAGGACTTGTATGTGATTTTTCAATATTCCATATTGATTTAACAAATATGGAATTGTGAAATCCCTATTATTACAGAGTCACGTATGATAAATGAATACTAAAGTAAAAACTTGACACAAGTAATAAGCTAAAGAAATACAAAACCATAAGTGCAAGAGGAAGAGTAAAAGACTCAGCTGATTTCACAAGTAATCCCAAAGTGTTTTGGAATGAAAGATTGGTGAACAGGAGCAGAATGTCGTAATCGAACACATAAAATATTAGAACTGTCAGATGAGCCTAGAATAGGGTTTCTAGAACAGGAATGGAACGCCTAGGTGTTATATACCTCTGCTGGGTGCCTGTGACCGTGCAGGGGATCAAAAACTGATTTTTGCTATTTCACACAAATTTTAAAAAGATTGGTGTGTAGAATGTGAGAAAACAAAAAAATTGATTCCCTAATCTAATATTCTCAACAAATACCTCAGATAGAGAAAAGGATGGAAAGAAATGAGAGATTTAATACCTGCACTTACCTACAAGTTGTACAATTCCTTATTTGATGTGTTGGATTTGCTCTTGAATTGCTTCATATTAGTGTGGACAAACTTGGACAACATTTCCCCTTGATTTTTTGATGATTGATTTGATGAATATGATGATATATTAATTGTAGATGAATTATGGACTGATTAAGTGATTAAGGAAGATAAAAAGGATGATGGATGAAAATAAATAGCAAATCTTTGTTATGATTAGATAACTTCTTCCAACTAGCTCTCATGGAGGAGGAGAGCTCAATTTATCGTTGAGGAGTGGAGAATTCAATGGCTATGATGAAGTCATGTTGGATTTGGATCAATGGTGGAGAATGCATGTGAGGATTCTAGAGTGGAAGAATCTATAATTTGAATTCAAAATTCATGGGGGGAAGAAGCTTCCATTGAATTAAAAATTCAATGGAAGGAGAGATTTAGAGAGGCTTTTAGAAATAGAAGCATCTATATTTTAAGAGGTAGAGCATGTGATTAGGATTAGGATTATATTAGGTTAATAAATGATGATTAAGGGTGAGGTTACATGGAAAGGCTATTTGTAGGGATGTGTAGGGTAGGTGGGTAGGTAAATGTAGGAATATTAAATTCCTATAAAATGTTAATACGGGTTATGATAAGATAATATGATATAATAATGAAATAAAATTGATTAATGATAAGATGAGATAAAATAATGAATTAAGAGGATTAATAATGGAATGATGGGATAAATGATAAATGATGATTAAATAATAATAATTAATCTTGCGATTAATTATTATATGGGTGATGTTGGGATATTTGTGGGAAAAATTAGTCGTAATTCAATATGTCTACATTTTCCCCTTCTTTAAAGGGTTATTGCGTAATAATGACCGTTCAAAGAAAAAGAAAAGAGGATGTTAAGATGGTGATATGATGCCCCCTTTTGGGGTTAGGTGGGGAGGGAACAAGTCAGGTAACCACTTGAAAAGAGGAGAGGTCCAAGTTAATAGATGAGAGAGGATTAGAAGATTGTTTGAAGGGATTGGATTATAGGATTCCCCAATCAAGGGGTTGAGATGAAGGATATTGGATTTAAGGATTAGAAAATAGATTAGGATGCAAGACTAGAGGATTAGAAGATATGAGAGAAGATTAGAGGGATAAGAGTTTAGAAGATTAGGAGATATTGGATTTTAGATTTCGGATGCCCCAGTCAATAATGTATGAAAAGGGTGAAGATTTCAGATTTTGGATTTTGGATTTGAGGATATTGGATGTGAAGATGTTAGATTTGAGGATTGATTTGATTTGGAGAATTAGATGATCGAGGTAGTTTGTATCAGACAATAATGATTAGTTTTTGGGTCAATTTAGATGAGAGGAGAGGATTGAGACAATGATCAAGTTTGATTGATGAGAGGATGAGATAAGGTACCCCATCCAGAGGGTGTGGATTTTGGATGTTAGATGCAAGATGATAAGATTTGGATATGGATATTGATTGATTGATAAAGGATTGATGGGATGAGGTGATGAGGAGGTTAAATAGTTAGTTAGATGATGATGAGGACTGGGTGTAAATGATGATAGAAGGGGGTGTGCCACCACAAAGTTCCCACTGTTATCATCATTAGTAGTGTGATTAATGTGGCATAGAGAAAAATGCATCAAGGTATAAAGACCATGATGATTGAATTGCCAAATTCTTGTGTCCTCATATCATTGGACTGTACAAAATAAAAAGAAACACAAGGGGAATTATATCATCAGCTGCAATGTAAATGTAGACAAACAAGCAAACATACACAAGAAAAAACACACATATTGCATATAATTTTTTTGTGAGTGTTTTGATTATTTATATTTCAGATTTTGGATGTTTAGATTTTTATATTTTGGATTTTGGATGTTTAGATTTTTGGATTTGGGATATGTTGTTGTGAAAATGTGCAACAGGGAAATTGGAAGTTTCCAAACACGACAACTATACCCCTATGGCGAATTTTTCATGTTTTATCATTCCTATGCACCCCAAGTCAAATTCTTTAGTCTGATCACCCCCTATTTGATGTCAATTTTGTCCCCTAGGTGATTTAGGAAATTCTAATTTTTACCTTAGGTGATTTTAGGGAGTTCTAAAAAGACACTATCTTCTGGGAGTATAGGGAAGGGCTATCGTTAGCCTTCCTAGGACTGGATTCAACTCCTTGGAGTGGAACGGATGGGAAAAATTCAACACGAAGATGAAATGAAGACCTTAAAACATAATAGAAATTATTTTTGAAGGTTTGGGGAAGTTTTGCAAGACTTGGAGCACTCTGAGTAAAAAACAGGGTTCATAAGCCTAGGCGGTACACATGCCTAAAACAGCTGCTGGGCTTTAGAAGAAGATTCCGGGAGCTCCAGATGGAGTTAGAACCAAAATAAAAATATCTCTAGAAATAGGATTCCAAGACCTACATTATGGTGAAACAATATTTTTCACAACACTTTTGTGTACTAGGTCTGCAGGCAGTTTTTCTCATGCACAAGTGGAGTACAAAATAAAAAAATATGATTTTTCAGGGATCAAATGGAATAATAAAGACATGATATCACCACCATTGGATTATTAAGGCCATTTAAATTTAGGATCATATAAATTATTTCCAAAAAAGTCCATCAGGAGCTCAAGTTATCACTGTTACAAGTTTAGGACTTAGCTAGATTTTTGGGAGGACACGTGTCAACACCAGGAGCCTGGCGGGATTTTGTGTCCCTCACGTTCCCCAAGGTCAAGGAAATCAAGGTTGGAAAATTTCTACCAGATCCCTTGAATCCATCTCAGCCATCATATGACCTCTTGGACCCTTATGTGACCTCTACACTCGACAGTTCAGTCCCCAGGTACATTTTTGGAGCATCCATTCCCTGTCATTGGATTGGGCGCCACGTGTCAGCTCCAGGACCACTATGGAAATTTATGACCCTTATGTACCTGAGGTGGGGGACATTAGACCTTGAAAAATCCACCCATCCCCCATAGGGATTCTTCTGGACACACATGTGACCTCCTTTCAGCTCCTAGTGCTTTAAATCAACTTTTTCCTCCTTCATTCCCTGCCATTGGATCAAACACCACATGTCATGCTCTTGAACACTTTGGAATTTTATGTCCCTCACATCCCTGAGGTTAGGGAAATAAAGATGGAAAAATGCACCCAAGCCCTACCTGTGCATATATTTTTGAAAATTTTCCAAGTGCCGCTTTTTTCCGCTTCTAACTTCTAACAGTTGTATGTGCACTTCATTCCTCCATACTTCATCTACAACTTTCTTCCATCACTCCACCATTGTAAGAACTCAAAGAAGACCTAATTAAAATTTAATCCCCTCCCACTCCATGAAAGCATGTAGGTTCTAGAAGGAATCCTCATCAAACACAGAAGGAGAAGCACATAGCACAGAAGGAGAAAACAAAGAAAACTCCATAGCCATGAAATGAGAAGTTGAAGAAATATCCCAAATGGATGCATGAAACAACAAGATATATTTTGATTCTCATTAATCTACCTAAGGCCATCAATAATACACGTTTAAACTCCCCCCATGTGTGACAGAGAATCCACAATGAAGAAATCTCCTTTCTTGCTTAACGAAGAAAGAAGTGGGATTTTCCATCAAACCGGTTTCCGGATTGAAGTAAGATGACACATGAAGCACCAGAAGAAAAAACCCACATCAAAAATATAATTTTCTTCACAAACAAAGGAGAGAACCAAACCTACAATTTTGAGGTCCATTAATGGTTGCCGTTCCCAGAAGCATTGCCAGGTCTGATAATTAAAACTTTAAAATCTCCTGGACTATTATGTGGGTGGGCCTGAAATTTCAGAGGGAGGATATTAGGAAAAAACCCATATCAATTTTTTTTTCCATGTCAATCTGACTCCCAGAGGAAAAATTTCTAAAAATAGCAGGTTTATTACATAGGAACTACTATTTTGGGAAAGTCATTGATAGAAGAACCTGCGAAGAAGACAAAGACATTGGAGGTGCACTACAACTGAGAATCCACCAGAACGGACATTTTTGGCACTTGCTAAAAATAGTAAGTGTGCCCTCGATCTCATGGATATGGCTATGTGGGAGGATTCTTTGTCTTGTAAATTTCCCATTTTGTGATTTTGGATTGCTTGTAAAATAAAATTTCATTTGTATGGGTAAACCTCCCTTCAATCTTGGAATGAAGCCTCATAATGTTTTCCTTTGTGTATCTTAAGTATGTTAGAAATATGGGTATTTGTGAGCTTAAGCTCCATGGGAATGTAAACTATTATTTTATGATAAATGTTGTAAGAGAATTACACTTTTTAATGCAATACAAGAAATTGGTTGAGAGTTACTCTTGTTAAGATCTTGTTTTAGGGTTGAAGTTTTTCCTTTGCAAATAAAAGAATTGATTGCTATAGGAAGTTGTTAAAAAATATATAACAATGCTAATCTTATATTCTTGTTAGTATGGTAAATGTTTAAGAAGAAAATGTGATATTTTAGTGGAATCTCCTTCTTGGTATAATTCTGTAGTACTTATTTGACTATTGCAAGTGAAAGGAAAGTTAGTGTAACATGGAGCTTGAGGATTTATATTGAATGGAAATATTATCATTCTTGTAATTTATCTATTTCTTGTAAATTTTTTTGTAGCATTATAGAATGAAATGAAATCATTTCTTACTTTCCCTTCCACGTGAAGACTTAACAAAATGATTATATTAGGAAATTAGATTTAAATTTGTTCATATTCCATACTAGTTATAGAGGATGGACTATTACTTCTCAATGGAAAAGTTTTTGATTATAAGAATCTATTTTAAGGCTTATATAGTTTAAGATGGTATGTGAATAAAAAAAACTTATTTCCCATAAAAGGATTTAGATTTTTAGATAGTCCATTTGAAAAATGTGATTTATAAACAAGTAAACTTGAAATATTTACAAATAAAATTCTATGCATTTTAAACTTGTATTTTTTTAATGTATTATATAATATAAATATATTAACATATAAATTTATATAGTTTGTATTACACACACACACACACACACACACACACACACACACACACACACACACACACACACACACACACACACACACACACAAATTTTAAATTAAAAAAAACAAATTTTTTAGTTTAAATGTTTTTAAAACAAAATAAAAGAGTTGTGGTGAGGGGCCGAGCCCTCCCCAAACCCCTGCACCATTTTCATCCCCCACTGCACAGACTCACACCCACGCCATTCTCCATGGCTCCCAACACCCACTCCACGCAAACCTAAACCCCCTTCCCCTTCCACCACAACCCCCAATCCACCACACTTCCCTCCATTACTGCCGCTACCCACCTTACCTCCAAATGCAACTACATGCCTTCTTGCGCTATTGTAGAATGGTGTTTCATTTGTTTGAAGCTTTGTGCATAGGTGTGTGTACACACACACACACACAAAAGAGCCCTGGATTCTCTCAAACATATGTAGCTCAATATAAAAAATAGTTCATTCATAACCCAATGAATCCAGAACTCCATGGCTCCTCCTCAACCTACACAAAGAAGAAAAAAAAGGAAACAAATGGAAGAGAAAAGAAAGGAAAGAAGATCATAAGGATATTTTGGGATAAATTTAGGGTTTTTAGATCTAAAGGTTAAAAGTAAATCATCCAAGGGTTGAGCTTCATCCCTACACTTTTTAAGTCATGGGATTTGGTGGGATTAGAAATTAAAATTAAAAGAAGGGTATGTGGGGAAAATTAAATAAAAAAGGGGAAACTAATTAAATTTAAAGGGGTGTGTAAACTTTCTATTGGGACCCTAGCAAACATTTAGTAGAAATAAATAATTAAAGTTGGAATTGGACAAGTGGTTAATTAAATGGGTAAATGAAATTAGTATAGAATAATTAATAACGTGAACCAGATGAGTAAAGTAGTTGTTTACTTTAAAAAAAAAGTTTACCCAAAATTTTGACTACCTTTTGGTGTGTTTTTCTTTGTCATGAGGTGGGGCAATACATTTGGTATCGGAGCGATGGTTCACACACGCAGATGCTCTAGGTAGAATATTTAATAAGTTATTAATGCTATAATAATATTAAATGAAAAATAATTAAAATGTTTCTGCTAAACCGTTCCATAGGTCAAAACATCTCTTGATTAACTATAGGGGAGCAATACGTCTGCTAACACAATAGGTGGTACACAAATTTTGATCACTTAATTTGTTTAAAACAATTGGTAAAAGTTAAGAAAAATTTGTTATTAAATAGCGTGTAAAATGGCTCCTTGGCTCCCATAGTGGTGATTGATTTGAAAGATCATGTTCTCTAGTGACATGGAAGTCACAACATTTAAACCCAACTTTTAAGATCATTTGATCATGTAGTTAAAATCATTTTAGGCTCAGTTGATCGCATTGATGTTTGGAACAACTTAAATTTAAGAAAATTCGTTTCGTTTTGGACCTATAGTTTAGGGAGCTTTAGTAGGAAATTAAAATTCTATGACTTCTAACATTTAGTATTTCGACATATCCATTGGTTGCAACAATTATATTCAAGAAAAAGGAATGCGGAGTTAGTTTTCCAAACGTGTTTAGGAGGCCTCTAGTTGTTCTGGCACAAAACAAAAACTTGATAATAACATTAATTAGCTTCGAAAATTAGGTCATAACTAGAGTTTTGGTTATTAGTTTTTCATTTTGTAAGTTGGGTCGGATTCTCTATATATAGGAGAATAGATGCGAGTTGATAGAAAACATTTTCGAGTTGGGATCACTTGTTTTCAAGAACCATTTTGTAGCCAATTTCACTAAAAATATGCTGAAATGCAATAGTGAAACTTTAATAGTTGGCTCCGAGAAGGTGCTTCCAGTTCGAGATTTATTCACTAGTGTTGAGAGTTGTATTTCTTGGTTGACTCTCTATATAATATAAAATTTACTAGAATCATTTGTTTTTCCATTTGGGGATTAGGTACTTGTTTGGTTGGCCCCTTTTGTTAGCCATTTTCGCTAGACCATAGAATAAGAGAACTAGGTCTTAATAAATTGTTAGACTTCTTAGGGCACCTTTGGAGGGTGCAAAATTTTATAATCATATTATATTGTTGTCTTACATGGTTGAATATTACAACGTTGACAAATTATGTGCCACGAGGCATTTTCGGATGCTAATGGCCTTAGTTTAGGTTGGTCAATTTGGACATAAAAAAGGGTCTAGTTGTTGGTTTGGAATAAAAAAGCAGGTCAATATAAGAATGTAGAATTGTTACCTTGGTCTAAGGAATAGATTTAAGGTGTTTGGTTAGTTGGATTCCTCTTCTAGTGACCCATTGTTTCTTGGGACTCTCAACCACAATGTTAGGGGCACTTCTTTTAAACTTAACAAAACTCTTTTGGTATGGGCGTAAAATAAATAATTGTATCTTGTGTACAACCACCCAATATGATAAAATGGTATTCCACGTCTTAAAATTTCATTATTATTAATCATAATAATTTTCTACTCCTTGTGTATATGCTACAAATCTAAATTTATACTTCTCGTTATAAGGAAATTTGCCAAGAAACCTTCTAAGCTTGCTTATCCTTTCAATGGTGTAATTTTAAATTAAGTATAATTGGATGAAAATGTTTGCTAACATGAACCCCTCTAACTTGTCTCTAAAAAATAAATGATAAAGGGAAAAGAGAATTAGTATCTCTTATTCTACGTTGGTATTGCTCGAAGTGATATTTCATAGCTAGTTTATCCTCTTCAAGTAACATAAGAATACATTATGCTAATATAAAATGAATCTAGTTTTCACAACTTCAAATTCTCATCAAAGCTCTCGGCATAACATTTAGAGTTAGCTTCGGTAATGATCTAGTTATTTTAATCCTTCTTGAGCTCGATAAACCTATTTTCATACTATAACCACTTACTAAGTTTTGTTGCAATGTAACTTGGTTAAAACCTTTTACCTTAGTAAGTACACATGTGATTATAAACCTCCTCAAATTGATTAAAATGTTTCAAGTTAATCATGTTTATAACACTAATACTTACATGTAGAAATCATGGAATCACCCTCTTTCTAACCTTAAGACATGGATATAGAAGAACAATGATTACACAAAAATAACAACAACCTCTCATTTTCTCTCTCTCAACAAAAATAAAATAAAACAAATTAGTGTCGATTACTTTTTTGGTTGGGTGTTATGGTTTAACAACGTTTGCATTAATAGTGAGATTACAAGTAATATGGTCCAATAATGGTGAATGTAATGTTTCGTAATCCACACACACACACACACATATAAGCACAATTGTGTACATATACTTTATAAACAATAATAGAAACATGTAATTTTATGTAATTTGGAAAAATCGTCAAATATGCATTTAAAAAACCTTGGTTGGACAACAATGTTATCATTGTTACCCCTTGAAAAGCTAAAAATTAAGGTGATCATAAACTATTGCTTCAAATGGAATAAGTAATTTTTATTAATCTTAGTTATGTGATATTCATATAATATGGATTATACGCTAAATGGTTGGACTTATGTAAGTAACTTAGGCATTGTATTGCCTTCCTAACTTCTAGGTGAGAAAATAATGAGAATAATCGAATGATTGCAATGGTTTAACAAATTAGATATGAAATTTGCTATTTGACTCTTCGGAGACTCTTTCATAAGGTTTCTTTCACATTAGAAAGATCTTAGTAACTTATTATAAGATAAATGATGTAAACCCTTATTGTAAGGACTAAGAATAATGATTAACTAATATTTCCACCTACCTTGGGTGGAGGTATCCTTTGTAATCAGTATAAACACTAGTTAATAAATGTAAATTTGGAATTGTTTTAGGGTACTTTTTAAAACATGGCCCCCATTTGTTGTTACCACTCAATAAGGTGGAAACATTTAAAGTTATTTGTGTAAAATGGATTCACCCTCTACTTAATATATATATATATATATCGCAACCCAATGGGCCAATTATGACCAAATAATTGTTAAGTAAAAGTTAACATAAGTTCCATATCTTGAGAAGCATTAGACTATATATAAATGTGTGTTGATCTCTTGTACTCTTGAGGAAGTTATGCAAAGACAAGTTGTATTCTGTCTAAATTATAATTGCCTAGTATTTTAATAGGTTCGGGAAGCATTCACTTTAAATTGATTCTGTTTTGTATAACTCATTCATGTTTTCTCTTGATTATAGTATTTAAGAAATGATAAAATTTAAGTAAAGCCTTTCAAATATCTTATTGAATTGAAATTTTGTTGTTGTTTCATTAAGGAGTTATGGCTTATTTGGGGTGTATAAGGTTTGAAAATTTCTTTGCCATGGTGAAAACCTTTTCAAAACTTTTAAACAAAAATTCATTAAACTATCTCTTATGAGTTTTATAAACCAAATGAGATATTCTATAGAAGGGTACATCTTATGGAACCTTAAAATCAAACTAGACAGCCAATCCTAACTCGGCGAATGACTATATATATTTCAACCATAATGTATTGGTACTATCATTATGTGAACATAAAAATAATGGCCAAATTAAGTCAACACCCTTAATTATGTTTGGTATTATGTGAATCTTCATCCTTGACCTTAATGAATAATGTAGATGCTAGAATCATTATTGGAGAGACTCGTGAACCATTTCTTTCAAAATTTAAAGTAATGATGAGCTAGGAGATGAAACCACACAGAACTTGAAAACTATTTTCTCTCTTATTGTGTGGTATTTGTGACACCTTAGATAGTTTCCTTGAGTGGGCTTATATGCAACTAATATGCAAAACTTGTTAACCCCTTTTAGAAAAACATTTATGTTCTCTTGGCTCACCCATCATTATTTTATTTTAAATATAGACCTTATGTTGTACATCCTCTTATTTGGACCCTTATAGGAAGGTTAGACATTGAAGAAAATGAATTCGGTTTGGAAGCTACAACTTTCGTTGATTAATATCCTCCTAATTGAAGAATACAATTGACCTTGAACCATGTTATATTTGATAAGACATGTTTGTAACACACACACACACACACACACACACACACACACACACACACACACACACACACACACACACACACACATAAAACAAACACACACTAATAATAATAATAATATAGTTCCCTTAAAGTGACCCTAACATTGGACATACACTAAGTGTGACCATTTAGAGGTTTTAGACAAGGATGTTGATAACAATTTCCTTGGAAGATATAACTTCCTTTAATTAAATTAATCTAAGTAAGAGAAACACTTAGTACTTGACACAATTTGAATTGGTGGGACATGCTTGTTGTGACCAACAACTGCATGATACAACATGATACTTCATGAGGTCATATCCCTATCTCTTCTAGTGACTTCTAGGAGGAAGTCTAATTTTAGGAGAGGGGGATGTAGTGCCCACATTTTCTAGCCTTAGTTATCTGCTGACTTCTTAAACCATAGTTATGATTTGACAAGAGTTTTGACATATTTTGGAGATTATGTTATGTTATTCATGGACATGTGTGGTGATTTGGGTGCGTAACACCAATTTAGCTTTGATTAGTATGTTGGCACATTTTATTAGATGTTGTGGATACTAACATATTGTTATGTTATTTGGGCCTAATTGATATATGATGGATACATAGTTTAGTCACACATCTTGATGATATAGTTTATTTGATTATTGATGAGAAAACATGATAGCATAGATATATGTCATTTATATGAAATGCGATGGCTAACACATGATGAATTGGTGTGAAATTGTGCATGTTTTCTTAATTAGGACTCCATGTGGATGTTGTGATATCATAAATTGCATGTTTAGACTTGATCATTTACTGAGTAGTTGATTTACACTTGTATTGGGCAGATGCGTTTAATGTGTGCATTGAGTGTGCAAGTGGTAGGGCACATGAGAACGTGGGTTTCAGGGCGGCTACACAAATTGTGCACAAGCGGCCCATGGGGCTAAGTCCTAACCATGTTAGTTGTATGAGGCCTTATTGTTTGCTTGTATTATTTGGGCACCATGAGTGACCCTTATTTGTAATGTTGTATGTCATGTAAAATTAATTGTGTTTAGGTTGTTTATTTTGTTAAGTAAACTAGGTTGGGGGACTTAATGGTCCCCACTTGCATTAAGTTTTGTATTTTTGTAAGTGTGTGTTAATTAAGGAGGATTGGGGTCACATGAGCACCCTTGAGTGGGCCCCACATCCTCTACACTATGTGCCCAAATGTGCCAAACCCGAAATTGGGCTATTTATGGCATTTTAAGTGACCCCTTTTAGTTTTGGGAGTTCACTTAGCATGAAAATAAGCCCTTGGACCCTACCTATTAGGTAGGGGGGATTAATTTCAAGGCATAGAGGGAGTTTCCCTCCCATTTAGCCTCTCTTTTGTCACCATCCATGTAAGATGGATTGGAATGTGTGTGTTGTAAAAAGTTGCACAAACTTGTCTCATTTTCTTTTTGGGCAATTTGGGAGAAGGGTGTTTAAAAGTGAGTTTATCTTTTCTTCTTTTTATTTTGGGAATATTTGACTTGGAGGGAAGAGAGGGGTGACACATGTCACCCCCTCATTGGTGAGGAAATTTATTTGCTTTTCTTAAAATAATCCCTCATATGAGAGAAGGAGGACCTTTTTTTGGATTTTTCTTGGTTCTTGGAGGCTTTTGGAAGATTAGAGTTTTTCTTGGACAAGGAATTGGGAATAGCTTAGATATTTGGAGAGCTTGTGGAGGTAGGATCTTTGACCTCACTCTATGTTATCTTGTATGTTAGATTTTAGTTTTTATTATGGTTGAAATTTGTTGTTTGTTGCATGTGTTGTTACTACTTGTAGGGTATGTATTTGTTATTTTCTCCATCCATCATATGGCTTGATGGATTTTGGAGTTTTATTGGGGAAGAGGGAGGGATTTTCCCTCTTAAACCTCATGGCTTGATGGGAAAGCCATGTTGGTTCTTTTATTCCCCTCATATGGTTTGAGGTGGGGAAGGTGGTTCATATGGTTTGAACCCCCTTCCCCATCCTTGGAGAGGAAACCCAATGGGTTTGAAAATCCTCCCAAGGAGGATTTTAGGTGAATGGGTGGAGAAATAAGGAGGGATTGTTGTCTTGGAGGGATAAGGAGGTTTTGTGAAGAATCTTGTAAGTGTGCATCCTATGGTTGGACCACACTCTTTGGAATTTTGGATGTCTCATCTACTCTTCCCCAATTTTGAGGATGAATATGGTTTTCTCCTCTTTTCTTTTGGTTGGTAAATGTTGTGTTTCTTTAATGTATGGATTAGTCTTGTATGTGAATGTGTTGTTTATGTTTCCCTAAATCTTGTGCACATTTGTGGAAGCTAGCTCTCTCTCCCATGGGCTTAAGGGAGGCTAGCATGTCTTCCAACCTTTGGAAAGGCATGTAATGATGCCTATAGGTTGGGTGGTAAAACAAGCATTTCTCTATGTGTTGGTTTCTTTGGAAAGCACTCAAAGTTGGAGCTCAAGTTTGGAAGATGGTTGGAGTTTCTTGTCATCATGGCTTCTCATTGTTTATCCAATTTGCACTACTCTCATTGTAATCTCATGGATATGGCTATGTGGGAGGATTTTTTGTTTCTTAAAGTTCCCATTTTGTGATTTAGGATTGCTTGTAAACTAACATTTCATTTGTATGGGTAAACCTCCCTTCAATCTTGGAATGAAGCCTCATAATGTTTTCCTTCGTGTATCTTAATTATGTTGGAAATATGGGTATTTGTGAGCTTGAGCTCCATGGGAATGTAAACTATTCTTGTATGATAAATGTTGTAAGAGACTTACACTTTGTAATGCAATACAAGGAATTGGTTGAGAGTTACTCTTGTTAAGATCTTGTTTTAAGGTTGAAGTTTTTCCTTTGCAAATAAAAGAATTGATTGCTATAGGAAATTGTTAAAAAATATAACAATGCTAGTCTTATATTCTTGTTAGTATGGTAAATGTTTAAGAAGAAAAAGTGATATTTTAGTGGAATCTCCTTCTTGGTAGAATTCCACAGTATTTATTTGACTATTGTGTGTGAAAGGAAAGTTAGTGTAACATGGAGCTTGAGGATTTAAATTGAATGGAAAAGTTATGATTCTTGTAATTTATCTCTTTCTTGTAATTTTTTTGTAGCATTATAGAATGAAATGAAATCAGTTTTTACTTTCCCTTCCATGCGAAGACTTAACAAACTGATTATATTAGGAAATCAGATATAAATTTGTTCATATTCCATACTAGTTATAGAGGATGGACTATTACTTCTCAATGGAAAATTTTTTGATTATAAGAATCTATTTTAACACTTATATATTTTAAGATGGTATGTGAATATAAAAACTTATTTCCCATAAAAGGATTCAGATTTTTTAGATAGTCCATTTGAAAAATGTGATTTATAAACAAGTAAACTTGAAATATTTACAAATAAAATTCTATCCATTTTAAACTTGTATTTTTTTAAATGTATTATATAATATAAATATATTAACATATAAATCAATATAGTTTTTATTATGTAATATATAAATACCAACCTCCAAACACAACCACCCTGGTATACTTTTAAACTACACACACACACACACACACACACACACACACACACACACACACACACACACAATATCCCTGGATATTCTCTCCAAACACCTGCAATTTAATATAAAAAAATAGTTCATTCACAACCCAATGAATCTAGAACTCCATGGCTCCTCCTCAACCTGCACAAAGAAGAAACAAAAGGAAACAAATGGAAGAGAAAAGAAAGGAAAAGATATCATAATGATATTTTAGGGTAACTTTAGGGTTTTTAGATCTAAAGGCTAAAAGTAAAAACATCCAAGAGTTGAGCTTCATTCGTGCACTTTTCAAGTCATGGGATTTGGTGGGATTAGAAATTAAATTAAAAGAAGGGTGTGTGGGGAAAATTAAATAAAAATGGGGAAACTAATTAAATTTAAAGGGGTGTGTATACTTTATATTGGGACCTAGCAAACATTTAGTAGAAATAAATAATTAAACTTGGAATTGGTCTAGTGGTTAATTAATTGGGTAAATCAAATTAATATAGAATAATTAATAACCTGAATCGAATGAGTAAAGTAGTTGTTTACTTAAAAAAAAAACCCAAAATTTTAACTACCTTTTGGTGTGTTTTTCATTGTCTTGAGGTGGGGCAATACATCGTTGTTATATCTTTATATATGGGAATATTATCCATCCGTCACTCTAACAATCAAGGATGTATACTCATAGAACCATATTTTTATTTTAGATTATCTTACAATGACCAATGCATCTAATGATCATCTATTGTTGAAGACAGGGACCTCCCACTTGACAATATATCATGCATCAAAGGTCTTCAAAACATCAAAAAAAATATTCATACAATTAAATGTCGAATCTCTTCTAGAAATTGGATCCCTTGGCTTCAACTAAAAACTTAATTTTAGTTTATAACATGTGTTTTTTTTTTTAATTTTCCTCCTATTCTAAAATAATGAGCTCATGCCATATGTTATGCTTCATGCATTGGACCTTCAGCATCTCACTACTTGGCGGCGAGATAGGTTATGGAATTATGATACACTTTTCAAGAATTACATATATAATAGTATCTATAAGCCATTAACCTATTTATGTATGCCATGCAACAAGCTTAATAGTTGGTGGAATCTTAAATATATACTTAAAATTTGGCATCTCTTTTTCAATTGAATTTGGAAGGCTAAGTTTGAACTTGAAGTAGCTCATCTTTTTGTGGTTCCTAATCTATCAACCTTGGATTCCTCTTATTGAGAGAGTGCACCATAGATAGGTATTACTTAAATCCTAGATGCTTTTCTTGAAATGGACCAAAGACTTTCAAACATTTATTTTGGACTTGTCCATGATATGCCCAAGATGCTTGGCTCATAGAGAGTTTTTTTTTTTTGCGTTAAGTTTTATGATTCACCAATTTCTATTGCATCTTTTTTTGTGGAACATTGTTAAAACCTCTATTCTATTTAAGTTCTAGAAATCTAGAAATTCTATAAAATTTAGCACTAATAATTTGCATAAGAAATTTTTGCTGGAAAAAATTTATGTACCCTTTTCTACATATCTTTAGTTTAAAGTATAGGTAGAGAAGATTTCCCTTGAATTTTAAGATTTACAGAATCAGCTCAACTATTAGGGAGACTACTTGAAGTATAATGAGCCATGTTCTACCCGATCAGGTATAACCCCACAATTCTTTTCTAAACACTTTTAAGCTGGCAGAACTGTTCTCATAACCGCTCATTCTCTACTGGTTTCTCTCCCCTCCCTTTCAACAAAAGGATAAGAGTCCCGTTAACTTCCAAGACACAACTTATACTATTTTTATTGCTCAAACATCCTCACAAAAATCTTTTTCTAGGTTGATATGGGAATGGTCATTTTTCTTACTTTTATAAATGTATATCTAGTGCAGAATTATTATGGGGCTCTATACCCACCTTGTCAAACTTCCAACGCAGAGTATATTCATGTGCATAATTTTGTGCACTTTTTATGGTGTTCCTTGTCTTTGATGGCTCACCAATCAATATAGCGGCCACTATTTATGATGACCTTTCAGACTTATAATAATATCAATTTGTCTTTTAAAATTTATGGGCATGTAATGTAAGAGATAATAATATGTGTTTCAACCTAAGATTTTGAACGGTGCATGTCAACTGGCCACAATTCAAAATAAAACTAGGTTGTAATTCATTTTATATTTTATTTTGTGAGATAATATTTGAATTTCAAGTTATTTTCAAATAAAAACTATAAATTTGTATTTTTATGGTAACATTTTTTTTACAGATTCTTATAAGTAAATTATGATTATGCGTTTTTTATTTTCTAAGTATACTAAAAAAATTCCATATCAAAATTACCCACAAAGGAAAATGACATGGATGGGTGAGGAAGAAAGTAAATGTTGTAAATATAAAACCATATAATCTTAACCATCATTATTACAGTATTCAAAATTTTCAGGACAATTGTCAATAACAATCAAGTTATTATCGAATTGATAATCACAAATTATTCTGGAAGTAACTTATAATCAAAATATTATTGTATCATTTAAATGTCAAATATAGATTGATTTGAAAACAATCTCATTATATGAGCCCATATATAGATAAATAATTCAAAGAAGTATGAGAAAAATAGCAGTCCATTGGTAAATTCGTAATTGTCTTCATAAAACTATACAATATTGTACAAATGATTAAGCACAACCAATGCTAATCAGGTGGGCTCAATTAGACAAAAAAACAACCTCGAAATTGTATGCATCATGGCATAAACCCGTGAGGCCTGCCTTCCTGCTTCAGCCACCCCCTGTTAGAATGCTGCACCATAACAATTAATGTGATTTCCACTTTCCTGGCTGTCTGAATTCACACAGATTTTATGTTTCCAAAGCAGATTGATGTCTGCTGATTTGAGGGAATAAATTTCATTTCCTCATAGCCAAGGCTTTTTAAGCCAGAAGTTGAGATTTCACAATTTTTCATGTCTGCAAAGGTCTAGCATGTGAGATAATTCTTCATTATTGAGCTCACTCACACACAAATTTCTGAGAGCTGGATCATTTTTTCCTAACATGGATGTAAGGTTTTGGAAAGCAACTTCGTCACATGGGATGGTAAGTCCCATTTGATGATCAAACCCATACTCTTCCTCAGCTTTATCCAGCAGTGCCCTGAAGAGAGAATGATTCAAGTAATCAGTGGGGATGATAAATCGACTTCGTCCATTCCCAACATACACTGCACAGTGCCCTTTGGGCACATCCACGGGAAGAGCACTGCATGATCTACCCTTGATCTCATCCTCAAATGTGAAATATCTTCTACTCTTTGGAGAAAGAGCATACCCAACTGCCTTTTTGGCATCGGCAAACCTACAAAATGCTCTGATTATCTTCTGTAGAAGCAGAACTTGGGGATTTCCCTTGCTTCTTGCCATTGCAGGAATCAAAATAAAGAAAATAGAATTGATCTAAAACCAATTTCTAGAACACAGATAGATATGGGAAAGATGTAGAATGCTTTGGTGGGAAAAGGAGGGATATGTTCTGTATATATATTTATTCAAAACCGCCATCCAGCTCATAGAAATGAAGCTGATATGAATAGGAAGTAATTGCAAGGTGACAAAAGGTTCCTCGATGTAGTTTAGGGCCAGGCTCAAAATGCTTTAAAGATAAGATTTTAGACCATTCGGTCCTCAGAATGCAAGGCAAAACCATGTGCCCCCCTATAAAAAGTTGGAGACAGCCAAATTAATGATGTTTTTTGATTCTACCAACTACAAATAGTCTTGTTAACTTTAACGGCAAATAATGATAAAATGCACATACAAATATCGGTGAGAATCTGAGATGCTCAATCTGTGTCCATTTATAGCTTATTCTTATTAGATGGTATTTTGCTATATATAAATATTTCACAACGTATAATTAGTACAGATCTAATGTGTTTTTCTTTTTCATTAATGTTTTTATTATTCATTTAGATATGTAATGACAATAACTTCTCCATTTTGGTCAGTGAAGTAAAAACCATCAATATGTCCTTTCCGAAAATTGCATCCAATGAATGCAAACTTAAACATAAAAAATCATTTTGGCATGTGCTTTGGCCAATATGTAGGCTTTAAGTTTTTTTTTGCCGGCCCACAGAAAAATTCATTTAATTGGTTTGTTGTATTTGAAAATTGAAAGTGTTACGTAAAGAATGGTTATTTTTAGACCAGGGTCAGATGGTAAAGCCTGCAAGATTGGTCAATATTGGTATTTAGCTAATCATAGTTAGCATTCATGACATTGACCATTGATATTCCGCATTCACAGTAATGGATATGTATCAGTTATGTGGGATGATGGCCTCAATGCCTCTGCTAGCTACATAAGCGCAAGGGAGAAGAAAGATGAGCATCATGAAAAGAAAGGGAGATAAAACAAGCCGATCCAATGAACACAAGAAGTGCCCATACCCATTGTTTTCTGCCATAGACCAATGTAGGAGCTTGGCAACATGGACTTGTATTTAAACACGATGTACTGCTCCGAGACAGTATTGTCCAAGTTTGGTCATGGTCAACGCTCTCAATTTGCCCCAAAAAAATCTCAGAACCACGGTATGCCATTCGTGCAAGCAAATATGCCACTACCATGGAGGACAAACCTCTTCAACGCTATCATTGCGTTTAAGCTTGTACATATGGTAAACAAAATTACTATTCCAAGCCAGGTCTAAAACAATACTTTATCTAAACTGATGAATAATTTGTACACATGGTTTTCTTTCTTAATCTTCGAGAAATGTTGAAGATATTTGTAAATATAGTTGTGTTCTAGGAGTTAATGTCTATGTAGTCACAAAATCACGCATTTTAGACATTATTTAGTCCTGGTCTCATACTATTATTCATATGGTTTTTGATTGAAGAAAGTACTAATCAACCCATGTCCTTTGACCATTTTACTTTGGATTTTGTCATCACTGCCGACCTTCAACACATACTTGCCCATTTTTTTTTGTCGTTTGACGTCATTTTACCATTGATTGGGGCGCCTCAGGTGCCTTGGTCCCATTCGGGGCGTCCTTATCCTTTCTACACTTTCACGCCACTTTTTGGGCACTTTCTGACCATTTGAGCTTCTCATATTTTTAGTGGTCGACGTTTTCGGGGTTAATTATGAAATTAGAACAAGAGAACCATATAAATATAAAGTTATGAGACCATAATGAAGGACCAAACACTAAGCACTACTATCATCATCTAGAGTTGCATCCATCAAAGGCACCTAAAGCTACATTCACATCCATCTAGCTCCATCACAAAGCACACAAAGTTGATTCATCTACATCACACTTCATAGGAGGGGAGTCTATTGTTTCCATACACACATTTATTATTTTCTACATCTAGTTATTACTCGCTACTTGATCTGGAGGATTTTTCAGGTGTTGGAGTTTTCCTAAACCTCCCTAAACTATTACCACATTGCACAGTGTTCTGAGACCTTTCCGAAGGTATGTAGAACTTTAGAAATGGAGTCCGTATGCAAAACTTATCACCGGTCAAAGATAAGGTCCTAAATGGGTCAACATGGGTTCATAGGTCAACAACTGGACCAATAGCAAGGTGACATGTGGCACTAGGCAAGGAGGCGAAAAATGTTGTTCGATATTGTTTTAGGCCTTCGATTTTGACTCACGTTGTGGCTCGGTGGAACAAGAGGCTCACATTTTGTAACAGAAGGGAGACCAACCGCTGTGAGAGCTATATTGCATTCATTGACGTGGTGGGCCCTCAAGCCACCAAGTGGCTTGCCACCACAAGATCAAATTTGCATTACAGGTCATTGAGCTCAACATTTATATTACAGCTCGACGAGCTATTATCTTTTAGCCCGGTGGGTTGATCAACTCCCCACCGAGTTGATCTCTATTGTTTCCACATGATCGAGTTTATACCACAATGTTCGGGGTTTATATTATCCAATTCAACATTTTTTGGGCTTATGTCTATTACGGTTCGGGATCTATTTTATCCCACTTACCTCAGAATATGACTCGGTGTGCACAGTCACCTCTTAGCTCGACAGTCAATGCATAGTCCATGATTTGGGTGTATTAAACTATGCGGTTAAACATCCAACAAAGCATAGCTAGCTCAGAACCTCTATAGGCATAGTAAACAAACATTGCATAGCTCGCCATAACGTGGAAAACCTATAAAATCGGCCCTCTTACTGGGCGGTTCAACGTATAAAGCATAGCGACCGAGACATGACCATCTTGACAGGAGTTGTTGCGCATAACAAAAGGCGTAGACGTGGTCGTAGCCATGAATTTAATGGGTGGTTGAGCCCAACTTAAATGTCAATCCCGCCTAACTCGGGATACATGTGGCTTAATACCCACCGCATTGTAAACAAAACACCGCCGAAAGAGGTGCACTGATGGGATTCGAACTTCTGACCTTGTGGAGATAAGACCAGCCCGCCAACCAAGTTTCCCATGCGGCTCGATGGAGTAAACAATGAGCTCGGGTATATTTAAAGAGCTCTATGTTACAGACTGTGTGAAGACTAGACAAGGCAGTTTGCAGTCAGGCTCAATTTTGAGGCACTTTAAGAACTTGGAGTAAAAAGAAAAGCTGCTTGAAATTTTGAGACAAAGACAATGGTGGTCTTCTTTTCTCATCAAGTGCTGTAGAGTTTTCTGTGTAGGTGATTTTCCATTGCAATTGCACAGAACAGGAAGGAGGAACCAATAGAGATATGAAATTTCCAAGCACTTCTGGTCCAAACGTGGCCATGGAGTAAAAAGAGAAGTTGTTCATATTTTCATAAGCTTTCCAATTTTTTATTTTTTTTCATGTAGTATTTATAAATATCCAGTTGTAGGAGTTTTTCAGTCGCATTTGCAAGGGGATCACATTGTGGAAGCACTATAGGAGTCATGGATCATTTTGTGAATAGTTTATGGTAAATTGCAGAGTTTCCAATGTCTTTGATAAACTATTTGTAGATTTTTGATCTATTAGTCATTATTGAAGGGTTGATTGTACTTCATTGGATGTTGAATAGATCGATTCTCTTTTCGAGAATCTAGAGACATAGCCTTCAGGTGAACTCCGTTATCAATCTTGTGTTGTGGATTTGATTTCAATTTGTGGATGTTTAATTCTACCATGAATGAAGATTTTGATTATAAAAATCAATTAAATGGATTTTAATTATTTGACTAAGCAATCATCATTACAAACAGGAAATGGACTTAAAATTTGATTTTAGTATCCATAATCCACAATTGCACATTTTAGAGTGGTGAATGAATTTTCAAACTGAGGTACCTTATTAATAAAGGAATTAATCAATTTTGGAGATTAAGAGTCATAAAATTGATGTTGAGTTCATAGTATCTAGAAATTTGAAAAGTACAAAAAAAGTATAGTACCATTTTTGGATCACTACTTCATAAAGTGCGACTAACACAAGAGAAACCTAGGGTAGGATTTTCACACACACACACCTATAACTAAATTGGGTTTGAGATGTAGTGCAACGCTCAGCTAGTAAGTCTACCATTGTGGCCGATGAGGAAGGTCCGAACCCTTCATATGCATCTTTGTTTTCTAGGGGTTTGATGATTGTCTTGGGGTTTTGCAGGTCTCTTCTTCATTACCGATTACCAGTGACATCCAATTGAGTACAACGAAGTTAGTGTGATAGGAAGTGAAAGAAGGTTTTCATCCAGCAACACCTTGTAGGAGGTTTACAGGGATTTTTCAAAAACCAGGGAACCCAAATATGTCTTCGTACCTCTCCAGATGCCCTAGTCCACTTAGATTGCCCAGATCTACACTTCTTTGGACCTTAGTACATTTGTTTCATCCTCATGTTTCTCCAGCCATCTCTGTGACACAGTCCAACGAGTTTGTTGAATAAGTTGAGTTCTTTCTAACTCTTCTTGCACTCTAGGGTTTTACATTTCTACTTTGTTAGTTTCTTGGGTCATTTTCTTTATACATTTATCTATTATTTACTGTTGTTCTTGATGTTAGATTAACTATAGAATATAGATAACAATTAAACATTTTAGTGAATCATTTTGGTGAACCCAACGTTCAACACTACCTTACACTTAGGGCCCTCTTTCGCTTCTTTGTTATGGCTCATTATTTTGACGATTTTACTGAGGCTCATCTAAAAGCCATCAATGACCATATCGCTGAAAATCCTCAAGATCTAGACTTGCTTTTACATGTTGCTCGTGAGGAAGCTACCAATTTAGCAGAGCTTAATGCTTCTGCGGCCATCTCTACTTCCATGGTTTCCCAACCGCTTGTTTCCACTCTTCTAGCCATTTCCACCATTCTCGTTTCTTTCACTACTCCTACAAATTATTTCACACCACCTCTCGTATCTCATACAAGGCAGGTTTCCTCCGTTGGTACTGCAAGATTTAACATCTCTTTATCGATACCTTCAAGTGTAAATTCATCAGTTACAACAAGTTACATCTCGTGCATATCCATCTTTAGATTCCGCGTTGTTATTGCATATGCCATTTCGTAACTTGTCGTCTCCACTTATCTGTTTCCTCCTAGTTTTGTCACCCCTAAGCTTCCCATTTTCAATGGGCATGGTGATCCACAAGAGTATCTTAGAGCATTCCATGTAGCTTGTCTTGACTTTGCAGACGATCATATTTTTTAGCGAAAATATTTCCCCGTAGTCTCCATGATTATGCGGTACGTTGATTTTACAACCTACATGTTCATTTGGTAACTTCATTTACGCATCTGGCCGATGTTTTTCTTACCCATTTTTCTATCAATATCTGGCTCCAAGATCTCTTATGCTCAATTAACACAACTTAAATAAGGCTCTAAATGAACACCTCATCAATTATATGTTGAGATATGAAAATTAATCTAGCTAAAATTTCAAATATACTAGCAGACTTTGAGCTTCAGAACTTGTTCATTCAAAGTCTTCTACCACCTACTCCAACAAAGTTTTTTCTTTGTGACCTCTCCTTCATTCGATTAACTTTTTCATACTCTTAAACTTCATGAAACCGAACTTCTATCCATATGAAAGCTCAAATATCAAGAACAATCCTTGCCTTCTGTACATGTTTTCCAAATAAAACACCATTCAAGCCATCTGCAACTAAACCAGCTGACACCAAAATTATTGTCAATGCGGTCACTACTCCTAAAGAGGTTCAATCACCACCACTCTAGGCATACGTTTACTAGCTTTCCTATGGCCCCACATCTCATATTGCAACAACTTCTTGAGAGCAAGCTTTGCACGCTTCCTTCATCACTCAAAGTAGACCCATCACGACCAAAAGGTAGGAATTACAATGAGAACTTCTGATGTGACTATCACATATGTATAGTACACTCGATGAATCGATGTTTCAAGCTCCACACAATTATCCAGGATCTTATTGATAACAACAAACTTGAGTTTCCGAGCGCCTATCGAATTCTCGACCTAACACTCGAAAAGGGTAAAATAAAAAGCTCTTTAATAATCAATCTCAACATCGTGACAAGAAAGCAGCAGAACCTTCGGCTAATCATGCATAACACGCAATGTCTCCTCCTACTTCAGGGGCCCTTGATTTTTTAGTAACGCATACCGGTGCTTCACCACCAATTATCTCTTTTTCTAACCATGACTATCATGTAACTTGTACATCTGATCACCTACATATCAATGCATCCATTGGCTTGATCCCCATCAATAATACTAAGGTTGACCCATCATCTCCTATTAGCGCATGCTCTATTCTATTTCTTGATGTCATCAGTTACCCTCGTTCACAAATCTAATACCCTCTCAACAACCCCTACGGTGTCGTCAAATTACACATTACAATTGGTCCCCTCACTTTACTTTTCCCTTTCCTTGTTGAGAAATAAGTCGATGGTTTTGACATGCTACTTGGACTCAATTGGATTCATAGGTCTCAGTCCATTATCTCTATGAATCATTTGCAACTCAAATTCATTCACAACAATCAGATTATCTCTATTGATGGTGTACCCCCATCTATTCCATGGTCGTCATCTTCGCGCACATTCACTTCACACATCTTCCACTTCATCTAGCACATCGCAATCTACGTTACTAAAAGAACAATCTACTCCTAGTTCACCTACTTGTACACCTTCTGTGCGACCTCACCACTTTGTTAGTCATACACATCGGCATAGGCCCATTCCTAAGATAGTTACTGCATCTCGACGTAGGTCACCACCCTCATTTCATTGCACGCAAGATGTCCATCACCTCAAAATTCAGTCTTCATGTAGATCCTCTATCACCTACACATTTTATAATGCACCTACGCAATCATCATATATCCATCCATCACATGCATATCATTCTTCATTCACATACGTAGTGTCTATCTACTATACCACCATTACTAGAACATGGTCATACACTTTCTATCACCACATTCATCAGATGAAGGACCTTCATGGCCTTCACTGTCATTGGATAGATCATTCACTCGGGCACACTTGGGGGGCATAACATCTAACACATGCCCGGGCCATCATATTAACATCCTAGCGCATCACAACATACCATATGTCCTAGCAATACGTCATATCGCATAGCCTCATCACATTACATGCTCATCACTCTTATACTAGCATTGTCATTGACCATTGCCCGATGACACACTCTTGTGCTTTGTTTCACGCTTGACTGTTGAGGGCTATTCTCTACACATGAACCCCACACATTCCACAGTAGTCATCACACCTTATCGCACCATATAATCATCATCATACATCCTACATTCAGACTACATCATTACGACCATTGTACATTTACACATTATACATAATTTACACATCATATTAGTGTTCATCATATACATGTCATACTCCTATTGTCTACGCATCTAGCATCATATACTACTCATCCTACATACTAAATTACTATATACACACATTTTACCTTACACACCATGCATTACATTTTACACATTTCTACTCATGATATGGTTGTCCAATCATCCTATATACTACATCTACTTTTACACGTTGGAATCACTACCCTATGACGTAATTTAGTTCTTCAGTTCATACTTGGCTGCCAAGGGTTTACAAATCAAATGAACCCTATCATACACACATGTTCATCACTTGCCCTTCTATCATGCAACATTACTAGGTTAGTGGCATACACTATAGGCTAAATGGTCACCTATGCCTTCATCTTGTAGTGGTACATGCTTTAGGCTACATCACCACTCCCTCTATTCATCTCATTGTGATATACGCTTTAGGCTACACTATCACGCATTCATATGTAGGATGCATATCATCAACACACATACATACTCATCACAACACGTTATACACAATACACAATTCTACCATTTCCTGATGACGCACTCTTGTTTACGGTTCATTCTTGACTGCTGAGGGGGTATAATAAATGAAACTCCCTGCATACAACTCCATTCACTCGAGGGCACATGGCTCTTATCATCAATCTTGAATTCCATTCCATCCATCCACAACATGTTGCATATCTTGGTTGTTTTTACTCTTACTTACATTTGCTTGTTCATATTCACTTATTACACATGCTAGCTAGATCTCTTCTATGTCATTATCTTTACCATGCACACATACGCGTTCACGTATTTTACTAGTTGTGATCGAAAATATAGGTCTCTTATATGTGGCATGGATGCTCACCTCCTACCACTCCTACATTGGTTTCTGGGGGCATCCACATTTGTCTCTTACAGGTGTTATTGTTTCATTTTGTACTTAAAGAACTTTACATCACTTTCTTATACACACTTTTGACATATGGGTTATATTTCTAACATGCTAATAGGTGTTTCATGTGCATCATTTGTTTGTAGGATTACTTTCTTCCATAGTTATCTGTTATTTTTACTTGCTTGTTTTGATTTCTATTGTATGCAGGATTTTCCCTTTGTTTAGCTTGCACACTTGTTTTTTGTATGTGACCATTATGGCCTTGAGTGTCTTGTGACATCATGATTGATGTCCCATGTTTGTAACCCACTTTTGCGGTACATGATTGTCTTCTTGCGTGTTTAATCACATTCTAGCTTCTACATTGTTTGCATAGTGCACACTTTTCTTTTACATGCATGCTTGTTCGTACTAACAGTTATTTCTAGCCACTTGTTTACATGTGCCTGGGTTTCTACCAAGTGCATTCCCTTCCCCTTGAAGGGCATAGTTTATGTAGTTTTCTCCTCTTTTGGGACCACATTCTCCTAACAACAATGTTGCATGCGCCACCATAGAGGATGACACCATTTGGGGTTTTACACATTACACAGAGCTCTCTACCAATACAGTTCATTTCAATTTTACGTCCTTGACATTGAGGTTTATACAATGAGTGCGTTAAAACTAGTTTATGAACCCCGTACACAACGGATTTTACAGTACATGGTTTTCCTTAGCATTGTGGGGAGAAATTACAGGTTAGGATACAATGGATTTCCTCTCTACACTACTTCATCCAGTGGCATTGGATCGCCCAAAAAACTAGGCAATACAAAGATCTCTTCACACATCTTTAGGGAAGAAGTTACATGTCGGAGAATAATGCAAATTTCTCCTTACACTTCTTTGGCTAGGGTGGCATGAGATTGTCCAAAAAATCGTAGTTTAGGATATCCTTTCTACACTTTTTATCTCATCATGGATAAGGTGCACATGTTCCTTTTACATTTTTCATTTCCATTACATACATTTTACTATATACATGCATATTTACATGCGGTTTTACACATATATACATATGTATTTGAGTACTTGATCATCTTCTCCTTTGCAGGTCCGTTTATATGAGAAAAAAATAGTCAACAACAACAAACAACTACAATAAA
The DNA here is from genome assembly GCA_019776745.2 of Taxus chinensis. NCBI lineage: Eukaryota > Viridiplantae > Streptophyta > Pinopsida > Cupressales > Taxaceae > Taxus > Taxus chinensis. The sequence continues at coordinate 50,047,984 of CM034156.1, forward strand.
GGCGTGAAAAAAAACAACAAAAACATTATGTGGAATCACACACCCCATACTAACCATGCATGTACATCACACACATCTAAAACTACACACGCATTTCCACCCTAGGTTCACTCTCACCACATTTTGCACTTTTGCATCTTTAGTTTCCATGCTCCACTATTTTCTCATTCCATGTTTTTTCTAGTCCACCGGCATGCTTTCTACATCACTCTACATGGAAATTAGGTACGCATCTCTATGTAATGTTACCAAGTTTTCTGCTCACCAACATAAAGTGTGGGGAAAATGTAGTCACAAAATCATGCACTTTAGACATTATTTAATCCTAGTCTCATACTACTATTCATATGGTTTTTGAGTGAAGAAAGTACTAATCAACCCATGTCCTTTGGCCATTTTGCTTTACTTTTTTTGTCACTATCGACCTTCAACACACACTTGCCCAATATACTTTTTTCATTTTGCATCATTTTACCTTTGATTGGGGTGTCCAGCCCAATACTAGGGCACCCCATGTCCCTGGTCCTATTCAAGGTGTCATTATCATTTCTACAGTTTCCCGCCAATTTTTGGGAACTTTTTGATTGTTTTATCTTCTCATCTTTTAAGTGGTCGACATTTAAAGAGTTAATTATGAAACTAAAACAAGAGAACCATATAAATATAAATTTATGAGACCATAATGAGGGACCAAGCACCAAGCACTACTATCATCATCTAGAGTTGCATCCATCTAGCTCCATCACAAGGCACATAAGGCTGATTCATCTTGATCACACTTGAAAAGAGGGGAATGTATTGTTTCCATACACACATTTATTACATTCTATATTTAGTTATTACTTGTTACATCACAAAGTGCTTCTGACACAAGAGCAACCTAGGGCACGATTTACACACACACACCTAGAACTACATTGTGTATGAGATGTAGTGCAACACTTAGTTAGTGACTCCACCATTGTGGCTGTTGAGGACAATCCAACCCCTTCATATGCATCTTTCATTTTTAGGGGTTTGATGCTTGTCTTGGGGTTTTACAGGTTTCTTCTTCATCATTGGTTACTAGCGACATACAATCGAGTACATCAAAGTTAGTGAGATAGGAAGCGAAGCTAGGAAGTCATCCAATGACACCTTAGAGGAGGTTTATAGTGCTTTTTCATAGACCAGGTCACCCATATTTTAGACCAGGAAGCCCACAAGTGCCCCTGTACCTCTCTAGATGCCCCAGTCCACTTAGATTGCCCAAATTTGTACTTCTCTGGACCTTGACATAGCCATTTTCTCCTCCTGTTTCTCCATCCATCTCAGAAACACATTCCAACAAGCTCGTCGAATCAGCTGAGTTCTTTCGAACTCTCCTTTCACTCTAGGGTTTTACATTTCTACATTCTTAGTTGTTTGGGCCATTTTCTTTATACATTTATCTGTTATTTACTTTTGTTGTTAGCATCATATTAGCTTAGAAGATAAAACATTTTCATATTTGAGGATATTAGTCTCCTATGTTCCAATGTATGCAACCTTTAGTATTTTAAGTTTTCAAATTTGTAACCCTTATAATATGTGTTGAAATGAATTCCTAATATATCATGTTCTTTCGGTTTTGGTTATTAAAATTCTACGTAGACTATAATTGTCTAGAAAAAACCATTAGAAGTTTTAAGGTCTCACATGGAAATGTCAATGCCATACAAAATTCCCTTATAAAAAATAACTCAACATAGTTTCAAGTCTCATGTTTTAATGATAACTAGTGTCATCAATAGTGATATTAATAATAAATCCATTTTTGTCAGTTATTGTTACAAGGAAGAGCGATGATGTACATGAAATATGGATTGTTGACCTTAGGGTTAAAATATTTTGTCATATGTCCTTCGTTGTATAAGGTCAAAGTATTTCATCATGTCCTTTGTTGTAATGTTGAAGATAATTTCTTGTAAATATCGTTGTGTGCTAGGAGTTAATATCCACTTAGTGTCTCCTATGTTTCGATGTATACAACCTATAGTATCTTAAGTTTTCAAATTTACAACCCTTCCAATATGTGTTGAAGTGAATTCCCAAAATATCATATATGTTTTTTTTTTTTGAAGTATTTTCTATTTTCAATGCTTATGTTATTAAAACACATAATAATGTAAGAATTTTTTCACTATATTAGTTCAACTCTAATGTTATTGAAACACATAATAATATAATTGTACTAATCTCAATAAGTTACAAAGCCACTTTAAAGGTTAGCTATCTAGGCTGACAACAATTAAGACACATTTAATACTCAATAAATATTATATTAAATATGAAAATCCTTTGTATTAATTTTTAATATTGAAGATTTTAATAATGTAATTATATAATAATTTTAATCTAAATATTAGTGTGAACATGATGCCAAATCATGGCCCAGCTGAAATGAAAATATTAAAAGGGAAATAAAGATTTTAAATTTAAAAAATAGATTTGTTTTTCTTACACTTTAAAGATAGTTTTTTAATTGTTAAGTGTACACATGTCCAGAAAACCTCAAAATTCATGTTTATATGCTTATTAGAACCCGCTTTGCATGCACTCATGTTGTGCTTGTCTTGTTCCATGCAGGATAGCATCTATTGGAAATATAATAAAAAGAGCAAATATGGCTGTTAGAGATTCTTGTGTTCTTGCATAACATAAGAAGTTAGTGGATCAAACATTTTTGTTATTGAAATTCCGAGTAGATAATACTCGTCTAGAAAAAAACCCATTAGATTAAGGTCCCACATGGAAATGTCAATTCCATACAAATTTAAGTCCCTGATCAATAGTAGCTCCACACTATTTCAAGTCCCATGCTTTAATGATAACCGGTGTAATTAATAGTGATATTAATAATGAATCCATTGTTATTTATTGTTAGAAGGAAGAGTGACGATGTACAAGAAATATGAATTGTTGACCTTTAGCTCAAAATATTTTGTCATATGTCCTTCGTTGTATATGTACTCGACACATTTTCCATTTGCAATTATCTTGTGTAAGAAAATCCTCATTACAACCATGTCATAAATGCCAGAAAGAAATGGAATATGGAATCAAAGAATACTATAACTCTTTCTTCTAAATACTCTTACTCTTGCATCTTACACAAAAAACCATCCGAAGATAGTGGATTATGTTGAAAAAAAATAGAAAGAATAAAGGAAAACATAACCATGTATTTGTTGAGAAATAAGAAAATAATAAGAGAGTGCTAGGTCATTTTTTCAAACCTTAACAATAACATTGCTACTAGCAGCAATGTCGATGAAAGAGGGGCAGTCGTGAAAAACATCCATGATTTAGATACACATGACAATGCTTCAAATTTAATGAGTGTTAAGAAATTGGAATGTTGAGACGGTGGTCTCAACTAAAAATCCACAAGAATAACTCTCGCAGCTACTAGTTGTTGTATAGGCAAACATAGAGAATAACTTAAGATAATGGTCTATAAATATGGCACAAACCCACTTGACAGAACATTTTTTGTGGTTATTAAAATCAACTACTATATCAGATTGACATTGGATGTCTAGTCCCCTCCACGTGTCCCTATCTCTAAAGTGTCTTTTGTGAAAGTGAAATCCTCTAAAATGAGCATGTGTTTTAACTACCCATAAAACACAATGGTTGACATTGCAAACAAATAACTATTGATATTGGGAATATTGAATAATCAAGCCTTTCTATATGAGATATCTTCAAAGTATGCCGCCTTGACAATTTGTGCACCACACCCCATTTATCCTTCAAACGATTGACAAAAATGGTGCGTGGTTCATATGTACCTAGTTGAAAAAATAAAGAGTTTTGCATGGGTTCCCCCAATATTTTTCCCACCTTTAGAATTCTCCTCCCTTAATCCCCTTCTTCATCACTCTACAATGTTTAGATCCCTCAAATTTAATTTCTTCAATGCATAAATTTGAAGAGCAACGCTCGGATTTTTACAGAACATCAATGATTCTTCTTAATTAATTTCATATGGAAACTCTTACAAATATATAGGAATAGGTTGTCCTTAAATCAAGCAATCCTATTCTCTCTCCGCAAACAACTCAAACTAATCTTAGGTGGATTGTTTTAACCGCCCAAACAATATTGATATCACAATATTATATTCAACAACTTAACAATCTAAAACAAAGTACGCACTAATATTATAATTTTCCTAACATTCCCCCCTTGGTGCGAACATGGGGAAAACCTGCCTTGTACTGCAATGTGCCATTTCGAAGCTTGCTCATAATTTGGATGGTTTCTAGGATAATACCAACAACCTCTAGATGGTTTTCCAAGTGGTTACAACAAATGGTTTTTAGGACAATACCAACAAATTCTGGATAGTTTTTTAGTGGATTTGATCATTGAGCTCATTGTACAATTTATCCCCACAAGATGGATGGCGCGTACAAGCGAAGATGAGTATGAACATAAATAACTGTCTAGTCGCCAAAATACCAATATTTTCTTGAATATGTGAAATACGCTAATTAGAAAAGTGAATGTTGCTTTGCTTATTAAGTAGTCGAATAATCGCTTGAGAGTCAGATTCAATAATAACTTTGGTCCACCTTATTTTGGCCGCTTCCTTCGAAACACATTGAATGGAAAATATTTTAGCCATATTGTTTGTGGTAATTCCAATTTTCTACAACTATCTTCAACTGCCTTATTCACAAGCTACAACTACCTTGAATTTGGATTCCTGGCATACTAGATTTTAAAGGCATTATGTTGCAAAACTATTAGTAAAATTAACATGAGATTTCAAAACATCCATGGGTGCTTTTGTTGAAAATTTCAATTCTGAAAGAAATTATTCACCAAGAAAATACTAAGGTATTGCCATACCCTTGAAGGAAGGGCAATATTTCATTGTAAGCCTCATGCAAAGTTTTATAAACAATCGTAACCAACTTATAACTTCTGGACTATTAAAAACGATAGAAATCCATTGGTATATTTGTAATTGTCTTTACAAAAATATACAATATTGTACAAATGATTTAATCACAACCAATGCTAATCAGGTGGGCTCAATTAGAACAAAAGCCCACAATTGCATGCAACATGACCTAGACCCTATAAGACATGTTTTCCTACTTCATCCACCTCCTGTTAGAATTGCAGACCATAACACTTAATTTGATTGCCACTTATGAAGTGGTCCACATTGTAGTAAGGGGCCAGGTACAAAATGCTTGAAAGATGACATTTTGTACCAATCATACTCGGAACGCAAGGCAAGTGCCATGTGCTGCCTTTGGAAACTTAGAGACAAACCAATAAATAGTGTTTTTTTTGGGACCCATTTTGCACTCATCGTGAATCTCCCATATGCAATTATTCCAGTTAACATTACTATAAATTTAACGACCTATAATGCTAAAGTGCACATACAAATATAGGTGACATGGTCCAGAATTAGTACAAATCTTACACTGATTTGCTTTTTCATTAATGCCATTATCATTCACCTTGGTAATGTAATGGAAATAACACTTCTAGTAAGCGAAAGAACTTATATCCAATGCTTGAAGTGAAACAAATGTCAATAAGTCTAATCGAAAAATGAAAATTTGAAGAGAAAGTAGTTGGACACAATCATATGTAGATTGGTGTTTGTTTTGTTTACCGACCACAGACAAATTCAATCATTTTTTATAATACGTTCTGCTATGGACAAAGTACTTACTGTTCTTATGGCTTGATAATGTTAAACCGGGTATTTGGTTTTAACCTTTTATGGTAGGGAATGCCGTTCATTCAATTTCTACGCATCTCTAACACAAGCGGGTGGGACTTTTAAGGGCTAAAAAAAACGGTTTTGGGATGGCTGAGGTAAGACTGACTATATATATATATATATATATATATATATATATATATATATAATATGGGGGATAGGATAAAATTCGTGGGATGTATGGGGAATGGAAAGATGTTGGAGAATTGGATGAGCCAGAGAAATATGGGGATATCATTGTTATATCCTTATCTCTGAGAATGTTACCCTTGTGTCACTCTGACACTCAAGGATGTATACTCATGGAACCATGTTTTTACTTTTGATTATCTTCTAATGGTCAATGCATCTAATGATCCCCCATTGTTGAAGGCATGGACCTCTCACTTGACTGTATCTCGTGCATCAAAGGTTTTCAAAACACCAAAAAAGATATTCACATAATAAAAGGTCGGACCTTTTCTAGAAATTAGATCGCTTGACTTCAACTAAAAACTTAATTTTAGTTCATAGTATGTGTTTTTTAATTTTCCTCTCATGTCACCCTCTCATTTGTGAGGATTGGAATTTGGTTCTTCTTTTTATACCTCCTCATGGAGAGAGGTATGGAAATTTACTTGTCATTTTTTACTATGAGACTTGGAGAAAGCTTAGAGCTAGGAGCTTGGAGCTTGAAGTTCTTAGATTGTTTTGGAGAGGGATAGCTTGTTTTGAGGTAGGCCTTCATGACTCTCATTTTTGCTTTTTTTAGTATGTTTTGTAAATGAAAAATGGTTGTTTTGGATTTCTTGAATGCTTGCAGGTTGTTGTGTGTGTCTTTGTAAATCTTGTTGTTCTTATTTTCTCCATCCATCCTATGTTGTGGTGGATTTTAGGATTGTAGGGAAGATGAAGGAAAGACCCCTCTTACACCACATGGCTTGATTGGAAAGCCATGGTGGTCTTTATTTTATTTCCTTCCCTCATAGGGTTTGATGTGGAAGATGGTTGTTCATATGGTTTGAACCTCATCTTCCATCCTTGTGAAGGAAACTATCTCATGGTTTGAAAATCCTTACAAGGAGGAGGCTTCGATCTTGGGATGGAATGATAAGGTGGGATGTATGATGATTATGGAGATTATTTTAGTGTTCCTGTGGTTTTTTAACAATATGGATTATTATGGGCTTCTTGCCACTCTTTCCCTTTGAGGAAAAATGTGGAGTTCTCCTCTTGTGATTTTGGTGTTCTTTAAGTTGTTTTGTATTGAAATGTTGTGTGTGTGTGTTGCCACCCTTTGTGTCCCTTACTTGTGAAATATTGAGGCATGTATTATTTCTCTCCCATGGGCTTGGAGGGAGGCTAGCATGTCCTCCATTTTGTGGAGGTGACATGTGATGATTCCATTTGGTTGGGTGGAAAACCGGGCTTCTTTCTCTTGTGCTTTGGAGACTTTCATATGGTGTGGAATCTTGTAAAATTACGCTTGGAGCAAGGAAGATTTTTTTTTTAGATTTGGCCATGTTGCTCCCGATTTTAGGGAGGCTTGTCCTCTTGCATTTTAAGTATGATTTTGTAATTATTATTGTAACATTTGATATGTCTTCTTCTACCTTGAGAAGAAGTTAGAATCCTTGTACTTGTAACATTGTGTCATTTTATCTTTTCTCTTGAGAAGAAGGATTGGGATAAACTTGTTTCTACATTTTGTAGTAGAATCCTATAATTGAATTTGTTGCATTTTTTGTAATCCTTTTTTAGTAGGAGTTGTGGGTATGATTTTATCTATTGAAATGAATACGGTAAAGCTTGGATTATGGGATTGGGACGTTAATTTTTCATTTGTAGTGTAATGGAGCTTTGAAGGAATGGATGTATGTTGAGTTTCAATAAATTTGTTACCCCTATTCTATTTGATTATCTTATTGTATTGAGAGAAAATAGTTTCACTCATTAGTTCATGTTGTCTATCCAATGATGTTCCTACTTTTATGAGTTATGGAAGTAAAGAAAGGAGATTTTTTTGTTGCATTTCTAAGCATATTTTAGTATTAAAATGTAAAGTGATAATGGAACTTTTAGCTTTATCATAACACCAAAAAATATTATTTTGTTACAATTTTAGCTCTCATTATGATAAACTTTGAGAATAGGAATATATCAAACATGTTGTAAATTTAGCTTAATCTCCCATCTATATTCTTAAGAAATTTAGTGACATGAAAGAATCGACAAAATTTATAGTTGAAAATTTTCTCATAGGTTAAATCTTTTACATCTTTGTGCCCAAAATTGTTAATGAGTTTAAGCTATATTTTACTCTGGAAATTATTACACCATTCTTCTTTTTTAAGAGTTGTTTTTCTTTCAAGAAAATATGAAAGGGGATTTTAATAAATTTAGTTTTCATGGTACTTTCCATCCTTAATAACTTTGTAAAATCAGTTAAACCAGAATTAATCTATGTATATGTATATGTACATATATGTATATATATATATATATGTATATATAATAGTATACATAATATACATATCATACTATATATAATACATATATATACATATATATTATATATACATATATATATTATACATCTATATATATATACCATAATTTTGATATGTCACTAATATATGTACAGACAGATATGGATACACTATAACATCTATATATGTAGATGTACATGTACATGTACATGTAAGTACATGTACATGTCCATATCATATACCTATACACTATATAATATATATATAACTAGACAATCATATACATTACATATACATATCCCATATACAATTACATATATATATATATTATAATAATAGATATATATCATCTTATATACACATATATATACAGATATCTGTGTGGTGTGGTGTGTGTGTGTGTGTGTGTGTACCTCTCTGTATCTTATACCACACACACACACCCACATCACACACACATCACCATATATGTAGAGGATACATATATGATATATGTACTATCATATTATATAATGATCTATATAGATATATATAATATATATCTATTATCTATATTATCTCCTCTATTCTTCTCTCTCTCTCTCTCTCTCTCTCCTCTCTCTTACTCTCTCTTCTCTCTCTCTCTCTCTGTATGTTGTATGTCTGTATGTCTGTACCATATATGTCTCCTACATATCTTATGTACATGTCACCTCTATTCGATATTGCCTTCCTGAGCAGAAAATTTTTAGAAAACCCTAAATTAATTGAAACACATTCCCTTACTGCTTGATATTGACTGTGTGTGTGTGTGTGTGTGTGTGTGTGTGTTTTAAAAGTTTTGTATTGCAAGTAAAATCGGCTGTGTTGTTTGTGTTTAACAGTAGAATAAATAAAAGAAAATATAGTTACGGGGGAGACCGGCCACGAAGTCACCCCCTTCCATGCATTGGTGCCATGGCGTGGTGTGTCTGTGGCCACACCACACCCTCCCCTCCCCACATTCAAACCACCGCCGCCGCCCCTTGTCCAAACCATTGCACAGTGGCTACAACCATATTGTAACTTGCGATCCATAATATATATATATATATATATAGATATATATATATATATATATATATATATATATATATATATATATATATATATATATATATCTATCTATGTGTGTGTGTGTGAAAACAAAACCGAAACCCTAGTTAATGGAAATTAAAAAAAAAGGGATTTTGAAACCCTAGATCTAAATTTTCAATCTGAAATAACAAGGGGGAAATTCTTCCCTTCATTGCAAATCTGAAATAAATGGAATGAAGCTAAAAATTTCTCCATGATCTCCCCCTTTCTCTTACATCTTCCTCCCTGCAAAACCTGTGCAGAAAAATGGAGGCCATAAAAGCAAAACAAAAGGATATAAGAAAATCATAAGGATGGATCAGGTTCCCTAAGAAATACCTAAAATCAAGGTCAAGATCAAAACAATATAATGACTCAAATTAAACCCTCCTAAATTTTTAAATTGTGGGAATAGATGTTTTTAATCTGTTGGGGTAATTTAATCAATGAGAAGCTAGGGGACTTTATTAGAGGCCATGGTGGATATATAGTAACAATGGGCTTTTAAGAAATTTCTTTAGTAAATCAATATGTAGCATGGACTTATTTGGTTATAATGGGGCATAGAGAGCGCTAAAGTATTAAATTGGGACTTACAAAAATAATTAAATAAATAAGCATTCGGCACAAGTTAGTACGGTAGTCGAATGGACCTTTCCGAATTTAAATTAAATCTAGATAAGGGGGTAGTTAACCCAGAAGTAATTTTAGAAAATAAATAGTTTTAATTAACATTTAGCCATAGTTTCAGCCACATAGAAAAGATAGTAATAAATGTATTAAAAAAAATGACGTGATTTTATAATGTCTTGTGTTATGGTTTGGGTGCGACAAAATGTGGCATTACAGTTGGTATCAGAGCTTGGGTTCCAACACCGGGTGCATTAGGTATGATCGTGTAATAGATTAATAAGTATGGTTTGGTTTGATTTCCCATTCAACAAAAAAATTTCCTCTAAACTTATTCATTTCCTTCCTATGCTGCTCTGAACGCCATAACGAGGTTTTGGACACCACACATCTAAAACAATTGCTTTGTAGTGTTGTTCCTACTCTTAGGATGTGATTTGTTATCGAATGCCAACTTAGGTGGGAAATTTTGAGAAATGGAACAATCGCTAGTGATTGGAATGCAATTTTTTTCAAATTCTTTACTCTAAAACACTGTAAAATTTAGAAAAATTCGTTCAAAACTAGCTTGCAAAATGGCTTTGTGGCTCCCATAGTGGAGATCGTTTAGGATGGTCATGTTTTCTAGTGACATGAGATGCCAAAACAACATTTAAACCCAATTTATAAGACCATTTAATCCTTTATTCGAAGGCATTTTGAGCCCATTCGATCGCATTGCTACATGGACAACAGCTGAAATCTAAGAAATTTGTTTCGATTTGGACCCACATTCAGGGAACTTTAGTAGGAAACTGAAATCTACCACTTCTAACCTTTAGTATTCTTCCATATCAATTGGTTGCAATAATTGGTTTTGTGAAAACAGATTGGGGAGCTATTTTTTCAAGCATTTTTTAGAGGCCTCTAGTTATTCTGTCACAAAAACAATCTAGTTAACCACATAAAGTAGCTCTAAAAATGAGGTCACAACTAGAGTTATGGGTATCAGAATTATATTCTGTAAGTTGCATCAAATTCTCTATATATAGGAGAATAGGTGAGAGTTGATAGAAAAAGATGTCGACTTGGTATTGTTTTTTTTTTTAAACCCATTTTGTAGCCAATTTCACGAAAAAATATGTTGAAATACATTAGCAAAACCTTAATAGTTGGCCCCGAGAAGGTGCTTCCACTTCAAGATTAATTTTCTAGTTTTGGGTTCTGTATGTCTTGTTTGACTCCCTATATAATAGAGAATTGGTTGGATGTGTTGGTTTTACCATTTGGGTATTTGGTAGTTGTTTGGTAGGCCCTTTTTGTAGCCATTTTGGCTAGATCGCAGAACAAGAGAACTAGGTCTTTTTTATTTGTTTGACGTCTTAGGAAACCCTTGGAGGGTGAAAGATTTTATAATATGATTATTGTGATGTCTTACGTGTATTCTAGGTTAAATTTTATAACCCAGAAAAATTGAATGCTATGAGGCATTTTTGGGTGCTAATTGATGTGGTATGAGTTGGTCATTTTGGTCACCATATGTAGTCATGGTTGTTTTGCAAATGATTAGTAATTCAATATGGGAGTGTAGAATTGTTTCTAAAATTTGATGGTATTCTTTGGTGTTTTGTTAGTTTGATTTTTATCTTTGAGTTGATTTATTATTTTGGACACTTGCTTGCAGTGTTAAAATATACCTCTTTTAAACCTAACAAAACTCTTTTGGTATGGATGTGAAATAGATACTTGTACTTTGTGGTAGGGAAACCTAATAAGGGAAAAATTTCTTCTGCGTCTTAAAAATCCATTACTATAAATTAGAATAATTTCCACTCCTCATGAATACGTTACATACCTCAATTTTATAACCCTCTTTATAAGAAAATTTGCCAAGCAACCTTATAACCTTACTTTTCCTTTCAAAAGTGTATGTCTAAATTAAGCATGCTTGGATGAAATTTTTAGTTAGTGTAAACTCTTCTAGCTTGTCGTTAATCAATATCTGATAAGGGGAAAGGAAATTTAGTGTCTTTTATTATATGATGGTTTTTCACGAAGCGATTTTGCAGAGTTATTTTATCATATTCTAGTAAATTAGGAATACATTGAGCTATTGGAAAACAACTCTAGTTTTCACAACTTAAAATTCTTATCAGGGCCTTCAGTGTAACATTTGGGAATAACTTTGGTAATGATCAAGTTATTTATAACCCTTCTTGAACTTGACAAGCCCATTTTCATACTGCGATCCTTTATTAAGTTTTGTCGTAATGTAACTTGGTTAAATATTTTCACCTTAGAAGATACACTTGTGATAATAGCCCTTCTTGAATTTGTTATAACATTATTAAATAATTATGTTTATGACACTAAGGATTATGTGTAGCAATAATGGAATCACTCTCTCCCTCTTACCTTATCTCGTAGACAGAAGAACATTGATTATGCAAAAATAACAACATCCTCTCATTCTCTCTCTCTTGGTAAAAGATAAATAACATAGTGTCAATAACTCTCTTAGTTGGGCGAGACGGTATACAAATGCTAGTGTTGGCCATGGAATTACAATTAATATGGTGTAATATAGTGATGAATGCAATGATTCCTAACCCACCACATATATATATATATATATATATATATATATATATATATATATATATATATATATATATGAGCTTACTCCATAGTGTCTTGAACTTGAAATAACTTCCATAACCTTTGAGGATGATTGCCGTGAAGCTTGTTTCTGGCTCATGAAGGTACCTCCTGATTAGATATCCATGGCTCTCTTTCTTTGGAACCAATCCCTTGTTCTTCTGACCACTTTCTCAGTTCGTTACTTTATGTCTCTTAATTCATGAGCATGACAATTGACTTGAGTTAATGGGGAAACCTTGATCACCGCATATTCAGGATCATATATTTTTGTTCCACCATATCGTAAAATATTTTCATACCAAGAGAACTGGAATTTCCTCATCTCATCAACTGTCATCGTCATGTGACCCTTCTCCCATACTTTAAATTCATCAACACAATTAGCCCAATAGTCTTCAATTTTTAGATTATGGTGCAATAATGGAATTTTGGGATATGAAAAGAGTTAGGATCATCTCGAATGTCGAAATTAGGTCTGACAGTGTAGGAATACAAATTCAAGTGTGCGAAGGTAGCCTCCAGATGAGATGCATCCTTTGTATTTTTACATGTGAGCACCCAGAGAGAGACGAGAAATGAAACCAACTTCTTTTTCCTGCTTCTGATTCTATTGTTTACCTGTATGAACTACCTGCAGAGCTCAAATAGTATAATTTGGTCGCTAAGGTACTTGGGAAACCTTAGGGGAGCTTGGTCGAAGTCGGAGTCTCACAAGTAGGAGAAATTTGAGAGTTGAATGAAATAGGAGCCATATTTTTTGATTAAGTACGCCACTTGTGGTGATATCCTTGCCTCCAAATCACCCTCCAAAGTTCGAACCACCTACATCATGAATGCATCATTCACGCGGGTGAAGTGTCTATGAATTTCTTCCATTACCAACTGTGGTAGTTTATCGAATGCAAGAACCTTGATAGCAATGTTTTGTTAAAGAGCCAATCCCTTGAATGACCTTGAGATGGTGAGTAAATAGACCAAATAAGAATTCTTATGGAACTTCTTTTTCATGGGCATGTAGAGTAGTTGAAGATGCAAATTGTCACTAATTATCTACCCCCAATCAATTCATTGCTTTCCTTCAGTCACTGTCAAGATGATAAGATCCATCTAATCTTGGAAGTCCCTCGTGTTTGCTTCTCCCATCACTCTATTGAGGAGAGTGATTACATCTGAACAGCCTTCACAAAACTCACATCTCAAAAGTGGTTTTGGCATCCTTTAGGGATTTCTCCTTGTCTTCATCTATGATCATAGGACAATCCCTTGTACATATGCATCCATATTTCCTCACACGTGCATGACCTTCTCCTTCGTGATGACAACCATGTTGGGTGATGTTGAATTTACAAAGCGAGTGAGATGGTTCTGGGGTTAATCACTACCATTGTCGTGCCATTTTCAGCTCAAATTATCCGTGTTTCAGGCTCATAATTGTGTGAGTAGGCCAAGACCATCTCAGTGCTTTGTACAGACACAAGGTGTCCCACAGCTGCGAAAAAACCACTTGTGAATACTTGATCTTCGATCTTCCCTCTTTCCTTTTCTGTCATGCAAGACTTTAGATTATTAAAATCCATATAGGGGACATCACTTTCTTCTATATCATATTTGGAGGCGAAAGGTTGTGTCAGCTTCTGTCCTAAACACTTCTACTTCATGGTTCCTCAACACTTACTATTTCCGAAAGGGAAACTAACTATTTTTCATAAGTGTGAAAATTCTTTTCCGAACTCAACCTGTAGGTGCCAATTTGAATGTTTAACTCTCAGAATGCTCCCTTTGTGAAATCTGTCCTTTGGAATGGCTTACTATTTTTTGTAAGTGCCTATGAGACAACTTACTATCTTTAATAAGTATGAAAATTCAGTTCCTTCAAACCTCAATTAGATATGCCAAAGTCGAATTCCTTCTTCTCCCTGTGTTCCCTTCGCCTTCTAGATCAGTTTTCTATTTTTAACAGGTTCTTATAGAACCAATTACTATTAATAGTAAGTGTCAATTATGGATCGAGGTAACCATTCCAATGATTTTCACCCACGATATTTCCTTTGTGTTCACTGCCTTCTTCGCAGCTTCTTCAGATGGTGGCTTACTTGAAATAGCAGTCTCCCATGTAGAAGGCCTACTATTTTTAGTAAGTGTGCTTCTAGTGGTCAGATCATGGCAGAACGATGTTTTCTGATATGGGTTTTTGCCCAATATCACCCCTTTGAAATTTCAAGCTTACCAGATCACTAGTTTATGAAATTTTAAAATTTAAATTTTTTCACTTGGCAGCTACGGACACGATAGCCATTCATGGAGCTTGAAAATTGCAAGTTTCCTTTTCAGCCTTAAACTGAGATGGAAATTAAGTTTTTGATGTGGGTTTTTTCTTCTTACTTTGTCGGTGAATTTTCTCTTCAAACTGATTACCAGTTGATCAGGAAATTGGATTTTTATTTTCGTTGTGCCAAGAAGGAGATTTCTTCGCTGCAAAAAATACTTGCTGAAAATGAGAGATCTGTTGGTGAATTTTTTAAGGCCTTCGAGAGTGAAGAGCACAGTAACTTGAACGGCTCTTCGATTTGTGCCCTAGTTTGCAAGATACATCGATTTCTTCATCTCACGGCAATGAGGGTTTTCAAATGAAGATCTTCATTTTTCTCTTCCATTCTTCGTTCCTTCGATCAAAATTTCCTCTAAGATCTATTTATTTTAATGATGTGAAGGATTTAATGGAGCTGGTTTAGTGTAGAAATTATGGATTGAGTGTTTGGAGAAGAATGTACAGAGTTCTAGCAGGGTGTGAAGTTATGGAGAAGAAGAAGTGCAAAAAATTGACTAAGTATTAACTTTAAAGCATTCACAAAGAAAACACCAAGACCTGGGCACATTTTTATGTCCTTGATGTCCCTTTAGCTAAAGGGTCAAAAGGGACATCAGTTTTCACATCGCACCTAGATTTGACACTTGTCAAGATCTAAACAACTGAGCATTAGGGCTAGGGATCTTGAGGGAAGCACCTAAGGGGCCAAACTTTAGATGCATGGAGGACCATAAGGCATACCTAGGGTTGGGTGTATTTTATCATCCCCTATTTGCCTTAGCTAAAGGGATGAAAGGTACATCAATTTGCACAATGAACATGGCGCTGACACTTGGTGGTCATCCATGCACTGTGAGGATAGGCTTCGGCAAGCTCCTGGGGGCTGAACTGGCGATGCAGAGGGTTGTATGGGTGAACTGAGGGATTAAAAGGGTTGGGAAAATTTTAATGTCCCTTATGTCCCTTTTCTTAAGGGATGAAAGGGACATTAAAATGCGCTAGGCTCCTGGAGCTGACACGTGTCCACTTCAAAAATTGACTAATTTCTAAAAGCTTACCTTGAGGACAACCTATAATGACAATATCTTGAGCTCTCGGATGAGTTTCAAGGTGAAATTTTATATGAACTTGACTTAAAAAGGAATTATTATTCCAATGATGGGATTCAAAGCTCTTGATTCCTCCATTTATGCCCTAAAAAATCAGAGTTTGGTTCTAGCTCCATGGCTGAGCATGGGAAAAATGGATATAGACTATTACGCCTAGGTGTTGTAGAAAATATGATTTCACCATCTTGTAGATATCTAAATTACCTTTTTTAAGATTTATTTTTTAGCTCCTAAATCCTTGTAGATCTCCCGCAATTACATCCCGAAGCTTAGTAGATTTTTTGGCCATGTGCACTGCCTAGCCCTAAGAACCATGTTTCTGATGAATTTTCCCCAAAACCTCCAAATCTTTCTTGAATCTTCCAATACCATTTCCTGGATGTTATTAGACCTTGATTGCATCTCCATGTTGAATTTTTCTCTTTTGTTCTGCTCCAGGGGGTTGAACTAGTCCCGAGAAGGCCAGTGGTAGCCCTTCCCCAAAACTGTTCGAAATTGGCATTCTTTGAGAACTCCTAAAATCACTTAGGGGGATTGTCTTGACTTTACTAATTCACCTAGGAGACTGAGTTGACATACACTGGGGGGTCATTGGAATGACTGGGTAAGGCTGGTGTTGAGGATGGGTAGACCTTGGGTGTCTTGGGAAGGTAAAATTTGAAAATTTTGACACAGGGGTATTGTTGTCATGCTTGAAAATTGTAAATTTTCTTGTTACACATTTGCATGACAACAGTTGGCTCTAGCTTGGGGACATGGTATGGACTAAGTGAAACGAAGACATGCCACGAGGAATTCATGAGAACCTTTCATCTATCCATAGAATTCAAGAGTTGATGTTGGATGTCATGCTTCATAAGCTAGGTCTTCGACCTCCAGATGCTTGGTGGCAGGATTGGCAGTGGAATCATAATATTGCCTTCTTCACTATAATACTTGGCACCATTTACCAGCTATTGAGTCTTATTTCGCCTACCATTTCCAAACTCAACACCCGTCTGGGGGTCCTGTAATCTCCCCCAACTACTTGGCTTCGTTAGCTTTCCTGTGCCTGGAAACCCCTTTGTTGGAACCTAAAGTCAACCATTTTCTATGGTGCCTTATTTATCAAGGTCTTCCTGCTGGTGAACGACTTAGTCACATTAGGAATTCCCAATCCGAAACGTCCCTTTTGTTCTCGGCCTAGAGTCATCTAAGCATTTGTTTTGGTCTTGTTCCCATGTTCACAGCCGTTTGTTCTTGGATTCATACGCTATTTTAACCCTACCACCCCTGAATTCTTGCATTGGCATATGACATTGTTTGGAGATTTTAGTTCTTGGCCTACGTTTATTAATACTCTATGGCAATTGTTTAGATTTTGTATTCTCTTTCAAATTTGGGAAGCTCGTAATACTGATATATTCCAAGAGTGATCAATATTGCACTTGTATTTTCCACTAATGATAACGTGGTTATTTTGTCTGACTGTGTGCATACAAATTCAAGCTCAAGTTGAAAAAGTTACTTTGGAGTTTGCTCACATGCAGGAATTGCTCGCACACTGGGGGAGTGCTCCTTGCACGATGAGTCGGGTCCCTCCTGACCATTTGTTGTCGCCATCTCGACCATCTCTCGCCACGCTGGCCACCTCCACAAGGACTGCATTGTCAGATAGTCACTCTCGCAGCCACCGCTCTGCCTCTATATGGGGTAGCCCTTCAGCCCTGTCCTCGTTTAGGGCCGAGATGGAGTCCTCCTTCACGGGGGAAGGCTGTGGTAGAGTTCTTCGTGGTGGGCCTCTCCTCTGCATGGAGTTCATAGATGTTTGCTAGCTCTCCGCCCCCCTGGATGGGGAGTTTATGGTGCCTCTGCAGATGCAAATGCCCAATCAGGATGGCTGGCAGGTTGATCCTCCTTTGGCTGAGCCATCGAGTGGAGCTTTCATCCCTCCTCAGGATGATCCTCCTCTCAGAGCGGCGACATGTGCTTAATGTTCTCTAGTTTTATATAGTTCTCGTGTTTGCCCTCGTGGCGTTCTCTACTGGCCCTTTGGGCATTTTGTATTACCCTTGTGACTTTTTTGCGGGACCGTGAATATTCCGTTTGCCCCTACTCTTGTAACTCTCATTATAATTTTTTTCTAATAAAAAGGGCAATTCCAATAATAATAATCCCACAATAATTAAAACTTTGCCATTTTAATAAAAAATAGGGAAAGAAAAGAGACAAATGGCCTATTTGCTCGTGGCTTGTGGTTTCGGTATGGTAGAAACAACCACTTCTTTCTCACTAAACGACAAAAATAAGAAATAAAATTGTTTTTTCCTCTTAATAGCACTAAACTCAATATTTGATTAAATAGAGCTTACCAAACCATCTAGTTATGAGTGACCGCTTGAACACATATGACACGGAATCACCTATCCATTTGGTAGTGATGTGACGCGTCTATACCTCTATTCACTAGATCTAAACAAGCATATGAGACCAAAGCAAATTCCATACACCGACATATTCCCCCGTCGATCCGCCAAACTGATAGAGCTTCCCTGGGCATTCACTAAACATATAAACTCTCCAGCGTATGTTGAGCCAAGAATTGTGGCCTTATTTCACTACCAAGAGTCACCAACCGATGCGTATCCTCTCTTTCCAAAACTATACAATATAGTACAAATGATTAAGCACAACCAATAATAATCAGGTGGTCTCAATTTGACAAAAAAACCGAAATTGTATGCATCATGGTCTCGATCCTTTCCTGCTTCCTGCTTCAGCCACCTCCTGTTAGAATGATTAACACTTAATGTGATTGCCACTTTTCTCCGCTGTCTCAACTCCCATTGCTGGAGTGAATTCCCACAGATTTTATGGTTCTAAAGCATACGGATTTGAATGTCTGCTGATTTGAGGAAATGAATTCCATTCCCTCATAGCCATTCCAATCAGATTTAAACATTCAGATATAAATGCCTAATAGAACATGGACTCCAGTAATAATGAGTTGAGATTTCACAATTCTTCATGTCTGCAAAGGCAAACCATGCGGGATAATTTGCTTTCTAATATTGAAATTCAATAAGCTTATTCACACTCAAATTTCTGAGTGCTGCATCATTTTTCCCTAACATGGATGTCAGATTTTGGAAAGCAACTTCGTCACAGGGGATGGTTAGTCCCATTTGATGATCAAACCCATACTCTGCCTCAGCTTTCTCCAGTAGTGCCCTGAAGAGAGAATGATTCAAGTAATCAGTGGGGATGATAAATCGGCTTCGTCCACTGCCAACATACACTGCACAATGCCCTCTGGGGACATCCATGGGAAGAGCACTGCATGATCTACCCTTGATCTCATCCTCAAATGTGAAATATCTTCTACTCTTTGGAGAAAGAGTATACCCAACTGCCTTACTGGCATTGGCAAACCTACAAAATGCTCTGATTATCTGCTTTAGAAGCAGAACTTGGGGATTTCCCTTGCTTCTTGCCATTGCAGAATTCAAAACAAAGCGGAATAGTATTGATCTATTGTGACTGACCAGTATGTCAAACACAGATAGAGATGGGAAAGATGCAGAATTCTTTGGTGGAAAGAAAGAGGATATGTTCAACATATATATCGACTCAAAAGCAACTTTCAACGGACATTATAATTAGAAAGTAAATTGCAAGCTGACAAAGTGGTCCACAATGTTGCTAGGGACCAGTTACAAAATGCTTGAAAGATGTGATTTTAGACCACAAAGTATTCAGAATACAAGGCAACTACCATGTGCCACCTATGGAAACTTAGAGACAAACCAATAAATATTGTTGTTTGAAGGGCCCATTTTGCACTCATCCAAAACAACCAATAATGCTAAAGAGCACATAGAAATATGGGTGAGATGCCTACTCTTTGTCTAGTTACAGGCTATCCCCATTAGATAGTATTTAACAAGTACTTGGCCCATAATTAGTACAGATCTTACACTGTTTAGCTTTTTAATGAATGCCATTATCATTCATCTTGGCAATGTAACATGCCAATAACTTCTCCAATTCTAGTAAGCGAAAGAAGTATAGATTGAAGTAAAAAATGTCAATATTTCTGTTCGGAAAATTATATCCTGTAAACGAAAACTTGAACAGAAAGGAGAGGGAGACATCGGACAATCATATGTAGATGTCAAATTCATTCAATTTATTAAGCTATGCCTTTTGTTTCAATACGTCCTGTTCTAACTTCCCATGGCGTAACACTAAATGCTATGGACAAAGTATTCACTGTTCTAAATGACTTGATAATTATCAACCGGTTTTTAATTTTTATAACTTTTTAAGGATTCCTTTTCAGGTACTTAGGGATTGCCTAATTTAATGGAAGGACATTGAAGTAATGGGTGAGTCAAAGGAAAGGCAGACATCATTCTTGTATCTTTATTTTTGGGAATATTACTCGTCCGTCACCCTAACTTTCAAGTATATATATTCATAGAATCATGTTTTTAGTTTAGATTATTTTATAATGACCATGGTACCTCGTGGTCCCTCAATGTTGAAGATAAGGACCTCCCACTTGATGGTATGTCACACATTAAAGGTTTTCAGGGATTCGAAAAAGGTTTTCGCCAAGAGGGGATTAAGCCTTGGGTAAATTATGCAACTGCCTAAGGTGCCAACGCTTAGGGGGCGCCTAAATTTAAAGATTTTCATTATTTATTATTATTATTATTAGAACTCAACATTACTATTATTTATCTATTTCTTTTTATATTATTATAAAATAACTTAAATTTCATGCATACACATAAAAAGGTGTTGTAATATTTTTGCAAGTAAAAATAAATATGTATATTTTCAAGCTCATATAATTTTTTAGTATTTTTTACCCATTCTCTAATGTAGCTTTAGATAATTCAGTGTCACTGGTGAAACTAGTATAGGCAAGTATAATTGAAGGAAAGAATGATTTAATTCTATATTCCTAATGTTTTGGGGGAAGTGTCATTTTTTATAGAGGAATTTGTTGACTTGGTCCAAATACCACTCTTCACAAGACCATGGGAGCTTCCTAAGAAGTTTGATTGATTTGCAAATAAGTGGTGTTGTGTTGAGTTTTAAGTCTCATCACCTACTTGACATTGGTAAATAAGATGAGTAACAAGCCTTGTATAAAAGATTGTGTTGCATTCTGAGCTCTCAAGCCATGGATTATTACTTGTCCTTACTTACTTTATTTATATGATATTTTTAGTCTTTTTAATACCAGTTTCTCTAAATTAATGATTAATTATGATCCTTGTACAACTTTTTAAATACAATAAGGTACATAGATTTTATTTATTTATTTGGTGGGAAACCATTACCAACTAAAATTGTAAAAGGGCTTCCACTTTAGTTATTGCTTGGGGTACTCTTAACCTTTAATTCGGCTTTGGTTTTCACACTATAAAAGGCTAGACCTTTTCTAGGAATTGGATCTCTTGATTTCAACTAAAAATTAAATTATAATTTATAACATATATCTTTAATTTTCTTACTATTATAAAAAGTAGGAGTTAATGGCATTCATGAGGTGGATCTTCAATCTCTCACTCATCGGTGGCGAGATAGGTGATGGAATAATGATACATTTTTCAAAAATTACATATATAACATCATCAATAAACACTTAACATTTTTCTCCTTGCAGGTAAAATTTTAAATCTGCACTTAATTGTGGCATCTCTACCATAATTGAATTTGGAAGACTAAGTTTGAACATAAAGTAACTCACTTTTTGTGGTTCTTAATTTATTAACCTCGGATTCCTCTAGTTCAAAGATCGTACCATATATAAATATTACTTATCCCAGAGGTTCTATTTACATGGGCCAAAGACTTTCAAACATTTATTTTTGACTTGTCCCTATGCCTAAAATGCTTGCAATTAGACTTATAATTTCTCCCTCTTTATCATTTGAACCCATTTCATGGAGGGTTTCTCTTTTTTATTTTGTAACACACACACTTTGACACACAAATACAACAACAAAATTATCCAAATATATATATATATATATATATATATATATATATATATATATATATATATATATATATATATATTTACTTTAAATTGCTTAGTACGCAACACCACACGTGCTCCAATAGATAAACTTAACATCACATAAAACACTTACATAAAATATCGACCCACATAGAAAACATGATAACACCATATACATGTTGATGCCAAACTTGACCTAATGAACGAATACTAGCAATGACCCAACCACAAAAAGGGGCCCAAGGATTGGCAAATCCACAACACAACATTACCATGGTTACATCTAAGTTACGATTAAAATTCAAAGAGCGTTTGTCATGTAAGGATAAATTCTCCTTTTCCCCCTACATATTCTTAAATTCTTTTAACATTCAACTTCCAACAAGAAAACTTAATTTGGCTCTTTATCCCTTACGATAATCTCCATAACTTAAATAATTATTTGCCATATTTCAAAATGCATACAAAATTTCTAATTCTCTCATTTTTATGTTAAGGTTCTGCTTCTCAAATGTTTATTCGATGTTTAAATTTTTCCCTTATTACACAAGGGAAACTAACATGAAGTCAAGGAAGAAATCTTAGGTTTTAAGGTAAGTTTAGATTCAAGATACCTCTTCCCATAAACATTCTTCCATCACGATATCTTTATTTTCCTGATATAGTTTTTATAGTTCAATAACTTGTTTGAATCCAGTCAACATTTTCACATCAAGAATTTTTTATTTAGATTTTTATATATCTTTTTTATGTTCGAAAGTTTGATCTCACCTAGAGAAATTCATGTTTATTTTTAACAACATGAAAATGTCTAGTTGAGTTATAAGGACTTCAAGTATGACATTATTCCTAACCCAAAATATCGTTTACTCTTATACTTACACTTGCATTGCACTTTGGTCTCGCTATTGGAATTGTTTTAGAACAATTGTAATTCAAATGATACATAATTTACATTTAGGGATTCATGACTACAAGGAGTGATGACCTTGCACAAAACAATTGATTTCACCGCTCTTAAACACTCAAATATTATATGCCTAATACATGACAACCCAAAAACTGTATGCTTCTCAAATTTCTTCCAAGGAACTATTTAAATCATTTAGTAAATATGCATCAACGTTTATTTCACCAATACACTTAAGAGAGACTCCACGATCTATTAACTTCAAATGCATTCATGGATGGGGGAAAATTACGCCATACAAGAAGCACATGGTAACCCACTAGTACATGCTAAGGGACACATTTATCTAAGAGGGGAAAAGGGGTTCAAATGTAAAAGTTATAAAATTTTATGTGTTCAAAATCCTTCTAAAGCAATATTTACAATATTTGATAATCATATGTCATATGTCCTTTACTTAATCACTAAGATTCTAAGGAGTATGATTTCACACTCAACCAAGTTTGGATTGCTGGGAATAGAAGTATTATATGCATGTTACAAGGAGGCATTCAATTATAAGTTTTATACACCTTACTAAGGTCATAACTAGAGTGATAGAACACCCTTATCTCCAACAATCATCATGTAACTTGTTGTCGTGCAAATGTGCAACAGAGAAATTGGAAGTTTCCAAACACGACAACTATACCCCTGTGCCGAAATTTTTATGTTTTATCATTCCTAGGCACCCCAAGTCAAATACGTCAGTCCAAATGACCTCCAAAATAGTGTTATATCATCCCCTAGGGGATTTATGAAATTCCATTCATTCCCCCTATGTGATTTTAGGAAGTTCTGAAAAGATGTTATCTTTTGGCAGTATTGGGAAGGGCTATCATTGGCCTTCCTAGGACTAGATCAACCCCCCTAGAGAGGAACAGGAGGGAAAAATTCAACATGGAGGTGAATTGAAGACCCTAGAACATCATGTAAATTATTTTGTAAGGTTTTGGAGCAGTCTAAAAAAATAGGGTTCACAAGCCTAGGCAGTGCATAGGACTAAAACAGTTGTTCGAATTATGAAGAAGATTTTAGGAGCTCCAAATGGAGTTAGAAGTAAAAAAAAACATCTACGCAAAAAGAGGATTCAAATACCTACATGATGGTGAAATGATATTTTTCACAACACCTTGGCACATAGGATTTTCAGGTAGGATTTATCAAGCACAAGTGGAGTCTCAAATCAAAATTCTGATTTTTAAGGAATCATATGGATGAATAAAGACATGAAACCCCCACCAATGGATTAAAAATTCCATTTACAGTTAGGATCATATAAAATTTCATCAATAAAGTCCATCGGGAGCTCAAGCTATCATCGTTCCAAGTTACCCTCTCAAAGGCAGTTCAAGACTTAGTCATTTTTTGGGAGGACAAGTGTCAGCACCAGGAGCCTGGCGGGATTTCATGTCCCTGAGGTCAGGTACATCAACCCTTGAAAAATGTTCCCAGCCCCCATGTGTCCTCTGGGACTCTCATATGACCTCCAGACTTGACAATTCAGCCCCCAGGTGCATTTTTCGAGCATCCATTCCCTATAATTAGATCAAACGCCATGTGTCAGCTCCAGGACCACTCTGGAAACTAATGTCCCTCATGTACCTGAGGTCAGGGACATCAAACATGGAAAAATGTGTTCAGCCCCTATGGGGAGTCTTTTGGTCACTCACGTGACCAACTTTCAGCCCCTAGGTGCATTTTTGGAGCATCCATTCCCGGTCGTCGGATCAAGTGCTACGTGTCAGTTCTAGGACCACCGTGGAAACTGATTTCCCTCATGTCCCTGAGGTGAGGGGCATAAAACATGGAAAAATGTTCCCATCCCTCTAGGAGAGTGTTTTGGTCACCCATATGACCAGTTTCCAACCCCCGGTGCTTTAAAGTTGATTTTGGAGCACTCATTCCCTGCCATGGGATCGTCGCCATGTGTCATCCTCTTGACCACCGTGAAAATTTATGTCCCTCACATCCTTGAGGTCAGGGATATCAAACATGAGAAAATGCGCCCAACTCCAACCCAAAAATTTGAAACAAATTCTAACTGTTAGTTGTTTCTCCATTACCAAAAGAAAACTATAGAGAACACCAGTCCACCACCCCACCATTGCCAAAGCTTGAACCAGCTCCATTACAGCACATTATCCTTCACTCCATGATGGAACATAGGTCTCATAAGAATAATTCATCAAGATAAGAAGAAGAAACGAAGAACAATGGAAATCCTCATTACCATGAAATTGAAATTTAAAGAAATCTTCCAAACCAGAGCATGGATTGACAAAACATTTATTGCTGAGTTATTCTCTCTTGAAGGCCATTAAAAACTATATCCAAACCTCTAATTTGCAGCAAGGAATGCTTGTAGCAAAGATATCCTCTTTCTGTCACTACGAAGGAAAAAGCTTGATTTCCCATCAAACCGGTTGTCGGATTGAAGAGAAATTTCACGTGAAGCACCATAATGAAAAACCTATGGCAATGGAGTTGATTTCATTGCGAACGGAGAAAAAAATCAGACCTACAAATTTCAAGCTCCATTAATGGCCGCCATGACACAGTAGTGGAAAAAATCATATCATATTACTTGTGCTTCTTCTTGCTCATGGTCTCTTTGTATGGGTTCCTATCTTATCATGTACCTACTACATTATTCAATGCTTCTTAGTCTTCTCCCCTATTAAAACACCTAAGATTCGTCACAATTTGATTCCTTTCATCTATTGATATTTTGAGAATGTCTCTCCATATGCATTACTCCAATGCTTGAGAATTTCTCCAGATGAAATGAAATTTTGATTCAGAAACTCAATGATTCTTGATTGTCTAATCCTATCCAATTCGTGATATTACCTTTAAATCTATAGGCATTTCAAGTTATTTGGAAATCACATCACACCCTTAACTAGGCTTGATGACTGCCCCTATCTTTTTGAAGGCAATTTTGAAAGCATCCACGGGTTTATCATAGCATAAATTATCAATGAATGGAAGTTCACTAAGCTGTAGGTTAGCTGACTCCCATTCAGAAATAAACAAGAAAGATTTACTAGGCGATTGATAACTCTTGTGTGTTCTTATACATTTCCCTATCAAATTCATTCTTAAGCCAATCTAGTCCTTGAACAAGAACTCCCCGACAAGGTGTTGGATCTGATGAGACATTTCTAGGTCCCACGAAGTTTGAGAAATCACCTGTCAAAGATATAACGTGTTTTGGTCTTAGGGATCTTAAGGGACTACGCCCAGATTAGGTAGCCTGAAAGCACGAGGAGTGTAGAGAACCAAAAAAATCCTCCCCTAGCATTTACCTGGCCACCCCAACATGGTGGTGTAGTCGGTTCAGTGCCAAGAGCTTTTGTTTGCAAAGTATTGCGTCTGACAACCTTATACTGACTCAAACTGCAGTATTTCACACGTTTGCAAACAATAGTACATTGAGAGAAATGAATGGATATGGATAAAAATACGAGATATTTCATAGAGGGTCATGACATGGAGGTGTCGAAACTAACGAGACATCTCTAAGTGCCATGGATTCCAAGAAATCACCTGTCGAAGATATAGGGTGTTTTGGTCTCAGGGCTCTTAAGGGACTATGCCCGGACGAGGTATCTTGAAAGCATGGGGAGTGTAGGAAACAAAAAAAAGCCTCCACTAGTGTTCACCAGGCCATTTGGATGTGTTGGCACAGACAATTTGGTTCCACGAGCTATCGTTTGCAAAATATAGCGTTTGACAACCTTACACTAACTCAGACTACACTATTTCATGCATTTACAAATAGCATGATGATGAGAGAACCGAATAGAGATGGATAAAACCACAATATCCTTTCTTAAAGGGCCCTGAAATAGAGGTTTCAAATCTGATGAGACATCTCTAGGTGCCACAGAGTCCTAGAAATCACCTGTCGAAGATAAAGCGTGTTTTGGTCTCATGGCTCTTAATGGACAACGCCCAGACGAGGTATCCTGAAAGCATGAAGAGTGTAAGGAACCAAAACAAAGCATCTAATAGTGTTTTCCAAGCCATCCTTATGTTTTGGTGCAGACGGTTTGGTCCCATGAGCTACCGTTTGTGAAATATAACATCTGGCAGCCTTACACCGACTCAAACTACACTATTTTGTGCATTTGCAAACAATAGGACAACAAGAGAATCAAAGGGAGATGGATAAAACCATGAGATTATTTCAGATAGGGCCCCAACTTAGAGGTTTTAGATCTAACGAGACGTCTCTAGGTGCTACGGAGTCCGAGAAATCAGTTGTCAAAGATATAGCGTGTTTTGGTCTCACGACTCTTAAGGGACTATGCCTGGATGAGGTAGCCCGAAAGCACAGGGAGCATAGGGAACCAAAAAAAATCTTCCACTAGCGTTTACCAGGTGACCCCAATGTTTTGGCACAGACACTTCGGTCCCATGAGCTACCGTTTGCAAAATATAGTGTCTGGCAGCCTTACACTGACTCACACTACAATCATCGCATTCCATGAAATAAATTTTTTTGAGGAATTTTGTCAAATAGTTCACGTGCCTTGTGTATTCTTCCACATTTTTCATACATGTCTAGCAGGGCATTTACAACTACGACATCTGACAAAAATTTCCTTTGCATTATGCTCTTATGGATGTGCACACCCTATCCCAAAGCTCTTATTTTGGCAAAAGCTGGGAGTATGGTGGCTATAAGATGAGAAAACATCTGGTTCTTTCATGTAGTCAAATTTTTTTTGAGCATCCACCAAACTATCGCCCTTAACATACATGTTGATAAGGTTATTTTGAAAAAATGTGCGGGTAGCAAATGCAAAAGCCCTGTGAGTGACGAAAGAATGGATTTGTTTTCCATATGCAAGGGCATTCAGGTCTGCAATAATTGAAGATGGCTGATTGCAAAAACTTACATTTACTGGGAGTTCCATTACAAGAAAACCCTGCACCATATAGATGAGGAGAGTTATAGTAATGTACAGTGCCAGTGATGACTATAGGGAAAGGGGTGGGGAGGAAGGTTCCAGGAAGGAGAGGCATGACAAGTGGACAATAGAGCAGGAACAACAAAACAAGACAACCACAACTAGAATGTATATGCACATGGATCGCAAAAACTACCTTAGGTGGGTAAAGCTACATACGGGGAAAGTTCATGGGCCTTTTCAACAAATCCATTTTGTGCATATCCTACAATCATGACACTCCTTGAGATTACATCTCTTTGAGGCATTCTATCAAACAGTTCACATGCATTTTCAAAAAATTCATATTGTGAATATCTTGCAATCATGGCATTCCATGAGCCCACATTTCTTTGAGGCATTTTATCAAATAGTTCACGTGCCTTGTCTATGCTTCCACATTTTACCTACATGTCTACCAGGCAGTTGTAACTACATCAGTCAAAATTCCTCTATCCATTATGTTTTGATGGCTGTAAATGCACATTTTTCTTACTACACACAACCCCTCTGAAGATTACATATCTTCAATTATTACAGGCTTGTATTTTCACCAGCATGGTTTCACAAGGAAAGACAGTCCACTCTTTCATTGCTCACAGGTGATTAAATGGCATTTCCTATGCACAAATTTTCATAAAAAAACATATTTAAATGTATGTCAAGTGCAGAGTTTTGATAGATGCCCATAAAGAATTTGACCAAGTGAAAGAACGAGACAGTTTCTCATGGAATACAATTATTGAAGCATACAAAAGACATGGTTATCCTCACAAGGTAGTCACACTGTTTCACCTTATGCAACAAATAGGTCTTCAACCCAATTAGTTTACAGTTCCTAACATATTCCCAGCCTCATAGCTGCAAGACAGGTCAACAGGAAAGAGGAAAAACCAACAAAAGAAGAAAACAAACCAGGGACAACAAAGGTGAATATAAATATGTTTGGAGGATAGCCACCGCAAGACCATCTCATGATACACATGCAACCAAGGACAGGTGCAGAACGTGGAGGGGAGGACAACTGGTAGTGAAGGATGACAAAGACCTCAAACAGGAGACAGTATGACAAGCAACTCAAGTAGGAGACCGTAGTCGTAAAATATCAAGTCCATAGTAGCCATGCCTCCGGCGTAAATACTCATTGTGAGGGAATGGTTGTGAAACTAAAAGGAAATTTTTTGTTATGATAGATTTTATAAATAGGTTGAAAAATTGAGGACAATGTGATTTGAGTTTGGAGGAGTATATGGAAATTTTTTACAAGATAATAATTTGAATTGGTCATAGGGGAGAGGGGCTAGTAGTGGTACACCCTAAGTTAAGGGGTCCACAAGATTAATTGTTTATCATATGGGATTGTGATTTTTTCACTAATATGTAGTTCAATTTGTGCTAGCTTATATTTTTTCTTTGGAATGTTCAATTGGAGGGAAAACCATATTTTGAATTTATTTAAAATAATAAATTTGAGTTACACTACAACTGTGGTGGAAACCGATACTTGAATATGGGTGAAAATGCTTGAACATTGAATTTTTTATACTTATACATGGGTGAGAGGTCTTACATATCATGATGTGATCAGATACTCTATATAATTATTGTGTCAAAAATAAATAACTACTAGATAGTACTATGACAACTATTGGGTATTGTGTGAGCAATAGTCATGTCAACTATTGGACCATGTTCACCTATTGGCCCCTCTCCTCTAGTGAAATGGATTGGGAGAAAGTAGCATGATACATCAATCATCTATGATGGGTGATCTAGGATCATATCATCATAATGAAGATTTAAACGTATGCCCGAAGGAGGAAAGTAAATATTGGAAGTGCTACAGAACTAGTAGCATACGAAAAATAAGGAGGGGAAAGAGAAAACGGTCTGCAAGAATAACACAATAGAGGAAGGAATACTTTCACAAGATTTACAAGTTGTTCTAGAAGACTCAATGGTACATGTTTTTGGTGCAGCAAAGTAGTACATCATTCCTTTGAGTATCCAAATGTGCACGGAGATGATTAGAAAATAAAGTATGCAAGAACATGTATCGTGCACATGAAAGAAGAGAGCGGTTATTGGTGCATCACATAGATGAACCCGATCAATGTGCATTACTTGCAGTAAGGACAATTTTGAAGGATGTATGAGAGGAAATTTGTGGCAAGAGGAAACATATTTTCCACAATATGAAAGATTCAAGAGATAAATTATACATAGTGGTATGTGATAGTATATGTCCAAATATGTATTTTCTGCAGAGATGATATGAAAGTTAAGATTGGAGTGTAAGCCACATCTGAATCCTTATAAAGTGATGTGGTTAATGGAAGGACAAATAGTTATTGTGTGATAACAATGTGAAGTTGAGGTGAATGATGCAAGAGCATCCAAGTTCAAAAGAAATCTTGTATCAACCATGAATAATTTGAGTCAATTGTTTGCATTTTGCACTTTTGGAGGGTTGTGTTGTGAAGAATATATTTTATTGAGTGGCCATGGAATACTCTGTTGCATTATGTAGAGTGTACAAGCTTACTATGGAGTGTTAGTATAATGCTTAGGGTCTAGTCTGTTGAATATTTTGTGCAAGTCAAAAGAGTATTTAGGCAAGCCACACAAATTGTAGATGTCAATATTACAGGTATCAATAGATTACAAGCTACCATAGAACACTAAGGGAGATGTGCAATTTAGTAAAAAATTGAATTTTAATATGTGAAGTATCGTTTGGAGATGCAAAACACTATAAAATTGTTTGGAAGCCATAAAGCATAAAAAGAGATCATTTGAAGCCGTGAAAGATAGTAATGGATGACTATGTTTATAATGGGTCCTTCAAACTACAATTTCATATATTTTTAGGCATTAAGTTGTCGAATTGGTTGACTACATATATATATATATAGATATATATAGATATATAGATATAGATATAGATATAGATATATAGATATAGATATAGATATAGATATAGATATAGCTATAGCTAGATATAGATCTAGCATCTCGCTCTCGCTTCTACGCTCTCGCTCTCGCTCTCGCTCTCGCTCTCGCTCTCGCTCTCGCTCTCGCTTCGCTCTCGCTCTCGCTCTCGCTCTCGCTCTCGCTCTCGCTTCGCTATCGCTCTCGCTCTCGCTCTCGCTCTCGCTCTCGCTCTCGCTCTCGCTCTCGCTCTCGCTCTCGCTCTCGCTCTCGCTCTCGCTCTCTCTCTCGCTCTCGCTCTTGCTCTCGCTCTCGCTCTCGCTCTCGCTCTCACTCTTGCTCTCGCTCTCGCTCTCGCTCTCTCTCTCTCTCTCTCTTCGCGCTCTCGCTCTCGCATCGCTCTCGTCTATCTCTTCTCTCTCTCTCTCTCTCTCTCTCTCTCCTCTCTCTCTCTCTCTCTCTCTCTCTCTCTCTCTCTCCTCTCTCTCTCTATCTCTCTATCTCTCTCATAATATATATAAAAAGAAATCATTAGAGAGTTAGTTTTTTAAAATTCAATTTTTGGGATTGAGAGTGAGAGAAGAGTGTAAATGTGAGCTTAAAGGTAAATAAATGCATCTTTGTAATGATCTAATTTTATCATTGGTGATCGATCTATATGTGTTTTTCCTCATTGAATATATGAATAGATCTTTTTGGTTATTTTATTTTTTATTTAATTATTTGTTTTTCATATACATTATTTTTATGTTTACCATGCATAATTATGATGGTTGCTTGGTATAAGGTGGATCTTCGTTGAGCACTTTAACTATGTTTGCATTATTTGGTGTCATGATATTATTTTGGTTATTTAAGAATGGATACACAGCCTGTATTGGTAGTTTTTCATATATTCAAGTGTGGGTTGAAAATAATTGCAGACATATTATAGTTGGTGACTTTTTTGTAGAAGGTGAAAGTATTACATAACAAGCATTGACAATGTTTCACTTTTGCAAGGGCGGGTAGAAAATCGTTGCTGACATCTTCCAATGAGTATTTTTTAAGTAAAATGTGTGAAGGAGTGTAGGGGTTGCACTCATTTGAGTAAACTCAATGGAGCACAAGAGGAATGTTGTAGGAGCTAACAAAAATTAGGGACCAAAGTTGAGGATTTGGATGAGTTAGTGCAGGCAATGCAAGTCTATTTGGAGGTTATAGAAGTTGCATAACATTGAAGTTTTTTTTTTGGAAGACCAAAATGGTGATGAAGAATGACCCATACAATAAATAACATAGGAGGGGATGCAATACGTACGAGGAAAAATAAGTGTGAGATAGTTTGGAAGACAAATTGTTATACGCAATTGGTGTAATGGGGAGTAAACCTAGATTGGACAATATGATTTATTTTGGTAGCTTGGAACTAGAAAAGCTCATCGATTTGATTATAGAGATTTAAAAGTGTTTTGAGTATGAATACATAGAAGATCCCAAGAAATTTTAGTTTGCCTATACAAAATTTAAGGGTCATGCATATGTATGGTGGGAAAATAATATAAGTCCAATTATTATTGGAGGCTAATAGACCAAAACAGCAAACCTTTTTCAACTTGGGTGTGCAATAAAATTTAATTGAGCTCTGTAAACTTCATATAAAACATCTTATTCTGTAATCTTAAACCTAGTTGCAAATCTGCCAAACTGCAAATAATCCTATTAAGCTTACTATGGCATCATTGAAATCAACTTTAACAGGGACTGACAGATAAAGGTGACAAAATAATGTGTGAATATGCAATGTATCAGCATTGAACATTATCTTGGAATCCATCATTTCCCATGGTATGGTGAACACCTTGATCATTTGGGACCATTAATATTACAACCATGTTTCTTAAAGAGGAGACTTACTACTGATTTTGCACCATTCATGCAGCGCCAGTTGTGTGAATAGAATCATAATGCAGTTTCACTAAGGCTCTGTATCATACGCAAATTCAGTTGAGAACTAAACAAATTTTATTTAAGAGACACTGAAATAAAAGGAAAGAGAAGTAGACAAAAATATAGTCCGTCGATATATTCCAATCATGTGTATAGTTCTAGTAAAAAATGGATGACAATATTCAATCATTGGATACAAAAATCTACTCATCGTCAAATCCCCTGTTTTTTCTCAAATCAGTTTTCAGCAGAATGCTGATTATGAGAATCATCACGACCCTCACTTTCACTGTTGAAAACAGAACATCTTCCATCTTAATCAGAGACGATGTTTCATTTTCTTATTAACAAAATCCCATTGACTACATGGGTGGAAGCAGCTCTGGTTCTGATTCTCCGTAGAGAGAGTATTTCACTTTTCCCTTAAATCTCCAAGTTGCCAATGGAGCCTTGATGACCGAGTCCACAGTGGTTTCATTTCTGTTGCAGTCTGTTGCCACCCGATTGGCATTGAAGCAAATAGAGATGAAGCAGGGTGCAGGACTGCAAGTGATGGGCATCTTTGGCAGAACAAATAGTAGATACACCTCAGATCTAGCATTTAAGACGAAGGGAACCCACTGTTTGCAGTGTCTACTATATGATGTTCATCTCCTTGGGGAAGAAAATTCAATGAGCTCATCCAGCTTCATATTTGTGAGATCCGGATCCTTTTTACTTAGCATGGATGTCAGGTACTCGAAAGCAACTTCCTGGCAGGGAATGGTGAGTCCCAGCTGGTGATCAAATCCATACTCTTCCTCAGCCTTATCCAGCAATGCCCTAAACAGAGAATGATTCAAATACTCAGTGGGGATGATAAACCTGCTGCGTTCACTACCAACATACACTGCACAGTGTCCTTTGGGAACATCTGTGCGCATGGCACCACATGATCTGCCCGTGACCTCATCTCCAAAGCTGAAATACCTTCTGCTCTTTGGAGAGAAGGAATACCCATCTGTTTTATGGGCATTAGAAAGTCTACAAAGGACTCTAATTAGGTGCTTCACAACCAAGATTTGGGGGTTTCCTTTGCTCCTTGCCATTGCGGAATTCGAACACAAAGCAACTGTAATTGATTTACAAGCTAGAGGTAACAACCCAAACAAAATTCAGGAACAACAAATTTCGACAAGGAGGAATGCTTTGATGGATAAGGTGATGAATATGTTATGTATATATAGCAATCAAAACACACCACCCACCGCACGAAACAGTGAATTCAATAATACAGTGATATAAACAAGTAGAAGCCTGGGTGTCCTTACAGAGTTTGTACTTGATGATGCAAATGCGGGATTTCAGTGTATTATGAGGTTGTGCTGAAATCCAGAAGGCAGGCCATGTGTGACCCTCCTTTAGTATTGAGACACTTTCAGACCAATGATCATTTCAATCTGTCAATGTTTGTCCTCGAAAATACATAAAATGAATGCAGATCTCTGAGTTGGACAGAAAAGGCATCATAACATGTGGTTTGAAGTTTGATGTGAGCTGTTATAGACTGATGACAGGTTGTTGGGGAGATTTACTTCAGAATACATTAGTTATGTCTATCAAAAATTATTACAAGTTAACTGGTAATATGTGTCCGTTTTCATAAATATCGGTGAAGTCTTTTCCATGTGTTTACATCCTCCAACTGGCATGAGAGTTAATGAAAATTGGTTAGCGGATTTAATGTGGTGCAATTTCTGTTTTGTTTAGGTCTATACACAATCATGAACTTCATTGTTAGTATTCAAAGAATGTAGCAAGACCATGTGTAGCCTCTTTAAATGCAGGGATACTTGGAGACCAGCAATATGTGGTGTTTTTACAAAGATTCATTTTATGTTCATTCTAAACCAGCAATATGTGATGCTTTTTCAATGATGGATAATGATAAAAGAGTACATATACATATGAGTGGCACACGTAATCTAATTATTGGTGTGTACATTCAAGTAATCACCATTACACAATGTTCTCTAATCCATCATTTCCAGCTGTATTGAGAAAACCTCTCGAGTCTTGGGCCCATTGATAGTACAGTCACAAACTAGAATGGAACATTTGGCTTTCCATTAAGGTTGTTATATTTTACATGGCAATTTTTTTTCTGTGAAGGAATTTTAACTTGCAGTAACAATTGTGATTCGTGAATATGTTGTAGTTAACATTCTTCTACCGCAAGTCTTTTTTACTGGTAAATGTTGCTATTGGTCATTTCTCTCATCATTGTCTATCTTGACAGTAATAAATATGTCTCACTGATTGGGCTCTCAAGATTTTGGAATCCTCTCTTCGATATCACTCATAGAATTATTTTCCAATAAATATTTTTGTTCTCACAGAATTGGAATCTATAGTAAATATCACAGTCAAAGTGTGTCTACTCTGGCTTGACGTCACCCAAAACTTCCCTTTGTACTTCATCGAATTGTATCTTAGGGTCGGCTAAATCTTGGAATTTTCCACTAAGAATTTGGAAATTGGTTACGATGTAATTATTACTGAAGGTGTTCCCTTATGGGAAAGGTCCTTGCAGACGTTTTTGCGACTATTATAAATTTGACAGTTTGACAGCTGTTTAGACGTTTGTGCTTTTTTACCTATTTTAGCTTTTCTCTGCTATTTTTAATAATTTTGTTTTTAATAATTAACAATTCTAGATTTTCTCTCTTATTTTTAATAATTAACAATTTTAGCTTTTCTCTGCTATTTTTAAAAATTAACAATTTTAGCTTTTCTCTATAAATTTTTTTTTGCTATGTTTAGATTTATTTTTTCTTGCATGTTGAATGCGGGTTTGTTGTGTTTAGATTTGCCTTTAAATACTTGACTGCAACCAACTCTAATCCCAATCTCCCAAGGTAACGTTTTGCTGCAGAGTTTCATTGTGGTTTTACTGCATGGTTTTGTTGATAATTTTTAATTCCATTGTTTTCTGTAAGTTTTAAGTTTTTATGGTTTAATTGAGCCCTTTTCTAGAGATAGAAGTGGTAATTGATTATTTTGTTTGTGTATCGTACTGTAGCAAGGTGATCAATCTTATTAGCTATGTACATATGTACAATGTTTTGTAATTTGATAAGTAAATTAAATTGTCAGTCTTTGAGATGATAATTGTGTGCCATGCGGTAACTGTTTTGACATGGCTCTATCCAACTCCTTTAATACAGATCTGGGTATAGTTAGTTGGTTTCTTTTTAACTCTGTGGGTTTTCTGTGTGCTACTAGACATACAATACTAAACAGTTGTATGAAATTCAACTTTGATAGATAAAATCTAATGCAACCTAGCCAATGGAACAAAATAGAACTTTGAGAAGTCATCCAGAGCCCATGAAGCAATACAAGTATTTCAGATTTTTACAATACGTGTTTTAATTCTCATAGTGTTCATCAAATTTCGGAAGAAGATTTTCAACACTGTTTCTATTTCTGCACTCAAGTATGGTCTTCAATGATTTCTCTACTTGGTCTCTACTGTATAAAATTACTTTTTGTCAAGACAATCAGATCTATCTAAATAGATAACACATAACTTTTTCAATTATCTAAACCTTTGCATATTATAAGTAGGACAAGTTCTAACTCACGACATGTCATAGATGTCTCTTCAAGATCCATTTTGGGTATTACAGAGGATTCAATTGAAGACACATGACTAGATGTTGAAACTATGGAATCCATAGATTCACTTACTGTTGCTTCTTTGTTGTCTATAGTTTTTTCTTGTGTTTTAGTAGTGATAAAAGTGTTTTGGTTGTCATCAATAGGTTTTAAATTGGTAATTTCACCGCCGTCGAAGGCCTTTTCAGTGGAACCATCACCTAGTATGGCAATGTCTGATTGAACTCCCACCATCTTTGAGCTCTCTAAAACATTTTCTTATGTGTTCACCAAGAGCGAATTGTCATGATGATTTTTGACAGGTACCTCATGAATATTTTCAGTCATTGTAGAGGACTCCTGTTTAGAGCCACTAATTGGCATTGTCACGGCTAAACATGCATCTTAAACATTATTGGAACTTTTCTTAAGCTCAACAATGAGTTCATTCGTAGTATCATAGTCTGCAATGATATTTCCATTTCTTAGTACTATGGCAACTAGACATTCATCTTGGACATTGCTGGAAACACAATTGCCCAAAACTGTCTTTTCAGTATTTGTGTCAAGAGCATAATTTTCACTGGCATGTAAAGTGGTACCCAGAGGTTTATCTTCAACATCTACCTTAGATTGATCAGTAACCATAGTGTCATTAACTGCAGGGCCTTGAGTGTTCCTGAGTCATCATTATAATCATTATTAATTAATAGTTAATAATTGTTGCAAATATTGAGAAAGTACTATGAACATAATTTTGATCTATTATTTTGCACTCAAAGATGAATCCGATGACTGCTATATTGCTTAAGGGTGTAAACATCCAATTCCATATCCCTGATGTAGACTAAAACTCTAAATGCATTTCAATAGAAGTGGCTTTTTTTTCCAATATCTTAAGATTTGAAGGGAAGAGCAAAGTGTCTTAAGTGATGCGAGAACCCAATTATATCATCCTCTCATTTACATTTCTGATTTCTGATTTCAAGATTTTTACATCTTGTGACATTTGTTAGAAATATCACATGCAACTTATAGTTAGGTTCATGTTTTTTGTGGTTAGAAAACTAGGAAAACCTTGTGAAATAGTGAATGGTATTCTTTTGCAATTTGCATTTTTTGGAAATCACTTTGAACTGGCTATTACATTGAGTTAATTAATTAGTGTTTGCTTCACGGTATCTAAAAAGTAAAATAAAATCAAAGTAAATATGTTTGGAGGCTGTTTAAGAAAATTTAAATTTCTCAAAGAAGATAATGTATTTCTCAAAGTAATCCACAAGGAATTTAATGTTATTGCCAAATTTTCTTCTCGAGTAAAAACTACAAGTTTAGATTCTTAAACTGGGCCACAAGGCACTTTATTGCCAATTTTTTGGTTGACAAAGAATTCACCTTAAGAAATATACGTAATCAATTTCAGCTGGTTCGTGTGCTTCTTGCAGTCGGTGATATAAAAAATGTTTACCGTCTTTCATACTTGATATTATTTTGAAACGGGATAGTTCAGTTCCAGTCAATGAAGATATGTTACTTGCCAAAGTGCGAGTTACTGATTAATTTCCTAGTGCAAATGATTCAAAGAATCGTGCAATTTGAAGTCACCCTCAAGGTATGTGTGCCCGGAAATGGTCTATGACTAGGAATATGAATCTCTGCATAACAGAATTCCATGCAATGAAGCTTTATTGAACATAAACCACCAATGTGATGTCACCGATAATGTTTTGTAGACTTGAGTTTAAGTAAGTTAAAACTATACATCTGTTGAGCTTTTCTTTTTCTTTGTATTTTTTAACTGTTTTTACATGGCATGTCCTCTTCAAAAAGGTAACAAACAATAAAGGAAAAAGGTGAGAGAGAATGGTGATGGTTCATGGTTTTGTTCGAGTTGCAACGTACGATTTCAAAACTATGATTATAGATATGCACTCAGGATCGATCTAAAGGACCCAACAAGAGAAATTCAATCAATTACCGCTTTTGATGAGACAGTTGAGTTAATCATGGGTGTTACAGCTAGCGACCTACATATATTATCTCATTATGTGCATGTAGATCTTCATGTATTTTATGTTGTGAAATATGATTTGCAACTTTAAATGTATGAATCTGTAACAAATTTAAATGTACACATACAACATTTCAATGTAATGTTTCATCTATATTCCTACACTACCACTATCAATCACACACATTATCAAGTGCACAATAAATGTTTTTTCAACAAAACAACAACCAAACAACCAATGCACAACTAACATAATAAACCCGAATTAAATGCATACAACATCAACTATAAAATTAATTAACTATCAAAAATTGTATCAAATTTATTCATGTACGAATTTATAGGTTTGAAATATAGACACAACCTTAAAATTAAGTGGCCCATCTATATTTCTACACTTACAAAAACAATCACACCCCTTATCAACATCAACTACAAAAGTAATAACTATCCCTCTAAATCAAGTAACATATACTATTCGGCGTTGACATTCAATGGATCACATGTGATTGCTAGTTTTATACCCAAAAGAATATAAATGTAACCAAAACATGGAATAATTTAGATCATAGAATAACTGACAACAAATACAATAACCTAAATTGAAACAAGAAAATATATATTGTAATCACTTGATTTAGAAATGATAAAATATCTGAAGGATTAGTTATTGAGTTAATTTTGACTCTATGTCACTCAAAGTGCCTCGATCAAGAAGGGCGGATGACAGTGAAGCCTGAGCATTTAAATTTATTTGTAATCTACATCAACCAAAAATATTTTTAAGTTAATAAAATAAAATAAGTTTAACATTGTGTAAAATTTTGTTTGCACTTAGAGTCTTAATGATAAGTTTTTGTGCTAGTTTTGTTCTACATACAATGTTTTCTATAGTTTGAAATGTCATGTGTGTATACAAAATTCAAAATTTTGTTTTACGTCTGGTTTCCATTATGTAAGTGTATGTGTAATGTTCCATGTCATCAATTGAACAAAACTTGGGAAATATTTTTTGTGGCATTTCTATAATTTTTCATTAAGTTTGTAATATCTTCTTGAGTTCAAAACACCATTTAGAAGGTAAGAAAGAGCTTCAAATAGATAGTGCAAGAGTTGAAGACTTTAGGACACTACGTGTAGAAAGTTGCCACTTTTATGTGTGATAATGTACCAAGCTTTCCTAAGACACATTAAAAATATGTGTTCTAGTCAATGGTGCATGTACGTACCCAAAATTGTATGTACTGTACTGCTGGAAAGAGGTTACCAAAACCCCAATGATGATTCATATCTCTTCGCAAAGTGTTCGGAATCTAGAAAGCACGCTAAGTATACATTTGCATCCTAAAATGCCTTATCCAAAATTTTCATGCTTTGTTCTAACTCCTTTCCTCTTTTTCCATTGCATTTTGGTCTTTAGTGACATGAACGTCACCTTGCCTAGGTGGCGGTCCTGAAACCACCGCCCTGCTCTAGGCGGTGGTCCTGTCCACATTTTATAGAAGCTTCTGATGCAACTCATTCGTCAACATGAAAAATCAAGTTGCACTTGCAACTCTCAACCACTTCTTGCTTTGCATTAAAGTTTCTAGCCGCCTTTTTAATAGTAATTCCTCCATTTTATAATGATAAAGCATGTTCCATTTGGATCTTACCTTATGGTGAGTCAAGAAAACTATAAATACTAAGCTTGTTTACAAGCAAATGGCCCCTCAACAATTCTCAATAAGTCTCTATTTTGTTTAAGTTCTTAGCCTCTCAGTTTAAGGCCCCCCCTCTCTCTGATTTATCATTTTGTGTTTAAAAGCCTCCTCAACAAGTCTCAACAGGTCTAGATTTTGTATAAGTTCTCAGCCTCTCAGTTCAAGGCTCCTCTCCTTCTTTTTGACTTAGAGATCACTAGATCTCTTTAGTTTCATCTTGTTCCATTGTTGTTCTCCAAATAACTAGCTTAGTATAAAACAGTTCTAGTTCTAGATTAAATTCA
The DNA here is from genome assembly GCA_019776745.2 of Taxus chinensis. Taxonomy (NCBI): domain Eukaryota; kingdom Viridiplantae; phylum Streptophyta; class Pinopsida; order Cupressales; family Taxaceae; genus Taxus; species Taxus chinensis. Next base: position 50,088,433 of record CM034156.1, read on the forward strand.
TTTGAATCTTGATTCTGCTTAGATTTATAGGTTGTTGTTTCATCGTAGGAAGTATAGGTCCTAGATATTTTGGTGTGTTTGTGTTGTATCCCTGCAACAAATCCTGCTAGGAATCGCATAGCCAAGCTCTGTTCTCTTGCGTTATCCCTCTCCTACTTGCATTATGTTTAGCTTACATCCAAGCTACCACTGTTCAAACATATTCTCCTGTTGTCAATGTCACATTCCCACTTTTCTGGATTCACGAGAACACGTAGGAATGAAGAGATCACACTGAGGGGACAAGCTACAATACAACTAGATTTTCCGTTGTTCTGTAAACTCCAAGTTTGAATTGTCAAAGTTGTAGTTACAATATATCAAATAGAGTAGAAAATCATTTTATTTCAGTTAAGCTGGCTTTCAACATTACCGAGGAAGCCGTGGGGAATAATAGCTTCTAAGAAGCTATGATTTATTCCTCACTTCTGAGGTAATATTGAAGGTCTTTCAATTAAATTAGTTAGTTATTTATATTCATGATCAATTCACAAGTGCACAGGAACATAGCTACATCCGGCTACCTTGCTTGTTTTAATTCCATTATTAGATTAATTGCTCATTATTTGAATTTATTAGATTAGTCGCTCTTTAATTTCATTCAAATTCACATCTTTGAAAATACAAAAAAATAAGCATAGCATAGATTTATTTTCATAATTAGTTTACTTCATTCAGTTAAGTTTGGTTATCTCTTGCATGATAATTACGGGACCCAGAGAGCCTAGGGATTACATATTCAAACTAGTAATACCTCAGCCAAATCTCTTCATAACATTAGCAGATATAAATCAAGGTCTTAGAATTCACGTCTTCTAAACAAAAACAAACCCACAAGTAGTTAGTGAGCAATTGAGAGAATTAAATATTGAAGACGACAAAGCATATGAATTCTGGTCAAATCAACCCAACTATAGATTGCCTTGATAGGATATCCACATGACCATACAAGAACCTGAAAGAGAACAAACATTTGGTTGTGATCCATTAGTTCAGCAGCCAGACGTAAGAGACCTTCTCATTGACGTAGACACAGGCTTACGTATACAAGTTGCTAGAACACCCATAAGGTATTCCGAGAAAATCGTACAACTCCTGGGATTAAACATAGAAGCTAAAAAAGCTTATGACTATTGGATAATCAGAAGAAGAGATTGATTCTTCACATGACCATAAAAGGTCAACAACAACCATGAACTCATGGTTGTGATCCCTAGGTTTCAAAACCCAATGGGCTTGCTAATCAGTTAAACATTGGCACTAGTTTATGTACGCTGGTATTTAGATCCTCACCACTTCTGCCAGATATTATAACACAATTTTCTGTGTTGAACATAGAAGCCAATCAAGCTAATATTTTTTGGGTTAGACCAAAAAATCGCCCATAGTTTCCTACAAATCCACTACACCTCTCGCCACCACTTTCATGACCTTGTCTGGAAATATACACGAAGCACCTACAAGTCACTTTCCACGCATCCAACAGCCAATAGATAAGATCTCGGCAGAGCTCGACATTGATTGGAGCTTCCGAGCAGCTATAATATTCAACGGGTCCATCACACCAATTCAGGTTAGGAGAGTTTCCTTTTCCTTGGACTCGTAGATCCCGTTATTATGCGTGTTGAGGATATAAGATTTCCCAACTAGTTTTTCCACGTATGCATATATTTCATTTCCATCAGCTATCTCGCCATGACCTCTGGAGGTCAAGTAAGGAGAAAGGATACTTGTCGATTCTCATGCTTGCCTGTCACTTTTCTATCATACAAAATTGGTGAACCCAACGTGAAATGAACAACTTCTCCCTTCTGATTTCCATTTCTTTCATCCATCTTCATTCATTCCCATTATTCTGTGGGTATTTAAAAACCCCCCGAATATTTCAGGATAGAGAATGCATATGGGACAGTAACCTCTCTCAGGTCCATAACATGCATAAGATACCTTATGGTAAAAAATAGACAACCATCAGCAAATCGGGTTTCGGAGGTGGAGAAACATCTATGTTCATACGAGGAGAAATATGTATTCGGGTCTCCAACTACTGGTCAAAGAAAAGATGTCGTATCCTCTAAAACCCGATGCAGCTCCAAATATATTAGTTCCTAATCTGGCGCAGGAACTTGTAGTAGGAATACTCTGAGATACCCGAAATACAATGCTAATAATTTACAGTAAGGTTACTAAAATGGTAAAGAACCATGTCACAATTTATGCAAAAACCGACATAAAAGTTGCCAAACAGGTTTCGGGGAACTACCAGAATAGCCATGAAGCTAGTGCAGATAGTCAAAATGAATGATCGATCCGAAAACTAAAACATCAAAGAACAAGCTTTTGGAGGCAAGGTAGATACATGACACATTTTTCCATGGGGCGAATAAACATGTTAGGCTAAAATGCTCAAAATTTAGCTACACCAAATAGTTTATTCTCTAAGACAGGCATCTAGACCTTGGTTTGCACACCAAATATTCAACAATAACTTTTCACAGGGAGGTCAAGTTTTCACACAAGGTTAGGCCTAAATGATTCGAGAAAGTTCTCGGCATCCTCTACAAGATAACTAAACGACTAGTTTCTAAAACTGGGTGGGAAGTCTAACACTTCTTTATGTACAATGTTAAAATTTACACTTCACCACTCCCACCAGATGATTATCTCACCTTTTCCATGATTTCTAGAAGCTGAGTTAGGTGGCAGATCTTCTAAGCTGGTTGTGGGCAGAATTCAAATATTCTCTTCTCACCTCATTTATCCTCATATAGATTGTCTAGAAATACACTTTGTACATGGTTGGGCACCTACTTTGCCACTCCCTTCTCTCCCTACATCCAAGAGAACCAATGGAGTTTTCAAGCCTCCATAGATTGTAATCGTATGTTTTTTGCCTCTTGGAGTTCCAGCATATACAAATTCAACCAATCCATGAGCAATTCATAGATATTTCTTTGCCTTGGATTTTCAAAAGATCCTCATATATTCACGTGCTGTTATATTTATCTCTCAACTGCATTTTGGTTGCCTGTACATGGTGTGGTAATACATCTATGTGGTATTTCCATCATCTTCTAAAACATGACCTCGGCAGGTCACCTCCTACAAAGCTTAGGCTACATTTTCGATGCATTCATGCTCACCTAGTCTCCTTGGCTTAGATTACAAATTTGGCGTAAACCTCGATTGTGAAAGGAACAAATGCTCCTTTTTGACCTTTTCCGATTTCTTTCATCCGTCTTCACTCCTTGGGATATCCAAATGCATTATTCTGTGGATCGCATTATATTATATACCCATCACGATGCGAATATGTTAGGATACACTATGACGCATATGGCAACCTCTCTTAGGTCTCGAAGCATATTATGGTCAATCGAATAGACAATAGTCACCCTCACTTTCCGCATGGGGACAACTAATCAAGAAACTACTTGTAATAACAAACTCCTCCTCAAAGAACTAACTCTAATTCTTCATTCTGAATTAAGGAGCTAGACCAACTCACACAAACAAAACAATCGGAGCCCTCAGACTCTAACAATATGACGTTTATTGGAGAATCCAACTCATCTCATCGAGTTTTTGTTTAGACCACAAATCAGTAGGCAGTTATATCCATTCCCATTCTTGGATGAGGAGTACTTAGTGCGCTACGCCAAAATGAGAAATGCTTCCAAAACATGTACCCACCTATAGGAAGTTTGCAAACAAAACCTGACACCTTGCTTCAAGAAAATACTCCCATTCCTCTACCTATGTAAAATACTCTTGGTGAAGTTTGGCAGAGTAATGAACAAATCATAGCAGGGTATCATACCCCTCAGAAACCTCAAGGGGTACCCACAAAAACCATCAAGGATAAACACTGTGCCATCACCAATGAGGTCATCTCAAGCTTTGGTTGAGAGGGTTAGAGAGGCTGGAGCTTGCTCAAGCAAATCAAGCTTCACATTCGGGGAAAGAAGGAACTCCCAACCCTCCGCATCATCCTAGCCAGGTTAACCTCCTCACAGGAACATGCACGTTAGGTATGACGCCTCAGTATTCATATATCTATCCATAACAAACACCAACTAGAACTGCATTTTCAAACATTGCTACCTAGTTGAAAAGTATGATACCTCTTGGTTTAGTACCAAACAACCTATATCAGAGCAATGTTCCTCCCTACCTAAACATTTATTCAAAATCAGCACATGGAGACATGTTCTCTTCTCCCAGGATGTTTTCTCAACCGCAGGGGTTTCCTTATGCCCCTGCAAATACATATGCTATGCCATATCAAAAACCCGTTCCACCTCCACCCCCTCAGTAGGCACCATCGATGGTTGAAACCTATGCGGTAGGGAATTACTTAGAATATTTCAAAGAACCTCTAGATTTCACCATACAAAGCGTCATGCTTCCAAGACCTCTTCCCGATTTACCTAAATTCAAAGGGGAGGGATATCCAAATGCACATATCAAGGCCTATGCCACGGCCATTTGAGAATTGCTCCCTTGGGATGCGTTTGTTGCTAAGATTTTCCCTAAAACCTTAGAAGGTATTTCCCTTGATTGGTATTATAGAATACCTGAAGCTTCAATACACTCGTTCAAACAAGTTGTGTCAGAATTTATCAAATACTTTTGACATGAACAAATTATTAAGAATAGGGATCAGGGAATTCTCACACATCAAAAAAGAGCACAACAAATCTGCTACTCACTTCATTCAAAGATGGTGTACAATCCTCTACTCTTCAGCAAGTGCTCCAAACATGGATCAGATGGAACTATGTGATGTATTCCTTCATTCTCTCAGTAGAGAGATAAAGGAAGAAGTGTAGAAGTTCCCACTAAGGACTTATGATGAAGTACTCGAGAGTGCTCTCCGAATCGATCAAGCGGTAATAGACATCGGTCGTAAGACATATGGAACGAACATGGGAAATTAATCACTCCCAATCAAAACACTATGACTTATCCTAATATCATTGGGAATACCAATCAAGGACCCAAGATCCTTAACAAAAACCGTGGGGTTACAACAGATGGAGTCACAGACCAAGTTAAAAGGGAAACCATTGTGAACACCTCCAGCACCTGTTAACAATCAAGTGAAATAATAACTTTACTCCAACAATCAATACTGGTGGATTTTAATCATCCATCACAACAACAACAACAAAAACAAAAACAATGGTAAATCCAGACACAAAGTCCAATCCAAAACCCAACTAGATATCAAAACCAAAACCAAAGGCAACAACCTCAAAATTTCAACTCTAACAACCAACAACCTAATCAAAATTTTTGGACCACAACAAGTTTCAAACCAACGAACCGGAACTATAATCCCAACTTATATTATGGTTTCCACAAGATTCAAGGCCATGATACTAGGACTTTCCGCGACTACAATAAATTCATGCAACAGTTTCCAGAAGATCAAAGACAACTCTTTATAGATATGTTTTTAACAAATTTCTGCATCACCCACACCAAATACCTATATGGGATCTGTTTCCCCTCAAAATGCACCCCTCAAGATTTTTAACGATCCTCTCCCAAATCATTCTAACAATAACGGGTTAGATTCAAACAGGACAAACAAGAGTGTCATAACAGGAAATAACAATCATCAAGCCTCAACTTCATCAAATCCACCAGTCGCACCCCAATTAGGAACTCGATGACAAATCAAGATAGTTGGTCTCGTAGAGTTAGACGCCGAGCTAAAGGTAGAAACCATACCAAGAACATGAGACTATTCTTCTCAACCAGTTCTAACCTACCCATTAGTACTAGACAACACTCAACAAACACTAGAAAAATCAGTAGGTGCTTACGACCTAATTAATGACTTAACAAAGACCTTCTCTCACATTTCCTTCTTAGATTTGTTGAAGAACTCTCCCGCTCATAGGGCTGCTCTCTTAGAAGCGTTAGGTCTTGGTCATCTGATTAACATCACTCCTCCTCCTGAAACACAAGTAAACCATGTAGACTTTGACGTCTACCCTCCAGGGTAGTCAGATAGGGATACTGAGTTTATATTTGATATAAGCAAAATGCCAACAGACGCTGAAATTACACGTAGAGGTGACCCAACCTTGCATTTGTAGGTATGGGTTTATAATAATTATATTAAGCGTGTAATGATTGATGATGGAGCCGCAGTTAACATAGTCCCCTTCTCTTTTCTTCAAAAGCTAGGATATGGAGAAACAAATTGTTCCTCAACACGAAAATACGCTAAGGGGTTATGATAGCCTCAAGGAAACTTCAATTGGGACTATAGTGTTACCAGTCACCTTAGGACCCAAGACAATCCTCACCGAATTTTATATTATAGATCGGGAAACCAACTATAATATGATTCTCGGTCGACCATGGATACATCGCATGAAGGCAATCCCTTCCACGTTATTCTAGGAAATAATATTTTTACACCTGGGAAAAATCTTTGTAGCGCAAGGTGACCCAAAACCTTTCGACATACACTAGAAGATTTGAAGAAAAGACTGAGGTGTCCACTCTAAATTTGACCTCCCAACGAATCAACTCAACAAACCAATCAATCCAAACCCAGAAGTAAAGTTGGTACCTATAATAAAATTAGAAGTCACAAACTTGGTCGAAGGCATTCTGACATTCAAAAATGAGACCAACATCATAGAGATGGTTTCATTAGGAACCACTGCAAAAATTTTGAGTTACTGGAGAAAGATCTACCTATTCTCCTGTCATTTGATTCTATGGGTATAGGACATACCCTAGGAATTGGTTCCCTTCCTACAGATGAAATTTGTATGGTAGAAGTAACCAAGACAAAAGAAGTCGATATTAAGAATGTACCAACATCCATTTTTCCAAGAAATTATTGGACTCTCCATTTTGATGGAGCCAAATGTCATTTCGGCGCTGGGGCAAGTGTGATCCTTACTTCTCCCAAAGGAAAGGTTATACCTTTTTTTTTCAAATTAGATTTTGAATGCACAAATAATGGGGCTGAATACGAAGCCCTACTTCTTGGCTTTATAATATCCAAAAGGATGGGCATTGGTAATATTAGAGTACTCAGGAGACTCACAATTAGTTGCAAACCAACTCTCTGAGGTATATGAGACTAGAGATGAACACTTGTAACTCTATAAAATGGCTAGGGATTAGATGTAATAAAGGGATTTGACTTCATATCAATCGAAGTGATTCCATGAGAACAAAACCATTTCGCTGATTCAGTGGCAACCTCGGCTTCCTGATTCACTCCAAGCAGTGATTTGGAGGATGCAGATTTCATGGTATCAATTCGTGCTGAACCTTTGATTTGTAAAATACCAATAGTCCCTGATCTTGACACACATAGAAGCTGAGAATGAGTTTACCATCCTAGATCACTCTGACAGTGATAGGGTAAACTCTTGAATATATAAATGCCTATGCACAGAGTTACATCTCTCTCATCGCATGGTTGATGTCTCCCTAATCTCATATTCCTCTTCCTATTTTGGAAATCCCATGATAAAATGTCCCTCGCAAAAGAATCTCGAAATCTATGAGGTAGAGAATGAAGGGAAGTTTGGAACTGCCCCCAGCCCCTCACTTGAGTTTGAGGAGGGAAATGCCTCCTTTATCAAGGGAATGATTGACATAAATATTAGAATAGAGGAAGAACCAAATATTTTGAAACTAGGATCCTCTTTAACTTCGGAGGAGGTAGAAATACATACCCAGATCCTTAAGGAACATCAAAAGGATTTTGCATTTAGTTACAAAGAAATGAAAAGAATTACACCACATATCATGGTACATAATCTCGTCACTAAACTAGATGCAAAGCTAATTAAGAAAAAGGAAAGACCAATGAAGCTAAAAGTGGCACTTATGGTGAAAGAAGAAGTAATGAAACTTCTCCAAGTGGGATTCATCAAACCGGTCAATTATTCACAATGGGTATCTAATATCATCCTTGTTCTAAAAAAGAATGGGAAGATACACATTTGCATAGACTTCTGGGACATTAACAAAGCTTGCCCCAAAGATGAATTCCCATTACCATCCATTGATGTCATTGTTGACGGAATAGCTGGATTTGAGCTTTTGTCTCTCATGGATAGGTTTTTAGGATATAATCAAATCAAAATATCTGAAGAGGATCAAGCCAAAACTACGTTTATAACTCCTTGGGGAGCCTATTGTTACGATGTCATGTCATTTGGTCTTAAGAACACTGGTGCTACGTACCAACGAGCAATGACATACATATTCCATGACCTTATTTATAAGATCATGGAATCCTACGTAGATGACTTGCTGGCCAAGGCCAGGGAAGCATTGCGATCACCTAGAGGTGCTCCATATCATTCTCTAATGATTAATCTAGTACAACGTCACATTGAATCCTAGAGAAATGTGTATTTGGTGTAACAGGGAGGCAAGATTTTAAGTTACATTATATCTTCATGAGGGATTGATGTCGACCCAGCCAAAATATGGGCTGTGCTTGAAATGATTCCACCATCAGATGAGTCTGGTATTAGATCATTTCTTGGGAAACTCAGTGCAATTCAGAAGGTTCATCCTTGACTTGAGTTTTGTTGTTCATCCAATCAACAACTTATTAAAAAAGCATTATAACATTGATTGGATAGAAGGAATGCAACGAGGCCTTCGAAGTAGTTAAACGATTCTTTTTGTCTCCTCCCATGCTAATACCTCCTAGACCAGATCATCCCTTTGATTTTTTATTCATGAGCTATTGATGTTTTGCTAGCCTACATGTTGGCTCAAGAAGATGATGATAAACGAGAACATGTAGTTTATTTCATTGGTCAGATGTTACTTGATTATGAAACACGGGTTACACACAGGTAGAAAGTGGAATGCCTTGCCATAGTCTTTGCAACAAAGCGTTTAAGACATTATATGCTGAATCAAGAAACAAGAATCTCTTGTCAAGAAAAATCACTTGCGAATATTCCACACGCAAGGATCTTTGTCTAAAAAGGTATAGATGTTTCATAACCTTAATGGGTGAGTTTGAACTAACATTTGTAAACCAGAAATCCGTTAAGGGATCTAGATGTTGGACTCAAATTTGACAGATCTGTATTCATTGACAAATAAACAACATGGATATTGCACAACCAATTTAAATACTAAAAGTACGAAACATATTAATCTCAAAACGGCATGGCTAGGCCCTAACATACTATTGACTTAAAAGTATAAGAAATATTGAATAATTTCATTAGAATTAATGTACTGAAACCAACCATAACAATTTATTCACTTATTGGCAACCACCGGCTTCATATATACAACTTAAGAGTTGCAGGGGTGAATGTAATACCTTAGAAAATAATGGAAATTATTTTTGAAGGTTTGGGGAATTTTTGCAAGACTTGGAGCAGTTTGAGTAAAAAACAAGGTTCACAAGCCTAGGTGGTACATAGGCCTCAAACAACTGCTAAGCTTCAGAAGAAGATTTCAGGATCCCCAGATGGATTTATAAGTAAAACAAAACATAATCATAAAGAGGATTCTAATACCTACATGATGGTAAAATAATATTTTTCACAACACCTTGGCGCATATGATTGACAGGTAGGTTTTCTCAAGCACAAGTGGAGTACCATATCAAAAATCCAATTTTTCAGGGATCATATGGCCGAATAAAGACATGAAACCCCCATAATTAGATTTAAAATTCCATTTCCAGTCAGGATCATATAAAATTTCACCAAGATATTCCACCGGGAGCTCAAGTTATCTTCGTTCTAAGTTACCCTCTCAAACGCAGTTTAGGACTTAGTCATTTTTTTTAGAGGACACGTGTCAGCACCAGGAGCCTGGCGGGATTTCATGTCCCCAACGTCCCATAGGTCAGGTACATCAGCCCTTGGAAAAATTTTCCAGCCCCCATGTGACCTATGGGGCCCTCATATGACCTCCAGACTTGATAGATCATCCCCCAGGTGCTTATTTGGAGCATGTCTTCCCTGTCGTCGGATCGGGTGCCACGTGTCACCTCCAAGACCACCGTGGAAACTGATGTCCCTTATGTACCTGAGGTGGGGGACATCAGAAATTAAAAAATGCACCCATCCCCTAGGAGGAGTCTTCTGGACACCCACGTGGCTGACTTTCAGCCCCCAGGTGCATTTTTCAAGCAAATCCCCTGTCGTCGGATCGAGGACACATGGCATCGCCTTGACCACCGTGGAAATTGATGTCCCTCACTTCCCTAAGGTTAGGGAAGTTAGGGACATAAAAATTCTCCCATCCTCTCTATTTTCATTATTTGAAAGTTTAAATCCGTCACTTATCCATTTCTTCCCCTTGCATTGCTTCACAAGTTCATACCTTGCCAAATGGGGGAGGTCAGTAGCATGATGGTTACCAGACACTCGGTCCACCATTTTTACTCCAGGAACCATGTTAGTTTCGTGGTTACATAAGCATCTCCAAACGAGGAATGCACATCTCAATATCCAGGACTCATAGAATAGTGGAGTGAACCAGATGTTTTCAATACGATTCAAAATAATGGAGATTGTATGACCAGATGCAGATCTCGTCGAAGTCACCTAATGCAAAGAATAATCCTCATATCTTGCAACGGCAGTTGCAAAGTCGGATAGAGGTGTCGTCTTTTGCAGAATTCCTCATTTTTCATGGTGATAAAGATCAAACAAACAAGACGTGAAATGGTGCCTAGAATCATTTGCTCCAACAATACCCTCACTTCGTGCACCGACTCACATTCGTCAAATTTCCCATCATTCCGGCAATGGAAACAAGATAAAAACTTACACATGAGTTCCAAATGACCCAACCTATCGCAATGGATTTGTTTTCATTGAAAATGGAGATAAAAAAGATACCTACACATTAACGAGCTCCATTAATGTTATACCATGACAACTCTGTGCCTGAAGCCACTGCTAGGTCAAAATTTTAAATTTATTTCCAGGCATCCTAGTGGGCAAAACTATGTGAAATTCAGTAGGGTGTGATAGTAATGACAAGAAGAGTCCAAAAAAGTATGTTCCATCGCAAATCGAGCACTGGAAATACACTTTCTAAAAATAGTAAGTTTTCCTATACATGCTTGCTATTTTTGGCAAGCCTTCATCAAAAGTGGCATATGGAAAGAGCAGTGTGCACTGAAGATGAATCGAAAGGCTAGAATGATTGATCTGGAGGCAGAAAATAGTGGAAATGACCATTTACGTAAAAATAGTAAGTCACACTCAAAGGGTAGTTTTGTCACATATGGGACATTCAGAACTTCACTCAGGAGATAATTTTAGTGGCGAATATTCGTAATATGGCAAAAATTTCATATTAGGAAAATTTGAAAAGGAAAATTTTTTCAGAGCAAGTCGGTGTCCTGTTCGCCTAAGATTTACAGTATATATATTTTTTGGGGGGTCGGTTTTGCCTATCATTTGAAAACATCTCCTATAAAAACCTAGGTGATTCATCAGGTAGTAGTACTACCGCCAGTAGCTTATCATACTACCACTACTGTGAAACTTGAACTCGCATACACCGTTTTCTGAAGCACGCAGTGACTCATATTACTGTTAGCCTGTGATTGCTGACGCGCCACAAATGGGGTTGGCTTTTGACGCGCGTGATGGGAATATTTGTTGACACGCGACAAGAGCTGTACTGACGCGTGATAAGAGCTTTGCTGACGCGCGACAAGGAGCTGTATTGGTGATGCGACAAGAGCTTAGTGAATTTGCTGACGTGCGACTCAGAGTTTCCTACTGACGCACGAGTTTTTTTTCTTTGACATGTGACTCGTTTTCAGAGAAAGGGTCTGATGCGCGACTCGAAAGAAGTCCTCTGACGTGCGACTTGGGCAGTGTTGACGCGCGACCTCAGACAGTTCATGTGACGACAACACCTCAGAGACTGGACAGAGTCGCAACTTGCTTCTTTTGTCTGATGTACGACTCTATTCAGAATAATGAGAAGGTGCTAGTCTCTGAGAATGCGAAGGCCCAAAAAGTAACGTAAGAAATCTCAGAAGTCCCTGTTCAAGTATTTTGGAAAATTTACTGATACATATAGCGCAACTACCAGCAACCATATAGCTGCCACAAAAAAGAATCAGAACACTGATTGTGTTGAAGGTAATATCGAGGTGGACATGCATTCTGCACAGTATCACAATCAAATGACACCTATGATGATACCATACTAGATCTTGAAGATATACCTATTGAGATGTTAGATCCTGAAGATATTCTTCTTGTTGGGGTGCAACCAGAAGTGCATCAAGATATGGCACATACAAATACTCAGAATAATAGAACACATAAATCAAATTCAAATTATGGTTCAAGAAAGAAGAAACCTGGTGATTGTGATATTGCTCAAAATTCTACTTAAAAAAGTAAAACATTGAAAACGAACAAAGAATATGTGGACCATTGGGAGGACATATAAGTTTGATTGGGCTAGCGAAATTTCTGTTTATCGAACCTATACAACCATCTAATTCAGAAGAGATCCCATATGAATTTACATGTACAATATGTACGTGGAAATTGGGAAAGCAACAAAAACTGCAAATGAAGCTGAACACTATAGAAAAACACTGTGGAAAACAATATTTGACTGGAACAGGGGCGGATGGCCAGGAAAATCAAAACACATCATGTGGAATACTAAAAAAGAATGAATGCATGTTAAATACGTAACAGAATTATGAAGCAAAGTAGAAAAAATGCATAATGTCATCTGTTGGAAAAGGGAGGAACGATCAGATCACAAATCAGTAAGATGAAATCAAACAAATCTACATGCAAAACTCATACAGTTATATACTCTTTTTCACATACTGAAGAAAGGAAGACCGATTTCAGATTTCCTTGATTTCAAAGTTTTGTATCAATTTAATGGAATGTAGTGCCCAATGTACCTCAGTCTCATTGGTCTGAAATTAGTGCATGGGAAATTGAAAAATGCCTTTCGATGATAGAGAAGGAAGATTTGAAAGAGAATGTGAAAAAATCAAAGTTTATCTCTCTTTCAATTGATGAAGTGATAAAAGTTGACAACACTGCATGGGTATGTAAACATGTATATACTTTAGAAAATCATATAAGGACACCTCATCTACTGGGTGTTACGAAAATGGTTAAAAACTGTAATGCTGAAAAACCTACATAAAATAGTTGTTTCTCATTTGAAAGATGATTGTTGGTATGATTGATTATGAAATTTCTACGAAGTTGGTATGCATCGGAGCAGATGGTGCATCAGTCATGCAGGGTCACCAAATAGTGTTGTGTGCTAGATTACAAACAAATGTATCCCCATATATGTTACCAATTCATTATATGGCTCACATAATGAATATAATGTATAAAATGGTAAGAAACTATGAAAATGTTGCTAAAGTAGAAGACCTTATAAGAGAAATTCATGCCTATATGACAAGCAACCCAAAGTGATTTTCTTTAGTTGCAGAAATTCACAATTGGAATTACAGATGGCAAAAAAAGATTATGAAGGATGTTGAGACTGAGATGGATCTTTTTGTATGAACTTGCATGTAGAGTTCGTGAGGAGTATCCTTTGTTGGTAGATTTCCTGCAAAAATATCATCTTGAAGTTGATAGGGCGAGGGACTTGTTGTTCCGTTTAACTGATTTGGAGACATTCCTTATATTGGTTGGTATTCTGCCAATGTTACAAGGAGATCAATACACTGATGAAGCATGCGCATGGGCAGATTAAGCTATATTGTGGATTTTATACGAATGAGGACAAATGGTATGTCAAAGTCTTGATGTCTTGTACTGTTCCCAAGATAGTTTTGATACACCTATTTTCGAGAATTGGAGAGATCTTTGTTAGATCTTAAAAATCCCAGTACACCTATTTGAGATTGAATATCCACAATCACCTCTGCATCAATCTGTAAATGGGAGGGACATACCACTGCACATTTTGTAAAAACATCAAGCTATTCCTAGGATTATAATGAGAAGATGTTCCCGTGACAGGTAATCTCTTTGAATCTCTTATAGTTAAAACAAGGATAAAGCTTAAAAAAATTTCAGAATCATTACCATCATAAATTAGAGAACGTTTCTCCAAAGATAAAATTCTTGAAGCAATGGGTGTGATGAATCCTAATTTTTGGAATACTGAAGGTGGTCATCCAAACTTTGTAAGAAAGTATTTCCCTAAATCCATGGGTATAATAATGGAACAATTTCAAAAAGACTTTAGAGTTCAATGGTATGGAAATCAAAGGTACACTGAATGCTGATTTATTAAATTTTCAATCAACAAATTTTGCAACAATAATGAGGAACCAATATAAAAATTTAGATCGAACCTTTTAAAAGTGGTGTTATTACAAGGATGTGGCGAGGAATCTATCAAAGTTATATCTAACAAGAAGACATTAGTGAATATTTTAGATTATATGCGTTATGATAGACAATGATTTTGCGGTCTATGGAGGATGAAAGGGTTTTCAGTGCTTTTTCATTTATAAAATTAAAACTGAGAAACAGGTTGGATTAAAATCTAGAAAGTTGCATGAGGTGTTACGTTTCTCGATACTCCCTCGAAACCTTTCCGTTTGACAGAGCAATTGCGCACTGGAATTCCCTTTGTGAAAGAAGAGGTGTAAATAATACAGCTACAAGTACAAATATTCCCAACCTTGAGAGTGTAATTGGCTCTTCGTCACATTCTACAGAAGACAACATCGACTTTGATGAAGCTATTGATAATGGAGTGTTTCAACTTTAAGTAGGTATCTTCTTTATCTATCTTTTATTTTTATCATTAAAGATGTTACAGGTCTATATACTAAAAATGTCAGGCAATTCACCCATCTATCTACTAATCCATTTCTCGTGTTGGAATTTTTTAAAACACAGATCTAGCTCATTACCAGTGGCAGTGATGATTTCAACTTTAAGCAGGTATCTTTTTCCCCTTAATCTTATTGTTTGTTTCTATTCATTTTTTGACAGAGCAATTGCTCACTGGAATTCCCTTTGCGAAAGAAGAGGTGTAAATAATACAACTACAAGTACAAATATTCCCAACCTTGAGTGTGTAATTGGCTCTTCGTCACATTCTACAGAAGACAACATCGACTTCGATGAAGCTATTGATAATGGATTGTTTCAACTTTAAGTAGGTATCTTCTTTATCTATCTTTTATCTTTATCATTAAAGATGTTACAGGTCTATATACTAAAAATGTCAGGCAATTAACCCATCTATCTACTAATCCATTTCTCGTGTTGGATTTTTTTAAAACAAAGATCTAGCTCATTACCAGTGGCAGTGATGATTTCAACTTTAAGCAGGTATCTTTTTCCCCTTAATCTTATTGTTTGTTACTATTCATTTTTTCAGCTATGGTTATAATTAAAGATGTTACAGGTGTATGTATTTACATTTAGTTAAATACAATCTTTTTATTTTTTGAAAACGTGGGTTGACATCCGTCTGAGGAAGCTGTTACTTCTCGGGACTGACAATGTCAGGCAACTCACCCATCTATCTACTAATCAATTTTTTGTGTTGAATTTTTTAAGACAAAGATATAGCACATTACCGGTGATGATTTCAATTTTAAATAGGTATCTTCTTCAAAATAATCTTATTGTTTGTTACTTTACATTTTTTCAGCTCTTGTTATCATTAAAGACATTACAGGTCTAATTCTTTATATTTACATTTATTTAAAGATATTGTTGGTCTATGTATTTAAAGATGTTGCTGGCACTTCTCAGGACTGACAATGTCAGGCAACTCACCCCTCCATCTACAATGTCATGTTACCCTTGATGATTGCAATACGCAAGAGGTAAGCTAAACCCTAGCATATTTGCAATTATGTTTAATTTCTTACCAGTGATGATTCTTTCTTGATTTCTTAGAATTATATTTAATTTATTTTTTATATGTGGAACAAGAAACATACATATAATTCATGATAATCAACATCTAATGCAATTAAAATTAAAGATTGTATGTAAATCCATATAATTAAATTCAAATACCATAGTACATACACAATAGACAATAGTAGAAGTTTTCAAATTCATTATTTAATGTTTCCACAATAATAAAAGTTTCTAGTTTTCAAAACCCTCTTTTTCTTTATCCAATTCTACTCCTCTGCACTATTCCCCAACGGCTTCTTCCAGTGTGGCTGTACCTCTTTCCCAAACACTAGAAATCTCCATGCGACAGCAAATTTGGATCAGCTGCAGCGTATAAACTATCCCGTTGCCAATAATTTTCGTAACGACTAATAATCTCATTGATAAAAACCTTAGCCCTTCTGTCCCATTCTATAAGCTGATTGATATGAGGAAGCATCTCCATCTTTCTCATCAACCCACACAAAATATTTTTTGTGCTTGTCTAGATCTATGAAATACTCCTTGCCCTCTTTAGAAGTACTTGTGCCCAAACCGGGAACCCTGTATGGTCCAAGCAACAGGTGATACCTAATCAGCAAGTGAACAAAACCAGAAATTGAAAACATATAAAGAGAAAACAAACTAGCATTACTTTGTTGCACTATATGGTCCAGTCGGTTATCGATCCACTCAATGATTCTCTCCAAGCTTCATACTCAGGAATTGTGTAGAAAGATAACACATTTCCATTTTTGTGAGTTGCCTACATCAACATGTGCCGACATTAGACATGGAGATACATAACATCTGGTGGCTTAGAAAACAAATATAAAAAGTCTCGAAACACGACCAAATATACAGGGGGAACATTTACAGAAACTAAACAGCACTATACAAAGATCATGTACCTGGTCTGTCATTATCATCAGATGGCCATATGTTAAAGATTTAATGCTGTCATATATTATATCTTCCTGTAGACCAAGGATTTTCTTTCTATTTACTATCTCTTTATTCTCCATTTGTTGGTGAGTGGTAGCTTCCCAAAAAATACATATTCCTGCCACCTGATAGGATAAAGATAACTAAAATAACAAAAAATTAAATTGGAAAGTGATGTCGAAACATGTCACAATACTACCAAATTCAATATTCACATTTCCCTGATTCAAGGCACAAACACTTACAGCGACTGCAAGAGCCTTGGCTAAGTCACCCTCTGTTAATATTAAAGTACATTGATCAAAATTCTTCCCCCCTGCTTGATTTGCTTCATCAGGTTTGGGAACATCAATTAATTTCCCCTTCTTGGTTCCATCAGTTTTCTTAAGATCTTTTTTTTGTTTAAACTTTTCCACTGCACTCATCAGGTACAAAGCTCATCTTAGGCACTAGCATTGCAAAAATTACATGTACTCAGAAATGCTACATATTAGACACCACGCCTGGATATATGGACATGGGCTAAAAATGTGAAACAGAATAAAAAATATGAATTAAAACGAGTTATACTTATAATCAACATGGAAACCAAACGTTGATTCGAGAAAATTCTTTTCTTCCACGAGTGTTGCCTTGGTTGTAACAATTGGTAAATTTTTGAACGGAAGGCCCGTAAAATGATGGATGTCATTTGCTTTGATACTGAATTGAAAAATTCGGCAATCATTCAGAGTAACATAAAAAATGCCGTACTCTAAATTGTAGGATGACAGAAAGTAATTCAAAATATCTAGATCTGTTTCGAAATGGGGCATATTAACGATATGGATGTGAGGGCATAAGGGACATCGATTGAATTGGATTCTCTTGATTTTTGTTACTGAACTTGCAGTTGGGAAGCATTGAGACCTGCAAAAATTCAAGAGCCGGAAGATGAAAACGATAAAATGACCGGTTGAAGGGTATTTATAGGCTAAATCGGGCGTCAATGGCTTCAGTTGACGCGCGTCAATAGATGCCAGTGATGCGCGTCAATAGACTCCAATGACGCGCGTCAATAGATGCCAGTGACGCACGTCAATAGGCACCAGTGACGCGCGTCAATAGGTGTCGTGACGTGCGTCAATAGGTGCCAATGACGTGCGTCAATAGATGCCAGTGACACACGTCAATAGATGCCACTGACGCGGGTCAATAGATGCCACTGACGCGCGTCAATGGATGCAAGTGACGTTCGTCACCTCTTTTGCACTAGAATAAATTCCCTTCATGTTTGCAATGCAGCCAATTGAGATGAAGACTTCAAATTTATCCCAAGACCAAAGAAACAAACAGTGATTGGTGTCTAAGACTGAGTTTGAGATGAGGTACCAGTAAGGCACTCTTGACAAAATTTACACAATTTTACCTTTTTAGGATGATCCAACCTTGCACTCTTGACAAAATTTACACAATGTTACCTTTTTAAGATGATCCAACCTTGCACAGAGAACTTTATGTTGAGCTGTAAATTTTTTTCAATATTTTAGACACTTGATTTTATAGATTGTACTTCAAGAAGATCATGATTAATCAATTCAAGGCATAGAAATGGTGGAGCTTCAAGAAAATTGTCTTCAAACATACACTTGAACATTGTATCTTCAGCAAAGGAAAACAAAACAAAGTGGTAGCAGGAATTTTATTCAACCACTCCAAGAATCAGTCCCAAAGAGAGAATCTCAATATGTGAATCCTATACAACATATTTTACTATGATCATGTTTGCAAAATTCAATATTTTCTTATACACTCAAATATAAAAAAATGATCTATACAGACTAATCTTCATGATAAAAACCTTGTATGTTTTACATTAAACTTCAAAGTTCTATATCGAGCTTGACGTATCTTTTAATCACATGGTTATTCCAACTTTCGTTAATCTAGCCTCCATAGCCTCCATAATCTACTCTACACAAAACAATATCCATGATTAAAAACCATATCTTTTAAACCATGGTCTTGATTATTTCCCAAGCTCTAATTCTTATGGCCTGGAATTTAACCATTTCATAATTGGCTAATCTAGCCTCCACATCAATGATTGTTTCCAGCAAAACGTTATTTTCTGACAAATGGTCTTGACTATTTTGGATGTCAAACAACCTCTCTAATGAGAGATTATGCACTTATATAGAGGTGAATCTCTTTAAAATAGAATTTTCCTACACCATAAGTCTATTAAGGAGAAATCCTAAATAGTAAAGATCTGTTTCAAATCTTAGTTTCTATTTTTTCCCCAAAGACAATTTTCAAGATAATTAAAGTCCCACAAGATATTTAGGCACTAAATTTGACATTATACACATTAAATTTATCATCGTCTTTCATCATCATCTATCATTGATTATCAATTTTCATCATTCATCATCTACCATCTACATCCACATACAATACATGACAATGCAAGTAAACAAGAAACATACATATAATTCAGGATAATCACCATCTAATCACCATATAATTAAATTCAAATACCAAAGTACATACTCAATAGTAGAAGTTTTCAAATTCAATAATTAAAGTTTCCTCAATAATAAAAGTTTCTAATTTTCCGACACCATAAGTCTATTAAGGAGAAATCCTAAATAGTAAAGATCTGTTTCAAATCTTAGTTTCTATTTTTTCCCCAACGACAATTTTCAAGATAATCAAAGTCCCACAAGATATTTAGGCACTAAATTTGACATTATACACATTAAATTTATCATCGTCTTTCATTATCATCTATCATTGATTATCAATTGTCATCATTCATCATCTACGTCCACATACAATACATGACAATGCAAGTAAACAAGAAACATACATATAATTCAAATACCATAGTACATACTCAATAGTAGAAGTTTTCAAATTCAATATTTAAAGTTTCCTCAATAATAAAAGTTTCTAATTTTCAAAACCCTCTTTTTCTTTATACAATTCTACTCTGCTCTCTTCCCCAACGGCTTCTTCCATTGTGGCTGTACCTCTTTTCCCAAAACCAGAAATAACCCCTGAACTTATAAGATCTTCTGCAGCACTGTCCAGATTTTTTAAAATTCTTTCTTCTTGATTTGTTGCATCTCCATGCGACAACAAATTTGGATCAGCTGTTGCTTTGGCTTTGAATAATATGTCAGGGTCGAGACCATGCTCTTTAATTATCCGCTTTAGTGTATTGTTTTGTTTGTTAACCAAAACAATATTTTGCTTCAAATTTTTTTGCTGCGGATAAGCTGTTCTTTGCTATTTCCAAGTGAACTTGCAAAACCTTCGCCTGACTCTTCAAATTTTCATATTTCAACTGCACAAAAAGAGTAATGTCAATTCAAAATATTAATGTAAATTCAAAATTTCAAATTAACAAGAATGATTGTTTGAATGTAATAGTACTTACAACCGCTCTATCTCTTTCGGCATTTGCGATTGATACCAAATTCTTGTCCTTGGACCATTTGTTAAAATATGCCTGGGCCTCGGCACTAATATTTTCCAATTTTTTTAGTGCCTTATCTAAAATGTCGTCTTTATAGTTGTTGTTAAACGTGACAGTCCCACATCTTACTTGGGTAAGTAAGGAATCCATCTTCGCAGGTTGATTCTGGATTGCAGCGTATAAACTATCCCATTGCCAATAATTTTCATAAGGACTAATAATATCATTGATAAAAACTTTATCCCTTCTCTCCCATTCTATAAGCTGTTGGATATGAGGAATAATAAACTCACTAACATGGGATTGACAATCATAACCAATTAAGTTCTCTAAAGGAAAACGTGGCAACTGTTCACTATCTGAATCTGATGCAGATGATCTTGCTGGAGAATTATGGGGGCTTTTACCAAGATCAACTGCTCCTTGTTTCTGCTTTTGGGTGGGCTGATCCTGTTTTTGAAAAAATTAATCAAGATTTAGATGAATAAATTTAAATCAGAATGTAATCCAAAATTGTAAAGCATATTAAAATTGAAATTTGAAGTATACCTGTTGGCCTTGAATCATCTCGCGGGTATCGAAAAAACTAGTTGGGTCATTGGTATCAATGCCCAAATAATCTTCATCTAAATTTATATTGTTCAAAACAAATATGCCCGTTGCACTGGGCAAGCCACCAAGTGATAGAGTTGGAATTCGAAACGAGGAGGCAAGGTTTAGTGTCCCACTAGGGGCTGGAGCAAAAGGCATGCGTTTACCAATGTTCTTTTTCACTGTTCCTCTGGTTGGCATTTTAAAAATTAATGGTTGAGTGGGTGTCGATGCCGTGGTTTGATCATGATTGACATGTGCTGAAAAGTACAAGAAAAAATTGAAAAATATTAAAACAATTCATAAAGTCAAAACTACAAAATTAAACGTACTATAGAAAAGTTGTACCTTGTTGTCGAGGGGTTGTTTTTCTCGGCGCTACGGGTGGCCTTGTAGGAGTTTTACTCAGTGGCTATTCAAAAGATATGAATGCATGCGACTGTATGGAGTGAGTTGGGGAAGAAGGTTCTAAAGTCCCTACAATTCATCAATATTAAATGTTGTCAATTCATTTGGTTAAAATTTAAATTGAAAAATAAATATGCAACTTTGGAATTTGTAAATAATATATGAGAATGTATTACTTCTCTGGCGTTTAACGAGTTTAAACTGTTGATGGTTTGGAGAGGAGTGAGCTTCCATTTCAGATTGGGAGTCCCTCGAAGCCTCCGCGTGTTGTTGGCCTCTTCCTCTCGATAACTTCTTTTTTCGGGGAAGGGCTTTAAGATATCTTCTCTGCAAAACATTAAAATTTAAGTTTTAATAACTGTGCACTGTAATGTCAAAAATTGAAATACAATTACAAACTAAATAGTTTATACATGTTGTTCTTCAAATGGAATTGCGAATTTCATCAAAGCCTCATTAGAGAAAGTAGGAATTTGTTTATCTTTTAAATTTAAAATTGCCTCATAGTAGAAGCTGAGGAGATAGTTTTTTGAATAAATGAAAGGTTTATCTGAGAGTTTTGAATTTGTTATGTCAGTTCTTATTTTTTTGGATAGATATGTGCACCAATCGAATTTTCATTTTGCGATAGTGGCACAAATGTATGCAATGGCCCAATTTGGTATATTTGTTTTGGCGACCCTGCAAAACAATTCTGGCTTGAAAAAATGAAATAAGTGCAACAAGAAAGTGGTGTGCAATTGATTGTGTATCTACACCACGCCTGGATTTATTGACATGGGCTGCAAATGCGAAACAGTGAAAATTACTATAAATTTATAACAGCAAATTGTATCAGAATAAAAAATAGAATAAAAAATATGAATTAAAACGAATTATACTTAAAATAGAAATTGCTTGTCTTCTTCCAGGAGTGTTGCCTTGGTTGTAAAAATTGGTAAATTTCTGAAAGGAAGGCCCGTAAACTGATGGATGTCATTTGCTTCAATAGTGAATTGGAACATTTGGCCATTGTTCAGAGTCACATAAAAAATACCGTCCTCTGAATTGTAGGATGATATAAGGTAATTCAAAATATCCGGATCTATTTCGAAATGGGGCATATTAACGAGCCCTATAAATTCACACTCTTCCATCAAATCTTGATATTCTGAAGACATCTTTAAAGCCGTATGGATGTGAGGGCATAATGGATTCCTGTAGTTGATCTTGGAAATCGATTGAGTTGGATTCTCTTGATTTTCTTGCTGAACTTGCAATTAGGAAGCATGTGAAGTCAACATTATAGTTGTAATTGCGTCTTTGACAACGATTTAGACCTGCAAAAATTCAAGAACGGGAAAATGAAAACGAGAAAATGCGTGGCAGAAGGGTATTTATAAGCTAAATAGGGTGTCACCGGCCCTTATTGACGTGCGTCATTTTCTCCTACTGACGCACGTCACTGGCTCCTATTGACGCGCGTCAGCTAGGACTATTATCGCGCATTAGCTAAGACCTTTGACGCGCGACACTGGCTCCTAGTGATGGACGACACTGTCCCCTACTGACGCGCGTCACTTCCTCCTATTGTCACGCGTCAGCTAAGACCTTTGACGCACGTCAACATGATCCAGTGACGCGCATCAATAGAAGAAAGAGACGCGCGTCATTAGGGGACAGTGTCGCGCGTCAATAGAAGCCAGTGTCATGCGTTAAAGGTCTTAGCTAACGCGCGAGAACAGTCCTAGCTGACGTGTGTTAATAGGAGCCAGTGACGTGTGTCATAGGAGCAAATGACGCGCATCATTAGGGGCCAGTGACGCGCGACAATAGGAGACAGTAGGAGGTAGTGTCGCATGTCATTATGAGCCAGTGACGCGCGACAGTAGGAGACAATGTCGCGCATCATTAAGAGCCAGTGTCGTGCGTCATTGGGAGCCGACGTCGTGCGTCATTACGAATAAGTGTCGTGCCAGTGACGTGCGTCAGTCTAGACCATTGACGTTCCATTGACGCGTGTCAGGAGTGGTTATTGACGTCTTGTTGTCGCACGTCATTGATGGAGCCATGAAAAACCAGGTGAAAATTTTGTTTTTGAATACTGTTAAATTCACCTTTCACTGAAACTAGTTACGGGGATATTCGCCAGGTATTTTCCACCTTCAATTTTATAGGGGTGTCTTAAAATGAACCCTGATAAAAATATCAATCAAATACATTGTTGAGGACCAATATGTTTGGATGTATTTAAGTTGCATGGATTAGAATCTTACTTTCATTATGGTTTGAATGATGCCTACAAAATAATATATTAAAATGATATTAGATTTTATTGAAAGAACAATATAAGGCTGTTAAAAATGTAATAATAATTTCATATTATAAATATTTTATATTTTAATCCATTAAAAAGATAAATGAATAAATTTTTAGTTTTTCATTTATCAAAAAGTAAAAATGGGGGGTTTGAAGGGGCCTCCCTCCCTTATAATGAAAAAGAGAATCTAACATTAAAATCTTAGCACAACCATGGATAAAAAATATATAAAAAATAATAGAGTAGTATAGCCCACGTAGGGGCAAACATCAACCAATATAGAAAGTCAACAAAAATTCTAATTCTTTGCAATATTATTTAGACTAAGAGAGGCTACCCAGTCCTCCTTCATTGATTTAAGTTGTTTCTTCGGAGCTTTGAAGTTGTTTTTTGTTTTTGTACTCATTTTTCGTAGTACTCTTGGGTTTTTTGCACCCTCTTCAAAAAACTTCCTTTTTAAAATAAAATCCTGCATAACATCTATGTTCTTAATGAATTTTTATTGCAATTTTATTAAAATCAAGAATTCAATCAATTTTTTCTTTGAAGAGAAGTTACTCTTTCTCCATTTCCAATTGTTTGTTCTTCATGTGTTTGATGCTTTCTTTGACTTGAAAAAAAAATGACATATAGTCCCCATTTATCGTCCTTAATAGTCATGTATTTTTCACACATATTGTGGATGTCTTGTTTTAGGATGGAGAATTCTCCCACGACATTCTGATGAACATTTTTTTTGGGTTTATATTGCATTTGAAATTTCAACCACCATATTCAGGGCAATTTTAGGGGTCTTAGGTTTAACAAGAGTGCATTTATTAGAATCCTCTACATGGCAAGAAGAATCATCTTTTGTAGAGGGAGAGGGAGCGGGTTGTTTGATTCATCCTCACTATCAATGTTCTCCTCCACTTTCTTTTCAATAGTTATTTTTCCTTTATCCTTAGCAACAATAACCTTTCTGAAATAGTAGCAATTCTCCTTTTTAGTAGATTTTAGCTCATTCTTATTCACATGAGGGGTTTGATGTTTAGATTTGGATTTAGGATTAGGGAACAAAGCTTTCGGGGGATTCCTATCATTACTAGTAGATAGAGGCTTTTCTTGAGGTGTCACTAGAATCTCAAGTTTTAGTTCCTTTTAGATATGTTGAATGAGGAAAATTTGGTTTAGAAAGTCAAACTTATTAGATTTATAATCCTCAAAAAAGTATTCCAAGTATTTTTAAAGGAAAAAAAGATTCTCATTTTCTTGTCTCTTATGAAGTGATTAAGGAGGGAGAAATGATATGAGTGGATTTTCCTAAATCTTCCCTCAAGAGTGATATAGATGCTTTTTAAAAAGGTATTAAAGTTATCTATTATCAATGAGGAAATTTAAGATGAAGATAGAGTTCAATTAATCAATTTTAAAACCATTTAATAAGTGAAACTATGTAATAAATTTAAGATAGGCATAAGAGAAATTACAACCATAAAGATAACAAAAAACCTTTGAAACGATATAAACATAAAATGCATCCATGTTTTAAATTTTTACTAGTTTTATGGATTTTATTAAATGATCATGATCAAAAGCCAAGGTTTCAAGTTTTTATGGATTTTTGCAATTATGCATCTTTGCTGCCAAATGTGGAAGGAAAAGAAGAAGAGAATATTCAAGGGGAAAAAGGAACCAAAAAGAAGAATTGTTGATAGATGTTATAATGCCATAAATGCTAATTTCTCTATAATCCAAAATAAGAAAAGGAGTTTCATTGAATCAGAAAGAGAAATCTCTAAGAATTGGGGAATCACTAATGACCAAAATATCCCTCCTAAACCTAACCCTAGGTTGGTGGGCTGGAAAAAACTTGCAAATGAATGGATTAAGTTGAATTTTGACGGGGCATCAAAAGGAAATCCTAGTAAAGCTAGATTTGGTGGATATTTCAGAGATCACAATGGGACCTTCATAATGGGTTACTGTTGTAATCTGGAAATTCAAACAAATCTTATTGCTGGAACTACAATGACTTTTTGGGGGATCAACATTGTTGTTAAAAGGAAAATCACGAAAATTGAAATTGAGGGAGATTCCTTGAACATAATAAACAACATTCTCAATGTTGGAACCACATCCATTTCCATTCTTGACTCCATAGAAGGTATAAGGGAGATCGCTAATAGTTTTGAAGGAATTACTTTCAAACACATATATAGAGAAGCTAATGGCATGGATGACCTCTTTTCAAATAAAGGAGTTTATGTTGATGGGATAAAATTCGCTTCTCTTTACGAAGATCTAGAACCCCCTATGAAGGTCCAACTATCCAAGGATTTGAATGACGTTAAAAAGGATACCATTTTGGTTAAGAAATAGGGTGGGGGGTGATATTCATGGATAATGGGGTCATGAATAGAAAGTATCAATTGATTCTTTCGTAACTATGGGAGCAATAAATGCAAGAAATTACAAAGATAGGCTTCAAATAAAATTAGTGGGCAATCCTATTGTGCTAAACATCCCTTTTGGCACTAGCACTTATGTGGTGGCTAGAAGAAGGTCTTCTTGGTTGCTCGAATTGATCAAAATTCTCTACACGAAGTATAAAATAGTTTGGGATGGTGAAGATAGATGTAAAATTGGTTTGGGTTTCTTTCTCATGTGTAGATGAAGAAAGGACATTGTTGTGGTTAGACCGAATCCTACTGACTTCAAGAATATAAAGTCTAAAGCCTGGGAGACTATCGCTAAGAGTGGCATGTCTGCGTTTCCCAAGATTGGTGAATGCCCCATTTGGAAGGACTTCGACAAGATGTGGAAGGCTAGGTTGATTGTCACTGACCCAAACCCAGACCCAAAACCTTTCTCTAATTTCCATTCAAACTGGGACTTTATTTTTGCCGGGGCCTTTCAGTCTAAAACGTGTTGGAATTAAGCCACATGCACGTTATGTGTCCTCTTGTACTCAACCGGACCCAACGCTCTATGCCATTGGGTTTATACCGGAGATTTGAGATCCACGATTTGCTTTGGATTGGGTCTGTAACAGAAAGATGCCACATACTTCTCCTTCATCCAGTGGATTTGTGCTAAGTGGCTTCCTCAATACCTGTTACGTGCCGCCCTGTGGAGGTGGGTATTAGCCCGGATCCTCTATCCTTTGCATTCGGGTTTATTTTGTGGACTTGAAGTTTGTGGAATGCTTTGGCATGGGCCTGTAGCAGAATGCCTCCACGTGGCTCATTGCTTGGGCGGGAAATTTTCGAAGTGTTGTGGTCAAAGAGATTTTGACAGGAGTATAGATGTCAGGCGGTGTTTTTGATGGAATTTGTATTGTATCCGGGTTTGACTTTTGTTTAATCTATTTTTTTTGTATATCGGTATATCTTCTCTATAAAGGGAGCTTTTGTATTGTATGGGAAAGGGACCCCTTAACGGAAAGAAATTGATCTGATATTAAATTTTGAAGTCCAAAGCATGATTTAAAAATAATATTTTTAAGATTAAATCAAATTTTAGAACCCATCATAATGTGCAGGGGATATAATATCTCTATCTTTTTTAAGGTGCTAAATTATGCTAACATTCCCCCCTTAATTTTGCATAGTTTCCAATGAAGTGGAGAGGAACTCTCTGAACAGTGTGAATTTGTCACGTGCAAGTGACTTAGTGAAAACATCTGCCTTTTGTTCAGCTGTAGGACAGAAATGGAGCTGTATGTTGTGCTTCAAGACATGCTCGTGTATGAATTGAACCTGTACTTCAATATGCTTGGTTCTCTCATGAAATACTGGATTACGAACAAGCTTCAGAACTCCTTCATTATCAACATATACTGGAGTAGATTTATGTTCTGGTAGACCAATTCCTTCTAGTATTCGGCATAGCCATATTGCTTCACAAACAGCTTCACCTGTAGCTCGATACTCTACTTCTGTAGAAGAGCGGGAAACAAAGTTCTGTTTCTTGCTTCCCCATGATATCGGTCCAGATCCCATAAAGAAGACGAAGCCTGATGTTGACTTCCTATCATCCATGTTTCCTGCATGATCTGAATCTGAATATCCTGTCAAGAAGAAGTTGTCGTTCTTCTTGTACTCTAGACCAAGGTCAACTATACCCTTTAGATATCTCAGTATTCTCTTTGCTGCTTTCCAATGACATATTTTCGGTTCTTGCATGAAGCGTGATAAATAGCTGACAGCAAAGCTGATATCTGGTTTAGTATATGTCAGGTAAATGAGACTCCCGATCAACTGCCGATAGAGAGTTGCATTCACTGGTGGTGATGGATCGGAATGAGATAACTGAAGTCTCGCTTCCATAGGTGTAGCAATAGGAGTGTAGTCCATCATCCTGAATTTCTCGAGCATTGTCTTAGTGTATTTCAACTGTGACACAAAGATATGATTCTCTTTTTGCCATACTTCCAACCCAAGACAATAGTGCATGAGCCCGAGATCTGTCATGTTGAATGATCGATTAAAATCCTTCTTTGTTGCATCGATCATCTTCACAGAACTTCCTGTAATGAATAGATTGTCGACATAAACAACCACAATGAAAATCTCCCTCCCTTGCTTTTTGAGGTAGAGATTGGGGTCATAAGGATTCCTTTTGAATCCATGACTTATGAGATGCTCATCAATTTTGATGTACCTTGCCTGGGGTGCCTGTTTTAGGCCATATAGAGATTTTATGAGTCTGCATACCATCATCTCTTTTCCTGGTATTACATAACCCTCTGGCTGAGTCATATAGACTTCTTCTTGCAAATCTCCATTAAGAAAGGCACTTTTCACATCCATTTTGTGGACTTTCCAACCAAATTGTGTAGCTAGAGAAAAGATAATCCTGATTGTCTTGATCTTGGCTGTGGGAGCAAATGTCTCATCATAATCAATGCCTTCTTGTTGTGCATACCCCTTTACTACAAGCCTTGCTTTATACTTGTCAATAGTCCCATCTGATTTGTACTTAGTCCTGAATATCCATCTGCATCCAATGGGTTTCTTCCCTGGTGGAAGGTCGATAAGTTGCCATGCGTTGTTCTTCATCACTGACTGATACTCTGAATCCATGGCATATTTCCAAGCTTTTGATTGTAGGGCTTCCTGAACTATAGATGGCTCAACTGTTTCAACAACTCTACTCATTAGGGCATAATTGACCTCTTCACAAGCTTGACTGCGAGTTCTAGGTCCAGGATTGGACGATGTGCTAGGTGCTTCATCCAAATTTGCATCTCTTATTAATTGAGTATACCATTTAGGTAACTTATTAGTTGTTCCATTGGATTGTGGTGGATCCAAGTTTTCACCATCATCCAATTCATCACTGTCATCTTCAGTGGGAACATCAAATTCTGTCTTCACAAGAGGTGTATTCTGCATGTTTGTTGAGTCGTTGAGTGGAGCATCTGCTTGTTTCTTCTCAAAGAACTCAAAATCCCTACTTGTGTATACTTTCTATGCTTTCAGATCCCATAATCTGTACCCAAGTGCTTCTTCACTGTATCCAATGAATATCAGTTTCTCAGCTTTCATATCCAACTTGTTCCTGTTCTTCTTGGGTATGTGCATGTTAGCTTTACACCCAAATACTCTTAGGTGTGCAATTGATGGTTTCTAATTTGACCATGCTTCTTGAGGTGTCACTCCTTCAAGAGCTACTGTGGGCACTCTGTTCAACAAATAGACTGCAGTTCTTGTAGCTTCTGCCCAAAATGTCTTTGTTAAACCTGAGTCGTCAATCATACATCACACCATTTCCATGATAGTACGATTCCTTCTCTCAACTATACCATTCTGTTGTGGTGTGTGAGTAGGAGGAATTTGTTGACAAATCCCATGAGCTTCCAGGTAAGTCTTAAACTCATTGCTTGTGAATTCCCCCCCTCGATCTGAGTGGAGAGTTTTGATCTTGCGACCAACTTCATTCTCAACAAGTGCTTTGAACTTCTAAAATGTCTCAAAGGCTTGACTCTTGTTTCTTAGACAATATATCCACATCTTTCTTGAGTAGTCATCAACACAAAGCATGAAGTATTGACATCCAGAATGACTTGGTTACATGGGCCCGTAAATATCGGTGTGCACCAAATCAAGCTTTCCCTTAGCTCTATATGTGTTCTTCTGGAAGGGTACTCTGTGTTGCTTTCCAGCTAGGCAATTTTGACACTTGTCAGTGTTGTGCTTGAGTGTAGGCAATCCTTTCACCATGTTTCCCTTTTGAAGTGTTTGGAGATAGCCAAAACTGATGTGACCATATCTACGATGCCATAGTTCTGCAGATTGTGTGTCTTTGGCCACTAGAGCTTGATCATCCTTGTGGACAAAATCAAGTTGGAACATGCGTCCCACATTGGAGGCTCTTGCTACAATCTTGGAACCTCTTGACTTATCTCTTATCAAGCACACTTTTTCTCCATTATTACTGTCAAAATCTAACTTCAAGTTGTGATCAAGGAGTTGACTACCTGATAGCAAATTCTTGGTCAACCCAGGTACTTACAATACATTTGTGATTTTGCAGTCATGCTTTCCAAGAGGTAGTGAAATGTTTCCAATCCCCTTGACACTGTATGATGAGTCATCACCTAATGACACATGGTTTTTGTTAGGTGAGTCACGTAGTGTGTAGAACCAATCCTTGCGTCCAGTCATGTGTCGAGTTGCACCCGAGTCAACATACCAGATATCTTGTGTGGACTTGGTTTCTTCATCAAATTGAGCAGAATACATGTGGTGTCCTTCATCTGAATTATCCTCATGTTCGGCAATGTACCCTTGTTGTTTGGGTTTTCTTTGCCAATTACCATTTTTCTGCCCTTGATTGTTGTTGTTGTTGGACTTCTCTTTATTTGAATTATTGTTACCCTGTTGGTTATTAGGTTTTAAATTTCTTGATGAACCTTTTTTATAGGAATTGTACCAACAATCTTTTATGTCATGTCCCCCTCTATTGCAAATGGGACACTTCTTGGTGTTGTCTCGTTGACTTTGGTTTTGTTGGGACTTCTTATGATTGGACTGAAATTTTCCCTTTCCTTTATGATTGGAAGATAGTGCTTGCTCATCTTCATGATCTTTGTTGTTCATTGCCTCTTCTTGTTGGAGTAGATTGACCAACTTCTCAAAGGTGACTGTGTGTTCACTCATATTGATAGTTGTCACAAAGATTCTATAGGAAGGAGGAAGTGCTCGCAACACAATTGGTACGAGGTCTTCATCACTTATCTCTTTTCCCAATGCCAATAGAGATGCCCTCAAAGTAACAACTTGTCTCAAAAAAACTTCAACATTCTCATTGTGCTTGAACTTGAGAGTATGCAGTTGTGATAGTAGGTTGAGGATGGCATTCTTGTTCTTTGCCTCATAGACTGTGCTCAACTTATCCCATGCATCCTTGGCTGATGTGGCATCTCTAATGTGGGGTTGCACATCGTTTGTTACGCTAAACAAGATGATCAACTTGGCCTTTTGATTGGCCCTGTCAAATTGAACTTGTTGTCTTCCATCATCAAGTGATCTTGTTGTTTGTCCATCTACAACTGTCCATAGGTCTTCAAACTCAAGTAACACCTTGATCTTCGGTTTCCATGCAACATAATTGTCTCCTCTAAGTAGTTGTGAATCTAGCAAGAAGAAATTTGGTGCTTGTGCACCCATTTCTGTAATCTGAATTTCTGAAACTCTGAATTTCTGACAAAGGGTAAGGCTCTTATCACTCCAAGTTTATGGTCTCCCTCTCAATATACCATCAGGCCGATATACCAAACCTTTCTATATACGCTCCCTTCTGATATACCCGTCGATACGTGGAAGAAGATCACCCTTTCAATATACCCGTCAGTACGGAAAGAGGTGTTAATGCACGTGAAAGAATTTAGTACGTGGTACTTAGACAGTACAAAGAGGGGTTTGTGCAAGCACAAACGGATGGGAGGGCTCAAATGTGTGTGTATTGTGTCCTTATTACTCCCCGTCGATTTTATAGGGTCGATGCCCAGATGAAGTTTAGGTAGCTTTGTTAGGCATTAAGTGTAGTAGTAGTCATGACAGCATCACCCGTAAGTGCTTCCCAGAGGCACCGTATATACCGAATGCTGCTATGAGATGAAAGATCTCGTGTGATAGAACCAAACATAAAATAAAAAAATTTGTACTTTCGTTTTTTTTTTTTCACTTTATGCACCAAGATTAGTACAAAATGCTCCAAAAGTACATCGAAATGAAGTTTTTTGTGTCCCCCCTCTTTACAAAAAAGGGTTTAGAATCACAAAATACACAATTTAGGCCAAAAAATATTTTTTTACCCCCCAATAGGTATTTTTCCGCTAAATTTAGCGGTGGCTCTAAATGTGTTTGATGAGTTTCTAAATTTGGAAATCTCCCAAAATTTAGTAATCTCTCTAAATTTTTCAAAAAAAAATAATTTAATAAAAAATATGGAGAGAGTGGGAGTTGAACCGCTGACCTGTTTGTTCCCAAGATCCAAACAAACAATCTGAATATTGTTTTCACCTTTTCTCACAAAACCATGATCTACGATTTTTCTAAAATTTTGACAGCAGCATCATACAATATTATTTCTTAAAACCCACAAAATTTCAGAAGAATCAGAATCTTGGTTTTTGAGATCTTACCAATTTACCAGCTAGATCTGATTTTTTTTCAGAAAAAAATGATCCGCACTTGTACAGATTTTTCGTCACATGTAGAGGGCCGAATCTGAAGATGATATAAACTGAAAAGTTGTGCAGCCTCCTTCTTATCTTTCCAAAAAAAAAAAACGGCACATCAATCCAACATTGTATAAAAAAGTTACGTCTTTTTTTCTAAGAGCTATCTGCTGGAATTTTGTTGACAGAGACTGCTTCAACCTTTGCTCCCGAATTCTTCACACCTCCACTTTCAGATCTGATTTTTTTTTTTTTTTAGATCTGATCTTTTTTTTTTTCTTTTGATCTACAATTTTTTTCAAGATCTCTCTCCTTTTTTTTTTTTTTAAGATCTCTATTTTTTTTTCACAAATCTTTTTTTTTTTTTTAGATTTGTAATTTTTTCCAAGATCTTTCTCCTTTTTTTTTAAAGATCTCCAAATCTGAAATATTCTGCCAATATGTTAGATCAATTGGCTAGGCCAATGACTAATAAAAAAAATTTACCTTCCAAATAAGTGGATAGGTCAAATTTTAGTTGATGGATGCTTGGGAGGAATGGAGGCTGCGGGATGCTTCAATGGCTCTCCTTTGATGCAGATCTTCTTCTCCAATGGATCCTCTCCAATAGTGCTCCTCTTCAACCTTGCTTGGATAGAACTTTCTCTGATACCAAATGATAATAATGGTATAGCTTAGATACCATATGATAGAATAGAATAAGATTGCAATGACCAAAGAGGGACGGAAGCCTCACAAATATTATTGATCATGAAATCAGATTACATAACAATGCAAGAGCTGTAATATTTATAGATATTAGACAACCTCATATAGATAGACATGACACCCTAGCAGACACCAACTACGAGATGATAAGACCCATCTCACATGCACATGTAATTACTACTAATACTAATATTGAATGTTATCCAACATAACAATATTGAATGCAAGTCACTAGAATAGAGTGCACATGTTGCACATTATTAAATAAAAGACAATGCAATAAATATGCCTATGCTAAATTATGCTAACAAGGGCATAGGGGGTCTAGTCACACAAATTAATGAATCTTAGTATTTTAAAAATTCAAAGCAAAGGGTATTAAGTGAAATTAAGCATCCAAATTCCAAAGAGATCAAATCCTCAAAACCATATTTTGTCAACCAAGTTGCCATTTATAGATCTAAGTCTAGATAAACTAGAAAGTAAGTTGCATTCTGAGTTATGTAGTAGTTTTTGAGTAAGGTAAGTACATAGGTCTAAATTTGGTTTCTATCAATACCTTGTCTTTCTCTCATCATTTTTGTTCAGTCAAACTCATACAATTTGTGCCCTTCCCAACTCTCGGTGTTGAGCCCTCGCATCTTACTAGTTGCGTGGAGTTATGAATGGGGCAAGTTCATCTCATTATCACTATATATTCATCATGTTTTGCCAAAACAAGAAGAAGCAACGAACATTACCCAAACAAGCCAAAAGTTCAGTACTACAGTATGTTTGCATCATCGCATATCAGCATTACAAAAACAAACAAAAAGAGAAACATTTTGTTCAAAATTTGTTATCACTCTTCATCCATTCTGAAAAGCATATAAAAATGAAGATTCTAAAATCATCTAGTGTACACATGAGAAATGAATCACAAAACTCTAGACACAAAGAAGATCTAGATCCAATATATATATATATATATATATATATATATATATATATATATATATAGGAATCATGTTTTACATACAATGCCATCATGCACTAGGAATGATCAAAATGCTCAATGAGCCTGAAAAATACAAAAAATAACTCATACAAACATCCGACAAAATCTCTACAAAAATATCAAATGGCCTCTCAATCCCTATGGGATCCCTCGGAAGGTGCACGACTGTGTCTAGGGCTCCTGCTATGAAGACACTCTGAATGCATCGAATGATGGGAGTGCTCATGATCACGACCACTGGCATTGACTAGACAATTTTGAAGCTCACAAAATATCTTAGCCCTTGGTCATATGGGAGGTCACATGAGGGATTAACATGGGTGATTCCTAACAGTGTATGCTTTAATTTTTGCAAAACAAGTTTTTTAAAATTACAAAAAAGAGTGTATTTTTTGACTTAAATGGACCATTACTAAAGTGATACTAATTCTAATAAATTTTGAATGGTAAATTGGAACTACATGCCATTTTTTCAAAAGTGTGATTTTTTGTGCTCTTTCTAATGGTGTTATTTAATTTGTAAAACACACTACTTCATAAAGTTTCAAAATTTGGGGGTGTTAATCACATGCAAAACAACATTTTTATATCAACCTGACATCTCTAGCTAACAAGGTCGAGAGAAATAGTATCTCTTTACTATCATGGATTATTACCCATAAGAGAATGATATGCTTTTCTCTGAAGTGTGGACTTCAGGAGGACATAGTAAAATTTGTAGAAGAAAAAATCACTTCTACATAATCTCATTGATAACAAAGATGACTTCATTCACTCCCCGAAGCAAAAACTTGATCACTTACAACATCATCTTCACATCTGTGGACTCTTAGGTCTCCATGCTCCTACACTCACTTGCAGTTGCTGCTACCACCATCCACTAGCCTTGATTTGTCAATGCCACTTTGAATCCTACTACTTCTGATGCTCCTTGAGCCTATTACACTTGCCTTACCTACAATGCTCTACTTCCACATCATATACCTATTATAGTCTCCACACCTGAATGTATCCCACAGTCAAATCCTTCTACATGACATAGGCTGGATCCTTTGAGAAACATCCCCACTGAAAGTAAGAGTTCATCACATGCTCCGTTCTATGGGTTTCATTAGAGGAGGTATTGGTACCAAATTCACATCGGGTATTAATCCCTTTATTCAACTTATTAAGTGATAGCATACTTCAGCAGTAACATTGGTTTTTGAGAAGGTGATCTCCTATTAGGATCACACATTGAGCAAAACTCATGAACATTTTTGTTCACAGTAACTCTTTCCAAGGATCGAGAGCATATCAATATGAGTTCTACACCTTTACTCAGGCTTGAGAGACTTGAGATTTTATGGTGTCAAATATAATTGACCCTGACACACTATTCTGATGTTCCTTTGTACTGACCTCGTTGTAGCATTTCACACAAAATAACAATGCAAGCACATCATGCCCCCATCAATCCATGCCGTGTCCTGATTTGGGGTAGCCTCCATATCTATGAGTCACTCATGGTGATGACACTAGGCTGGTGTGGCGTCCTGAGCATTGACATCCCTATACATATGTGGGTCCTCTGACCATCCACTGGCTTCTCTACTAACACTTTCTATACCATAGGGTAGGATACGCTCATACACCCAACTCATTTTTTGAGAAATTTTATTTAGAAGCCTATAATAATCTGACCTCTCTGTATTTGTCATGAGAGATTTTGTATCTATATTTTTCTATTTTTTTGGCATGTTGACAATATGGCTCTATGGGGGAAATATTCTACGTGAAGCATAGTGTTAGTTTTATAGTTTAGCAAAGTTGTCTTCTCCCTTAACTCATATCAGATTTTGTAGGCATCATTCCACATAATGGCAATACGTATGGAAGGGGATAGGTGTTGATGGCTATTTTTTGGGTCTTAATGTCCTTGCCTTGTTAGCCTTGGTTGTTTTTAGATCAATGGTACATCTTATTATTTAGGATGTCCCACTGAATCATCTTGACTTGTTTCCTTAGTTGTTCTTGAGAGACAGTGGCACACCTATTTTTAATCAGTTGAACCCCCAAATTATTTTGGTAAACATTTTCACAGGGTGACAGTCCACTCCATTGATAATGCACCTTGTAATCAAATATTATTCTGGTCTGTAGCCCAGTGTCAGAATTGTCACACAATATTTGAGTGGTTGCAGCAACATGACGAACCCGTGAAATCCTCAGACCATAGTGCACATCTGAAGACTGTCTTCAACTGTCTGGGTGAGTTTTTTTGAGATGAACTGTCTTGGGAAGCCTAATGCACACGTCCCGCTCTCTACTCCACCAAATATATTCCTTCTTCTGCATCCACCAAAAACAGATAAAAAGTCCTTTTTCCTAGTTATTGTACTTGGGTACAATAGATTAGGCCTTAAATTTTTAGGACTCACCTGTCAAAAATGCACCTAATCTATGCTTATACCTAGGGATGTTAGTGTAGGTTATTATTTATGTCTATTACCGTTTGTTTAATTAGCGATAATTCTTGTGACTTAGGTTATCCATACACTTATTGAATTAGCGGTTGTCTTAGCGTGTACTACCATTGTGTGGCGGCGTTCCCTTTACTAGTTCTGTGGAGCTAGCTTGACTGTCTTGTGGCGAGTTCGGCGTACGCTACCTAAAGCCCTAATTATGCTTTAAAGTGGGATTTATTCACCATTTTGATCAAAATAAAAGCCTACCCTATGGGCGTGCTTACCTCCTCCAGACTCATTTACACATCTAAGATTATTGAGTTAACCCCCCATAGACAAAGATTATGATGGATTTCTATATATGATAGGTTGGAGATCAATAAATTGTTTGAAAAAGTTAACCTGTAGACTTCACGAGTTGATCTCCTGCTCTCAGAGGCATTATTACGATATCGCACGAATGTTTTGACTACACTCATCATATGAATATCGGTTACCGTGGGCCCCAGATCTCAAAAATCTACCTTATCATTCTTTTCAATGTATAAGATAAGTGATCATGATGACTTGTACATTCAAGTGTAACAATATCTATAAAAAACAACACATAAGTGTATCCATTATTACTGTAGTAATTGTATCATGTGCAATTGAAAGTTCTTTAGCAGTAGTTGAATCACTTACGAAGTTTCTTGTCACATTATCCCCATGTAAATTGGGAAGTCCAAATTATCATCATGTTAAGTTAGTCATTTAGGAGTTTCGACTAAGATTATCTATCACACCTGAGTACCCATCATCAGAGTGTATATCATGATACATGTTGAAGACTAGGATGGCAATTTCTACGTTCATTAGTAGGAGAATACTCATTGGTATAGCTTATAGACTCAAAGAGTTTCGGAAAAAAATGTATTTAACTGTAACACATATTCCTATATTATGCCCCTTTATGGTCCACAATTGTTTGCAAGCTTCTCCAAGGGGGCAATATGTACGTAAACAATTATTTCAGGGTGAGGTACTGTCATCACCAATCCGGCACTATGATAATTCTTCACCGGGAACTCCTCGTGCTATGATTATTTACTAATGCACATCCTTTAGTTTGGTGGATGTAATCTGGAAACACAACAACAAACATAACACAAGAATACCATAGACTATGATAAAAAGGAATGATGATAAATCTGAAATATCAGAGTAAATTATAATATTAGCATGAAATTGTTACAATCTCACCCATGAGGTAATTCAAGTGTTATTCACTTCACTTGCCTTCCACCAATACTATGGGAGAAACTTCAAAATTACACCTCTTAATGGCTTCTTCAACACACCTTTAAACTGATGGCTTCCTTTACACACTTACTCATACAATATTTCTCACTACTTCCTTCTATGCTAAATGAGGGGGGTGGCCTCTTTATTTATAGAACTTCCAGGCTTATCCATCTTATCTGTAAGATAGGATAAGAAATACACTCTGACGAATCATATTCCATACCTTAACTCTTATCTGTACATGTAAGCTTATCTTTTAAGATAAGATAAACCTTATCATTTCACATGGGTTCCACATTTTTAGACTTTTTACAAATAAAATACACAAAATATTTATGACCTCACTCCTTGTCCTTATTACCAATATAATATTTCTAATTCCTAATCATGTAGACCCTACTTCTATACTTACCCCAACTTTGACATTTTAACATTACTGGACCACTTACGACAACTATTTACTTTTTACCACAAAATTCCTATTGTACTTTTGACTATTTCCGTACTATACATTATTGGCGGCGTCGTACTGGCAGCGCCGTTATCTTCTATCGAGACGCTACTACTAATTATACTTAACAACATCCTATTCCTAATACATACATTAATGAAATAGAAATTACGGAGGAAAATTTTAGTGTCGACATCTTCCCCCTTCCTAGCTTCTACTCCGTCCTCAGAGTAGACTATTCTGGTGCTTAGAAAATCTTCAACTTGTCATGGTTGACCCATTTTGTAATGGGAGTGCCATCCAATTCCTCCAGTCGGTACGTACAATTTTCATGAACAACTGCTATTTTGTAGGGCCCCATCCATTTTGGAAGAAATTTTCTCTGTCTTCTTTTTTTGTATCTGGAATCATATACTAGAACTAAGTCATTCACATGAAATGGAGACCACTGGATCTTTTGATCGAAGTATTCCTTCTGCTTCATTTTCTTCTTATAGCTTGTATCCTTAGCTATTTCCCTCATTTCCTCTAGCAAATGAAGATGTACCAACCTTTCTTTTACTGAATCACTTTCATCCATTCTTTCATTTTCCATTACTCTGACCGTGGGAATATCAAACTCAATAGGAAGAACTGGATCAATGCCATAAGCCAAATGAAATGGGGAGTATCTTGTTGCTGACTTTGATGTTGCCCTATATGCCCACAATGCTGCATGAATCCTCTTATCGCATTTATGTACCTGCAAGGCTGCATCTTTTGCTAGAATTTGACACAACACAAAATTTGTTCGTTCCACCTGTCCATTTGTGCTTGGCTTGTATGTTGTTGCCTTCCTGTGCTTAATAGAAAACTTATTGACTAGGGCTTCTACCACCTCATTAATGAAGTGACTTCCTTGATCTGTTACAATTTATAATGGACAACCAAATCTGGTGACAATGCGTTCATATATGAACCTTGCCACTTCATCCATGGAAGCTGTTTTCAATGGCCTAGCTTCAACCCACTTGGTTAAATAATCTATGGCAACTACAATATACTTATTTTGGCATGAGGTAGTTGGAAGTGGACCTTCAATGTCTATTCCCCACTTTTCAAAGGGACCAAGTGGAAGAATAGGGCATAATGGAGCTGATGAAGTCTTACGATTACCATGTGTTTGAAAAATATCACATGTCTTACAATAATTATAACAATCTTTAAAAAGAGTGGGCCAGTGATAACCTGCATCCAAGATCCTTCTTACTGTAAGTTGTCTAGAGAACTTCCCTCCACATGTACCATTGTAGAATTATTCTAGCAGTTCCTTCCCTTGATCACGTCCAACTGCCCTCTTGTACTGTCCATCAGGTCCTATTCGAAATAATACTCCATGTAGAATAGAATATGGACAACTGGCTTGAGTAATCTTTCTCTTAGTCTTTGCATTGGCACCATCAGGAAACTTGAATTCATTCAGATAATTACAAATATCTATGTATTCACTATGGATTGTGTCAAGGGATAACAATGCTGCATCGGGGAAATCATCATCATCACAAGATGATCCTAAACCATCATAGGCTCGAGAGAGTGCATCTGCATTGACATGCTTCTTTCCTGGCCTATCTATAATATCAAATTCAAATTCTTGTAGCAAAATTATCCATTTTGCTATCCTCCCTTATGGGTTAGGCTTATTGACAATATATTTTAGAGCCTGATGATCTGTTACAACTATAAATTTCTGCCCTAACAAGTAATTTCTAAACTTCTTTATAGCAAAAATGATAGCTAGAGCCTCTTTTTCAGTTACAGTATAATTTACCTCAGCACTGCTCATTTGTCTGCTCCCAAAGTAAATTGGATGTTCATTCCCATTTTCATCCTTTTGGCTCAAAGTACTTCCTAGTGCTGCATCTGAGGCATCAGTGTACACAATGAATGGCTTGCTCCAATCTGGATTCTTTAAAACAGGTGAAGACACTAGGGCTTCCTTCAGTTGTCCAAAAGCTTCATGCACCTTATTTCCTGGTTCATAAGTAACATCCTTTTTCAAGAACTGGGTTAGTGGCTGTGCAATCTTTGAGAAATTCTTGATGAACCTTCTATAGTAACCCACATGGCCTAAAAATGATCTCAACTTACTTCTATTCATAGGAAATGGTAACTCTTTGATTTTTGAAACTTTATCAGGATCAGTACCAATACCGTCTCTGGATATAACATGCCCTAACAAAACACCTTTAGAACATC
Source organism: Taxus chinensis (assembly GCA_019776745.2). Classification (NCBI taxonomy): domain Eukaryota; kingdom Viridiplantae; phylum Streptophyta; class Pinopsida; order Cupressales; family Taxaceae; genus Taxus; species Taxus chinensis. The sequence continues at coordinate 50,128,879 of CM034156.1, forward strand.
CAAAGACACACTTTGTAGGGTTTAGTGAGGCTTGTGCTTCATCTAAACTTTGAAATGCTATCTCCATCTGGTGCAGGTGGTCCATCTTGCTCCCATAGATGTAAAAATCATCTAGAAATACTCTGATGAAGTTCCCAATGTAGGGTTCGAACACCCTATTCATCAAACGCTGGAATGTTGCTGGAGCATTACACAACCCAAAAGGCATAACTCTATAAGCAAACGTTTCCCAAGGAGTGGTGAACGTGGTCTTCAGCTGATCTTTCTCCGCTATACAGACTTGGTTGTATGCGCTATATCCATCAGCAAAACTATAACACTCCTGGCCAGCTACTTCGTCCAAGATCTGATCTGAGAATGGAAGAGGGTAATGATCCTTCTTTGTTGCCTTACTGAGCTTCCTGTAATCAACACAAATGCATAGCTTCCCATTATTTTTATTGAGATCACAATGGGAGAAACCCATTCTGAATTCTCCACAGCAAATATGAATCCTGCATCAAGCAACTTATCTATTTCTTCTTTTACAGTCTTGGAAAAATTAGGATTCATTCTATATGGCATTTGCTTTATAGGCTTAACACCATCTACCAGCTCAATAGAATGTTCTACCCAATTTACTTGATGGAGTTCCTTGTAATCAAAAGTGAATATGTGTATGTACCTTCAAAAGAGCTGGAGGTAGTATTCCTTCTCACTCTCCATCACAACATCACCAATATTTATTTGTTGGAGACGATCATCAAATTCTTCTTTAGATAATTTTATGGGGTCATGAGTTGGTGTGACTAGAAGGATATCCATGACTGAAACATCAACCTCACTTTCTTCATCTTCAGTGTCCACTTCACTGGTACTAGAGTAATCAGAGGATTTCCAATCATTAGTTTCATCACTTCAATCCACAGGTTCTAACTTATGATGTCGAGGGATCATGTTTATCTTCACCCTCTCTCTACCACGTCCAAGTGTCATGAAATCTTCATTCCAGTAGTTTCTTGCATGAACTCTCCTTAGCCATGGTCTTCCCAACAACATTGGGTACGCAACAGTACCAATTTTCATCACCTGAAAGTCTACCACACATACAACACCCATAACAAATATTGACACATTTGAAACTACACCTTCTGGTTTAGTTTTTCCCTTATTTAATGACCTTAACATAAGTGTTGAAGGGCGATCAATTTTTAAACCCAACATATTCATTACAGACTCGGTCATTACATTAACTGCAGCACCTCCATCAACTAAGACATCATGAATTGAAATACCATTACATAATACCTCAGCTTGTGGAGCATAGGGATCTGCCTCTGCCTCCAAAACAGGGACCTCAACCTCTTTCCTTCGTCGAGCATTGAGTCCACTTCGCAGCTCCCTCCTCTTCTCAGAAGACATAGCCAAGAGTTGACCATAGGTAATATTTGCAGGCCTTTTGGACAGATCTTCCAAGATGGAGTATGGTCCTTGCCCCTGTGAAATTAGAAAATCCTCCACACCCAACTTTCTTCTCCTATGTTTCTTACTAGTTTCTCCTTTCATCTTCTTAGGATCATTTCCATCTTGACAAGCTACAATACAACTATATTTGTCATAGTTCTGTAAACTCTAGGTTTGAATTGTCAAATTTGTAGTTACAATATATCAAATAGAGTAGAAAATCATTTTATTTCAGTTAAGCTGGCTTTCAACATTACCAGGGAAGCCATGGGGAATGATAGTTTCTGAGAAACTATGATTTATTCCTCACTTCTGAGGTAAGATTGGCAAGGTCTTTCAATTAAACTAGTTAGTTATTTAAATATTTAGGATAAATTCACAAGTACACAGGAAAATAGCTATTCTGGCTACCTTGCTTATTTTAATTTTGTCATTAGATTAATTTTCTCATTATCTGAATATATTAGATTAGCTGCTCTTTTAATTTAGCTTAATTCAAATTCACATCATTGAAAAATACAATACAAAAACGAAATATAAGCATAGTGTAGATTTATATTTCATAATTAGTTTACTTCATTTCTAGTTAAAAGTTTGAATTATCTTTTGCATGATAATTACGGGACCCAGAGGGCCTAGGGAATACATATTCGAACCAGTAATACCTCAACCAAATCTCTTCTCAACATTAACAGATATAGATCAAGGTCTTAGAATTCAGGTCTTCCAAACAACAATAAATCCATAAGAAGTTAGTGAACAATTGAGGAGAATTAAATATTGAAGACAACAAAGCATATGACATTTTGGTTGAATCAACCCAACTATAGATTGCCTTGATAGGATATCCACATGACCATACAAGAACATGAAAGAGAACAAATATTTGGCTATGACCCATTAGTTCCATAGCCAGATACAGGAGACCTTCTCATTGACATAGATACATGGTTACGTATACAAGTTGCCAAAACACCTGTAAGGTATTATGAGAAGATCACACAACTCTTGGTATTAAACATAGAAGATGAAAAATCTTATGACTATTGGATAATCAGAAGAAGAGATTGATTCTTCACATTACCATAAAAGGTCAAAAACAACCACGAACTCATGGTTGAGATCCATAGGTCCCACAACCCAACGAGCCTGCTAATCAGTTAAACATTGACACTAGATTATGTACGTAGGTATTTAGATCCTCACCACTCCCACCAGATATTATAACACAATTTTCCATGTTGAGCATAGAAGCCAATCAAATAATATTTTCTAGGTTAGACCAAAAAACCTCCCATAGTTTATTATAAATCCACTACACCTCTCCATTACCACTTTCCATGACCTTGTCTAGAAATATACACGAAGCACCTATAGGAAACTTTCCACGTATCCAACAGCCAATAGATAGGATCTTGGTAGAGCTTGACATTGATTGGAGCCTCCGAGCAGCTATTATATCTAAACGGTCCATTGCACCAATTCAGCTTAGGAGAGCTTTCTTTGCCTTATATTTACAGATTCCATTGTTGCGTGTTGAGGACATAAGATTGCCCAACTAGTTTTTCTGTATCCACATATATTCCATTTCCATCGGCTGTCTCGGCATGACCTCGGGAGGTTGAGTATGAAGAAGAGGCTACTTGTATATTCTCATGCTCGCATATCACTTTTCTATCGTACAATGCACTTTATTGATATCCTTTTAGGCACAATTTCATTGATCATGTTTTACATGGTGCTTAAAAATATCTATGAAGGAAGTATGATAATGCAGATAATAAAACACGACATTGCACTTATTAAACATGGTATAAAACTCTCAAAGCTTCACATTTTAATAAATCTAGCATGAGATCTGGCACCTTTATTGGTAGACACCATTAGTAAAGATTGTAGAAAAAATACTTGATTATGGTGTCAATTTTTATTGTAAGATATTCTAATCGAGTAGATAACATTGTTCTTGTTCACAGAGGAATGAACAACGATATTTACTTATGTATTGATTTACACTTATCTTAATAGAGTAAGTGTCAAATATAAATTTCAATTTCCTCATATTGATTAGATTTTACAACATGTCATGCAAATCTAAAATCGATATCTTTATATGGATGGATTTATAGGTTACAACCAATCATGTTTTCTAGCCTAGGATTACTAGGCATTAGTGAACACATTCACTAAGTTTGAGGGATGGTAAGTGGTATTGAATAATTACAGAGCCACTACGAATTACTAAAATATTATAATCATAAGTAAACAATTATGTGTGTACGAAGATAACTATGGAAACATTGGCAATCAATCATACCAACTAATGCTTAATTAGATGAAACAATATTTTTCAAGTGAGGACACATTGATATACTAGTAAGGGAGTGTGTTAGATGTATCTATTGTAAAATATGTCCCAAATCATTTTCAAGATAACAGGCAATGGATCCCTAAGATAAGTTGCACCATTTGAGGATTAGAGAATCAAGAAATATGGAGAGAGCGATAAAATTTGGAGAAAAACTAAATAACCCTTAATATGAGGTCTCTAAAAGAATATATTGAACATGTGAAGAAGTGTGATCCCAAAAAATCTTTAAATAGTAGTGCAGGGGAGAATAAGGAGTCACAATATTAACTCCAAATATTACATTATCCAACCTTCCAAGTGTGAGCATAATGTCATCTATTTCCCATGAAGAGGAAGGTGATTTGGAGCAATATTCCTTATAACGAGGAATATCTCTAATAATAAAAAATAAGTGTATTAATGATATTCACATGATATTAATAATACACAATATTGGGGTATTTAATATACCCAAATAAATATTAAATTATAACACTTCCCCTTAAGAGGATTCATTTGGGGTTTACAAAAATGATGAACAACCTAAACATATAAGGGTGGTGTCACTACAGGAATACTCCCCCTTGATGAAGAACTTCCTGTGGATAGATGTAGAAGAACCATATAATTTAGCATAATATTTTTGATTGGAGAAAAATAAATAAGGGTGTTGATTTCTTTAAGAAACTATGTCAAAGTTGGAGGTGAAATCATAATTTTGAGTTCTTGCACATCATATTGATGGGAGATGAATAAGGTCAGGCCTCTTTAAAATAATCACCAAGGTGAATAAGGAAGATTGGTTGTGAATAAAATCCACCTAACATGTAAAACACTTCTAAAATTACGTTTAATATTTTTAGATTATAAAATGTTTCTACTTTTATGGAAGTTGGTGTTAACTAAGATCCACACATCATTTATTGTAATAAAATTAGATCTATTAAAAGATATAGGAGAAAAAAGACAACTTCCAAAATAAAGTGTTAATCCTATTATAGATAGTGCATAGTTAAAAATAAATTGGTTATAATAAAAATATACTATATGGAAATCCTACATTTAAAAGATTTATGAATCACCATGAAGGGTAAAAGGTAATACAAGATTTTTCCAACAATTTTTTTTATAAAAAATCTTTAATAAACTGTCGTCAAAAACAACATTTATCCCTGAAAAATTACAATAAAACAATTAAACACAAAAACAAGAAATACATATTTGTAGCCTTGTATCAAAAAGTCCAAATAATTAAGGAATAAGAATATATATATATATATATATATATCTTATATATAGGATATATATATATATATATATATATAAATTTTTAGCTTTACAAAATGATAAAATACAATGCATATACTAACCAAGGAAATTAGAGAAGCATGGTGTTTTTTCTTTAAAACTAGATTTATTACATATTTTGCTTGAATAATTATAAAAAATGAACACCATTTTCCTTTGAAGATACTAAAAAAATTAGGGATCCATATTTGTTTAAATTTGTGTTTACAGGGTTTAATTATTTTATGATAATGAAACAAATCATGATTTTTTCTACCAAACATTTTACAATAATCTAGTTTTCAACATATATAAATATCACGCCAATCTCTACCAAAATGTTCAAATTCGTTAACATTTTAAACCACGTTAGTATCATAAGAAATATTATATTGAATGAAAAGTGAATGTATCATCTTATATTTCCAACCATAAAGATCTTCCCAAAATCCCATTAATGATATCCACATCCTCTCGACATTTTCATATTTGTGATCGTTGATCCCATAAACTTGTTTGAATATTAAGATGACATGTGGAAATATTTTCCACATTGAATTTAATTAAATGAAATGTCATTTTATCATTGGCCCAGTCCTTATTCATTTCATGCATGGCGCAACAATTTTTTTACTTCTAATGAGTTGCGGAATAGTGCCACTTGTCCATTCTTCTAAGTTGGCAGGGATAGTAGAATAATTAGTAGTTTTGTAAAAAATGAGAAACTATCAAATGTAAGGTTAAAAATTTTCCCTCTCCACATGATACCTCCATATTACACCATGTTTTTGTTAGTGCAAACTCATAGCACCCCCAAATGAGTTATGGATCTTCTTTTCTAAGGCAAGTCATTTGGTGTGATTGCACAACATTGAGCTTTCCCAAAGTGTAGGACCTTTGCAAATGGGGAAAGCTCTCCAAAGAGGGCTAGTTCCTCTTCCTAAAATACATGCCACAATCTATTCTAGTGTAGGAAAGCTAATCCTAAACCTAATCTAACTTCCAAGGAGACACATAGAGGGAGAAAAGAGGGAAAAACAGAGCCTACACTAAAACGGTGATACACTAGAGAAGGAAAATTCTGATCATCTATCAAAAATGCCATAGAACAAGAAGAGGTGAGCAATGGAAGGATGAACAAGTGCATCACATACCAAAGATGAATTTCACACAAAAAATGTTACAAAACTCCATGAACACAGCTCCAAAACCTGTAGTGAAATAAGAAAACGTGGGTAAATTTTATTTGAAACTTCAACCACTAATACGCCATCCATTTAATTGGCTTGAAAAATGATGGGTTCCCATGAAAAATCTCATACTTCAAAGTACATTTCTTCGCATAGTGAGAAAGAGGCCCATACTTTATTAATTTTGGTTGTTATGGTCATTTTCTGCAACTTTTCCATGTAAAATACATTTTCTCGATTTTCTCCCATGAATCACCATCAAAATTTAAAATTTAAGAGTCCATCGTGTAGAGAATTTCAACATATTTATGTTGATATAAAGATCAAGAAAATCCAAGCTCTGGATCAAAAGATATGTTGATCTGAATATTTAGGGCACAAAATAGACCAAAACGGATTTTGAAATCTTTTCCCGCGCTTCGCCACCTAGATGACACGTGGCAGGCTTTGATTGGATATGTAATTCTCTCTCCTATGCATTTGCATCAGGTTTGGGGAATGCCTCGACATGTGTTTGATGCTTGTGTTTTTCCGACACCCGCTTCCGCCGGTATTGCCACGTTTTCCTTTGTTTCGGGTTCGGAAGTGTGACTTGCATTTGCATCGGGTATGGGAGGTGGCTCGACATGTTTTCCTCCCATGCTTTTCCAACTTGCTTCCCTGACTCCAAGATCCGATTTCCTTTGTGTTGGGCTTTCCAACCCCTCCGACACATTTCTTCCTTTTTCGGGCTTTCCAACCCTTCCGGCATGATTTTTTCCCTGTGGGCCCTAGCTTGGACACGTGTCGTGATCTGGTTGGTTCTCGGCCCTTTCGGCTCCTTCACGCCCTTCACGTCTTTATGTCTCGGATGTCCCAAACTTCTTGGGCCAAAAACTTCCGATCCACCCGAAATGGGCTTCCTCGTCCCTCATTTGGCCGATGACACGTGGCGTTGTTTGATTGGCTTTCGGCTCCTTCGGCGATCCGCGTCCCCCGCGTCCCTTCGTCCTGGATGTCCCAGTACGAACTTTCTCTGTTTCAGGTGAACTGGCCAGTTCGCATCATCACGGCCCAAATGTCCCAATTGCTTCCGAACTGTTTGTTCTCATTTCAGCCGATCCGGCCGGTTCGCGTACTTCGCGTACTCTTGTCCCGAACTGTCCCTTTGCTTCACGGGCCGCCTGGAGGCTTTTCGGCCGATCCACATCTTTCTGTCCCACACGTCCCTACTATTGCAAGGACTAGGACTTAGTCAATTTTTATGATTTTTCCTGGATCAATCTACATGCTTGGAACTGCAAAACTTTGATGCATGTTATCGAATTTACCCTGGGGGGTGAAATTTTGACAACAGGTACATTTATAGGTCCTAAAATCATGCTAGAATTTACATGATTCATAAGAAAGAAAAATAGTGGTTGACAACTATCCTTGGCCTCTTTTCTTTATCTTTTTTTTTTATTTGGTCATACACACCATACATCCCAATCGGAACTTCTTTTTTTTTCATGGCTTCAGACACCAATGCCCATCTAGGAAAGTAGCGCTCAGGTGCTCCTGTCCCTCCTAGGTGCCCTTGACCCTTGCTTATCTTACTCACTCTTTTTGGGTCTCTTTTATCTTTGGGGATCTTTTTCACTTATGGGTCAACTTTCTAATTGTCAATTTCAAAATTTAAACAAGGGAATCATATAAATACATAGCTATCGGTACAAAATCAAGGACCAACCACTAAGAATTACTAACATCACCTAAGCTTGCATTCCAAAGGCACTAAAGAACTCTAAAGGCATCCATCTAACATTCATTCAAGGGACAAGGGATGCATATGATACACAACATAGGAATGAGAAATTCATTCTATTTCATCCACACATTCTAATACATTGTTACATTTTAGCTACAACTCGTTATCAAGTGCAACTTGGACAAGGGCATCCTAGGGGATCATTCTTACATAGACACAAAAGAACTACGTGGAGTCTGAGATGTAGTGTAGTGTTCAATTGTAAGTTCACTCTCGGGATGATCATCAAGGTCATTTCAACCCCCCATTATGCATTTTTCTTTTTAGTTTTGATGCAATTTGTGGGCTTTTGCAAGAAAACTTCTCTTTTACACATTACAAGTTCCTTCGACGATCATGGTGCGAACATCATGCAATCAATAGAGCAATTACGAAACCCTAGTGACACAACACAAAGTAGATTCTGAGTCTCTATGTAGTCATCAATGCCTATGCACCTTTTTTTAGCAATGGGCACCCATGTTCGACATTATTCTCAGGTTCTATATTTCATAGTGAGCATTTATGATGTTCTTTGCAATCTGTTCATCATTTGTACCTACCCAGATCACTTGCTATCCATTTGAAAATTAGTTAAGTCCTTTAGCTCTCTTCCTTGGTTAGGGTTTAATACTTCAGATCTTAGTTTGTGTGTGTCCTTATTGCACTTTATTATTTGTACATTATTTATTTCAATAGTTACTTTGCAATTATATTTAGTTCAAATTAAATTAAATCATTTGTTGAACCCATCGCTCAAACCCAACCTTTCTTTTAGGAATTTTGTCATATTTCTACCATGGCTAAAGCCTATGAACCCTTTATTGATGAAGACCTTCATGGTCTCCAAACTCATATCACTGAGCATCGGTAAGAATTAGATCTTCTTTTATTAATTTTATGTAAGGAAGCCACCAATCTAGCCGATCTCAACCCTCCTAACTCCAATACTTCTTCCATTCCTATTGCAGCTCAACCTCCCTCTTTTTCCCTTCCACCTAACTCTATTGTTCCCATTTCCATTCCTACTCCACCTCTTATTTCTCACACATGGAAAGTCTCCTCTTCTGGAACACAAGACCTAGCTTACTTATGCCAATACCTACAAGTTCAAATCCGTTAGTTACAACAAGCTACCTCACACTCCTCTCCATATTTTGATGCGTCTTTACTTTTTCAAACCCCTTTTGCACCCACAATTTATGCTTATCCACTCCCTCCTAACTTTTTCACCCCTAAATTTCTCTCCTTCAATGGCCATGGTGACCCTCGGTAGCATCTCTGATCTTTTCATGTGGCATTTCTAGACAGTAGACACAAAATCATGCACTTTGGGTAACTATCTAGTCCTCATGACATATTACTATTCATATGATTCCTAAGTAAGAAAAGTGTTGGGGGTAGCACACTGGTTGTACAAATATATTAATAAGATCTAAGCATAAAATCAATCAATATGGAAATAAACAAGAAGAAACAATACAAAAGATTTACCGTGGTTCACCCAGTGTGGGTTACGTCCACCAAGAAACAACCAATTTATTATCATAGAGGAAATACAATGAAGATTTGTAATCTTCCACACCCTCTTGGATGTCTTGTACTTTCTTCTCTACAAATTTCTCTTTTTCTCTCAAAAGGAAACTTTTCTCTATTCTCCATTGAATTCTACCTTCTAAACCCTAGCTTTATGCTTATATATGCATCTACAGTCTTAGGGAACTTTAGCTATGCAATTACAACCATTAGATTCACTTTACAACTAAAGATAGATCTAATTCCCACAACTTAATTATAGTAGTCATGCATAGGAAATCAATCTCGGTTAGCCTTAACTGATGTTGGTTAGCCCTAACCAATGCCAGTTCCTCCTTTCTTGACTGATATTGGTCCATGGGTGATGGATGGAGGTTCGTCAACTGATGTCATTTATTATGTATTATAGTAAGTCTATAAAAGCATGTCAGTGAAGCGATTAAGCTCCATAACTCAACAATCTCCCACTTGGAGATAAATTTCTGCACTATATTGTATAGTTCCATCATCTAATCCTTTCCTTTGGCCTATTTCTCCATCTTCAAGTCTCAATCTCAAATACCAACAGAAGTGGGGTGTGGCTCCAACTTGTCCTTTGCCAACGGCTTCATTAGCATATTTGCAGGGTTCTCCTTTGTAGGAATTTTCTTAAACTTTAGCTTCCCATCCTCCAATACCTTCCTTATGAAGTGATATCACAACTGAATGTGTCTCGTTCTAGAATGAAATGTTGAGTTCTTTGCTAGATGAATTGCACTTTGACTATCATTGTACAATCTGCAATCCTCTTTCTCTTTTCCCAACTCTTCCACGAACCTACTCATCCATATCATCTCCTTGCTAGCTTCTGCAGTTGTAACATACTCAGCCTTTGTAGTAAACATGGCCACAACCTTCTGTAATCTAGAAATCTAGCTAACTATTGTACCACCTATTGTGAAAACATATTCAGTGGTGCTCTTCCTACCATCCAAATCACTAGCCATGTCTGAATCCACATAGCCACGTAAAGAAGTATTTGACCCTCCATAGCATAACTACATGTCATATGTCCCTCTCAAATACCTGATAATCCATTGAACTACTTTCCAATGCTCTTTACCTCGATTAGCCATAAATATGCTCACAACTCTCACTTTCTGTGTAATGTCTAGTCTGGTACAAACCATAACATACATCAAGCTCTCAAATGTTGAATCATATAGAACTCATGTCATGTACTCACCCTTGTGTGATGTAGGACATTGATCTTTTCTCAATTTGAAGTTTCCAACCATATGTGTACTTACAGGTTTTGATTTTTTCAAATTAAACATATCCAACACCTTATTGATATAATGTTCCTAAGATAAATAGAACTTCCTGTTTTTCCTATCTCTGTGAATTTGTATGCAAAGGATTCTCTTTGCATCTCCCAAATCCTTCATTACAAATGTGTGAGCTAACTTTTCTTTAAGATCACCAATGTCATGTATACTAGATCCTGCAATAAGCATATCATCCACATACAGTAACAAAATAATATAGCTCCCATTTCCAAGCATCTTGAAATAAACACAATGGTCAAATTCACATATCAAATAACCATGCTCTTGCATGAAACTATAAAACCTCAGAAACCATTGCCTTGTAGCTTTCTTGAGCCCATATAGGCTCTTTTTCAATTTGCACACATGTTTCTCCTTACCCTTGACTTCATACCCAAGTGGATGATTTATATAAATTTCTTCCTCTAAATCACCATGAAGAAATTTTTTCTTGACATCAAGTTACTCTAAATGCAAATCCTCTACTACTGCTAAATTCAATAAAGTACGAATAGAAGTCATCTTAACAACAGGAGAAAATATTTCACCAAATTCAATACCTATTTTTTGTTAAAATCCCTTTACTACAAGCCTTGCCTTGTATCTCGTCTATCCATCCTCTTCTTCCTTAATCCTATAAACCCACTTATTCTGCAATGCTCTTTTACCTGCTGGAAACTTAACCAAATTCCATGTTTGGTTCTTGTCTAAGGAATCCATCTCCTCATTCATGACACGATCCCAATGATTTTGGGATTTATCCTGCATTCCTTCTTCAAATCTTTTTGGTTCACCACTATCAGTCAATAATAAATAAGACAAGGAAGGCAAAAATCATTTTGGAGGTTTACTTACCCTTTGTAACCTTCTTGCTAAGATTTGGGGTGTCATAGGCTCAATCTACTTATCTTGTAGATTTGTATCTACTTCTGACAGTGACCAACGTTGGTCACCTTCTGGTGATGCCAATTCAGCTAATTGACGCCAGTTTGTCTCTCTTATAACCAACGTTGGTACAGGGTTTTAATGTCGGTCAGGGGTAAACTGATACCAGTTACTTTGTAATCTTGTAGTTGTTAATTTTGAATCTGAGAGTTCATTTTTATCCACAAACTTCTCCACTGGTTCACCTTTAGATACCAAAACATGATCCATTTACATTATATTTTCATTCTAATCAATGTCACAACTCCTAAATATCTTAGAACCTTATAAATCCCAAAACTGAAATCCAAAATCACCAAAGCCATAACCAATAAAATGTACATATTTTAGATTTTGCATCCAATTTCTTTCTATTTTCCTTATCAATATGCACAAAAGCTTTTGAACCAAATACTCTAAGAAAATAAAGATCAACCTCTTTTCCAATCCAAGATTCTTCTGGTATTCCACCATTTAATGAAATTTAAGGTCCATGGTTAACCAAATAAACCATCGTGTTTACTACTTCTGCCCAAAATTGTAAGGGAAATCCAACATCTATAATCATACTTCTAACATGTTTCATGAATGTTGTGTTCATTCTCTCTGCAATACCATTCTCCTGTGGTGTTCTAGGAACCTTCCTTTCTTTGTTTATTCCATTTACTGAAAAATAATCATTGAAAAAATTACCGCAATACTCACCACCATTGTCAAATATAAGGCATTTTAATTTTGAATTTGATTCATTTTCCACAAGGGCTTTCCATCTTTTAATTTTTTTTAAAAAAAATCATATTTACGATTAATACAATAAACACATACCTTTCTTGTGGCATCATCAATGAAAGTAACATAATATTGGGATCCTCCATGAGAAGCTACCTAGGATGATCCCCACACATCTGAGTGTACAAGATCCAATTTATGATTCTTCTTTGTTGCCCCAACTTTGAGAAATCTCACTCTCTTCTGCTTTCCAAAAATACAATGTTCAAAGAAATCAAAATCTACACATTTCAAATGTGATAACTTACCCTTTGCCTTTAAGATATGGATTCCTTTTTCACTCATATGGCCTAGCCGATTGTGCTACATGCTTGTATCTAAATCTGAAGTAGATAGAATAGAAAAGGAATCAATAATATCGGTAGATAAATACAATGATCCTACCTTCTTTCCTCTTTCTATAACAAGAGATCCCTTAGTAACTTTCCAAGATTCAACTGTGAGTGTAACCATGCAACCAGTTTCACACAATTATCCTACAAAAAATTAGATTTATGTTAAGGCTTGGAGCATACCTCACATCTTTCAATATCCATGTATTTCCATTCTGTAATTTATGATGAACTTCACATTTACAAGTAATATTGCATGGTTCATCATCTCCTAAATAAACATGCCCAATTTTACCCTGGACATAATTTATAAAATAACCCTTATTAGGTTTGCATGGAAAGAAGCTCATGAAGCTAAAACCCGTGACTCAATTTTATTATCCAAGGAGATAATTAGGGAATCTTGAATTACCTTTTTTGCAGCAACATTTGTTTCATTACCTTTCTCTAGTACATTCTCTTTGTTTTCCTTAAAGCAACAATCCTTTTTTACATGACCTTTCTTTCCACAATTCCAGCAGATTATACCTCAACCTCTGGATTTAGATCTACAATTCTTAAACTTTGATTTCCCATTATTCTTGCTCTTGGATCTCTCCTTTTTCCTTCCCTTGCTCTCTACATTCAAAGCATTCCCAAATGATGATTCTCTTATAATTTTCCTATGTATTTATTCATTCAGGATTATACTAACAACATCATCAAACTTTAAAACATTAGTAGCAGACATTGTATTACTAACAGCCATTGCCAAGTTATCCCAACTATCTAGAAAAGAGCATGATAATAACATTGATTTCACTTCATCCATAAATGGAATACTAACTGATTTTAATTTATTTACAATAGACCATAAATCATTCAAATGACTTGATGTAGATCCATCTTCGTGCATCTGTAAATTAAACAAAGTTTTCATCAAATAAACTTTATTTGAAGCATTAGGTTTTTCATATAGATTTGCTAAAGATTTCATCAACTCTACCGTAAATCCTTCTTCGGTAATATTCAAATCCACAGATGTTTCCAAACTTAATCTTATAGATCCCAGATCCTTTCTATCAAGAATTTTTCATTCTTCATCAGTCATCTTTGTAGGTCTTTCCTTCTCATCCAACAGTAAGTATAAATATTTCTGATACAGATAATCCTCCACCTGCATCTTCCATAATCAATAGTCATGGTCATCAAATTTATCTACTCTAAATTTTCCTTCTTCTCTCATTGCTTTGCTCCCACTCAATCAAAAATCCCTCTATGAGTAAATCTATCAACACATACAACCCTAAAACAAAGATACTCTGATACCAGTTGTTGGGGTTAGCACACCGGTTGTACAAATATATTAATTAGATCTAAGCATAAAATCAATCAATACAGAAATAAACAAGAAGAAAGAATACACAATATTTAATGTGGTTCACCCAGTGTGGCATACGTCCACCAAGAAATAGGTAATTTATTATCACAGAGGAAATACAATAAAGATGTGTAATCTTCCACACCTTCTTGAATGACCTGTACTTTCTTCTCTACAAATTTCTCTTTTTATCTCAAAAGGAAACTTCTCTCTATTCTCAATTGAATTCTACCTTCTAAACCCTAGTTTTATGCTTATATATGCATCTACAATCTTAGGAAACTTTAGCTATGAAATTGAAAACCATTAGATTCACTATACAACTAAAGATAGATCTAATTACCGCAACTTAATTATAGTAGTCACTCACAAGGAACGGATGTCGGTTAGCCTTAACCAATGTTGATTAGCCCTAATCGATGTTGTTTCCTCCTTGCATGATTGATACTGCTCCATGGGTGACTGATAAAGGTTCGTCAACCGATACCAGTTACCGTGTATTTCAAGAAATCTGCAAAAGCATGCCAATAAAGCAATTAAGCTCCACAACTCAATAAAAATTACTAATTAACCTGTGTCTTTGGCCACCTTGGTTTTCTTTCTGTTGTTGCTTTTGGTCTCACACCCTTACTTGCTCAGTCTTCCTTTTTACTCTTTGGAATTTTCCATCCTAAACACTAGCGCCTAGCCAAGACGCTAGCATCAGGTGCCCTCATCCCCTCTAGGTGCCCCTGTCACCTTTGTACTTTACTCACACTTTTTGGGTCCTTTATAGTCATTTGAGCATCTTTACTTGTTTGTAGTCATCCTTTTTGGGGTTAGTTACGAAATTCAAGCAAGGGGAATCATATAAATATAAAGTTTTGTGATCATAACAAGAGACCAAGCACTAAGAACTATCTATCACCACCTAAGGTTACATCCATAAAAGCATCTACGAATGTCATTGCATCCATCTAGCTCCATCACAAGGGACATAAGGGATAGTATTCTGCATCACACTTCATAGGAGGGAAGTTCATCCTATTCCGCACACATATTTACTACATTCTACATCTACCTACTTGTTTTCTATCCAAGTACGACACTCACAAGAGAAACCTGGGTAAAAATTCCACACACAAAACTACATTGGGTCTAAGATGTAGTGCAATGCTCAGTCGTAAGTTTACCATTGTGACAGCTGAAGACAGTCTAACCCCTCATTCTACATATTTCTTGTTTATGATTTGATGTTTATTTGAGGGTTTTGAAGGTTCATATTTCATTGTAGGTTTATAATAACCTCGAAGATCTTGGTGTGACCTCAGAACAACCAAAATAAAATATTTTTGATACTCTTCAAACCCATAAAAATTTAGATCCTAAGAACCTACCATGACACTAGAGCCCAGAATCGGGACGGTAGCAGCAATGGGCGCTCCTGTCCCTTTCGTGGGCACCCATGTCTAGCCTCATCTGAAAATCACATTATTTTTTTAGCATGATTACAATAGTATCAACTTCCATTTTACCAATTCTCTAGCTTAGCATACCCTCAAAAACATTGCGAATCAGCTAAGTATTTTATGCCCTTCATTTTGTAAATAGTGTTTCATACTTTGTTGCTTAGTTTTATTGGATCTACATTATATGTAATTGTTCAATTATTTCTTGCTACATTACAATCATATTTTTCTCTTATTTACATTTTATCTTAATCATAGACTATGTAGATAATCACGCATTGCTAGTTAAGTTGATTCCTAGAAGTCTTCAAGATTATGCCATGCATTGATTTTATGATCTACCTATTCATTTGGTAACTTCTTTTATGCATCTAGCCACTACTTTTCTTGCTCACTTTTCCATCAATATCGGCACCAAGATATCTTATGCATAACTCACTCAAATTAAACAAATATCTAATGAGCATCTAGTTGACTATGTATTTTGTTACAAGAAAAGCCTAACTAAGATGACCAATGTCCTTGTGATTCAATAAAATCTTTATATTTTATTAAAATATGAATTAAAATATCTAGTATAAATGATATACAATGAAATATAAATGCTAAAAAATTATTTAATTTTAACTATAAAAAGAAATGAGAGGGGTAAGGTACTTATCTTAATTTATCTTATCCCAGTAGTGAGTGTAGACATGAAAATATGATGAAAACAAAAACAACGACCGTCGCAACGAATAATAAAAAAATATAGCAGATGTTGAATGGTTGGACTGGGGCCTCTAGACAGGGACAGGGGCACCTGCGGGCACCATAGGACCTATTTTTGGGTGTTTGGGTCTATAGAAAAGGTTGGAACCTGGTTCTAATATGGTTGTTAGGGATTCACACTTTTTCTCCTTTGGTCACCTATATGTCACACTTGGATGCCAAGGTACCTATAAATCTGCACACAAATATCCTCCTACAAAACCTTTAAAAAATACATCAAATCCTAAAAATTAAAGATAAAAAATGAGGGGTCAGACTATCCTTAACTATCACAATGGTGAACTTACAATTGAGTGTTACACTACATCTTAGACCTAATGTAGTTATATGTTCTTGTGTGTAAAATAGTGATCATAGGTCAACCTCGCACCAACAATGCCAAGATAGTAGGAGGTAGCTAGATAAAATGTAAATGTGTGGATGGAATAAAATGAACTCCCCTTCCTATGCAGTGTGTATGCAGAATAATGTGCCCAAATGCAATCCCTTGATATATGTAGATAGCTAGCCCTTGATAAGAATTGTCCACCCTTATAATGGTATGTATGTTGTGTTTATATAGGGATATCTTGCTTGAATTTCGACTCTAATTACCTGACATGCTGACTAGGACCTCGGGATATGAGTGGGAAAACATGGAAAGTAACGACCTGAAATGTCAAAAATAAGATCAAACATAAAGAGGACACATGGTGCCCATGATGGACAGGAGTGCCTAGCGCTAGTGTCCATTCTTGGGTGCTAGTGTCCAGGGATAAGTGATCGAAAAATGAGTGAAGAATGACTGAACCGATAAGGATCCATATGACTTGACCAAACTGTGTGTATGAGTGACAAGATGTGAAAGATAAAAGTAGTAGAAACCAACAAGACAAACAGATGGACTATGGAATGGGTCATTAGTGAATAATTTTATTACACAAGATCTATATATAAAACAACATACTTGGCGGTATAGTAAATAGTAGTAAGTGCATGATTTTGCGTCTACATTTGCCCCCACTTTATGTTGGTGATTGAAATTTTGGTAACATAAAGTAGATAAAGATGCATACCTGAGATAAGTCTAGAGAATCCCATATTACAAGAAGTACGTGCAGATGTGGTAGAATTATGTGTCGAATGAGAACACATAGCATGGAAATCCATGGATCAACAGTGTTGATCCATGTGGCGTAATGAGATACATGGGACCGTTATGAGGAGCGCTAAGCAAGAATGATGATTGTGGTGTTGAATGATTTGAGATTTTAATTTTTATCATTGATACAGATGTGATGGGGTAGGGAGTGGTCGGTTCCCAACCCAATTGCATGTGTGTGAAAAATTTATGATTTGGGCATCCTTCCGCAAGAGGAAGAGTGTAGGGAGAGAGGTCTAGTTTTACTCTCCAACTTTAACTACATCCTCAAATATTCTAGCCACTGTAGACTAGAAAAGATAAAATTTTGGTTTATTTGGATCCATTTTTATTAAACATGAATAACCCATATAGGAGCAGGTATAGAAAAGGAAATGACATCTCATTTCCCCCACTCCACGGGTGTCATCGCAATGTGTATGTGATGGCTTCCATGTTAGGTAATCTAGAAGAAGTCAAAAAATGTAGAATAACTTCCCATGTTAGGTCATCTGGGAAAGTGGTGATATAACTCCCAAGTTAGGTCATCTGGGAGGATAAATACATTGTTTTTGTGTTGATTTGATTGATGTGATTTGTGTTGTTGAGATTTGAATGTGTGTGATTGATTGATCGATTACTCATGGAGAGATTTTACGCTTGTTTCCCCCAGATTAGGTCATTAGGGGGAATCACTAGAAAGTGATGTGAAATGACGTAGGATGTACGAGAAAATGTTTGATAATGATGGGTTAGAAATGTAGATTGATCACGTAATGGTGCAAGGGGGAATTATAAGATGACCCCAATTATATGCCCCCCTTTCAGTGAAAAAGGGGGAGTGATGATGAGAATGAACATTGAGCCGAAATTAAGTATGACAATAATGATGTGATAGAGAAATGTATGATAAATATCACAAAAGTGCATGTATATCGAATGAAACCAATGTCAAGGAGAAATATTATGTTTATGAAATGTGTATGATATGGTAGTAGGTGGAATTCTGAAAAGAATGAATGAAAACGGGATAGGAATCAGAGTAAGGATGCTCAATATAATGATTGAAATCATGTAATGTGTATTAGTTAAGAAAATGGTGCAAATAATAACTATAGTAAGGTAGGTAATGGAAAATTACTATAAATAGTAATAAGAAAAAGTGAATAGGCAATTCATTTGATTATTGCGCTAGTGTGATTGTGAGTTCTGGGTGTGTGAAGATGCCTCTAGTGAGAGCACCATGATTGATTTGGTTCAATATTTTGGTAGAAGTTGTGGCATCACGTATGAAAAATAAGATTGTAAGTGTGATTTTATTTTGAAAAATGTGTTCATATTTTTCATTTTTGATGAATTTTCACGACATTTTTTTATTGAATTTCTCAACATTTTAGACTTGGACAAGAGCGGTGAAGGCGCTAATGACCCTCAGGACACTAGCGCCCAGGCATGGGCACTAGTGACCTGCTCCTGGGTGCTCTAGTCCTGCTTCTAGGCATTGGCATCCCAGATGGCTTGGGTTGAGCCAAGAGTGTTGTAGATGTGAAAATTGATGTGTGTTGATGTTATAGGTAAGTGTGTTTACATATGTACGATGTTCTAACGTTGTGTTTGTTGTTGTTTGGTGGTGTGTAGAGGGACATCCATTCGAGAGTGTTTTTTTGTGGCCTAGTCATTTGAGTAATATTGCTAGGATTGGGGTTACTCAGACGATGAGTTGGGATGTTCTAGACCATTCGGATCCTGTGACACATAGCGAGGATGGGGGATGTGCCCCATAATATGCCTATGATTACAACTTTGTGCGAGAGGTGGTGTTCAGATACTTGCACCTTTTGGTTACCTAAAGGGGAGATGATAGTGACTTTGGAAGACGTGTATCGCATACTGTGATTGCCTATTATTGGTGAGAGGGTTCAGGTTATGGCTATGGATGATGCACAGAGACATATGAGGGCAGCTAGGTGGTATTTTATAGGGACCCAAGTTCATACTGAGGTCCATATTATCCTGGATGCTATTATGAGATCAAGGGTTCTACGATTGTGGAAGTTTATTTCCGTGGTGATTGCTTCGTCGATTGTAGTGGAGGGTGGTGGTGTAGGCATCTTGTATAAGATGCATGACATTTGTCATCAGATAGAGGAGGAGAGCATGAGGTATGCCTGGGACATGATGTGTATTGGCTCACCTGTATAGGGATATATAAAAATTTACACAGGAGGAAGCATGGGGGTGGTATTGGAGCTACCACATTATTACATGTATCGACCTTATGAGCATATTCAATATTGAGGCTAGTTGGTGGACAACGAGGAGGGTGGAAAAGGCCAAATGTATTTGTCGAGAGATAGGTAGGTGTTTGTGGCAGGAAGATGGACATAAATACCTATAAAGTGATGTTAGATTGTATGGGGCCAGAGGTCATTATATGGAGGCCATACATAGACTATGGGTGGATGGCTAGAGGATGGAGTAGAGCTATGATGCATTTGATGAACTATGTGGCTAGAGGATCAATTTCCATGGGTGACTAAGTTATTTCAGGTGGAGTGTGTATCACGATAGTTTGGTATGGCCTAGGATGTGCCCCCACAGCCATATGTATGGGTGAGAGCCATAAAGGCACTGAAGAGGGCTAGAACTAGACTAGGGCTCATAAGAGTGCAGCTAGTACCTCCTCAGGGAAATACGATGTTGATGCAGGATGATAGAGCCGATAGATGTGGATGACAAAGGTGCATAGAGAGGCCATACCATGCATGGTGGTAATCACATTGGTGGGTATTTTTTTTCCATGTTTTTGTAGATGCGGTGGGAGCACCACCAAGAGGAGGTTAGAGGGGCAAGCACATGCCCCTGATAGCATAGTGCAATAGTGATAGTACAGAATGAGTATTTGTATAGTGATACTTGTGATTTGTTATAAGGTTGATGTAATTTTTATTGTTCATCTAATTTTTTGTTCTATAAATGTAGGTGATGTGTATTGGTCACTGATTGTGGACACGTCCATCCACACATTGACATAAATGTGCCCATTGACGTACTTGTGGGTGGAGGAATGCTATAGAGCATGTGGATGTTATTACGGGAAAGGCATGCCCATTTTTTTGAGCTAGTGGTGATAGCAGCAGTGACATGTATTATGCTACTGAGTGAGAGGGATGAGTTGCGTGAGTAGAAATGATGAGCTAGAGAGGATGTTAGTGGAGGTCCTCTATCACATGATGTATTTGCATTGTTCGTAGAGTTACAGGGTTACTTTGTGGAGCAGTCAACTGAGGTGACAATATTACGTAGGAAAGTAGAGAGATATAGGGGTCATAATCAGGGGTGTAGAGTGAATGGTGAAGCTTCTAGTTCTAGAGCTCTCTTGTAGTATCAGATAGTGATATTGATGATGAGATATGATATGTACATAATGTATTGATGTAGAGGGAGTTTATCCCCAGCGATGAGATTTTTGTAACTATGATTGTGAATGATATATATATATATATATATATATACACATGGACTTATTACTTGTATGATCCTTAAATGTATTTAATGTTTATTAATGTGATGATGTGATGATGATAACTCATATCTTGATATATGATGTGTTGATTATTGTTGCGATATGTGATGCATTTTTTTGTTTTGAATTGATTTACAATGTGTATTTGTTGATGTTTACTAATGAATAATGATGATTAATGTTATCATAGTTATATAAGTGATGAGGTAGTGTATGTGATGATAGATGATGTATGTAGTGTGATTGCGAAATTTTTTATTGTATGTATGAATAGAGTTGTGATGAATGATAAAGTGAAAAATGAATGATGTGAAGGAAAGATTTTCATAATAGTGTAGTGAATAATTTGTTATGATGATGAATTGGGGGGAATAGCGATGCCCCTAGTGTATGGATGATAAGATTCATTTATATAAAACCCCTCAGTAGTCAAGAATGAACCATAAAGAAAGAGTGTCATCATCAGGAAGTGATATGATAATGTATGCTGAGATAGATAGATTGATAAAAGTGTAGCGTAAAAGTGAAGAGAGGTTCTTATTATAACATATCCCTCAAAAATCATGTAAGAACCGTAAGAACACGAGTGCGTCATCAGGGGGTAAGGTGATATAAATAACCTACCAAAGAACCAAGTTGGTGTGGAGCCGTGGAAGCATGTGGAATAAAAGTATCATGAGTGTATGAGAAAAACTGAATGTCATGTGGAATGGTGCCAATGATGGGTGATCACAGTGGTGGGAAGTGCAGATGTTGAGAGTTGTGGAAGCTAATTGTAGTAGTAGCATGATGCAGCATGGATGAGATGGTGCAGCAGTGGATGGATGAGATGGAGAGTGTGCATGAGCAAAAACCTGTGGTGGTGGATGAATAATAACCTTATAACTAGACAAAGGAGTAAATCAACTGGAGTAATAATGTGTGCATGGGAGTGGAGACATAGACCGCTCATGAGAGTGAGAAGCAAATGGAAATGACACCCTTATCTTCTAATTGTTGTAAGCAATCATGAAGGAGGAAACATTCATTGTTGCGATGGTCATTGATGTGATGATATTTACAGTAAGGTCTATCACACTAAGATTGCAAGTGATGAGGTGGATGATGTTGATTAGAAGGTAAGTGAATCAAACACTTGTCAAGTCAAGGTACATCACACATCATGAGGTCTAGCATGATGAGGAAAGTGTAATGGATCTTGTGAAATAGGTGTAGAAGTATGAGGTGTAGCGTAACGAAGAGGAGGAGATGAAGGATGCTTATTCAATGGAGAAGATTAAACTTTCTTGCGAGGTGGAGGAGATGGAGACCATGGAGGATTGCTCAATAGATGGGAGTAGAGAAGAAAACTAGATGATGCAGTAGTAGGATCAATGATAGGAGGATCTTATAACACAATAACAATGAGAACTTGTTCTAGATCAATAAACTTATAACATAAGAGTGTGAATGATTCGCATGTGTCATATTGCAATCATTTTTTTAAAGTAGTAATCAAACCATGAGAGAAGATGAATTATTTTCTAATTCAATGGGATTGAAGACTAAGTGATGCATGTAAGCATTGAATGTAAAATGTAATCAATGATAGGTTTTGTTTTGTGCCTTGATGCAAACCAGGTAGATGATCATATGTGACTCTAGGGGGCCATTGTTGAGTATGAAGTGATGAAGAAAAACTTCTTCCATCTCATAATATGTACTACTAGATCCAAAGGGTAAATGTGTGTACCATTGGAGAGAATCATCAATAAGACTATGGTGAAATACTTTGAGCATAACATTGATCATTATAATATGAAGCCATAACTAGATGATAATTCTTGAGATGAAAATATGGATTTCCAGTACCATCAAAGCATTAAAATGTAGGCATAATGAAATCCTTAGGGAATGTATCAATTGTGAATATTTTTTGGAATAGGTTTCCATGTAAAGAATTTTTATCGATAGAAGAATAATAGGTTTTGATTTCAAGTGTGAGAGATTGAAATTGGGATTGTAAGTGGCCAACAACATGCATGAGTTATAAGATGTCATGTGAAGGAATGATAAAATATGTAAGTAGTGTATTGAGTGGTTGAAGGTTGCCATTATGAGTAATCATAGGGATGTCAAGAGAATAAGTAGAAGATAGATTGATGCTAAGGGCACACTAGATATAGGTTCCAATAAAATTAATGGGTTCGATGAAGTAGTAGGACTATCATAAGAAGTGTTAATAGGAGATGATGTAAAATAAGGAGATGAATCATATATATTATTAGAGACAATATCAAAATAAGATGAAATCAGAGTGAGGGATTCACATTCAATAGTATGCAAAGACGTAGAATCATGACTACTATGTGCCTCATCAATATCGAATAAAGATTCATATGCAAGGATTTCATTAAGTGTATCATCAACATATAATGAAGGATAAGGATAACTATTATGCGATGCATCATGAGAAACATTTTCAGAAATTAAAGGAATATGAGATGCAGCTATGGAATCATCCTGAACTAGTATGAGTAACAATCATGGACATGTTTATTGTCTATCTTGGGTTTTAGCTAAAAGTATTGTCATCAAGATTAAACATAAAACTACTAATAGCATCATCTAAGTTCTCATTATAAATAAGAGAATGAGGAGTGTAGTTCACTGAATAACAAGGTCTCTAACCAAAAAATCTTACCGGATCAGATATGAAAATGCCTAATGTTAGAATGATCAAAGCTAGTAGTCATAATAAATGCATTCATGAGCTAAGTAGTTGTATTTGAGTAACATCTAGAATAATAACGTTCACCATATAGAGTGGTAAGTTTAGCAATGGTTATTTCATCATAGATAGGATTGATACTCACATGAGCATGACTAGCGAAGAAGGAGAAGAGCTATCCTTATCCATTAGGGTTTGAGTGGATCATAGGGCAAGTAGTTCTAAGCTACAAGTTCACTAAAATGATTTAATAAAATATGATTTTTAGATTAAAATATGAATGCAAATCTCTGTTTTAAATGATATACAATGAAATATCTAATGTCCTAAAACAATTTATTTAATTTTAACTATGAAAGTATCAAATGAACATGGGTAAGGTACTTATCTTAATTTTTCTTATCCTGCAGTGAGTTTGGACTAGAAAATATGATGAAACAAAAACACAAACCATCATAACAAACCACAGAAAAATTCAACAGAGGTGGAAATGGTTGGATTGGGGCACCTGGAGTAGGATAGGGGCACCTATGGGTGCCCGAGACCTCTATTCTGAGTGCTTGGATTTTGCAAAAAATGTCACAACATGGTTCTTGATTTGGTCGTTAAGGTTTTAAACTTGTTCACCTTTTGGTCACCTGTATTTCACGCTTGGATTTCTAAGGTATCTTATAAAACTACACACAAATATCCTCATACAAAACCCTAAAAAAATACATCAAATCCTAAAAAATACAAGATGCAAAATGAGGTGGTCAAATTGTCCTCAACTTATCACAATGGTGAACTTATAACTGAGTGTTGTAGTACATATCAGACCCAATGTAGCTTCTGTGTGCTTATGTTCCCAATAGTACTCCCAGGTCACCCTCGTGCCAATGATTCCAAGATATCAGGCGATAGCTAAATAAAATAAAAATATGTGGATGGAATGAACTCCCCTTCCTATGCAGTGTGTATATAGAATAATGTGCCCAAATGCATTCCCTTGATGTATCTAGGTAGATAGCCCTTGATAAGAATTGATCACCCTTATAATGGTATGTATGGTGTGTTTATATAGGGATCTTTTTCTTGAATTTTCGACACTAATGACCCGACATGCCGACTAGTACCTCAGGATATGAGAGGGAAAACAGAAAAGACCAACCTCAAATGTCAAAAATAAGATCAAACGTAAAGAGGAAAAGGTTCCCAGGATGGACAAGAGCATCTAACGCTAGTGTCTAGTCCTAGGTGCTAGTTTCTAAAGATAAGTGATGACAAATGAGTGAGGATTAACAGACAAGGATCCCTGTGACCTGACCAGAGCTGTGTGTATGAGTGACAAGTGTGAAAGATAAAATTATTAGAAACCAACAAGACAAATGGATGGACTATGGAATGGTTCATCAGTCAATACGTTTCTTCGGCAAGATCCATATATAAAATAGCATACTTGGTAGTATAGTAAATAGTAGTAAGTGTGTGATTTTGTGTCTACACCTCATTGATTCAGAATTGCAAAATATTTTTGTTCAAATTCTCCTCTCATTTAGCTAGAATTATAAGAGAGTATTATCTTTGATACCTCTCCTTGATTTGATCAATTATTTCATATGCTCAAAATGCACTAAGTCAAATTCCTCTCTATGGGAAAATTAAAATATCACAATGCTTCATCATCCTCTTCTAATAGGTTTCAAGCTAAATCAACATTCAATCCATCTCTTAAGCCCACTGAAGAAAAGGCAGCTGTTAATATTCTATCTCCTTATGAAAAGCTTCAATAGCAACCTCCAAAGCATACTTTCACCAAATTTCCCTATGTACCCCGGTTTTCATTGCCTAAACTCATCAAAAACAACCTTATCACTCTTCCACCACTGCTCAATCTCGATCCCTCTCACCCTCGTGCCCGCAATTATGAGTAAAATGCATGATGCGATTATCATTAGTGTGTTGGGAATCATATTGATCGTTGTTTCAAACTCAAGCATATCATTCAAGATATTATTGAAAACAATTCACTTGAGATCCTTGAGCCATCTACTTCTAATCTAGTCAACAATAATTAAAATTTAATTATGTTTAATGACCCCCTTCCCAAACATTATACACAATCTCCTAATTTTTTTTCTAATCATACATATCAGTTTTTTCCTCCTCCTTCATCAAGGCCCCTTGACGTCCTTATCACTTCTGTTAATACATCACCACTAGTCATTTCATTTTCAGATCATGATTATCATCCTATATTCACTTATGATTTATTGCATATCAATGCTTCTATTGGTTGATGTATTGTCAATAACAACATGATCTATCCAATAGATCCTATCAGTGTGTGCTCCATTGCACTTCTCATGGCTATTAATTGTCCACTACCTAATATCACATATCTAATTCCTAATTCTTTTGGCTACATTAGGCTTCCCGTTACAGTTGGTCCTCTTACCATTCTTGTTTCATTCATTGTGGCATCTTTAATCAAAGGTTGTGGCATGCTCTTAGGTCTTTCTTGGATCTTTGCTTCCCAATCCATTCCCTCCATGAATCATTTTTACATCAAGTTAATTCACAATAAGCAAGTTGTCACTTGTAAATGTGTTCTACCATGTACACCATTGTTTAATCCTAGTATTGATAATATCATTACACCAGTTACAACATCTAGGCCTCCTAGGCCTCTCAAATCTAAGGCACACTCTGCACCTAGTTTCATATTCCCATGTGACCTACTTCATGACTTTTCCATCTGCATCAGTTCACTATCTCATCTCGTTGGCCTAAGTCCCTTACTCAGGTAGACACTTCACATAGGTGTTCACCACCTCTTTCACCACATAGGTCTCCTTCACATGTATTTCATTACTCGCATATGTTATTGATCTTAGAGCATCGTCACATGCATTTACCTCCTCAGACATCGGGTGAAGGGCCCTTTCCCTTCACTGTCGTTGGATAGATTTCTCTCACTTAAACACTTGGGGGTATCACACTTTCTTCCCCCTCCTCACATCACTTTAAATTTTCTTTAATGACTACTACCACACTTTGCGCTTTGTGCTTCATTAATTTTACATACTATCAAAAACCTTGATACACACATTATATCGCCATTACCATATGATGAAATCTATTTCCACGTTTCATACTCGACTGTTGAGGGTCTAATTCTAAAATGAACCTCACACCATTCACACTTCACACTTTTTTCTTTATGACATATATTTCTATCATCTCTTCGCACACATTACCCAATGAGACACTCTTGTTGTATGGTTCATTCTTAACTGTTGACAATTCCTATAAATGAACCTCATCTCATACACATCCACCAGGGGCATGTTGCTCCTATCATCTTCACATTTTGTATACAAAAATATCACACTCATACACAACATTTGCATATCTTGGTTTCATTTACTCTTGCTAGCTTATTCTAGTTACATGTTATACTTTGTTTTCCATGCTAGACAGATTCTTAGTATGTCATCATCTTTCTATATACAAACATGTGCGTTCACTTGGTATTTTGAGGTGAATGCAGATCTCTTATAGGTTTTACATGTTACAATTATGCTTCCCAATGTACCTTTTACCAATCTCATCGAGGCTCCTAGGGGCATCTACTTTTACTACTATCACATACTACATGAGTTCTATTTCTACATTTTTCACTACTTCTCAATACAATTACTTTAATTTTTTTGTTATATACATGCTTTTGGAGTACTATTTATCTTTCTAACAAACTAATGAGTGCTTCATGTGTAGTATTTACTTGTAAGGAATATGTAAAACCATGGTTATCTGTCATTACTTATTTTCCATCATCTTCTATTGTATGTTATTATTTACGGGCTATGCCCTATATCTTTCTTGATCAATGTTTGTTTGGCTATGGCCACTTTGGCCATTATTGTCTTGTGACATTATGAGTGATGTCCTATGTTTCAAACCCACTTTTACAGTCTATCTTTTCTACAGACTTTCTTGTTACATTATCTTCTATCGCACGTTTGAAACTTGTTCTACTAACACATGTTATTAGCCACTTTGTTTGTATGTGCCTTAGTTTCTACCATGCACATCCCCTACCCTTGTAGGTATCCACTTCAGAAAAACATCATCTCCTCTCCTTTAGGCTGAATCCTCCTACCATTGTCACACATACACCCCAAACGAGGGGACATACATTAGGTGAACAAATAACCCCTATAACAACTCATAGCTACAACACATATCTACACAGTACAGAAAAGGCATGGGTTACAGTCACATAATTGGCTCAGAATCATACTTGGATCATAAGCACAGTACAAACACTAGTGCCTTAGCACCTCTATCCTTCCTTGGGCATTAATTTCATGGGGGAAGATACAATCAACTTCTCATATCATCATAGTTCAAAAAAGTATTCAGATCAATTCTACAGTTACATGCACAACCCTCCAATCAGAGAATGCATCTTATTTCCTTCAATAGGTACAATCGGAACTAATTCAAAACAATTGAAATAAAAGGAACAACAAGAACTAAATCAAGATGTACCATCTACAGTGGTGTTTTATTAGGTAGATTCATGGATGGAGAGTAACACTAACTCTCTCCCCAACACTTGCTCTTTGGCATGAGATCACCCTAAAAAATTGCATTATGCATGAGATTGCCCAGTAAACTCGCACTTGGAGTGAGATCGCCCAAAAAAATCTCTATCGACATGAGATCGCCCAAAAAACTCAGTCTTCACAGCATTTCAAGACACTTTTCCATCCTTTACACTCTTTTACATCAGGTGCACACTTTCCTTTACTAAAACTTTTACACACTTTTATATACTTTGTTAATATTTTTCATACATAGGATTTTGACTACTCTTTCGCTCTTCTTTTACAAGTTTTTTATTAATAAAAAACAAGAATCATCTTACAACAACAAATAAAAGCACAATAATAGTTACAAATAACACATACACTTCACCCCTAGGGTCTCTTTCCTTTCCTAGTCTCCACGCTTCATTTTTCATCACTCCACAATTCACTTTTCCACTCATCACGCTATTTGCCACACACTCTATAGGATCATAAGGTACGTATCTCTTATCTACTTTATGTTATCAAGTATTCACTCAAAAACATAAAGTGGGGGAAAATGTAGACACTAAATCGTGCACTTGGGTACATTTCTAGGTCTTAAAATCATGCTAGCATAATTCCTTTGCAAGAAAAATAGTGGTTAACAACTATCTTTGGCCTCTTTTTTGTCTTTTGTTTTCTATTTGGTCTTACACACCCTACAGCCCATTCAAAATTTTTCTTGTTTATCTTTTATGGCTTCAGACACCAACGCTTAGCTAGGATAGCAATGCCTAAGCACTCTTGTCCCTACTAGGCATCCCTGACTTTTTCTTATCTTACTCACTCTTTTTGGGTATCTTTTATCTTTTGGTCATCTTTTCACTTATGGGTCATCTTTCCAGTAATGAAATTCAAACAAGGGAATAATATAAATAC
Source organism: Taxus chinensis (assembly GCA_019776745.2). NCBI lineage: Eukaryota > Viridiplantae > Streptophyta > Pinopsida > Cupressales > Taxaceae > Taxus > Taxus chinensis. Next base: position 50,158,238 of record CM034156.1, read on the forward strand.
ATAGTTATGTATTCAAAATCAAGGACCAAGAACTAAACATTACTATCATCACCTAATCTTGCATTCCAAAGGCACTAAAGCACTCTAAAGGCATCCATCTAGCATACATTCAAGGGAAAAGGGTTGCATACATAGCATAGGAAGGGGAAGTTTATTCTATTTCATCCACACATTCTACTACATTGATACATTCTAGCTACATCTTGATATCAAGTGCAACTTTCCCAAGGACATCCTAGGGCATCATTCTTACACACACAAACACAAGAAATATATGGAGTCTGAGATGTAGTGAAGTGTTCGGTTGTACGTTCACTCTTGGGGTGATCATTCGGGTCATTCTGACTCCCCATTATGCATCTTCCTTTTTATGTTTGATGCGGTTTGTGGGCTTGTGTAGGTGAACTTCTCTTTTGCAGGTTATAGGTACCTTCATCGATCATAGTGTGAACATCAGGTGATCAACAGAGAGTAATTGTTAAACCTTAAAGATGCAACAAAAAGCATCTTTCATGTCTCTACATAGTCACTTGTTCCTAGAAGCAGTCACCAGTGCCCAGGTACCTTTGTCTAGCACTTTGCACTCCTATTCGACATTATTCTTAGGATCCTGATTTCATAGTGATCATTTACGATGTTATTTGCATTTTTTTCATCATTCACACATGCCCAGATCACTTCTTGTTTATTCAAAAATCAACTAAGTCCTCTATCTCTCCTCCTTGATTATGGTTTCATGCATTGGATTGAATTTTTCTTGTGTCATGACTATACTTTATTATTTGTACATCATTCATTTCAATAGTTACTATGCAATTCGATTTAATTCAAATTAAATTAAATCAATTAATTAATTAAACTCCATAATCTTATGCAAGACTTCAACCTTAATCACTTTATCTTGAGAATTTGTAATGTTCATTTGTATTGCATTTTTTATAGAATCTGCAGAGTATTGCTTTGAACCACGTAAAATAGTATAATACATATTCTCTAAAATCCACAATGTGTTTACAATTGTTCATGGCTTGTATAAGTCCGCGGGATATTGTGGTATTTACCGCGGAGTTAAAAAACGTGTGTGACACTGATGTAGTGAGTCATAGAACTGCAAAACCCATGGAACAAGTGTTTTTTACATGTTAGCCTAAATAACTTGTTGATTTATGGATTTTAATTCCTTTTGTACCAAAAGATGACTTGGGATGAGGAAAAAGCTTTGACATGTGAAAGTAATTTTGCATGTTTCCCTACTTAACATTAACGGGGGAGTGTTGGGTTTATAATATTATATGGGAAACTTCCTGTTTAGAAACCTGCTAAAGACTGTATGTTTTTGGTTTATAGATTATATTTAAAATATAAGCATGATAGATCCTGAAGCGGGTCTACTTTAAGATTGTATCATGGGGTAATTGCACGAATTTGGGGGGCCAAAAATTGGACAAAAACCCGAGAAAAATAAAAACACATACGCGTTTTATCATAACGCAATCATATTTTAAATTATCAGGTTTGGGATTTACCAAAGCATAATGCATACGCATTATGTCTGCTATAAATAAAAAAATAGGCCCGAGCCTCTATCATTTTATCTCCCTCAAACATGAGTTTCAGAGCTTAACCGTGCCCTCACGTTTTTTCATTCAGCTGGATCTCAAGCTCAAAGGATCATTTTTGGATCATCGGGAAGATCTGAATCGACGATGGTGCCACGAAGAAGAGGTAGGCACAATTATTTTCTCAAAATTGCATTGAAATATGATAATTATAGATTAAAATTTGAATTGAATACATTTTTTTATTGTTATAGTTTGAGGTCGAGGGAATCAACCACAACCAAACCCTGTTATTCCTGTCATCCCTCCCAACCCTCCCACAATTTGCTCAACATCCCTCGGGTAGTCAAGAATATTTAACAGCCCACATAGTTGAAAACAAAATTGAAATTGAGGATTTAATCAAAAGAATGAGGGATTCACAATCTACAAACCCCCACCGTGCCTCTCTTGCAAACACATTGGAGGCATTACTTACTCAAGTTGACACCAACAATGGGGAAAATTGATCATTGGACAACTTACAGAGAGGGTTGTAGGGTTTATTATTCCAACAAATTGTCATATGTGGATGTAAAGAAAAAAGAAATTACAAAATACCTCATATGTGCCTTATTCACGGACCCCCGCACTAATTTTCCTGTTCTGTTGTCATGTAAATGGTTTCCCATCCATTGGTGCAATAATAATTTGATTAAAAATAATTTTTGGGACCGATGGTGGATGGTGTTTGATTTTCCACCTTGTAATAACAATGAGGTGCCACTATACTTTCTGAGGAAACTCTATTGCGAGTTTATCCTCAACGAGATCCCAAATTATTTTGATTTTGAGATTTCCTAGGGCCGAGGAAAAGGATCTGCACAAGATCGACCAGGTGCACAACGTGCACCTATTCAGTAGGGTAGAGTCCCCACATAGAAGCCCCCTCACCCTGAGATTGTCCCTCAAGTAGTGAAGGAGACAGTAGAGATTGATACACTCCATGCACTTCAGGGGCTATCTGCGACCCTTGTTTGACATACGAGGGAGATTTCTGAGCCAGATGCTCGCGGAGGTACACAGAGTATTCCCTCAGGGAGTACTAGCATGAGGCCACATCTTTTCTCGTCATGTGGTAGCATATGTTTGGGGCCCGAGGAGGATGATACTTTCATGCGTACTGATTTTGGTGGAGTTGGTGCTAGGGGTGCACACGATAATGTCACTATGTCAGATGCCTTTTTGAGTGAGACATTTGGATTACAGTCATCGGTGTCACCTTCGCAGGTATTTGTTATGTTTTATTATGTGTGTTACAAAAAGTTTGGAGTACTTGATTTACTTATATATATGTTAAATTTTTGAAATAATTGTATTTGTACATGTACATGCATTGATATTACAGCGCGGGAGGTGCATCTTCATCCCAACCACAAACGGCGAGCACCATGCATACACATACATTCACAGAGGTAATTTAGAATGTTAATTGTGTAAAATTTTCACATACATGCATATATATATAAGTTTTGAAGTCAAATATATGTATGTTCTTGTATGTCCATCTAACTCACGTGATACATGTTTGATAAAGATGTTGACTTCACTAGACACCCCACCATCTCTGCGACAAGTAGAGAAAGGTGTTGCCGTTGCGATTTCATCTGCGCAACAACTCACTGAGGTATTCAAACAACATGTAAATTTTGTTAAATTTCTCGTGTAATTCATATTATGTTAAATTACATGTTAGTAATGTCTTTCATTGTAGAATTATTAAATTATGTTAATAATGTCCTTCATTGTGTATATGCAGGAGTTACCTGTGACAGGTAGCAGCCCTGTTCATTTGATTCACAGGTGTGGCGGGGTAAAAACAATAGTTCTATATTGATAAAATTAGTTAAAATATTGTCATTACACATACATGTACTTAGTTCTATTTTCACTAATTCTGATGTTAGATTTTCTGATCTTATGTGTATGTAGGGAACTTCAACCCCCTCCATTTTGACTTCGAGGGCACAGACTCCTCCATCTCATCATCTTCGTACCCCCATTCATACTCCAGGAGCTCCCGATGACTCATCTGAGCATGAGATGCAAATTCGGTGTGATCGACAACTTGCAGTAAGTTTGTGTATTTATGTAAATACTTTCATTCTAGCATGGTCTTAAATACATGTTGAAAACATATATAAATTAAGTTTTGACAAAAAAACATTGTTTGCATTTACAGGCTCATCTACAGGTGAGTATTCAGTGGAAGAGGACTCGTAGCATGGGCTCGAATGATCCAAAGTCATCTCATAGATCTCCATCTTCGTCTAAGGGAGGGCCTTCTTCGAGCAAGGCCAAGAGAGGGATATATTTTGATGATTAGGAAATATATATGTCTTACATGACATTTTTTTGTATGCCTATGTGCATGGCATTGTATGTATGCCTATATGGCATTTGAACTTGATGGTATATGACCTATTTGGGAATTTTTATATTTATTATGCACATTAAAATACTATTTGGAACTTGATATTTTTGTATGAGACCTTACATTTCTGAGATTATTTTTGCATGAAACTAATATGATGTGCACTTGACAATATTTAAGACATTATGGATTATTTTTTCATTTATTGGTGATGTACATGTACTAGCATTTTCAATGTATAATATGCATCAAACTTTGGAAATCAATATTTATATAATGTATGTATATAAAGAGTTACCTAATCTGAGTAATTATTCATTCAATTTATCAATGTGTATATGTGTATTTACCTTACTTGTGCTTCTTCTTGCTCATGGTCTCTTTGTACTGGTTCCTATCTTATCATGCACTTACTACATTCTTCTATGCTTCTTAGTCTTCTCCCTTGTTAAAACACCTGAGAGTTGTCACAATTTGATGCCTTTCATCTGTTGATATTTTGAGAATGTCTCTCCATATACATTACTCCAATGCTTGAGAATGTCTCCAGATGCAATGACATTCTGATTCAGACACTCAATGATTCTTGATTGTCTAATCCTGTCCAATTCATGTTATTACCTCTAAATCTGTATGTATTTCAAGTTGTTTGGAAATCACATCACACCCTTCACTATGCTTGATGACTACCCCTATCCTTTTGAAGGTCACTTTTGAAAGCATCCATGGGTTTATCATAACATAAATTATCAATGAATGGAAGGTCACTAAGCCATATAGGCCAACTGATTCCCATTCAGAACTAAACAAGAAATATTTACTAAATGATTGATAACTCCCGTGTGTTCTTAGACAATCCCCTATCAAATTCATTCTTAAGCCAATCTAGTCATTTAGGGCTCTTAAGGGCCTATGCCCAGACGAGGTAGTCTGAAAGCACGGGGAGCATAGGGAACAAAAACAAGGCCTCCCCTAGCATTCACCAGGCCATCTAGATGTGTTGGCATAGTTGGTTCGGTGCCAAGAGCTTCTGTTTGTAAAGTATTGTGTCTGAAGCCTTACACTGACTCAGACTGCAGTATTTCACGTGTTTTGCAAACAATAGGACAACGAGAGAACCAAATGGAGATGGATAAAACTGTGATAGGATTTTGTAGAGGGCCCCGACATGGAGGTTTAGGATCTGACGAGATGTCTCTAGGTGCCACGGAGTCTGAGAAATCACCCGTCGAAGATATAGTGTGTTTTGGTCTCAGGGATCTTAAGGGCCTACACCCGGACGAGGTAGTCTGAAAGCATAGGGAGCATAGGGAACCAAAAAAAATCCTCCCCTAGCATTCACCTAGCCACCCTGACATGTTGGCGTAGTTGGTTTGGTGCCAAGAGCTTCCGTTTGCAAAGTATTGCGTCTGACAGCCTTATACTGACTCAGACTGCACTATTTCACATGTTTACAAACAATAGGACAATGAGAGAACTGAATGGATATGGATAAAACCATGATATTATTTCATAGAGGGCCCCGACATGGAGGTTTAGGATCTGATGAGACATCTCTAGGTGCCACGGAGTCTGAGAAATCACCCGTCGAAGATATAACGTGTTTTGGTCTCAGGGCTCTTAAGGGCCTACGCCCAGATGAGGTAGTCCGAAAGCATGGGGAGCATAGGGAACCAAAAAAATCCTCCCCTAGCATTCACCTGGCCATCTGATGTGTTGGCATAGTTGGTTCGGCACCAAGAGCTCTAGTTTACAAATTATTGTGTCTGGTAGCCTTACACTGACTCAGACTGCACTATTTCACGTGTTTGCAAACAATAGGACAGCGAGAGAACCGAATGGAGATGGATAAAACCATGATATTTTGTAGAGGGCCTAGACATGGAGGTTTAAGGATCTGATGAGATGTCTCTAGGTGCCATGGAGTCTGAGAAATCACTTGTCGAAGGTATAGTGTGTTTTTGTCTCAGGGCTCTTAAGGGCCTATGCCGGACGAGGTAGTCTGAAAGCACGGGGAGCATAGGGAACCAAAAAAAATCCTCCCCTAGCATTCACCTGGCCACCCTGACATGTTGGCGTAGTTGGTTTGGTGCCAAGAGCTTCCGTTTGCAAAGTATTGCGTCTGGCAGCCTTATACTGACTCAGACTGCACTATTTCACGTGTTTGCAAACAATAGGACAGTGAGAGAACCAAATGGAGATGGATAAAACCACGATAGGATTTTGTAGAGGGCCCTGACATGGAGGTTTAGGATCTGACGAGATATCTCTAGGTGCCACGGAGTCTGAGAAATCACCCGTCGAAGATATAGCGTGTTTTGGTCTCAAGGCTCTTAAGAGACTACGCCTGGACGAGGTAGCTTGAAAGCATGGGGAGCATAGGGAACCAAAAAAAATCCTCCCCTAGCATTCACTTGGCCACCCCCATCCATTTGCATGTTTGTTCAGCACTCAATACACTATTTAGTTTTGGTTTGGACAACCTTGCCAAGACTTGAAGACATAGCACTATTTCCGTGTTTGCAAACAATAGGACAACGAAAGAACTGAATAGAGTGGATACGTGTTTAAAACCTTCCATTTGTAAAGTATGAGCTTTACACTTAATCAAAATATAAGAACTCAATAGAGAATTACAGGATTTTGTAGAGGGCCCCAACATGGAGGTTTAGGATCTGATGAGACATCTCTAGGTGCCACAGACTGAGAAATCACCTGTCGAAGATATAGCATGTTTTGGTCTCATGATCTTAAGGGACAAACAGATGAGGTATCCCGAAAGCACGGGGAGCGTAGGGAACCAAAAAAAATCCTCCCCTAGCATTGGCCACCCTGACATGGATAGTTGGTTCGGTGCCAAGAGCTTCTCATTTGCAAATATTGCATCTTGAGCCTTATACTGAGAGCAAACAATAAGACCCCGAATGGAGATGGAGAGGATTTTGTTCCCAACATGGAGGTGTAAGATCTGACGAGACATCTCTAGGTGCCACTGAGTCTGAGTAATCACCCGTCGAAGATATAGCGTGTTTTGATATCAGGGCTCTTAAGAGACTATGCCGTACGAGGTTGTCTCAAAGCGGACGAGGTAGCCCGAAAGCACGGGGAGTGTAGGGAACCAAAAAAAATCCTCCACTAGCATTCACAAACAATAGGTGAGAGCCATCTGAATTTTTTGGTGCAGATGGTTTGGTCCCATGAGCTACCGTTTGCAAAATATAGTGTCTGGACTAGCCTTGCACTGACTCAGACTACACTATTTCTACACTATTTGCGTTTGCAAACAATATGACAACGAGAGAACCAAATGGAGATGGATAAAACCATGAAAGGATTTTGTAGAGGGACCCAACGTGGAGGTTTTGGATCTAATGATATGTCTCTAGGTGCCATAGAGTTTGAGAAATCACCCATCAAATATATAGCGTGTTTTGGTCTTAGAGGCTCTTAAGGGACTACACTGAGGTGATTTCTCAGACTCTGTGGCACCTAGAGACATCTCATCAGATTTGAAACCTCCATGTCAGGGCCCTCTATGAAATCCTATCGTGGTTTTATCCATCTCCATTCGGTTCTATCATTGTCCTATTGTTTTCAAACGCACAAAATACTGCAGTCTAAGTCAGTGTAAGGTTGTCCATTGCCAATCACCTGAATAATATAGGTGGTTCATACAATATAGGTGGTGAAATGATAATTTTTGTTTGTTGTTCCTTTCTAATATTTAATTTCTCTTAGCTTCACTTGGCTTCGAGAATAATAAATTCTCTACTGACAGTGCCAACCACGTGAAGGTGGAAGCTTTTTTGGCACCACTAACCTACATAAACATGTTAGTAAGCAATTAAATAGAATTTTAAATCATACAAAATTTAAACAAAATCATTTAAGTAAATATTCAAATTAAATTCATGAAGAACATACCTTTGCAAATTCAATCCAATGAACCGCAAGGATCAACTCTACTCTTGACAGTAGCAAGAATTGCTTCATGATCTGATTCATGAACCTTCCACAGATTCTTGTTTAATGGCCGACCTCAATATTTGATCAATTTAATATTTGTTGCAAGGACCAAATGTGAATAGTGAAGTATCTTTCGATGTACTTCATAGTCTTCAAACAACCAAATGTTTGATTTTTTGATAGGATATCATTGAAGCCAAGTTCCAGTGACTACCACTGACCCAGTGGGATACTCAAGGTCTTCACCATCAATGACTGTGGAAGTAAATTTTTTTCCCCTCTACACAACGAGACAAGAAGTAGTTTGTTCCCTCTTCGTTAAATTTTGTCACAATAACTGCAAAAACGTGCCCTACATCACAAAGTAAAATTGTTCAGTCAAATTTAAAATACATTAAGAGTTGACCATTTAATAATTTATAAATTTAAAACATGGCATGTACATATATGTATGTATCTTGTTGCACTAAATCAGAGACTTGGTCAAAGTCAGGTGATGTTGTCATTTGATCTGAAGACCCTGCAAGTTGTAATGCTCATGGAACTTGATGTGTGTCGAGTGGAATTAGAGGTCTACAAGTCCATTCATCCACCCACTGTTGTGACTCACATTCATTCCACGCAAAATCAATGCATGATATACAAAAACATGCCATGCACCTAGTATAAATAGTCCAAGCATTTGCATCTGAACTACGGAATGAGTGCATATCACTTGATCCTACAACTGTCATACAATCTTCAAATTTTGCCAGATGTTGTTCCTCTATCAACCAAAAATATCTACGAACCGTTGATCTCTCTTGAGATTCATGGCCCATATTCTTGACACACCAATCAACAATGTTTTTTGCATCTGTAAATTTAGCACCATCCTTGAACTTTAACTCTTCTCTTGCAAGTGCTCTTTTCACACATGCTCCTGCACCATCATGCTCTCCTTTTCCATGCCCTGCCTCAGTAAAACTCTAGATATGTTGTACATTTGTTTCTTTATGCATCCTTTTTAGCCAATAAAACATTTGTGCATTCTTGAATTGTGATGTGCAGTTGTCCGACCAAATGTAATGTTGATCGAAACTAATGTTCCTCTCATTCAAGTTTGCATAAAACACCTAGAAACACCCTTGTACATATTCTGTAGAATGTGTCTGATCATCACTGATGTAGAAATGATACTCTCTTAATATTTTTTGATTTTTCTCAGTGCTTTCTGGAGAGTGCATGAATGCTATATGCACAAAATAGTAACTTGCACTGAGTTATAATATTGAGACTGAACCTCCATTTGTGGCTGCAATGTGTAATTCTCTGTGAAGTCAACTACTGAAACAATAGTACCAAGTGGGAATGTGTCCTTTCTTAACTTGAATTGTTCATCCAACCATCGAGCTCTATGTGTGTGCCTTGCATACTCATAAAAAATTTCTCTCTGAATTTGACCATATATTCTGATACAGGTAATTGTTTTGTAACAAGCTCACACCTCTTAGATTCTTTTCCATCTTTTAATTGATATGCCACCGATTTATATTTGGTGAAACCAACCAATTATTTTCCTATTGAATCTGTACTCTCCTCATGGATACAAATTTTCAGATTTGGCAAGCCACCACATACATTGCACGTTCCATCCAAACATGCTTTGTTATAAAAAAATTGTCTAGTTGATTTTTCACAAAATATTGTCGGAATAAATTCCCTTGAAGATTTTGGTGGGACATTTAATCCACACTCCTGCAACATGATGTCAGTATGCAAAACACGATGTATTTGACACAAAAACATCATAATGCATTGAAAATTCAACATGATGCCTACAACAACAAGTGGTACGTGAGTGATTGATTTTCACATAAAAGGGTTTGCTCATTTCAAAGAATCTTTGGCTAATGTTAATTTGTGGATTTTCATTCTTAAACTTAGAGAACAATTGTGTTTGAGTCATATCTAAGAAATGTTTTGCACACGATTCACGATTACGAGAACCTATTCTTCTTTTTATTGTATCTCTTCTATTCGGTGACACCCTTGTGTTCTCATTCCAAAATTTTACAATTAATTCTTTTAGAATATCAAATGTATTCTTGTCTTTTCATGGAAGTCTGCTAGAGAAATCCCAATAGTCAGTGTTATTGACTGACTCAAGACGTTTACATCTCTCTATTGCTTTCATTAGTGTTTTTCTGTTTAGCTTCAAAGCACTACTTGTTTTTCTAATCAAGCGTTTATTAACTATTTTATCACTTACTATACAATTAGTAAGTGCACATCGTGTAGCATTACTATCTTTGGTGCGTCTTTTTCCACCTACAGTTTGGTATGCTTTATGTATGTTTTCAACAATTGACGCATTTTGATCAACAACATTAGATGTTCTTAACCCCAGGGTCTTCATTATAGGTCTCATCTTAATTAATTTCATCAATGTAACAAATAATTGACATCTTTGTGTGTCATTTAAATTCTCAAAGTAATTATCAAATTCCAAGCTTTTCTTTCCACTAGACATTTTTTAGGCATTGGTTTTATAATGTTTTCATCAATTTCAATTAAGTGAATTGGTTTCTTTGCAAAATGGAAGGAGGTGTTCTTAGAGGTGAAATTTGTTTACAAGGTTACTTTCTTCATTTAGTGTTTTCATAAAAATTTCGGGGTTAACATTTGGATTCTCAAGTAAAGGGTTCAACAATTGGATTCATCAATTTTTCATCCATACCAACATTTTCATTCAATTCAATATCATTATTCATTGCAAAATCATTATTCTCTACATTTTCATTATGTATTTCATCCTCATATTCTAATACATTAGCTACATTTGATATAGTAGATGTACCTTTACCCTACACGATGTTTGTGTGTTCTCTTCAATTTATTTATTCTCATCTCTTCCAATTGCTCTGGTGTCTTTTCACTTTCCAAACTCGAATTTTTTTCCCATGGGTTAACATTTGGATTAGGGGACAGGTAAGGGTTGGGGTAGGATGGCGACAATATAGAGGAACAATTGGATTCACAAGTTTGGTCATACACAATTTCATAAGATGAAAGAGTAGGTTCATCCATACCAACATTGAGGTTTTTTCAATTCATCAAGTTAAGGCAATTCAATGGAATGGAATATCATTATTCATTGCAACATGCAAAATCATTATTCTCTACATTTTCATTATGTATTTCATCCTAGGATTCTAATACATTAGCTACATTTGATATAGCAGATGTACCTTGCCCTGCAAGAAGTTTTTGCATTCTCTATAAAATTTCTTTATCCTCATCTCTTCTTTCAATTGCTCTGGTAGTTTATCTTGTTCTTGACTTTCCTTAGTTGTCCTTAGCTCGAATTTTATCACCCATGATTAGAAAAAATCAACTAGTGGGGTAGGCTCCCCTTAACCCTTTTTTACCTCTAGTAAAAAAATGAACTACTAAAAAATCATGCAAGAATGTACAGAAAATTACAGACTAAACAGAATGTATGCAGAATTCCCGTGAAAGAGATGAAAGGGACATTGGGGGGCACAATATATAAACAAAAAATAATGCACACTACGCGTATAACGCGTACGCATTATTATTTTTACCTTTTCCAACACATTCCTCAAGGCTTGGGATCTAGTTTGGATCCCCAATCCTGAGGCATGGACCTGCACAAACACAACAAACTGCATGTTTTTGAAGAAACACAAAAATCCAACTTCCATCATGATAAATCAACATCAAATGATTGATTTGTTTAAAAAAATTATGCCACGACGTAAAGTAGAGTTTCTTCTTTGTATAAATATTATTTTTCAATTTTTCTAACAAATATAACGTTTCCATATTATTTATTTTCTTAACTATGCCTTTTTATAGCTATTTTTTGAAGTTTAAACATGTCTATATTTTTTCGTGTATCTTTTTTTTACTCATCAAAATTGAATAATTTTTTTTAGGCACAAACTAGGCATAATTCTATACATATTGCAAAAAAAAAATCTAATTTTTGATATTTTTTGAGGTAGTTAAGGGGGGGCACGGTTCGGAGCTCTGGTATTTTTAAAAACATAAAAATTTATGTACTAGAAAAATCATAAATTAAAAAATATTCACTAAAAAAATCTAAAATAAATTCTAACACAAACTAGATGCTCCTAGCTATCTTTCTACTAAATGTTTTTCAAAAATACTAAATGGTGCTCAAAAAATGGTGGGGGCACGAAAGTCACTCTATTATGTGTTTTAACAAAAACAAGAGCACATGTTGGTATTTTAGTTGTTTGACCCACTTAAACTTATCTGTTTTCAATAAAATTTAGTAGCTTAGAAACTAGACTCAAAATTCTACGATTCATATTTCTACAACATCTTCCAATTTTGAGTGTAACTATTTCAAAAAACTCATACAAGTTGAAGTTTTTTATTTTTCAGAAAAATGCGTCCACTTAAGACCTAGTCTTCAAAGGTACATGCAACTCTAGTGCTACTTCCATGACACCCATCTGTGTCATATAGATATTCCAAACGTTTTATCAATCATTATTATTAGATTATCAGAGTTGTATTCTCATCTTTTCATGTGAAGTTTGCTAGAGAAAGCCCAATATTCAATTGTAGGAGTTAATTGACACAAACATTTATTCTCAATTAGCTTTATGTTTATGTTTGATATGGGTTTAGCTATCTTAAAAAACTTGTTTTTCTAATAGCATTTCTTAACTGTTTTGTCACTTAATATTGAATTTAAGTGTACATCGTGTATCATTACTATCTTTGTAATCTTTTGCCATTATAATCTAGTGGTTAATTTGTGTTTATTAATTCCCTGTGTCATAAATCATACAACTCGATGTATATTCGGCAATGTATAATATGATCAACATATTAGATTTCTTAACCCCAGGGTATTTATTGTTAAGTCGGTCATAGTGTCAAGTTTTACAAGTATCAAAATGGTTAATCTTCGTCAAAATGGAAGGTGGTGTATCTTAGTAGGTGAAGCAATTCGTTGACATTGTGTTAAATTCACCACATTCAATATTACAAATTTCGGGGTTAACATTTGGATTCTCAAAAGGTTCAACAAATTCATATTCATATCAATCTTTTCATCCATACCAGACGTATTTTTGCTCATGTACCAATTCAATATCATTATTCATTTCAAAATCATTATTATTTACATTTGCATTATGTATTTCATCCCTATATTCTAATACATTAGCTACATTTGATATAGCAGATGTACCTTGCCCTGCACGAATTTTTTGCATTCTCTTCAATTTCTTTATTCTCATCTCTTCCAATTTATTTGGTGTGTTTTTCTTGACTTTCCTTTTGTCCTTAGCTCGAATTTTATCACCCATGATTAGAAAAAATCAACTAGTGTGATAGGGGACAAAATGAACTACTAAAAAATCATGCAAGAATGTATAGAAAATTGTAAACCAAACAAAATGTATGCAGAATTCCCGTGAAAGAGATGAAAGAGACGTTAGGGGGCCACAATATATAAACAAAGAATAATGTGTACGCGTTATGATTTTTAATTTTTCCAACAAATTCCTCAAGGCTTGGGATCCGTTTAGATCCCCAAGCTTGAGGCATGGACCTGCACAAACACAACAAACCGTGTGTTTTGCATAAAAACCCAAAAATCTAACTTCTGTCATGATAAATCAACATCAAATGATTGACTTGTTTAAAAAAAATTATACCAAGACGTAAAGAAGAGTTTCTTCTTTGTATAAATATTATTTTTCAATTTTTCTAACAAATACAAGGTTTCCATATTATTTATTTTCTTAACTATGCCTTTTTATAGCTGTTTTTTGAGGTTTAAACATGTCTATCTTTTTTCATGTATCTTTTTTTTTACTCATCAAAATTAAATAAAAGTTTTTTAGGCACAAAATAGGCATATTTCTATACATATTCAAAAAAATAATCTAATTTTCAATATTTTTTGAGGTAGTTAGGGGGGGCACGGTCGGAGTTCCGTTATTTTTCAAAACATAAAATTTGTGTACTAGAAAAATCATAAATAAAAAAATATTCTCTAAAAAAATCTAAAATAAATTCTAACACAAACTTTATGCTCCTAGATATCTTTCTACCAAAGGGTTTTCAAAAATACTAAATGGTGCTAAAAAATGGTGGGGGGCACGAAAATCATTCTATTATATTTTTTAACAAAAACAGGAGCATATGTTGGTATTTTAGTTGTTTGACCCACTTAAACTTATCTGTTTTCAATACAATTTAGTAGCTTAGAAACTAGACTCAAAATTCTACGATTCATATTTCTACAACATCTTCCAATTTTGAGTGTAACTATTTTTAAAAACTCATACAAGTTGAATTTTTTTATTTTTCAAAAAAATGCGTCCACTTAAGACCCCCTTTTGGCCCCCCAACTTAGTGCACTTACCCCATAACCACCCATCTTGTATATAATAAGGTGATCTCATTATAGATTGATTACACAGTTGATTTTAACATTCATGTGAGTGATATGAGAAAGCTAATAGAGAAATAGTAGGAGTGTTGGGTGAAATTTTATTCTCAATAAATATAAGTGATTTTGAGCGGGTTTTTTTATCTTCCAAAGTTTTTCCACTTATATTTTGTGTCACTGTGCTCATTGAATTTTTGTACATGGTGTTTACATTTTGTAATCTGCATTATAAACATCTTAATTTGTGTTTTTAATTACTGCATAAATCATAAACTATAATATTCGGCAATGTGTATTGTGGATATATAATTTATAACATTATTTATCCCTTAAATTTCCTAACAAGTTTTACCTGCAACAATGGTCTATCCATTAGGCGTGGCTGTATGATATAGGACATGCAATATTTGACCCGGTTAAATGCCACCACACTCAATATTGACATTCCTATACTGACCAAAATTACAAATTCATATGCACTTGTTCCCTTTTCTTCCATGTACCCCTAATAATGTTTTCATCTCTTTTCATATGCCACATGGAAAAGAAGGATCCATAAAATAATAAAGATCTTCACAATTTTTTAAGCTCTTGATTAGGAAATTTTGATTTGCCTCCCCATTTTAAACTCATTTTCACCTTATTATTTCATTATATAATATGAATTCTGTGGTGATCAAAATATTTTTGTATAAACTAATGTCTTCATAATTTATTCATACTTGTTATAAATCCAAGCCTTGGAAATATTTCATGATGTTCAATAAGACTATCAATTTAGGAATTTCATGATCAACCAAACATAATAAGATAACCTTGTGACCTTTAACCCAAGTTAGGATCAAAACTTGACTAGCAAGAATGGATTTCACAAGATGAAGTGTTTAAACTCAAAATTCATTTTAAGGATGATAACGGAATCAAAATAAAAAATTTTCAAACAATATGATATTTTTCATGATAATAGGTCAATATTGTATACAAATTCTTGCCCCTACTGTATGGTCATGCGCAGGAGAAGTTTCAAGTTATAGTTTCAATTGCATGGCACTTTCAAGTCCAAGTACCCTTGTTCCATCATCCAAGTCACCTAGTTTTTTCCAAAATCATCTGTAATCAGCTAAGTGCACTAAATCCCATGTATTTTTTCATTTGTATCGTATCACGTACATTTGTTACAAGTATTGATCCATTTTTTTTATATTGAATGGTTAAAATTGGAAGTTAATTAGTCAAAATAACCACATCTAGCTCTTATTTCATTCCTTGTTGGATTATAGTGTAAAACTCCTAATCAAATCTTTAAAAGGGTGAAAACAAGATGTATGCAACATAAGGGTTTAAATGAATAAAGAGGTATATGAAGATAATTATTCTACATATATAGAAATTTATCTTAGAAACTTTATATTTTTAAAATATTTTTCATTTTTACTATTTGTAACTTCACTCCCAATGAAACATTGATGTGGAGGGGAGAGAGCTTCGACATTTAGGAATAGAAAAAGGTTTTTAGAATGGATTGTGTGAAAAAATGAATAGAGGACACTAATAGGGCTGGAGATTAGCTGAAAAAAATAATTATATGTAAACATTTCATTTTATATTAATTATTTAAAATATATATAATCAATTCAATTGAGAAAAGTAATGCATTAAAGGGTTATGAAGTAAGAGTCCACGTAGGGTTTTCTGTAACACATTGTATGGGTTGATGAAACCTAGAAGAGCTCACTCACAAATTAATTTGGAAGTTTGATATAAGTTAATACAATTATGTCTTCTTATTTATATATATTTTTATATTAATTATTAATATATTTAATTTAATCATATAACTCTTTTCGTTGAAGTGCACTACAAGCAACACACACACAAAAGAAAGTAAATGCAATATTAAAACCATGGGATGCATACACATACCTTTAATGAGTGGGCCCATAATAATCATTTTGTGCCAGTAAGACATGTGGTGTTTAAATAGTTGAGTTAAGTAAATTATAAATTAAAATTAACATACTTTATAAAAAAGCATTATGTATTTGCATGTCAAAATAAAATGGGAGGATAAAGAGCGAATATATGATGATGAATATGAGAAGGAGAATGCGGATGAAGAAGAGAATGACGAAAATAAAGTGGATCATGATCAAGATCAAGACTAAGATTGAGATCAAGAGAAGCAAGGGAATAAGGAGGATTATGATGATCACTACAATATAAATAGGATGTAGCTCTATATGTATTTGATTTGTAATTTGGAAACAAACTTTCAATACTTCCTCATAATCGTAGTGTTATATATTATTGTATACAACCAATTGGAATCAAAATATTATTTTCTTTTCAATTATATATGGCATCTGGATATTTTATTAATATTAAATATTATAAAATATTTAATGTAATTAATATCTTAATACTGAATGACCAATAATCTTAAATAGTTTTTTTTTTTTTAAATCTAACTTAATAAAAATTGTAAGTGTGTGTGTGTGTGTGTGTGTGTGTGTGTGTGTGTGTGTGTGTGTGTGTGTGTGTGTGTGTGTGTGTGTGTGTGTGTGTGTGTGTGTGTGTGTGTGTGTTATCAAATGGATTTTGTGTCATTTTTGTGCCACCTAATAGTGATGTAAAAGTGAGGCACGCAAAATTGTTTGAATTCGCTTCATTATTTTATCACTTTTGTGGAACTCAGAATCACATTATTTCTTTAAATAAAAGCAACCAAAAACAAAAAAAATCAATTGCTGATGCAATGTTGACCCTAAAAATAACATTTTTTGCACTTTATGTACTAGTGTTTGGGATAACGATGTTTGTCATATTTTGTGTTTAAATTCTCAGACCAAAGACTATTTTATTATTAGATGCTCTTCTTATTTACGAGGTAAGAGAATAATTTTATTTATTCTTCAAAGATTCACTTGGATTTCTCCATATGAACTCCAAACACTCGTAACGTATGGAGACGACAGATGCTTAGGCACCTTCATAAAAGAGATGTTCAACTTTTGTCGTGTCAAACTTTCCATACACAAGCCCCTTATGGAGGCTTGGACTAGATTAAATACTTATTACTACTATCCATCTCACACCATCGTAGGAAGAGGACACATGGATACATTCCAAGCTTACATGGTAGGTCTGCTAGGTGTCACAAACTTAATTATTTGCATGACCTCACATCCATCACTTTGAGTTTTAGAATTATTTCTCCAGAGCAATATGTTTCATATGACTGCATGAGACCTTTTTTTCCTTGAGTGTATTATTTGTGTTAAAGTGGAAGTTTTGAGATACACTTTTTAAGTGTAATTTTCTTTTTTGTATTCCTCAAGATATGTAATTGTGATCCCTCTACCTTCTTTAAATTATAACTTTGTAGTCCCATCTTTAATAAGAATATATATATATATATATATATATATATATATATATATATAAACTATATTATATTATATAAAATTTAAATATAGTTAAACATGTACCCAAACATGTGATTGTACTTAAATGCACTTATTATCTTTGATATAAAAATAACATTTCTTTTTAGATTTTTGGCAAAAGTTTAAAACTATGAAATTTTTTGAATGTACAACAATTTGAATTGTAAATGAGAATTTACCACATATATATGAAGTTCTTGTGATTATATTATGATTGCAAAATAATCCACAATGTACTTACAAATGACGTATAAGATCCTTGAATCACATGAACTTTAATTATTGTGAACAAGGAAAAATCACATATAAATGAAGACAAATGAATAAGAAAATGATTATACCTTTGTTGTAATGATCTTGCAAACCTCATATAAGATTGTGGAAGTGTTTAGACTTGTGTTGATCTTGTAAATTTTGATTTGTGGATGCTCTTGATTCAATCTCCAAACGGGGATGCAAATGCTACAAGCAGTTTTCACAAGGATGCGGGAAAACAATTAGCAGCAATTGGATGTAATTTGCTCAAAGCTTTAGGGATGGATTTATAAAGGAAATGGTCATCTTCTATAGTTGAGGGCGAGGCCACGAGAAGTGGATCTTGAGTTGAATTTTCTCCACAAGTAATAATTATAATTACCCGAAACAGTAATATGGCCATGTGTGTGCAGTTGCAGCTTTGCAAGGGCAATCACTATCTTTGAATTCATCCAAGAAGTGGTTGTACATACATTATTGCTACCCCCACATTTGTAGGATTCTAGAAGTAGAGTGAAGTGGAGCGTGAACAGATAATTTGATTTAATTAAATAACTAAATTAATTAGTATTTAATTGTGAGGGAATAATTAACCATTTATTTAATTAAATGTTTAATTATATTAGCTAGGAGTGCATAGGAATTAATTTAATTAATTTTAAAGACATAATAGAATTAAATTATTTAATTATAAGGGGTGGGAATACAAGTTAGGAAATATAATTAAATTAATTAATTATAAAAGAGTATTTAATCAATGGAATTAATTTAAATAATTCCAAAGGGTGGCATTGTGGTAGGATAGGATTAATTTAATTAATTCTAATTAGAAAGCAACGAGATAAAAATATGTATGTATTTTTAGGGTGTATACATTTCCCCCTCTTTAAAGTGTTATTGTGAAGTAATAGTGCTTTAAAAATAGTAGACGCATACAGATTAGAGAGTTGAATGCGATGACACATTTAGATGCCCCAACAAGATAGGATGGTAAGGGAATGTCTGCTCAATTGGGTGGACGATGCAGCAAAATGGTGCACAACTGTTTGATAAGAGGAGAACAGATGAGTGAACAATATAGGAAGGAGCGTGCTCGTAGCATGAGCGCCATTTAGAGAATGCAAATATAAGAGAAACCTTATTTTGCTTTTGCACAATAAGATTGTCACCATGATTATGAAATAATCAAGATGGGTAACCCATATGAGCGTAAACAAACACACACAAAGTAAAGAAAAGATAAAAATAAAAACAATCCCAATATGAAAAGTAGTTACAAGCATCTGGGTTATAAAGGAACCAAGATGTTATCACACTACTTGCAATTGGTCAAAAAAGGTAAACATCGACAATGCAACTCAACTTTGAAAAAGGAGACAATCAGATATGCCCCTAATGTGTGCCACAATGAATGATTAAACAGATGTAAATTCCCCCAAGGTGGGAATAATATCAAACTGAATAATGAAGTAAAGGTACTCCTCGTGACACTCTTGTTGGATCCATTTTACAAATGATCTGAAAGAAATTTCCCCAAGTGAAGTTATATCACGAAGGAAAAATAATTTTGTGACTTGCCCCAAATAGAGTTAGTGATCATGCAAAGGGAAGAAAGTGATAGTTGTAAGATTAGAATGATCACTAGGGTAGTAGATAAAGGTGTGACTCTATCGAGATTGTGTTGAAATATTGAAAGATTCATGTCAAGGGTTTTCCAATTGTAGGATGTTGATGAAAAGTGAATGTTTGTTCGTAAAATTTTATGATTTTCTAATTTTGTTTGAATTTTTGAAAAAAAAATTAATGGTTTTACAATTTTTTGAGAAACAAATACAAAGAAATGTAAAAAAACCTGAATATACAATAAAAAGGAAAACATGCAATGGCTTATTTAATAATCTAGGAGGAAAACACAACACGTGCAAGCTGTCAGAGACCCAAAACAAACATGCAAACAAACCCAATATGAGCAGTTTAGAACCACACCAAAGTTATATGTGAACTAATATGCAAAAAAAATTCCTACAATTGGTCTAAAATAAAGATAAACAAAGTACAATAAAATAATAAACTAAAAGAAGCAAAATCATCATCATAATGTTGACAAACTGCAACAATACAACACAATTTGTAATAACAACATCTAATGACACTCTGAATGTGTTCCACATTGAAGAAATAGAGAGATTTGAATGCCCTCGAGTGATAGCTTAGAACAAGAGAGGATTGTATCGGGTCAAAGAGCATAGTGATGCTTAGATACTCCAAAAGATACTCTTGTCGGATCCCCTTGAAGTTTGATCTGTATTGGATTAAAATGTGAAATCCAAATGTGCCCCAAGCAAAGTTATATTGTGAAAGGGTAAATGATTTCTTTCCTCGAGCATAGATATACACCACTGGAAAGAAAAATGATTATTGAAAGATGATCTGGAACAATCATGAGGAGTGCCCTCAAATGGAAAAATCATTGAACTATGTTATGAAGTTGTTGAAATTTGGTCAAACATTATTTGAATGTTTTGATTTTGACAGTTTTATTTTGCTTTTAGATTTTGGACAGTTGTATACTTTTTTGGAGTTTTGAACAATTTTATATTGTTTTTTTGTTTTGCGAAACATATTTGAATGTTTTTTTTAATTTTTGAAGCATAGTTGAATGTTTTTTTGTAGTTTTGAACATATTTGAATGTTTTTGGGTGTTGGAAACATATTTGAATTTTTTTTGTATTTTTGGAAACATATTTACATGTTTTTGAATTTTGTGGAAACATATTTGAATGTTTTTTTGAATTTTTTGAAACATATTTGAATGTTTTGTTTTTTTAACTCAGTAAAGGGTTGCACAACTGAAATGCAAGTGAAAACAATTAGAAGCATTTCATTCAATTGGTGGAAATGTAGATGATGTAAAGATAGGATGTCTCACTCCACTCGTGACTCCACACAACTAGGAAGATGTAAGGGCTCATCACCAAGAGCCAAGAAGGACATGATAACAAGGTGAATAGTGATATGAAAGTGAAGATAATGGATGCTACGATACAAGGTATAACAATGATCCATGTGAGAAGAAGGTAACTCATCTTTAGTAAGTATTATCCGACTGATTTCAAGATTATTCCACTTTATAGGTTTTGACTCGAATTAGATCTGTAGATGGCCTATTGATTGGAAAAATCAAGTTGAAGGAACTATTATCTCTCTTAACATGAGCAACTAAATTACTTCTTGGGATGTTTATGATTAAGCACTTTTGATTCAGATTTAATCAAGGCTTTATTGATTAGTTGTTGTTGTGAAGGAACCCCTACATGTTGCCCCATGTCACCAGTAAGAGAAAATGGCTCAACACTGAAGAAAAAATGTAGGCAAGTAAGGACATCTTCCTCTATTCCCACTCTCATACTACTAGTAAGAAGTATGGGCTCATCACCGAAGACTATGAACAATGAAATGTGTGATGATTGATTTTTTATTATTTTTGTATTTTTAGGTTGATTTTTCCTTTTATTCCAATTATGTGCTTCTTGGGAAGGAACATTCTACCCCCAAGTCTTAGCTGCGTGCGACTAGTAGGACATAAGGATTCAACACCGTGGACTGAGATGGATTATCAATAAGGTCCGGGTAAAGAAGTTTAGTGCTTTCTGTTAAAGACAAAGCTTGTTTGAAAGGGGAAGTTTTCCATTAGTAAGCTTCGAGACAAAACCATAGGTAAAAATACCTAAAATGGTAAAAACCATAACAAATATGAAACACATGTAATGCCCAATAGGAACAAGGTTAACCTGTGTCATGATAGGTGAAGAATGCAAAGATATGATAATGGTATGATTAAGATATTTGCCAACAGATGGAATGCTTAATGTTATTCACTCTTGATTTTTTGCCTTTTATTTTCAAACAATGCTTTAATAAGAATAGGTTTAATATGGAGTTTTATTTTATTTTTATGCTTTTGAATTTTGACGAATGAGATATTGCAATGGAATCATCATGAGAGATGTCCATGTTTATGAAAATGGAATAGTCATGACTTAGGAGACTTGGGTAGATGAAATCCAAGTCAAAGGAGAGGATCGAAATATTTTTTATCAATGATAGATGGAAGTAGTATGAATTTACGAGAATTAGGCAGACAAAATCCAAGTCAAAGGAGAGAATCCTAAGATTCAATGAGTCCTGAGATACGAGACTTAGGCAAATAAGGTTTAAGTCAAAGGAGAGAATCAAACGATTCGATGATTCCTGGGATACGTGACTTGGGCGGGCAAGGTCCAAGTCAAAAGAGAGAATCCTAAGATTCGATGAGTCATGAAGTATGAGACTTGGGCAGACAAGGGCCACATCAAAGAATGTTTGATTAGATAAGTCTTTGATAGGATCAGAATACCTATGTGATGTTAGAAGAGGAATTTTAAAGAGGGGAATATGTTGATATTTGAATATTTACATGTGAGTGAAAGAGTGCGAGGAAAGAAGGATTGATCTCTAGATGTACACCTGAAGCTCCTTATAGGCTGTAGAGATTAAATATTCAATGATGATCCTTTGAGGCAATAGATTGATGGTTTTCATGATATATTTGTGATTATATATTGAAAAGGTGTTATAATTATATTCTTAGTTATATATACTTCTTGGAGTGTACGCATGTATATTTCTTGAGAAGTAAGGTTCATCGTTGATGAGATTCCTACAAGAGTGATTGTGTAAGGGATTGCAGACATGAAAGGTTGCATTTTTGCAAGTGTCCAAACTTGGTGTGGTTGTGTTGCTACAACAAGACTAGAGATATTAGGAATATAAGTCGAGAGTGAAAGAATAGAATCAATTTCAATGGTGCTTGATGATTGACCCTCTTCTATAGTGTCTACAAGTATATCAAGGGTTAAAAGGGAGTCTTGAAGTATCGTCAAGCTCCTCTTGAATGGTAGAAGTTTTTTGTCTGAAATAGGGTTAATGTCTATTTGGACTGTACAAAGAAAAATTTAAGAAGAGAAAGATTGACTTTTATTGGGAGATACATGACCTTCGTTTTCATGATCTCATTGAGTGTTAGGAAGAAAATCTTGAGAAGAGATTGATTGATTTGGAGGGAGAGATCTATGACTTTCATCATCATCATCTCGTTAAGTGTTAGGAATAAAATCAGTATGTATAGAAGTGGGGACAATAGTCAACTATTCATTAAAATTTGTGGAAGTTGATGTATCTTCAGTTTCTATAGATTTTTCGTTGAGCTCTATAAAGATATCTTCATCATTAATTAATTCTTGGACATAATTCTTAAAATGCACACATTTATTTGTTGAGTGGCCATCAATGCGATGAAAATCACAATATGTATGAGGTCTATACCAGTATGGCTTAGGTTCTCCTTCAACCCAAGGTCTAGTAAGTTGATATTTTATCATCCTAACCTCTTTTACTTGTTGAAAGACACTATAGAGAATTTATCCAAGGGGTGTAAATTGTCATTAACTTTGTGCAAAGTGGTGTCTTCACTAGGTTGGATTTTTGGTTGATTACTCATGCATGTTTGTACATTAAGATTATTTGTAACACAATCATTGATGATATTGTAATTGCAGTTGACATACCAAGATTGATCAGGATGAATGCTAGGGTTGTTGTTCTTGTTATGATTGTGATTGAAGTTTAAAGAAAAATGTTTGACGAACTTCTCCAAGAGGTCCGTAAAGTTGGTGATAGATCCCCTTGGAAAGTGTAAGAACCATTCCAAATCTTGTCCTCCTAGACTTTTAGGAAAAGGGGATCATTTTTGCCCTTGTATTTGTAGAATTTGGGCGTCTTGAAAGAGTTTGGAAAGGGTGCGTAAGATGTCCATGCCGAAATGATAAGGACATAATTCATTAGATTTGAATTGTTTACGTTGTTTTTAATACCCATAATTGTTTCTTTCATCATTTTCCATTCTCAAGCAAATGATGAGTTGTGTGAATCCACCATTGTAATGAAAAATGGAGGAAATGCATAAAGGTGTGATGAAGAACTCACCCCTTAACAAAGTGAATGCTAAGATGGAAGAGGGGAAAAGGTTTGAAAGCTAGACCCTTAGCAAATTGGATGCTAAGGTGGAATAGGTGAAGACGTTTGAAATCTCGACCCTTAGTAAAATGAATTCTAACACGGAAGAGACGAAAAGGTAAGCAATTTACTCCACCTCTAACAAAGTGAATGCTCTAGAATGGAAGATATGATGAAACAATTGAACAATGTGCCCCTTAGCAACGTGAACACTAAGAAGGAAGCAAGATTGAAAATATTTGAGGTGTTTGAACCTTAACAATGTGAATGTTAAGATGGAATAAATGTGAAATGATGATATATTTGTTAGGAAATGAGGGATAAAATATGCAGAATAATCCCTCACATTATCACAACAATAGAAACTAATATGCAGAAAATATTACAGATCTCAAATAAAAGTGCATGATAAAATAACACAACACAAAGAGACAGTATTTAACGTGGTTCACCCAATTTGGGCTACGTCCACCAAGAATCACTTGCTCAGATTTTATTACAAGCCACTACTCTCTCAATACAATACCTAGATTTTTTTGGAGCTATGTTAAAAAAAATCTACATAATTCACACCCGAATTCAAAACACATCTGCAATGCTACATTATACCTACCATATGCATAAAACCATATAAGTAGACAACTTCTTAAGTAGTTTTACAAAACCGTGGGTATCAAAACCATGGGCCAAAACCGTATAAGTAGACAACTTCTTAAGGTCACTTATAAAGCGTGAGAAAAGAGCATACATGTGAACAAGATTTGATTAAGAAAATAAAAAAAAGTTAATTCCCCAAAATTACTTAAGAAAAATGATCATGTTTCTGATTTCAAAGATTGATTTGAAAGTGCAAGGAAAGATCTTATGCATGATCATTGTTATGTTTAGACAAAAACAAATAAAATTTGTAAAAATATTTCAAATATAAGCATTATTTTTATCAATTTGCCTTTATAAAACAAATATGGAAACCTACACACAAGATTGAGCAGTTTAGAGAAAAAAGATGAATCTAACATGCAAAAAAAATACAAGTGTTAGGAAAAATTAAATCATAAATTTTCTATAATTTTAAATTAAAAACTTATTGGTCCATTGCATAGTTCATTTCAAGATTTTTTCGTCAAAAAACGAAGTCATTTCGAGTTCGGGAGAAAAATTTATAGCTTCCGGAAGATGGTTACACTAGTGCACACAACGAAACGCTAACGCATGCAATTTAATGCACTAATGTAACAAATGATTTTTATTGCATGCGCTATCATTCAATTAGATGCGCTAGTGTTCAAGTGTGTGCGCTAGTGTCAAAAAAAATTATTTTTGTAACAATAGCATGTATACATTGACAAAAATGTGTGCACTTTGACGAAAACACAAAAAAAGTTAACGGTAGCGCATGTACTTACACACTAGTGCAAGCACATTAACACTAGCGCAATGATATTGCACGCTAACATCTATAGTTCTGGAAAATTAAAAAAATGTAAAAATGCAGTTAAAATACTAGTTTTTATTTTATTTTCAAGCTTTTGTGCTCCACCTGAGAGCCTAAAAAATTAACAACAATGTTAAATAAGCACAAGTAAAAAAGGGGAAGATTTAGATCACAAAATGATTAACTAAAATGAATGAAAGAAAATGTGGGTGTCCCACCACGCATACCAGAATGTAAACAAGGAAAAATCAAAGATAAATGAATACAAATGAATAAACATGATTATACCTTTGATGTAATGATCTTGCAAACCTCAAATAAGATCATGGAAGTGCTTAGACTTGTGTTGATCTTGTAATGTTTGACTTGTGAATGCTCTTGATTCAATCTCCAAATGGGGATGTGAATGCTACAGGCAGTTTTCATAAGGAAGCAGGAAACAAATTAGTAGCAATTGGATGTAATTTACTCAAAGCTACAGGGATGGATTTGTAAAGGAAATGACCAACTTTTATGGCTGAGGGCGAGGCCATGAGAAGTAGATCTTGGGTTGAATTGGCTCCATAGGTAATATGTTACACCCGCAAAAACGACATTCTAGGAACACGTTAAAACCTAACACTTAACATAAAAATTGTGACTAATTTTTTTTAAGTTATAAAAAGGTTAGAAGGGTGTTAACCCTTAGGATACCTTAAATTAACTTACACCACTAAACTCAACTTTACGATTGATAGGCCAGGTCGAGTTAAATGGTTAAAAAAATATTAAAATTACTTTACCTCTAAGTTCGATTAATTAAAAGTCACTTAGTAAGGTGCCCTAATTTAATTTACTTGGTTAATTGCTTTCTCCTCTTTGGTTAATGTTCAATCCAAAATGTTTGACCTTATACTTACTTGTTTTAGTTTCCTTATCCTATTTTCTTAAAGTCATTTCCATTAATTTCCTAAGGCATACTAAGAACTAACAAAGACTTTGCACCCCAAGGTAACTAAATGGCCTCATTCACCCATCTACCCATACCCTTAAGGATTTAATATAAACATTTAATAAAATACATTTCTACCAAATAAAAGTAAGATTGATCCTCAACCCTTGGATCAATCCAATTATGGCCACTAGATCCTAGGGTTCGCAACCAACCCTAAAAATCCTTAATCATTCTTATTAAAACCTCTTCTTACCCTATTCTCCTCATTTTGTCTATCTTCTTTTGTTAAAATTGCAAGTTGGAGAGAAGGAAGCGATGGGAGCAAGAGAGATAGAACTATGGAGGAGTTTACAAGGAGATCAAGCTTAGATTATTTTAAATTGTAGTTATATTGTTGTAATTTCTCCCATTCAAGGATTAAAAAGGGTTTTCTTTACCAATTTGATTTTATTTCAAGACTATTTGAATTTTGGGTTCTCTATTTGGGGCAAACCCTACCCCCATGAATATAAATGAGAAAAGATGTGTTTAATTACCATTTGTAGGTTTAATTATTTTATACAATAAGATTTGAGCATTATTTGCTTGCTGGTAATTTCTTAGTTAAATTTACAGCTTAAAAATTAGTATATACCAGTTAAAAATTTACACAAGCGTGGATCCGAGAAGTTTTGCCGTAAGTGACAGAACCGCTACCCAGAGTAGGTCGATGGTCCTGGGACTACCGCCTTACCTGGGTGACAAACCATGAATCGCCACCCTACGAAGCGACGGTTCTAAGACTGCCGCCTTGCCTGAGCAGCGGTTACGAGACCGCCGCTCTACACATGGCGGCGGTCTTGTTTCTTAGAGACAAAACCTAAAAATCCGAGACTTTCACAAAAACAAAGGTTACTGAAATGTTCTAAAATACATTCTGAACCTAATTTTACATGTCTAATTTTTTCATTTGCAAGGTTTAAATTCATTTACTCATTCCTATGGTAACAATTTACTCAATTTAAACATTTCTTATTTTGATAACAACAACAACAACAAGAGTCATTTCCATTTTATTTTCAACTAGTTTTCTTTGAATTCCAAGAGTAAAGGATAAGAAGATTTATATTGTAACTTCTACATTGTTACATTTTTTTTACTTACTACAACAATGGAATCATATCATTTATAACCATACACTTCAACTATTTGTTTCCTCCTTCCATTTTTCACTACAACATATATATTTAACATAGGTCTAAAATCAACTTTCTTATTTATTCAAATTTACTATGTACACATTTTTAACATCTTACAATTTCTATATTTTCTTTTTCTCTTTTACCATAAAGCAATTTCACAATGAAAGTAAACTTTCTTTTCCCATTGAGTATAAGATAATTTATTTTTAAAACCAAGGACTTCCTTTATCTCACAAACAAATAATACTTCAGTTAAAGACAATAACTTTTCTTTTCTATTTCACAAGACTAACTTTACAACACAAATCTTTTTTTCGTTTCTTTCAACATATAATACAACTTTAAGAACAAATATTTGAATGTCAACTTTCCTTCAAAATATCAATATCAACTGTCCTCCACTTGAAGTGGAAAATCATACAAGAATGTTAGCTAAAAATTGAATACAATATTACAAGTTCCTCCACTCTAAGTGGGAATAACACTATGGAAGTTTTATTACAAGAAGGATTTTCTTAGGGACTCCAACAAAAGCTACAAGATTCACAACACCAACAAGAGAGATCATTCATTATTTGCTTCAATACACAACAAAATGGGGCGGAGAGGCAACACTCTCCACCTAGCCAAAATATCCAATGAGGAGGAGAAGCCATCATCCTAATTGACCCCTGAGCCCCAACCACATTATAATGAGAGTTGAATCCAACACATGGCAAAAAAAAGCTTACAGAACACAACACCAAATATTTCACAACCATTCCAAGCACATTCAACTCAACTACAACACAAGAAGGAAAGAAAACCGAAATAAACAAGGCTTAAAAATGAAAGCCAAAGGAGACAAGAATCTATGGGAAGGCCACTAATTCCACCCCAATGGGAAATGGGTACCCACCTTAAAACGTCTAATGCATATCTCAAATCCCTTACATAATATTACGCCTCCCTCAAGTACCTCTTATGCCTCTCAAATTAAATGCTCTAATACCTCCCTCATTCCCTTATACCTCACTCATACAAGAATAAGTAAGAAATGAAAGCATTCCTTGTCTAAGGTTGGCCACCCAACCCAAACTCCTTCCAAAACAAGAAATAACTCTAATTCCTCCCTACATGAATTCTTCCCCATAGTCCCCTTTCCTAAACCAAACTTAGGAAATCTACCCAAGCACCCAACAAGCATTCCAAAACACTCAAAAACAAGACAAGCACATAAACACAAAATAAAGGAATACACATAAGTAAGAGTAAAGCTCCTACCTTTCCATAGTAAAGCTTGTTAAAATAGTCAATCTCCAAGCTTCTTCAAACCCAAGAAATCACCAACAAAGCTCCAACCAAGACCACAATCTCTCCAAAAATCCTCTGACTCCCCGAAAGTTCAAGAGCAAAAAAGAATCAAGCAATCACCAAACAAGAAAAAAAAACTTCAATACATAGAAAATGAGAGAGATGAGGGTGAGGTGGCTCCATGTAGGATGCCACATTACTCATCCTCAACTCCACCTCACAAGTCAAATCTCAACCACAATGCACCATAAATTGGTGGATAAGTGGAACGACAAGTTACTTACATACACAAATCCAAGCACATAGCCTCTACAGGACAAAATTAATTACAAGAAAGAAAGTGCAATAAATATTTTACCTTTTTATCTTCCCAAAACACATAATGGGGTCTAATTTTGACCCTCGCAATCCATAGGTAGGGTTGGCATAGCAATTTAATAGGTGTGGGATAAGTTTAACTTGTCCTAGAAGCCTTCTAAATTGGCCCTTAAGGCCAAATTCGAATTTCCATGTAGGGGTAGAGTGTACAATACTTAAGATCCCAAGAATTCAATATACAAAACAAAATCCAAGGGCCATCTAGCCTAATAAATGATCTTCTTTTTGGTCACATATATAATTAGTTTAGGAGAAGATTAAATTAAATTTTTAATGAAAACACTTAGACCCATTAAGATAAAGGGGAAAGAATACATCATTTTCTAACTAATTAAAACAAGGAAATTACATCACCTAAAAATCACATACGACATAAAATAAAGGAAGTAAATAAAAGACAACACATAACCCCTTTGTCATAATTTTCCCCTAACAATAATTCAACACACATAAAAAAATACATGTTGCCATGGTGACCCCTTGTTGAATTCACCTAGAATTCCAATGCGGTTGGTCTACAATCCCCCCAATGTTTGTTGTGAATATATTTACCTGTAAAACGCATAACACCTCCTTCAGCCTTGTGGCCGCATCAAAACACCCAAAATAAAATGTGTAGTATAAATCCACAATCATCTATGTATGCATCAAATCATCATCTAGGAAATTACAATATCATTTACAATTTCTAACAACATCTCTATTCTACATTTCATCCATGTTGAAATGATCACAACATCAGTTCAATTATCAAGGCCTACTCAGTGCGATGAAAATATCGCATATAAGAAATATATATAACCATGTCAATAGAATATCATCATCAATACAAAATGTCTCTAATAATCCAAACACATCATATATGAATCGAAATCAACAGTCCAGTATCTCTAACATCTAACATCATACTAAATCAAAAGGCTACAATAATATCCATAAGTATAAACGACATTATCGAAATCAATAACAAAAGGGTGTCGAAGGGAAGTGGGCACTACATAATAATTATAATTACCTGAAATAGTAAGATGACCATGTCTATGCAGTTGTAGCTTTGCAGGGGCGATCAATATCTTTGAAGTCATCCGAGAAGTGGTTGCAAGTAAATTATTATTGCCCCCACCTTTCTAGGCTTCTGGAAGTGGAGTGAAGTGGAGCATGAGTAGATAATAAAATTTAATTAAATAACTAAATTAATTAGTATTTAATTGTGAGGGAATAATTAACAATTTATTTAATTAAATGTTTAATTATCTTAGCTAAGAGGTTGTAAGAATTAATTTAATTAACTCCAAAGACATAATAGAATTAAATTATTTAATTCTAAGGGGTGGGAATACGAGTTAGGAAATAGAATTAATTGAATTAATTCTAAAATAGTATTTAATTGATAGAATTAATTTAATTAATTCCAACGTGGGACGTTGTGGTAGGATAGAATTAATTTAATTAATTCTAATTGGATAGCAATGGGATACAAATATGTATCTATTTTTAGGGTGTCTAGAATTATAAGATCCTAGGTGGCCATCACTAAGTGTTGATTCTTTGAAAAACTCTTTTGGGTGCTTATTTTAAATCTACACAAGAAACAATATAATAGTTGAATTAAAAGAAGAGTAAAAACACATCTACATAAACTTTTCAAAAGACTCACAAATTTAGATATCAAGAACTACATATGCTTTATTTCATCCTTTCAAAGGGTCTTCACTTTGTCTACAAAACTTTAATTAAATATGAGTTTGATGTTAATTTACTTGCTATCTAAGAACAAAACCCTCAATTCGTATCACACAAATTGTTCGACTTTGTTCTATATTATGTATGATAACAATCATAAGTTAGAGAGGTTCGTGTGGTGATTTCTAGATTATAGGTAATATTTATAGTAGAAATAGAAATTTTCACATAATTTTAAATTGACAAAAAAATTGATATTTATAATTTTTTATAAATTTTATCTCTCACAATTAATATATTCATTAAATTATTTATATACACGATACTCAATTATTTCTTCTTTTTGATGAAACTAATAAGATATGCCACTTATTTATAAATTACTTGTAAAAATATGTATTCTGAAACACCTCTAAAGAGAAAATTATATTAATATTACATATGAATGGCCCTAGTGCTTTGTTCCAAACAATTGACCACTGATTGGATTCCTCATTGTTGTCCACATTGACAATAATATATATGTATCATTTATGTAGTTTGTTATGTGATTAATTATCCATGGTTTAAATAGTATAGGACAATAGTAAAGTCCATGAAATATTATTTAATAAATTAAACACATGCAAAGAAGTATTATTTTAATTTATTTCTCTATTTAATTTTATCTAAAAAAATTATTTCACCTCTACTATTTATATTTATTAAATAGTATTTCAGGAACTTTACTAAATTACTTTATAGTATTTAAATCATAGATAATTAGTCACATAACAAAGTTTTTAAAGAATGAAATTGTCTATTATATCTTTCATAAAGTTCTTTCTTATATTTTTTTTAGTAAAGGATTGTAATTCATATAAATATCAAGAACCATATTTTACAACCCATAAATTTTACAAAATTAGTGAATCAAAAACAACATAACCAAATACATTTGAAATATATACATCCAATCCAAAATTTTCAAAACAACAATTCCTGTTATAGATTTTCAGCTACTAAAAGTTTTATATAATTCCTTCTTATAGTATAAATTTACAGCATACTGACTCAATGGTTTTTCTTTTTCTAAATTGAAGTCCTAAAATAACAGATTTAGTATGGAATTATTCATTCCTGTAGATTTTGTAGATGTATAAACAAAAAATTAAAAAGATAAAACAAGAAGAAAAGTAAAGACGTAGCAAGAACTTCAACTAGGAAATGTAGAAAAGCTAAATAATATTTCCTATAAATTCTCATTGTGGAAAACTTTCCGTTGTCTCAATTGAAATGAATGAAGAATGCTCGCCATGTTTGAGGGTATAACAGAGTAAAAAATCTTTGCCTATATTATAAAGCTAAAGTCGGTGGTATTTTTTTTCTCAAACACATTATGTCAAACATGTTGCCTGTAAGAACTCATAAATTTCTCATGGACATTTTGGAAAACAAATTGCATGGAAATACTCCAAAATCTATGCCTGTAACTATAACCTTGAAGGGTGTGAAAAAAATTCTCTCTCGATTACAAGCTGTCAAACATATTGCCTGTAAACATTTCTAAATTTATAACACATTTTGTCAAACACATGCTTGTGAAACCTAAATTTGTCACATTCATTTAATCAACCATATAACATACGATATTTGATGGAAGCATTTGCCTCCCACTTAAGCAATAGTATATACTCAAACCCATCGACTCTAACCACCTATATCTAGGGAAAATTTTGAGCCTTTTTCATGCAGGTTAACTCGGGTTACATAAAAAAAAATTGAAGAATGTGCCTGAGAAAATGTAGGCGAGAAACTATAGGATGCAGAGTGCAACAGCCAACCACAATTGAGAGCCTACATGCCAGGGTACCCCATCAACACATCAATAAGAATAACTCTAAACAGTAGGGGAACATCCAAACCTCCTCCCACATCTGAAAATTAGCGAACAAAAAATTGAGGTTTCTGTTTTACAAGGGAGGATTCATTTTCTGAGTTTAAAAATAGTTAAGGAAAAATTTGAGGTTCCTATTTTACAAGGGAGGATTCATTTTCTGAGTTGAAAAATACTTTAGAAAAATTGCGGTTGCATATGTTTTGCAGCAAAAACCCCTCCATAGAAACCACCCCTCAAAAAGGGTGTTTTAGAATTTTATGTAGGTTTGGACTCTTGGAGTGTTTGATTTGAACTAGGATTCTTGTAGTTCAATTAGAGTACGAGTCTCTGGGGAGTTGGATTATACGGGCTTTCATATCTATATTACAAGGATGGGGCAATGAGTTTAATCAACTAGATAGTGAGTTGAGGAGCTGAAGGCACTAAATTGTATCAGGTCAAGTTACTGTAATAAAACTGGGGTAACCTTTTCTAATATGGAATTTCATCTGCAGCAACCAATTACATGGACGGGACAAGCCAGAAGAAATTATTTGCCCTAAAATTTCTTCAGGTTGGGGTTTTGTTGACTGGGAGTGGAGTCTGCCAAGGTTTCATTTCAGTTGCGGTCTGCCCCACCTAACTAGCATGGGAACAGTGGGAGATGAAGCAGTGTGCAAGTCTGAGCAACCATTAGCAGAAGTAGAACAGATACGCCTCAGATCTGGCATCTAAGTCCAAGGAAATCCATGCTTTAGAGCATCTACTCTGTGAGGTTCATCTAATCTGGGTAAGTTAAGTCAGCGAACTCATTCATCTCCATATTCTTTTTCCCCTTCATGGATGTTGGATACGCCAAAAGTAACTTCTTAGGATAGAATGGTGACTCCCCTGTGGTGATCAAAGATTAAAATCCATATTCTTCCCTGGCTGTATAGAGCATTGACCAGAACAGAGCATGATTCAAATACTCAATGGGGATGATAAAGCTACTGTGTTCGCTACCAACATACACCTCACAATAACCCAAGGGTACATCTGTGCGGAGGGCACAGCAAGATCTTGTATCTTGGAGAGAGAAAATACACAACTGTCTTATGGGTACTGGCAAACCTAGACAGGGCTCTGATTATGTGCTTTAAAAGAACTTGGGGTTTTCCCTCACCATTGCAGAATGAAAAAAAAAAGAACAAAGCAAATGAAATCGATTTTCAGGCTAGAACTAGTGACCCAGATTGAGAAGCTTTGGTGGAGAAGAGCAACCATATGTTGTCTATTAATAACAGTCAAAATCAAGCACCAAGTATGATGATAACCCTAAAATTATTAGGACATCAGTGAAATAGCAAATAGTATTGAGTGTCCATAAGATTTTGTACAGGGATCATTTTGTATGGGCACTTACAGAACAATGTAAGTTTATTCTCTGTCAATCTATCCTACAAAATGTATGAAAAGAGTGCAGAGCTTGGACACAAAAGGACACCATCACATGTAGTTCCGCGTGTATTCCTTTGGTGAATCACTCATATAATCCAATATGAAGACAATTGCAGAAAAACCTGAACATCCGCTTTTTCAAAGCATATATTCAATGGCTATTCGATTCAATGTTCTTATTACTTGTATAAAATGCTGAGATTGAGCAATATAGTCTCTTTGGATATTGCTTTTGACAAATAACATAAACAACAAAAACAGTCAACCAACATCCACCATTGACGAACATCTCCCATGCCATCCTCACTATATGCCTGGAATCATGATTTAGGCAAGATCTCAAATTTTCAAGGGCATTGGGAAAATTTCTAATTACATCTTTGGAGACATTAAGAAAAAAAAAACAGCAGAATGCCCAAAAAAACAGAGAAAAATGCATAACATATCAGTCCATTGATGAATTGTATTGATTTTTAATCTTGTTTCCAAAAATGTACAGTATAATGACTAATGATCAAGCACAACAATGCTAATCAGGTGGTCAGCACAAAAATTGCATCCGACATGACCATGTTTCTGTTTAGCATGTGTTTTGCTTCAACCAGCTCCTGGCAGATTGGTGAATCATTGGTAGAATAGAGGCCCCTCATATCTGGCATCTAAACAGAAGGAAGTCTGTCCTCTTCAGTGTCTATACTCTCTAGTTTTAGAGATCTGTCTCTCTTGAAGAAGGGAAATCAACGAGTTCATCCAATTTAATACTAATGTGTCTTAGATCACTTTTAGTTTTCCCCAACATGGATGTGAGATTCTCAAAAGCGACCTCCTCACAGGGAATGATGAGTCCCATCTGGTGACCAAACCCAAATTCTTCCTCGGCCTTATCCAGCAATGCCCGGAACAGAGAATGGTTCAAATACCCAGTGGGGATGATAAACCTTGTGCGTCCACTACCAACATACACTGCACAGTGCCCCTTGGGGACATCTGTGGGTAGGGCGCCGCCTGATCTACCAATGAACTTATTTTCAAGGCTGAAATACCTTCTGGCCCTTGCAGAAAGACCATACCTAACCGCTTTTTGGCAATTTACAGACCTACAGAGGGCTCTGATTATGTACTTCATGAGCAGGACTTGGGGATTTCCCTTGCTGCTTGCCATTGCTGAATTGCAAGGCTGAGAAATTGAAATTGGCTTACAAACCCAATTGGCTTACAAACCCACAGAAAGATTGAGAAGCTTTGAGAAGAAAGAATGCTTTGATGGATAAGTAAAAGAACAAGTGTATATATTAGCAACCAAAATCAAGCAGTAACCACCCACCCAACCAGAGGTGATTATAATATGATTAGAAGTTTGGTACTGCACTGTCCTGAATTCTGTACAGACTACTTTGAATGGTGGGATCTTTGTCACTCTGACATCAAATCTAGTAAGCATGGACACGTGTGGGCTTGGCGCTGGTGTAGGGTCACTTGCAGACAGGACCAACATCTCTGCGGCCCCACACAATACAATATGAGTGCGGAACTTCGACTGAAAAGGACACAATCACATGACGTGTTCCTTTAGTTTGTTGACACGGGTCCATACCAAAATTTTAAAATGCTTTATACGAAGTACGTACGGCTTTGGATAAGTGGACTGTGGACACTGGACGGTGGTTTTTTTCCGTGTACATAAAAGTACAGTACAAAATACGTATAAAAAGTGATTGCGTGAATCACACTTTAATTGTCATAGCTACTTTATCTACTTGAAAGGGCGACCGTTGATGCATTATAGTCCTACCATCCGCTAGACTCGTACCGTTTAATCATCATGAAACAACCATAATATTTATGCATGGAACATGCATAGCATACCTATCAAGGCTATCATCACGGTGAAAGGATCCTGTCAGGCCTGGAATTTCAAATTATCTGTCCCTGTCAAAGCAAAATGTATTCATGGTTTAGATCTTTGGGTGGCTGTAATTTCAAGAAATTTATATATATATATATATATGTACAATCTGTTCATATATATATATAAATAGGTATTATGTTTTTAAATAAACTCGTTCAAAAAAAAATTGTCGGTTTTAAAAAAATTCACCCTGTTATTGTTTATAGTTTCTAGATTTGTTTACCTGTAAAATACGGTTAAAATAACAAAAAAGGGCCTACAGCTTCAATTTTCAGACCTGGTTCCGGTGTGATGACTCTACACTGACGACAATACGTCATATAAAATAGTTAAATGTTGGTGTGTACGTCTTCTTCGGGGCACAATGTTTCATAATTTTTTGAAATATGTTTAACACAAAATATCCACCATTTCACCCATTCTTGTTTGCAAACAGCTTGTCATCTTAATAGTTTCGACAAGTCACAATGAAGCCAAGAAGCCAAAAAAACTATTGAACCAGTTCAAAAAGCCATCGCCATTGGATGAAGGAGAGAGGAACGAAGTAGGGCTCTATTTCTCCCATGTTATTTCTACTAAAAATAGTAGTTTTTTTTCATGTTGTAGTTTTTGCACTGATAAAACAATCCCATTCTGGTGTAGTTTTTATTTACCGGTCTCTGTGTTTACCCCAAAACGTTGACAGTGCACGTTTTCCCTATGCTTATGCGTCACTACTTCACGCGAGGTAGGGCTTTGTTTCTCCCATGCTATTTCTACTAAAATAATAGCAATTTTTTCATGTAATTTTTGCATGGAAAAAATAGAGCCCTATTGGTGTAGTTTATTAAATATTTGTGGAATTTTTTTGCAAACATTCACATGGCTTCATAAATTGGTGAAGCTCTACTATCTTGGTCATCAACCTCATCAAACAGGGGCCGATGGCATCTGGGAAATGATGGGACACCAACAGACAAGATCTCTCGTGCAACAGTGTTTGCACAAGGGTCGAAGGTGCCTAGAAACAAATGAGACAGAAACAGGCAGGCTCGCCCAATGGCGATGGTGTCTCTGCAGGTAGGTTTTTAGGGTTTTTTAGGATTTTTTGATGTTTAGATGAAGTCAAAATAATAGATGGGTGATTTTAACGAGGTGTGCTTGATCAGAAGGTCAGTAGGATTCACATTGGGTTCACAAAAAAATGTATGAGGTCCAAAATGTGTCTCAACAACATGCACTCTTACTCCTCCGCTCAACTAGGGTATTCAAGGCAATGAGTAATAGACACACAAGTACCAGAATATAAGGGGATAGACTTAAAATGGCTATATTGAGCACTAGGGTTGCATATCTAGAGGGAAGTAACCCTCACACTAGGTTAACCTAGGGTTTCCAAGGCTCAGATCAAGATAAAGGAAGGAACCCTACCGAAATATCATTGGTTGGGTGTGGAGAGGTATGGATCAACAAATAAAGGAAAGAAGCATGCAATAATTGAAATGAAAGTAATTGAAGAGATGATATTTGATAAGAGTGCTAAGCTAACTAGCATCAAGCATGCATAACACTAAGCTAACATAGCACAATGAAGAGGAGTTGAACTAATATATGTAAAGTGACACAGAAGGGTTAGAGCACTTAGCTTGTACTTGTAGGGTGGTTGTTGATGCATCTATCTCCCTTGAGAAGCAGCATGTAGATAGAGAAAGAGAGATTTGTAATTAGGTGGAGTAGGGGAAGACTGATTAACTAAAATTTGAATATTTTATTGTTAATCTAAGAAGTATAGCAGTATATGAAAGCTAAACTTAATAAGGAAAGTGACCCAAACAACTAAGAAAGTGAAAATACAAAACCATAATGTGCAAGAAGAGTTCGAAAGAACTCAGCTAATTAGACGAGCATCCTGGATTGTGTTGCAGTGTGAACCAAACAAATAGGAGGAGGAAATGATCACACAGAAGTCTAAGAAAGCACAGAACCGAGCTCTCTTGTTGAACTGGAGTGTCTGGGGAGGGACAAGGGCGCCCATGGGCACCGTGGTCTGCAGAAATATCCCAAAACCCTCCTTTGAGGTGTCACCGGATGTTCACCTATGTTCTCTCTTTGTTGCACTAACTTCGTTGAACTGCGTTAGATGTCGCTGCAATATTTGCAATAAGGAATCACCTACAAAACCCCAAGATGAGCATTAAATCCCTAAAAAAAGAAAGATGATATGAAGGGGTCGCATACCGCAATGACCACTTTTTGAAGAACTTTGTAGGAAAAATAACTCTCTACATGCTCAAAAAACAAAAAATTAAACCTGATTATTTTGTCACCACTACAATGTTATAATAGTTGTTCCAAGGGGTGTGTTTAACAATCTGCATACAATGTTAATATTTGGTTCCTGGGGATGTGATTCAAACAACCCAAATGAAACTGCCAACCTCCTCACTATAGTAGTAGAGGAGTGATTCCTTCTGTCTCCTGATGGAGCTACATGGATGCCAATGGAGCAACTTAGATGCCTGGAGATGGATGCAACCTTAGGTTGCCTGATCAGTAGTGCCAAAGATGATTGGTCTCTCATTACTGGTCACATAAATCTCTTATCTTTGTATGGTGTGATTTATTCTAATTCTGCATAATTAAACATGTAAAATTTTATGGACCTCAATCTAGCAGATGAAAAGGGAAGCCCATACGATATGGGATAAGTGCCTCAAGAAGTAAGGTCACCAGACAATAAACTGAAAACAATAAATAATGTGGAGCCTCTACTCAGACCAGGGCTCATAATAAAACACTCTGGTCAGATGGCTAAAATCACGCACAATATGGTGATATCAATTTAGCATGATAAACTGTGCAAAATATCAGCAATTACGATAGAAAACTACTTAACATTTTCAAAAGACGAGTTCTAATTAGCAAGATCCTTCACTAACATCACCATTTGAATAGTAGTATGCAGATAGGAACCAATTAAGTTACCCTAAATGCGTCAAACCCTGTCTATAAACAATCCGATTACCTGCCATAGAATCACTATATGTTAGACCCAAATGTGCAAGCATATAAAAACTAAAAAGAAAGGTGTCTAATCCAATCCAAGGGAGAATATTCAAAGTAGAACCAAAAACATAATGAGACAAAATGTGAAGTCTCCCCATCACCATATTCCAGAGCCATTAAGGAAAGTGGCAATTTAAAATTTATTATTAAACTCAAGTTAAAACTTATGAGTGTCAAGTGATCTCACAGGTACATATCAGAATGGTACATCGCCCACTTGCGATGGTTTCTCCCATGAGATAAAGATAACACTGGTACAACTCATGCACACCAAAAGCGACTTGATCATAATTCAGATGAAGTGGAAAAATGAAGATTTTAAAGTGTCATGAGAGGTCAATTATAGAATTTGTTTTGTGTCATGAAAGTTAATCAACAAGGTGACATAGAGACTGAGAGAGAATGCAAGCAAGAAGTCATGAATATGATATGTATCAGACCTTAGATGGACAATGATACCTAAAACTGCTTTGAAACTAAATGCTGAAGAAGGGAAATAAGGACACTCTCTCAAGGTGGAATAAGATGATCCTAAGCTCCACTATTGCCTTACGTGAATATGGATTCCCCACTCCTGGTAAAGACGTTAAACCAAGATGATTCATGAAGTAGGTGCATGCATGCAACCCGTATGGCTTGTACAAGGATCATTGTTAATAATATGTACAAAGGATGGATAGGGAATTTTAGTGAGAAAAACATGTGCACAAAACACTTCAAGAGATGAGGTGCATGAAGGGAGCCTAAATATGCCGGAAAGCTTGACAATACAAACAAGTGTCAGAGCATAATGCGACGGTCCAGACAAATAACGTAAAGAGAAGTCTAAGGGAAAATGCTTAGAGAAATTTGTGTTTAACTTATGCCATTTTATGATTCACACAATGTATCTCTATTTGTATACGACTTTGAGTTTAAAAACCCACCTTCAACTTCAAAATTGAGGCGGGTAGTCTATAGAGCAACCAACGGTCACTCAGTCAACAAATTTTTGGAAGCATAGTAAGATTTTTCCTCAAAAAATGAAAAAATACAATAAGAAATGACCTAGTGTAGAGTAGTACAGTGTAAGTGTAGGAATATAGATGAATCATTACATTGAAATAGTTCTATTTGGTACCATTTCAAATTTGTTACAGCATGTAGAGGATGGTATACATTTGCAAATCTTATATCATAAGTGGTAGCCACGTGCGAGCTATTTTATTTGAAACTAAATATGCCAATAGCCATGAAGACTTCTGTCATAGGTTGTAGATTTTATATCATGAGTGGTAGTATTTTGCAGCCAATTTTATTTGCTAGCCTGACATGAATAGCATTTGATACATAGCTTTACAATGGATAGAAGACGAGTGTTTCCGAGTAAATTAGTAGTGGAGGTGCTATCAAAGTAGAGGCTCAGTATTTACGCACAATGTTGTTTTTGGTTGCTAGTGATACTAAGTATTGACACCCCCCCCCCATAAACAAAAAAATGTCAAAGTGTTGATACGAACCGTGCCATTTTTTAGTACCCTTTCGAATGAAGGCAAGGAGGTGAAATGTATGAAATTGTCAAGAAATCCGAGGTGGACTTTGGAGAAAGCAGTGAACGTCAGACCTTTCCTTTCAGTGGATTTCCACATGTCGACAAGCTTGAACAACTATGCAAAAGTAAGTACGTGTGACTACATGGATAATTAGATCCACAAGCCATTTTACATTGGAAATTTTCTTTGATTCCCTCTTGAAATAGGGATGTACTCGTAAAGAGTATATAGGAGAGGTAGGGTAAGTGCAGGAAGTTGATGGACAAATATAGGGTCATCCGTGGACGTCATATTACAAAAAAACAGTGAAATCTCAACTTGTAGGGATTATTAGCTATACGCACACTCAAAATTAGAAAAATTTATATAAATATGAATCGTAGCATTCGGAATCTAGTTTCTAAAATACTATTTTTTTAAAAAAATGGACAAGTTTAGCTATATTAAACACTTAAAATTATATGACTTAGTTTTTTTTTTTCAAAAAACTTATAAGATTGTAGTCCGTTTGCCCGCATTTTGGATGACCAAATCTTGTTTTTTTTTTTTTTCCTTTAGTGAAACGTTAAATGTAGTTGTCTATCTTGGGATGGATTTTATTTTTTATTTTTTTGAGCAATTTTTTTTTTATGATTTTTTCTGTGAAAGTGGTCTGAAAATATTTAGAAAACGGAGTGCTTTCCGTTTGCCCCGCCATAACTATATAAAAAAATATCGAAATCAAATATATATATATATATATATTTTTAACGTGTATAGAATTTGTCCACGCTTGGGATGGTATAAGTTTTATCACATTTTGATAAGCGAAACAAAAGTTACAGTCTTAAACGCAGACATGAACATTCACGGGAAAAAATGTCTTAAAGACCTATTGTTAGTAAAAAATTATAAAATGATATTTATCTTATTCTATTCACTTTAAAATCAATATTTCTACAAAGCTAACAGTCTCCCCTACGTGATGGCACAATTTTTTGTGAAATGTTTTTCAATTTTTTAGCATGGTTCAAGTCTTTGGAAGAGCAGATTTGAGGTTTTTTGACCTTTAACACTTCATAATGACCTTCCATAGCTTTGGTTGGGGAAAAACAAAGATTTCCCGAGGCTTAGGTTCGGCAGATAGATTCGTGATCATGGTTTATAAAGCGTGATCGTGGTTTTTTTAACACAAACCGTGAACACACTTTATAAACCGTGCGTTTATAAAGCGTGCTTTATAAATCATATTTACACACATCCCAATGTCTGAATTACCATGTGATTTTTACTCTCTGACCTTACCGTATGAATTACTACGAAATTCTGTCTTTTTCTACACGTTTTTCTTATCACCGAAAGCAAAACATCATGGGAGACAAGAAACGAAGTCAAAAAAGGAAGTCATTAAGTAAAAAAACACCAAACAAATTAGAGGCCAACAAAATTCAAAATGCTGAGCGAATGCGGAAACTTCGTGAATCAAGAAGAGGTTCATCTTCAACCCCAACTATTGTAAGCAATGAAGAACTAGGTAGTGTTTCTACTGTCAATGTTGAAGTTGAATTAAATACTCGTGATGAAGATGTTTTTACTGTCAATGTTGAAGAAGAATTAAATACTCATGATGTAGCAAATGTTGAAATTGAAGGAGACAATGAAAATGTGAATAAGGAAATTCATGTTGAAACTATAGACAGACAAAATTTGACAAAAACACCTCCTAGGATTTTACGTAAGAAATCTAATTTTTTTATTGAAATTGATGAAAACATTTTGAAGCCAATGTTTGACAAACTTTCTGAACGTCAAATCAGAAGAAAAGCCACTGAAATTTGGGATAATCATTTT
Organism: Taxus chinensis; assembly: GCA_019776745.2. Lineage (NCBI taxonomy): Eukaryota > Viridiplantae > Streptophyta > Pinopsida > Cupressales > Taxaceae > Taxus > Taxus chinensis. The sequence goes on from CM034156.1 coordinate 50,200,891, forward strand.
GAAATTTTAAATGATTCCCAAAGATGTCAGTTGTTGGTTAGTTTGATGAAATTGATTAAAATGAGACCTACATTAAACACCTTAGGATTGACAACATCTAATATACGTGGTCAAACCTCTACAATTGTTGAAAACCTTCATGATGCATATCACACTGTTGGTGTCAAGAGACGCACTAGGGATAGTAATATTGTGTGTCGTGTACTTGCTACTAGTGTTGTAAGTGAATCAATAAAAAAACAACGTTTGATTACGCAAACAAGTCGAATGTTGCAAGTTAATCGAAAAACTCTAATGAAAGCAATTGAAAGACGTAATATCCTTCAATCACTCAATAACGTCGATTTTTGGGCATTTTCTGCTAGAGCACCGCGTAAGGACAAAAATAATTCTGATGCTATAAGAGAAGTTGTTATTAAATTTTGGCATGATAACACTAGAGTTTTCACCTAATACAAGAGATGTTATAAAACGGAGAGTTGGTTCTACTAATCGTGAACCACATCCAAAGCATTTCTTAGATATGACTCAAACTCAATTTTTTCGTAAGTTTGAACAAGAGAATCTAGAAATTAAAATTAGTCAACATTTTTTTGAAATGTTGAAACCATTCTATGTGAAAATCAACCACGCTCGCACCACTTGTTGTTGTAGGCAACATGTTGAATTTGCGATGCATTATGCTAAATTTTTATGTATTCGTTCTAATTTTCATTCTGAAACTATGTTATCGGAATGTGGTGTTCAAGTTCCACCAATATCTTCTAGGGATTTCATTCCTACTATATTTTGTGAAAAAGAAGTTGGACAATTTTTTTATAGTTAGGATTGTTTAGATGGAAGTTGTAGTACATGCGGCGGATTACCTAAATTGGAAAGTTGCATCCATGAGTAAATTAAAGGTACAATAGGACATAATTTAGTTGAGTTTGATAAATATAAATCAGTTGCATACCAGTTGAAAGATGGAAAAGAGTCTAAACGGTGTGAGCTAGTTACAGAACAAATGCCCGTTTTTCAATTTTCGAGAAAATTTAAGGATGAAATTGTTTATGAGTATGCTAGGCATACACATAGAGCTCGATGGTTGGATGAACAGTTCAAGCTATGCAAAGACACATTTCCTATTGGTACTATTGTTTCAGTGGTCGATTTTGTAGAGAATTACACATTGCAACCACAAATGGAGGTTCAATCGCAATATTACAACTCAGTACAAGTTTCCATTTTTGTGCATATAGCATTTCTACATTCTCCTGACAGTACAGAGAATGATCAAAATTTTTAAAGAGAGTACCACTTTTATATCAGTGATGATCGTACTCATTCTACTGAATTTGTGCAAGGGTGTTTCCAGTTATTTTATGGAAACTTGTCTGATAGGGACATCCACTTCAAACAACATTATATATGGTCAGATAATTGCATGTCTCAGTTTAAGAATGCACGAATGTTTTATTGGATGAGCAGAATGCACGTCAAGATGGGTGTGCAACATATTTGGAGTTTCACTGAGGCTGGACATGGAAAAGGAGAGCATGACGGTGCAGGGGCATGTGTGAAAAGAGCTCTTGCAAGAGAAGAGTTGAAGTACAAAGATGGTGCTAAATTAAAAGATGCAAAGAGCATAGTGGAATGGTGTACTGACAACATGGCCCGAGGTTCTCAAGAAAATTCCACAGTTCGCAGATATTTTTGGTTGATAGAGGAACAAAACAATTGCTAACTACGAGGATTGTATGAAACTCACTGGTCCAGTGATATGCACTCATTTTGTAGCTCAGACACTACTTCATGGGCCGTATGGAAAAGAAAGTTGACATGTTTTTGTGCATCTTGTATCGAATTTGTCACTACTGAGTGTGATTCACAAGAATGGGTGGATGGATGGATTTGTAGGCCTCTAACTCCGCTTCCTAGTTATCAACCTCCACAAGCATTACAACTTGTTTTTGCAGATGAAGTTGCAACATCCAAGGACTTTGACGAAATTTTGATTTTGGTGCGACAAGGTATTTATGGTTATTTATTTAATTTTTGTATTGAGTTATGTCCATTGAAATTTTAATATGTAATTTAAATTTGAGTTGTTCAACCTTTGTTTTTTTGTAGGACATGTGTTTGCAGTAATTGCGACAGAAGACAATGAAGAAGGAATAGACTATTTCTTATGTCGTTGCATCGAGGAAAGAAAGAAGTTGACTTCTCCTATTATAGATGGCGAAGATATTGAGTATCCTACAGGGTCAGTGGTAGTTACTGGAACTTGGCTTCGACGGTATCCATTAAAAAACTCCTCTGTTTGGGTGTTTGAAGAATTTGAGACACACAGGAAAATACTCTTATATTCGCATCTAGTTCTAGTGAAAAATATTCAGCTGTATAGATATCGAGGAAGGCCTAATAACAAGATTCTTTGGAAGGTTTGAGAGTCAGATCATGAAGCAATCTTGTCTGCTATTCAGAGTAGATCTGATCCTGATGGTTCATTGGAATGAATTTACAATGCTCATGTCTGGTATATATATATATATATATATATATATAATTTCTTTGATATATATATATAAATTTGTTAGTTTAAAGATCTAGATTTAAGTTTGAATATATTTTATTTTAAATTTGTGTATTTTGTATATATAGATAGTATATGGTTTTGATTTGAAACTTAAATTTCTTTGACTAACACTTTTATGTTTAGGTTAGTAGTGCCAGAAAAGCTTCCATCTTCACGTGGTTGGCACTGTTAGTAGAGAATTTTAAATTCTAAGCTGAGAAGCTAAGAGAAGCTTTCATTGTTTGAAAAAGTTGTAAATTTTGAAAATGTTGTAAATTTTTAAAAAATTCTAAATTTTGAAAAAGTTGTAAATTTTGAAAATGACTCCTCCCCAAGTGTTTACAAGACCATACCTACGTGTGTGCACCGATCTGGGAAGGAAAAATCTAAGAGAGGATATTTTAGAGGGTCCCTATGCCGAGGTGTTGGATCAGATGAGACGTCTCTAGGTGCCATAGAGTCCGAGTAGTCACTCGTCGAAGTTGAACAATATTTTGGTCTCAGGGCTCTTAAGGGAACTACTGCCCGAACGAAGTAGCCACGGAAGCAACGACCTTGTCGTGCACCAAAACACCACCTGGAGTCTCTAGCATTCACCTAACCTACCCAGATGTGTCGGCGTAGTCACCTATTTTGGTGCCATGACCCACTGTTTGTAAAGTATAGAGTTTGACAGCCTTACACTGGCTCAAATTGCACTATTTCACGCGTTTACAAACAATAGGGCAGCGAGAGCACCGAAATGAGAAGGAAAAAAACTGAGAGAATTTTGTAGAGGGTCCCTACACTGAGGTTTTGGATTAGACGAGGCATCTCTAGGTGCCACGGAGTCTGAGTAGTCACCCGTCGAAGTTGAATGATATTTTGGTCTCAGGGCTCTTAAGGGACTACGCCCGAACGAAGTAGCCCGGAAGCAACGACCTTGTCACGCACCAAAAAACCACCTCCTCTAGTGTTCACCTGGCCACCTAGATGTGTTCAGCACAGTCGGTTTGGTGCCACGACCCACCATTTGTAAAATATAGCATTTGACAACCTTACACTGGCTCAAACTGCACTATTTCACGCGTTTGCAAACAATAGGGCAGCGAGAGCACCGATATGAGAAGGAAAAAACTGAGAGATGCTATTGTAGAGGGTCCCTACACTGAGGTTTCAGATCAAATGAGGCATCTCTAGGTGCCACGGAGTCTGAGTAGTCACCCGTCGAAGTTGAACGATATTTTGGTCTCAGGGCTCTTAAGGGACTACGCCCGAACGAAGTAGCCTAGAAGCAACGACCTTGTCGCGCACCAAAACACCACCTCCTCTAGCATTCACCTAGCCACCTAGATGTGTTGGCACAGTCAGTTTGGTGCCATGACCCACCATTTGCAAAATATAGTGTTTGACAACCTTACACTGGCTCCAACTGCACTATTTCACGCGTTTGCAAACAATAGGGCAGCGAGAGCACCGAAATGAGAAGGAAAAAACTGAGAGAGGCTATTGTAGAGGGTCCCTATGCCAAGGTGTTGGATTAGATGAGGCATCTCTAGGTGCCACGGAGTCCTGAGTAGTCACCCGTCGAAGTTGAACGATATTTTGGTCTCAGGGCTCTTAAGGGACTACGCCTGAACGAAGTAGCCTGGAAGCAACGACCTTGTCACGCACCAAAAACACCACCTCCTCTAGCATTCACCTGGCCACTCAGACATGTCGGTGTAGTCGGTTTGGTGCCATGACCCACCGTTTGCAAAATATAGCATTTGACAACCTTATACTGGCTCAAACTACACTATTTTGCACGTTTGCAAACAAAAGGGCAGCGAGAGCACCGATATGAGAAGGAAAAAACTGAGAGAGGCTATTGTAGAGGGTCCCTACACTAAGGTGTTAGATTAGACGAGGCATCTCTAGGTGCCACGGAGTCTGAGTAGTCACCCGTCGAAGTTGAACGATATTTTGGTCTCAGGGCTCTTAAGGGACTACGCCCGAACGAAGTAGCCCGGAAGCAACGACCTTGTTGTGCACCAAAACACCACCTCCTCTAGCATTCACCTGGCCACCCAGATGTGTCAGTGTAGTTGGTTTGGTGCCACAACCTACCATTTGCAAAATATAGCATTTGACAACCTTACACTGGCTCCAACTACACTATTTCACGCATTTGCAAACAATAGGGCAGCGAGAGCACCGATATGAGAAGGAAAAAAACTGAGAGAGGCTATTGTAGAGGGTCCCTATGCTGAGGTGTTAGATTAGATGAGGCATCTCTAGGTGCCACGGAGTCCGAGTAGTCACCCGTCGAAGTTGAACGATATTTTGGTCTCATGGCTCTTAAGGGACTATGCTCGAACGAAGTAGCCCGGAAGCAATGACCTTGTTGTGCACTGAAACACCACCTCCTCTAGCGTTTACCTGGCCACCCAGACATGTAGGTGCAGTCGGTTTGGTGCCACGACCCACCATTTGCAAAATATAGCATTTGACAACCTTACACTGGCTCCAACTGCACTATTTCGCATGTTTGCAAACAATAGGGCAGCAAGAGCACCGAAATGAGAAGGAAAAAACTGAGAGAGGCTATTGTAGAGGGTCCCTATGCCAAGGTGTTGGATTAGATGAGGCATCTCTAGGTGCCACGGAGTCTGAGTAGTCACCCGTCGAAGTTGAACGATATTTTGGTCTCAGGGCTCTTAAGGGACTACGCCCGAACGAAGTAGCCCGGAAGCAACGACCTTGTCGCGCACCAAAACACCGCCTCCTCTAGCGTTCACCTGGCCACCCAGATGTGTCGGCATAGTCGGTTTGGTGCCATGACATCCTGAGGCATGACTTCTCACTCCTCGCCTCCGTTCATTTCCTAGGACTCAAAACATTCAATGTCACTTGTTTACCTTCCATCTCTCTTGTTCTCTTTGGACTTGCCTCTGTCCTCTTAGGTGCTTCATCACTGTCCTTGCTTTTCTCTCTTGAGCTATGTTGTTGTGGTGATCTCTCTCCATCCTCTGCTGCCCCAGCTATGTGCTTACATGCTCATTATTTTTGCATTGTAATAGGATTCTTCATCACAGATCACTACACAGAATTAGGAGTATAAGTAAATCATCAAACAATTAAGGGAACACATGTGTGAGGACCTTTTATTCATAAGTGCCATCATTGATTGCATGAGATTAATCATCTCTACCTCAAATTGAAGCAATGTAGATCTGAAACTTCAACCCCCCAGTCCATCAAGCAAGATCAAGCATTCATACTGCAAAGAAGGACATGTGACCATTGGGTGAGCATGATCCTTGAAAAAGGGAACATGATCTATTTCCTGAGATTATCTCTTTGTTTAGATTGTTCTTGGTCATATTTTTGAAAATCAATAGGAATAGAGTTGAGATCAAGAAAGAGAAATTCCATTGGGAAAATAATCTCCCATTTGCGAGTGAGATGAATAATTTTGATTCTCATTCCTTGGTGAGCTCAGGTGTGTTTTCATCTGACTCAGAGAACTTGTATGACATTTTGTCCCATACCATCACCTAGAGGTTTGATGCTCTAAAAGAAGCCATTTCTGATTTTGAATCCCATGAGGAGAATGTATCAAAATTTTTGGAAGATCTTGGCACAAGAATGCATGAGCTTGGTACTCCTCTCAGGGAGAATAATTCCACATGAAGAATCTTCAGGATTCAAATTTTAAGAATTGGTTCAGGAAAATATTTGTGACCCTTTCCTTCAATAGTCAATACTTTAGAAGCCCTTGTAGAGATCATAGGTTATATCTCTAGAATCCTATGAAGAGTTAAATGAAAAATATTTTAGTCAATGTGGAAATATCAATGCCATTCCTGAGAATTGACTCAACACATTGGAGCATGTGAACATCTTGGAAGATGAGAAAGTTTCATTTGTAGTTTCCAGATTCAACAAGATGGTCTATGGAAAAGCCTCATCATTCAAGATCTTCCGCTATGGAAGACATGAGTTGATTCTTCATTAGAGGAGGATTCTTCATGTGATGGGTGGAACCTAAGAATACTAATAAGGGCTTACTGTCAAATTTTTACCCTTTTCAACTTGGGACATCAGAATGCACCACCACATGAAATCTCTCCCTTTCGTCACTTAAGGCTTGTAACATTCTCACTAGGTATTCAATTCCTCAGCACCCCAACTTGATTATGTTGCCCCCTCTCATGAATACTTAACCCCTTCACACATTATCACCCCTTTAAGTCCCTTTGTCACTTAAGGCTTGTAACCCTACCCTGTCATGCCATGTAACCCGGGTTAATCCAGAATGGTCAAGGATGAGTTAGAAGGTGAGTTAGCTAGGTTAATGTTAAGAGGTGAGTATAAACATACACTTAGCCATTTTTTTAATCCCTTTTTAATATTTCCTTTTCCTTCATTGCTGCTAGTATTTAGTTATGCTACTAAATTTTCAAGAAACCCTATTGCAAAAATCACATTTTTGCTCATATCTCCTTCATTTTTGCTCCATTTCCCCTGCAATTTTGCCTGTAACTTCTACTCATGAACTCCTTGAAGATGATCTAAAAATATTTTCCATTGGTACCCTAATTTTTTATAGCATCCCATTTAAAATTTCAGAGAAAAAACTTGCCTTTTTAGATCCTTGCAATTCTGGAGATCGAAAACACTTGAAATTTGAAGCAGGAAACCATATGAAAATACCTAATCTAATGAAAAAAATTCATCTCAATCCAAATACAAGAAGACATGATTAAATATTTATTATTAAATTGGCATATGAGCCTTACTAAAAATAATAAGTTTTGATAACAAAGAAAAAAATTTGAAACCTCTGTGTAATCTTCAATTCTAGAAATATGAAAATTGTAAAACTTGAAAATCGGGAAAATTGTAAAATCTTCAATGTTGCACCATAAGTAACGTTAAATATTCATATATAGTTCAAGATGAACTCTAGACCTCGCTTATTTCTATCAATGTTCGCATTAGTTGATATGCAACAGATTGAGTGTTAGCTTTAAAAAAAAAGTAATTGTACGTAAATTTTGCCCTTTTGTAGTTCACCTAGCATGGTTTTGCTTAATGGAATAGGTTTGCTTAACAATTGTACCATGTAGTGCTCCGGGACATGGTTTTTTAATTTTAAATCAAACATATATATCTAGAACTAATTTAAATGGTTATGAAAACATACATAGAAGGATATCATACATGCAATGAAATCAAATCAAACATATAGTTTAGATTTATCGTTATGAAAACCAACACACATGGATATATAAGAATCAAACAAAGTGTGCTCCAGACGCACGTCTCTGAAAATATATGTAAGTTCATAATGTATGTGTACATCTCGAACTAAGTGTGTCATAATGTATATAGGACCACATGCGGTCGCAAAAGGCTATATATATACAATGGACTATATGAAGAAACATGTTCACTAGGACCAGATGGCCCATATATATATCTATGTACATCCAGGTGGACTATGAATCTACTCATGAAACATCTTCCCTCTCTTCGCCCTGCTAGAAGTAGCACGTCCACGACCTGGGGATGTAGTGGAGGGAGATGCCACTACGGATTTCATCCGTGTGGTCCTAGGTGTCTCTAAGCATGCCTACAACCTAACCTGCACATTCATAAACAACAAGTTTTTAACACCCAAAATTTTAAAATACATTCAAAATTTAGAAACTTGTACAATTTAGTTAAAATGCATGTGAAATCTTACCGCAATGTCATGATCCCTATCAATTTGTTGTTGACGCATCGCAGGGACAACAATAGACTCACGAGGGGTAAGCTACATACAAATAATTAATTTTCAAATTAAATATTTCACATACATACAAAATTTGATATTGTAGATTTAAGTAATAAGAAATAATGAACCTCCAAAATTTAACAAATTTGAAAAATTGTACCTCAGTTAGTGGATCTGCAGATGCTATGGCAGTATCTACAGCAGCCTCCACAGTCTGCATATATGGAGGAGTCTCTCTAGCAGTCATAAGCTATACAAAAAACATGTACAAATCAATATTAAAATCTACATGACTGTGCACCACATAACAGAGGTCCAAAGCATGTACAATCCACGTGAACTTCCAGTAATTAGAAACAAAGTGTAAAGAGATTTACTAACCTGTGTAAAACTCATGTGAGGCGTGCCAGTAGCCTCAGTTCCCAGAGCAGATGATGACCCGCTAGGCTCCTGTGTATAAAAGACAAACATATTAATATGTACAACATACACGTGAAACATTATAATAATAATCTAGTGCAATCAAATGAAATTAAAAATGTAAGTTTGTACAACTTGAAACTTACATTTGAAACACGCCCAGCTGTAGTAGCTAGCATGTCGATGCCGGATGTTTCCTTCACCGGCTCTTGCTATTTAAAATAAAATAAAAAATTAGTTTTTTACATGTATGTACATGACATACAATCAAATACATATATATTAAAATCTCAAACATGTGAATTAAACTATTGTATGTGTATGTGTGTGTGTGTATATATATATATATATATAATTTATATTTATTTGAAATTTACCTGTGAAAGACCAATATCAGTGGCACCAGTTCCAAAAACATTCCCCAGCATCTCATCTATAGAAAAGAAATCCTGTGAACCAGCAAATGATGTCTCACCCGCAGTGCATATGGCACCACATGATCCATAGTGGTGTGGTGCGCTAGAACTGGCACCTCCACCAACATCACCAGATGCAATCTGGTCACTATGCTGGGTCAGAGTGTCAGTGAGCTCCCTCAATGCATGCAGTGTATCAATCTCCACAACCTCCTTCACTGTAGGAGGGATAACTGAAGGCAGTGGGGGTTTTGGGGCATGGGGGATCCTAGGTTGACCTATGCGTGCACCAGGTCTACTCTGTGCAGAGCCACCTCCTTGACCAAAAAATTCAGAAAAGTCAAAATAATTCGGGACCTCATTGAGCACAAACTCGCAATATAATTTCTTCAAAAAATAAAGAGGAACCTCATTGTTGTTGCATGGTGGATAATCAAAAACCATCCACCATCGGTCCCAAAAATTGTTTTTGATTCGGTCATCGTGGCACCAATGGATTGGGAACCGTTTGCAAGTAACTGCGGGGGGGCATTGGTTCTAGGGTCGGTAAATAATGCACAAATGAGGTCTTTTCCAATTTTTTTGTCTTTTACGGCCGCATGGGATAGTTTATCCGCATACCACCACCTACAGTCACCTCTAAAGGTATTCCATCTATGTATTTGGTTGGTTGCGGACTCGACTTCGCCAATCAATGTTTGCAATGTATTGGCTAAAGTCATGCGGGATGGATTTGTGGCATGATTTTGTCTTATAGTCTGAATTAGGTTCTCAATGACAATTTTATTTTCTCATATTCTTCCAATGATATTATCTTGTGTTCCTGCTAGCTCAGTGGGGACAGAAGGAGCCACAGGAGGTAGATCTATGTTTGGAGGAGGGTTTTGAGGAATGTTCGGAGGGTTTTGAGGAATGTTCGGTGGGTTTTGAGGAATGTTTTGATGGTTTGCATGATTTCGAGCTTGCCGACCAACTGATAAAACAAGAAAATTGTATACATAAACAAACATTTCAAAAAACCCATGAAAATGCAAAAAACAAACCTAAAATGCAAAAAAAAAAAAAATGCAAAAAAATGATTAAAATCGGGGGCTTACCTCCTCGTCTTGGTGGCATGGTTGAATCTATCATGATCCAGAAGTCTGATGAGCAATTTTGAGGTGGTATTCAAAGCTCGAGTGAAAAATGTCTAGGAGAAATCGCGGTTTGAAATGAAAAATGGGGAAAATAAGGAGTCGCGGGACTGCTAATTTTTGTCTCAGAGTTCCTTGATCACGTTTATAACCGCGCTCGTGGTTCTAAACATGATTGGTTTTAGGCTCGATAATTAATGAACCTGGAATTCAGGAATCACGATCGCGGTTCCTGAATTTTGGGTTTTTATGTGCACAGAATTGTCCACCAACTTTGTGCACTTAAAATATTTAGTACCCCTAGAACTGAGAGAAAGGGATAGAGAACGTTTTCTCAATTTCTATGATTCAATCACCCAAAATGCATTGAAAAACAATCTTCTACAACCATCATGGTCTAGTTTGCTACATCTACTAAATGCATAAGGAATGCCTCCATGTACGTTTTAAGGCTATGTTAAACTAGATGAAAAGGAATCCCATAACCTCAATTATTAATGTAGCCCCTCAACTGAAGAACAATGTGGAAAATACATAAGCATGTATATAAAGTGGATCCAACATGGGTTTCCTGTAATTATTAAATACTTAATCTCACAGTGCCTAGACCCTTATCCTTTAACTTGTGCAGCTAATTAAGAAAACCTACATACTTATAATTCTGTGAAATATCCGAGCTTTTGGTATTCAATGACGCTTTATGGTGTTAAAATTCAATAAATGTGAGTGGTTAGATCTATTTATTTTTTTTGGATTTTAACACTATGTGTAGTTTTTAGTCATTACCCAATATGAAATTTCAGACTTTCAGCATATTCAATACTTCATATATTGCCATTTTTCGAAGATCACATGTCATTGGGTAATGATCAACCTGGAAAGTCCCGACCCACTTTAACATGACCAACACTATTAGTATACCGTTCATAAGGCCCAAGTAGGAATGGCGGAATTCGGGTTTCAAACCACTTCGTGGTCGATTAGTATTCTAGGGTTTCATGGCATTTTGGGGGTCTTTTAGCCTCTCTCTCTAATGGCAAAACTTTTGGTGTAGTATTCCTCAATTCTGTGTTGAGTGTAACTAGTCTCTAAATTCCATATTGGTGCGCCTTTATACTCCATAGACTCTTTTGATTTCATGTTTCAGAATGCTATTGGCATGCAAGTCGACCTAAAACATGTATGAACTACTCAACCAACTTGACCCTAAAATAAAAAATCCCACAAAACTTACAATTTGGATTATGAAAGTGCCTAAATTTTGCTCATTTTTGATAGAGATTTGATGGTCATTTTTGACTAGGTTCAGCTCACAAATTTGGTCAACATCCTAATCACTCGCTGACAAATGGAATGCTTCCAGAGAGTTAGAAGTAAAAGAAAGAGACATGAGAGAATAGAGACAAGATGATACCCTCAAACAAAAGAATGCATAAGTCAACAATTGAATCTAAACATTGAAGGTTCACCACTTGATACTAGAAAACAAGTTAAAAATCAACAAGCACAACAAAAACTTACCATAAAAATCCCACTTGGACCAATATCAATCCTACAACTTGTTCTCTAATGTACTGAGTCCACCTTTACAATTTCTGACCTCTCAAATTCAAATCAGAAAATAGGAACATGTCATTATTTTTGAGATATTAGAAGTGGTGTAGTCAGTTGTGATTCTATATGAGTATCTCAAAGCAAGCTAATGATAGAAATCACAAAATAGAGGGAAGAGTAGCAAATTATGCAAATGGGGATAGCTTTTGTAAGCATTATAGCTATGACACAAGTTGCGTATCTTCCTCAACCATGAGAGTAATGTAAAGTACATGTCTAAAAATGGAAGTGAATAGCATTTTTCAGTGATATTGTACATTAATGGCCTAGAAAATTGATGTATTGGTAAAGTCTTCATGAAACATAAATCTATGGAGCAAGGGGGTGGATAGGGGTGAAGAAGAAATAGCCTAAGAGAGTGAAGATAGAGGACATGTTCACCAAAAGGAAGAGGGGTAAGGGGGAGAACTAGAATGAAGGTGGAGGAGGAACATTTTAAATTGTTACGAAGAGGCTAATCAAAATAGAAGCAGAGGGGAGAATATAAAACCGTAAGGGGAAAGTGAAATGGAAGAGGAAAATTACTTGGAAGGAATCAGTGGAAATGGAAATGTTTAGGAATGTGTCACAAATTAAACTAAGAATAATAAAATGTGGAACATGGTTCTCTTACCCAAATGGCTTAGCAGGTTATATGGCTGAGAGGAAAGGTGAGAGGAATTATGTGCGTGGAGAGGGTTGGGGGCACCTAGGGTTCCGTTAGGTCATATTGTTTTGACTTGCCCAGGTCTGTGCAGAGATGTTCTTGGAGCCAAATTTGTAAGGTCACTAAAAGATCTAACAACCCTCACTATCTATCACGTGTATGTCGATACATTGAACAAAATGTCACCGATAATTGGAGATGAAGAGAATACCTACAAAACAAGAATAAAAGTATCAAAACCCTAAAAAAGAAAGATTCAAATTAAGGGGGCAGACACACCTCATATGCCACAATGGCAAGCTTACTACTTGAGCATTGTACTACATTTAAAACCCAAATGTAGTTTTGTGTGTGTGTGTTGAGGTTATGGCATCATTGCTTGTGGGCGATGGCATCGGCCAAGAAAAACCTTACACCGACACCATCTCCTATGGGTGATGGTGCCGGGCAAGGAGGATAGATGAGGTGATGTGTTATGTAAAGAGAAAAAGGAGTGTTGTAGATCATGGACATGGACGAAAAAAGTGCCAAATGGTGAGATACAAGCAAGATGTCGGGAGTCTAGTGTGTGTGAGACCTAAGGGGACAAGGATAATTAATTCAAGGACAACTAAGGCCGAGACCAAATAACGACACTCTCTTTGTGTACTATCTCTAACCCATAATGATTACGTGAATAATTATTCCCCATTCATGACATGCCCCTTAAGGCACTCGCTCAAGAAATAGATGTATCAGTGACCCTTATTTGCACAAAGGAAATTGTTAGTAACAAGTATGAAAGATGAAAAGTGAAAAATTAGGTGTGTGCAACCTTTATGCTCCCAACATGAGATAAAATAAAAGTTTCTAATAAGGTAGGGATACCCATCATTGTTGAATTGAATTTTGTTTAGATTTCACACTATTGAAAGGGGTTTTTTTTTTCCCAAATTAGAGTTGCACGTGTCATGATAAATATGTTTACTACATGTGGAAGCACACAATGCTCTTTAATTGTTTGACAATATGCATCTCAGAAATGTTGCCTTTTGGAACATTATGACCATAAGATAAGAACATAATGGTGGTCTTCATTATGCTTTTGAGGACAACCTTCATTAGAGAAACACCCGCAAAGAGATCAAGGGGCTGGAAGGATTTAATTCTTGTTTTTGTATTTGTGATATGCTTTCTATTGAGGGAGAGGTGTAATTCTTTTATATTAAAGACAATTAACTTGAGCTAGGGAGATAAATTTACTAATCAGAGATTAAGAAACATTAAAAAATTGTCTACAATTCATACAAATTCAGGAAAATAATATAAATTTGCTATCAAAATAATACATGGAAGTGTGGGACTTCTTCATAAATTTATTAATATAATAATTATTCCTTTCATAAAGTGCACCCTAAACTTATATTGTGATGTTTATTGAACAACAATTCCATCACATGTAGAGTCTAATGAAGTAAGGGGGAAATCGTATGGGCCTACGACTTTGATCAGAAACCTAATATAATCAATTAAATTTGGTATGAGGTAGTTCTGCAACAATTTTCATAATAGGAATGTTTAATAGGGTGCATAAAACTTTGAGAATAAAATTTGGTATGAAGTACTTGTCCAACAAATCTGGTGATCCCCTCCTCATGCTATTACGGAGGCTGGTTGAGACTCTGCTAAATTGTAATATGTATTGATTCCTCAATAATCCCAAAAAAAAAAGGAATAAAAGACGTTGAAATAAAAAAGTGGGATACTAGGAGTGGGTGTCCTTGCAGACTTTGTACTGGATACTGTAAATGTGGGGTTCTAATGTATTATGAGTCTGAGCTGCAATCCAGGAGGCAGGACATGTGCGACCTTCCCTTAATACCAAGACACTTTCAGACAATTGATCATTTCATTCCCTATCAATGTCTGTCCTCGAAAATAAAGGAAATGAGTGCAGAGCTTGGACAGAAAAAGACACCATAACATGTAGTTTATAATTTGATGTGTGCCGTTTTGGACTGTTGACAGGTTGTTTGGGAGTTTAAATTTAGAGTATATTGATTATGACAGTGAAATTTTCATTGTGGTTATTGCAAGTTGGCTATTAGCAGTTGTCTGTTTTCATAATTATTGGTGAAGTAATGCCCATGTGTTTGTATCTTCCAACTGGCATAGGCAAAGACAGAATGCACACCCTCCTCGGCACAAAACTTAACTTGGAATCTGGCGTGGGTATATGAGCAAGTATCAACGATGAATAGTGAAGACTCGATGAAAATTGGTTGGTGGGTTTAATACAGGTTTTGTATTTTTAATAGTTACCCTAAATTATAATAGAATCTTTGGATTTCCATCAAGGTTGTTCTGTTCTACATGGCATTCACCCTGTTAAAGATCAATGGCTTCTTCCAGTTGAAGGAATTATCACTTAAAACAGTTTAGGAAAAGTTGGTCATCGTATTTAGGAGACAAAAGTTCTTTCTCACAAGAAATATATTTATGCTAATGATAGAGTGAGGTACAAAACCTGCAGTTTAGGAAAAGCTGTTGCTCATCCTCCAAGAATGCTATAGAGAATATAATACGTTTATTGTTCCCTTGTCCGTGACTACAACTATGTAGTCATTACCCAATTTTACCTATGATCTAACAGAGTCCTCCATGTTGGAAAAATATTTTTAGTGAACCAGTCATGTGGTTACTCCAAATACCATATATTCTTGGAACTTTCCTATGCAACATCACACATTATGAACATTGAACCTTGATGATTGCCCTCAGGTTGACTTTCTCTGGAAAAATTCGCAATCCGCCTATTCAGATCAAACTATTTTTCTTACATTCATTGGCATAGAGCCCATATTTCTTGCAATTGTCATAGTGGACTTGGGACTTATCAAAATACTGACTATGACCATTGTTTGGACTGAGGCCTCTGCCTCTTCGGCAATATGAAAAATTATTATTGTTTAAACTTCTATTATCATTTGAAGGAATGGCTCTTCTGCCTTCTCTTTGACTTCTACGTCTGAATCCATGAAATCTAGACCTTCTTCTACCTCTAGCAAATGACATTTGGGATTTGAACACATGCTCAAAAGAGGAGTTTCCTGATCAATTAAGTTTGCTGCTATTAGCGCATCAACAGACAACAATTTTTGGTATTCATTTAATTTTGCTAGGTGTTGGTGCTTTTCTTGTAGTGTTCGAGGTTTTGTATTTTGGTGGCATATATGATATTTGGGTGGCATATATCATATTTGGGCTCTTTGCGGTGGAGATGGAAGAAAAATTATGAACCTTACACTTAACCCAGTTGCTATATTTGGTTATTTGTTCGAGTCTTCTTTTGGAGAAGAGGGATGGATTGTTAGCGTGGACAATAAGGAATTAGGATACAGATTTCTCTGGGCAGATAGGGGTCTAGTACCCGCCACACCGCCCCCCACTCCCCCCGCCACCCCTCCCCTCCCCTCCCCTCGCCATTTAGTCACAGATACCTTATGTTTACTCCCCGCATCATATGTTATATACAAGGTGTCGAATAAGCCCATCTAGACTCTATATAGCCGTATTGGAGGCCCAAGTGCCAACTCCAAGTCTATATTATTGAGCGGTCGGTTGCCCCCTCTCTATCTATACGGAAATGACAAGGGTTGAGGCCTAGGTAATCCCATATAGAGAATATAATGGGGTGGGTTAAGTCTTCGGACTCTTCTATAACCACTACAATGACATCAAATTTAGAAGGGGGACTTCTAAGTATTTCTTCAACTATTCTCTAGTCTTTTAGTGTCTCACCATGAGACCTAATCTAATTAACAACTCCCAATACATGGGTGAAAAATATATTTACAGATTTTGAATCTTTGATATGCAAATTATTAAAATTTCTTCTTAAAAATTGTAACTAAGCAATCATAACTTTGGTAGTAGCTTGATATGTACAGTCCAGGCTCTGATACCATTTCAAGGAATGAATGTGTCAATCCTTCTAGGAAATGTGTGCTATGTGAAAACACAAACTAGTATACTGTAGTATACACACAAACTTAAGTAAAATAGATTTCTATATTTATTTCAACAGTATTTCGATGCTTTACAAAGTACTTCCTCCATACAGACTCAAATGAAATATATATATAAAAGTGGAGACTAAATAGCTAAACACTAACTTGAATCACAAGCTAAAACATGAAAATGACATAATATAAGATCTTGATTGCTTATGGGAAGCTGCAGTTTGACTGAGAAGAAAATCTCTCATATGTGTGAAGCAGACCTGGTGGAGCAGCTTGCTAAAAGAGTAACTGGCAAGGGCTGCATAACCTGCTGTTGGCCGCTTGCTAAATGAGGAAGAGAGGAAAGTTAAAATTTTCCAAGAAATCCAAACTGATACAGCATCTACATTATATATGGTAATGGAATAAAAAGTCCTTCGGTAATACTTTTATTATTAAAATATGTTAAATAAACATATAATTGTAAACAAAGAGAACCACGGGAATTTGAAAGGAAGGAAAATTATTTGTTTCTGAAATTTAGCATTAAGTATGATATCCTACTCCAAGATTCCAAACTGAGCAAATGATGTAGGTGCACTAATAAGCTCAATCTCTTAAGCAAATTGCTGAAAATAAGTCTAATAAAGAGACAGTCAAATAGGAGGGGTTAAAGTAGAAAAAAAATGAAGTCTTTTGGTATATCTATTTATTTCCATATTCTATGCACATATGTACAATGTAGAAAAGTAATAGCTGATCAGGCAGCCTCATTTGGCCAGGCTATATAGCAAAGCTCAAACGTATGTTCATATAACATGGTATACTCATGGTATACATGGGTGGATCACAGCCGGTTCTGGTTCTATTTCTCTGCAGAAATCTGAAACAGGTTTCATTCTTCACACAAAATTGTTGTCCAAAAATTTCCTTTGCCAGTGAGGTCTTGTTATCATTTCTCTTTCAATCTGCTACACCCAAATGGCATTGGGACAAATGGAGATGGAGCAGTGAGCACTGGCACATTTGCAGGATAAATGAATATTTCTCAGATCTGGCATCTTTGTAGCTTCTACTGTATTAAGTCAAGGTCTAAATCCTTTGGGGAAGGAAACTGAATGAGCTCACCCAGCTCCATATTTCTAAGTGCTGGATCATTCTTCGCCAACATGGATGTGAGATGCTGGAAAGAAATTTCCTCACAAGGAATGGTGAGTCCCATCTGATGATCAAACCCATACTCTTCCTCTGCCTTATTCAGCAATGCCCGGAACAGAGTATGATTGAAATAGTCAGTGGGGATGATAAACCTAGTGCGTGCACTACCAACATATACAGCACAGTGTCCTTTGGGGACATCCGTGCGCAGGGCGCCACATGATCTTCCCATAACCTCCTCATCTCCAAAGCTGAAATACCTTCTGCTCTTTGGAGAGAGAGCATACCCACCCCCCTTATGGGCATTGACAAACCTACACAGGGATTTGATTATGTGCTTCAGTAGCAGGGCTTGGGGATTTCCTTTGTTCCTTGCCATTGCAGAATTCTACCACAAACTTATGGAATTGGCTTACAAGCTAAGGCTAACAACAATTGAAATAAAAGAACACTTTGAGAAGAAAGAATGGTCGTCGGTAAGAAAGATGAAGATTGAAAGCCTATAAAAAGATGTGAACATTATCAGACCGGGAGTTATTGAGGAAATAACAAAAGTAGCAGTACATGTTTTGTACAAGATGCTTGAAATATGGGATTTTAGTGGTGTAGAATAAGACTGTGGTCCCTTGCCCACTGTAAGTAGGGACAGTAATGTCCACTTCATTGTTTATCAATTTGTCTCATGCAATGAATGCATGGCTATAAAGAAAAGACACCACCATCACATGACATTGTTTGTAAAGGATTCTGGATAGATTTTTGTTTCTGTTTTTTCGTCAGGCCGCGGCCCCCAAACCCCACCTCGTGAGTGGTGATGGTACCTCATGATAACGGAAAAAACCAGAGTGGTCCTTAAATGTACTAGGTACTACTTATATATCGACTAGGGACACGATTTTCTACAGGAAAGATTTTAGACCAGTTATCCAAAGCAGGAGTGACCAGGTCTGTCCTCTCCAAATGCAGACCCGAAGAATATGTGGCCATCGAGAACGGGAACCCTCGTGGCCCATGCGCTGTTTAACGGACGGCCAATCATCTCTATATTTGTAACTTATTTGAATGGCTTCAGGGTAATATTTGTAACAGATTAGTTAGTTGCTCTTTTGTGTTCATTGATTGTTCAGTTTTTGTTTTTTTATGTTATTCTTTATTAATCTTTTAATGTATTTTTCTTAATGTCCAAATGAATTACATTACTTGTTATCTTAAGTGGCATCCTACAATGATAGCAGAGTGTGGAGTGGAGGAGTGCATGTCGTGTTTGTGAAAGAAAAAGTCGAGAGGCATCCTACAATGATGGCACAGAGTGGAGTGGAGTGGAGGAGTCTCATGTCGTCCCTGAAAGAAAAACTAGGGCCCACAATATTTTATATATACACTTTAATTTGTAAAATTAATACACTTGTGATGTTGTTATTACATAAGCTATTCATTATTAAAAATGCTTCCAAAAATTGAAAGTGCAATTTTCTTTTTGTGAACAAGTTTATTTCGTTTAAATTAAGTTTTGGATTCACGGACATGATTTTGCATACATAGTTCACAATATAGAAAATGGTTATGCTATTTGATTTTAGACTCAAGTAGATCTCATGGGATTGTGACATTAGGTAAAGAAATGGTTCCCACCATCAATATTTTCCATTAGAAGAAATTTTATAAAACTGACACATCAAAAGTAACCATTTCTTCTTGTATTCATTATAAAATCTAAACAATATGACACACCAAAATATCTATTATATTACCCAAAAAGCTTTATGAGAAATAAGCCTTTTTCATGGTGATTAGAATAATAGTAATTTTTTAATTGAAAAGCACACTTTTATTTATAAGAAAAATATATTACAACGTTAATCATACAAAAAGATGGGCAGAAAAGGTCACACCTTAAAATGTTGATCATATCAAGCCAAGTAGGCCTCGAGAAAGAGGCTTGCTCACCTCAAAGAACCAACATTCAAGATGGATCAATAAAATAAAAGGGTGTTTTTTAATCAATAATAGGTGTAGAAAATTAAAGCACTAGAGCATGAAAAAAAGATAATTATGCTCAATAAAAAAAAAAAAAGAATTATGTTGCAACAACAAACATCATAGTTGTCAGAGGTGGAGGTGGACGACTATCAGGCTTGTCCCCCCAACCAAGTTATTTCCATAGGGGCGAGTCGTGTTGAGGATGTGGTTCCATTCACCATTTTAATGTTTCTCTTCTTATTCTTCAATCTAGTACTTGGGGAGAAATGTCTAAAGCCATCAATGGGAGTTTCCCTTGTAGGGGAGCATCCCAACCACCGCCACCACCCTTGTCAAGGTGGTAAATGTTGACCATTTTCGGTCAATCATCAGAGGAGGTACACAAAACTTTTCAGTTGCCAAGTTCTGGCCAGATTTTGGATGAATTACAAGCAAACTGGCAGTTGTAGGTGTTGTTCCTGGGTGCAATACCTCACATATGTTGCCATTCCAAGTGTCGTCTTCAACAAAGTCATGCAACAACCTTGGAAGACTAATGCAAGG